>CM062290.1:24779393-25486893 GCA_031216915.1 Pictodentalium vernedei | reverse complement strand
CACCACAACACCAACTACTACAACCACCACACCAACTACTACAACTACAACACCAACTACTACAACCACTACACCAACTACAACAACCACTCCAACTACTACCACTACAACACCAACTACTACAACCACCACACTAACTACTACCACTACAACACCAACTACTACCACTACAACACCGACTACTACAACCACCACACCAACTACTACCACTACAACACCAACTACTACCACTACAACACCAACTACTACAACAACCACACCAACTACTACCACTACAACACCAACAACTACTACTACCACTACAACACCAACTACTACAACCACCACACCAACTACTACCACTACAACACCAACTACTACAACCACTACACCGACTACTACAACCACCACACCAACTACTACCACTACAACACCAACTACTACAACCACAACACCTACTACTACAACTACAACACCAACTACTACCACTACAACACCAACTACTACAACCACCACACCAACTACTACAACTACAACACCAACTACTACAACCACCACGCCAACTACTACCACTACTACAACACCAACTACTACAACCACTACACTGACTACTACAACCACCACACCAACTACTACCACTACAACACCAACTACTACAACCACAACACCAACTACTACAACTACAACACCAACTACTACAACCACCACACCAACTACTACAACCACAACACCAACTAATACAACTACCACACCAACTACTACCACTACAACACCAACTACTACAACCACAACACCAACTACTACAACTACAACACCAACTACTACCACTACAACACCAACTACAACAACCACTACACTGACTACCACAACCACCACACCAACTACTACCACTACAACACCAACTACTACAACCACCACACCAACTACTACCACTACAACACCAACTACTACAACCACCACACCAACTACTACAACTACAACACCAACTACCACAACCACAACACCAACCACTACGACTACCACTCCCACCACCACGACCTCTCTGCGTAAGTGTTTGTAGTTCTGTTATTTATATTGATATTTAGATTTCATTGTAGTCATGTATTACATGTTTAGCCATCTATGCATGTTTGTTTTTAGAGAAGGATGGGATTCATTTTGTTGATGACACAGTGTGCTTTTGAGTTAATGGTATTAGCACGTATCTCCAAAGCTCACTGTGTTGATTAGCTAAAATCAATGAACTCTATTGCTGTTGACCAATGAACAAATGGAACACAAGCTGGATACACACAATGACAGTAGGAATTTATTGGTTGATTCCATTTGCAATACAGGAATAGTTAATATTCAGATCAGTCGTATTTTTGAAACTATGAAAAATGTTGCAAAGTCTTCCGCTCACCCCCAATTCTTTCTCATCGAATTTGGACAATTTGGAAAAAGAGTCAAATCGAGTATAAAAGGTGGAAAATCAAGTTTGCACAGAAATTTCTCATGTACGAGGTAAATGTATGAGTAGAGGTAGTTATGATGATAGAGTTAGGGGTTTCAGTGGGTAGGATTGTGATGTGAGTAGGGGGTAGCGATTTCAACAATTATAGAATTAGAGCTGGGATTGTAGCAGGTAGTAGAATGATAGGTATTATTGTGATAATATGAAAATAATGACTGAGCTTGAGGGTAACAATGTGGATTGTCTCCCTGAGGGACCATTATCTCCCAAGCCATTAGCCGAGGCAGATAATGGCTCCAAGGAGAGACAAGCCACATTATTACCCTCAAGCTGAGTCATTATTTTTTTTATTATACCGAATAAAGATTCCATCTTGAAACAATGTAAGTTATCTCTGCCAACAGGTATGGTATATGGAGATTTAATACGTGGATGTTGGTTTTTAAACACCGAGTCGCATGGCGGAGATAACGTTCTTGTCCCATTTGAAACACAACAGAAACATAGTGGAAACAAATTTGTGGACGTGTTTCCCATGCTCCGCAATCACTTGGACCAAATGCGTGAATAATTGTTTCGTTTTTACAAATACAAAAGACAACAGATAGAGTTATATCCCTTCCGCTTGGAAACGCATAAACATATCGGCTATTTTGTTATTAGATTTGCTCTTATTTCTTTTTTCTTGAGTTGTTTGATTTAATTATTTGACTATTTAATTTATAACAGCAAAATATGATCGAATTGTCGGAAATACGATGATATTTGTGACTATTTTCAGGGTTTTTGGTTTGATTTTATATCGAGGCAAGCAAAAGTGAAAAGTTTTCATTTAAACCATATATCCCCGATGTTTCGTGAGCGCTTATACCCTGGATGTTTCACACTCTCATATACCTTGGATGTTGGGTGCATCCTTTGCCATGGCTATTTGTCCAAGGCATTCTGACCAATCAAAAAACAGAATTTATCAGGATATAGGGACAATCTTTTATGGATTATTGTCTCAGAGTCATATATTGAAGAGGAACCAAAGTTCCTCACTTTTAATGCAGAAAGAAGTGAATGACAATGTTTAGTGCATTTCTTGTCCTTATTTTCTAGCAGTTCCTCTATTTCAGACTGACAAATATCGACAAATCTTCCTGTAGTCATTTTCATAGTTTACATTTTTTCATAATATGGAAGTCATTTGGTAAAGAAACTACGTCATCACGTGCATGTTTAACAATACTGTCGAGTGTCTCTGCTAGCATTGTCTGGAATCTTCGGCTGAAATGGGTAACAATGCCAAATTTATTGACTGGCATTATTCACAATGGGTCGAACATTGTGAAATGTTTAATAGGATTATATGGGGGATTAGCATAACATTTGTAGATGAGGTACATTATAAGTTATCTCGGGTAACATCCAGGGTACATGGAGATTTATACCTGGATGTCGGTTTTCAACCATGAGGCGCAAGCCGAATGGTTGAAAAGGAGACATCCAGGTATTAAATCTCCATGTACCCTGGATGTTGCCCGAGATAATGATTTTGTCCTGCCTCCTAACACAGAAATAATGCCGAGATGTAAAATATGATCCTACATTAAGACTCAGGTGACAAAATTTAAACCCCACACTGAGCCTCAGGTTTTGAACCAAACAGCGAAACAAACGTCACAGCAAAACTATAAATAGACCGAGTCTATTTACGAATCGTTGTTTATAAACCAGGTCGCACATGAAGTTTTTCACTTTGGTGAATTTGAATTCGTTGAAAAAGTTTTTAAACCGTGTATATTCAGATTTACATTTTTTCATGACATGGAGTCATTTGGTAAAGAAACTACGTCATCACGTGCATGTTTAACAATACTGTCGAGTGTCTCCGCTAGCGTTGTCCGGAATCTTCGGCTGAAATGGGTAACAATGCAAAATTGTTTGACCGGCATTTTTCACTTTGGATGGAACAGTGTGAAATGTTTAATGGGATTATATGGGGGAATAGCATAACATTTGTAGATGAGGTACATTAAAAGATATTAGCATTGTGTAGAATGCCAGCTGATGATGAAAGATTTATTCTTCGGAGTTATAGTTTGTAGATGGTGAATAGTAGTTATATGGATGGAAGAGTTAATATTTGGGGAAAGGGTGATATTAGTATGATAGTATTACATTGACTTTAGATTAATAATAGCAAGATACCCAGACCTTTTGGTTCTTCACAAGGAGACTCAAGGCCACACAAAATAAATCTTCTGTTTCTCAGGCCATTTTTTATAATTATTTCTTTGCCATGAAAAGTTCATGCTCTTGGTTTGTTTTATGTTTTAGACCTCATAATCTACAGAATGGCATGGGTGGTGTAATTCGTCCCTTGAGTGCAAGAAGGCTTTGCAGTGCTTTAGCATTGCAAAACCTTCTTGCACTCAAGGAACAAACTGATTAATTTTATTAATTTGGGTAAAATATCAGACATGAACAATTTCATTTTTAATTGTTCAATTTCGCATCAGTTATGAAAAAGGGAGCATGTGGCAGTCAAAAGGTCCATGCAGGAGAGCCTGAGAAACAGATTTTGAACTTTTTTTAGGCGTAGGGGATTTTTTTAAAAATAATTAGTACCTGATTAATTACATTTATTTTTATATATATTAAATATCAAAAGATTATGACTAGAGGAACTGAAGAATTTTAAAGCACATTCAAAAGAAACCCAAATATGAATCCTGAGACTATAGTTAAGTGCAGGGGGTGTGGTGGCGTTGCGGTAGCTGGTTATGCAACGTCAAACCCAGTTAGTTCTTGGATGGGTGACTGTCTGAGTGATCGAATCGGACTACCATGTTTTGTCCTTGGGCAAGGCACTTAACCCCGATTGTCCACATGGGGCACGATGATGCTGTGTGCTAAGGTGTACTGCACGTCGATGGTGCACATGTCTTCAACCAATCTAGCCCTGCCTGTGCTGCAGTGTGAGGTTACGATGTTGGCCAGCTGGCAGCTGCTCGTCGTTGCTCGTTGGTTCTCTCCGGGTACTCCAGCTTCCTCCACCCATTAGACTATCACCGACATGATATGACCTTGGCTGTTAATGTGTCGTTAAACCCTAATAAAATAAATAAATCAATAATTAAGAGCATTAGTATTCAGGTTGTGGCTGGTAGAGATATGAGTAGGATTGTAGTTATATTGATAGTCATAGGGTTATTGTTAATGTCATGATGGGCTAAGGCTACAGTAGGATAGTAATTACATTGATGAGATCAGTTTGAAATCGCAGAGCAAATTTCAAGGAAGTTAGTGCATGCAGCCCCACAGTGAGAGTAGAGTGTGTTGATTTAGTTGAGAACTAAATGTCCCTCAATTTCGACTTTATGCAGTGAAATTTTATTTTTATGTCTTCTGATGATCCGGATGGAATTATAATTAAAGAGTTGGGGTTTTTTGACAACGTAAATAAAATTGTGACCGTTGCCACTTCAAATATTCATTAAAATGAGTTTGTCCCTATATCCGGATAAATTCTATCTTAATTGGTCAGAGTGCCTTGGACAAATAGCCATGGCAAAGGGTGCACCCAACATCCAGAGTATATGGGAGTGTGCAACATCCAGGGTATAAGCGCATGCAAAACATTGGGGGAATATGGTTTAAATGAAAGCTTTCTGCTTTTGCTCGCCTCGATATAAAAATCAAACTAAAAAACATGAAAATAGTCACAAATGTCATCAGATTTCAGACAATTCGATCATATTTTGCTGTTATAAATTAAATAGTCAAATAATTAAATGAAACAACTTGAGAAAAATAAAATAAGAGCAAATATTGTCCCTTCAGTTCCAATGTGTTCTATGTACCATTAGTACTGTTTATCATTTCCTTAACGATCCAAGGGATGTATCTGTTGTCTTCTGCATTTGTTAAAACAAAATAGTTATTCACAAGCTTGGTACAACTAATTACGGAGTGTGAGAAATGCATCCACAAATTTTTGTCCACTATGTTTCTATTGTGTTTTAAAACAGGACAAAAACGTTATCTCCCTCAACATGTATGGTATATGGAGATTTAATACCTGGATGTCTCATTTAAACACCGAGCCTGAGGCTCGGTGTTTAAAAAGCGACATCCAGGCATTAAATCTCCATATACCATACATATTGGCAGAGATAACTGTTTGGGGTGATTTGAGATACTTGTCAGGATCTTTCCAGTAATTTGCCTTCTCCTAATACCTCGTAACTACTCTATTGATGGGTGATTAAATGCATTGCAGATAGTTAGGGATGAATGAGATTTTGAATGGGGGAAATCTCATTTTTCATTGAAACATTCTATCAAAAGACGAAATCTATTGGGTCCGAATTGCCCAAATTAATGTACTGAAAGTATTTTAATTATTGAAATACCAACATTCAATTTATTAATTACATAAAAACTACAACACTGTTCACAGGCTTCCTTATAAAAACTGCAGATGGATTGAAATTTTTTCCCAATTTATCCAAATGCTTTGTAGCATTTCAAAGCCTTTTTGCACTCAATTGACAAAATACTCCACCACCCATGCCATTCTGTAGATTATGAGGCTTAAAACATAAAACTAACCAAGAACATGAATTTTTGATGGCAAAGAAATAAGGAGAATGAAGGACATGTGGTTAGTGAGTGTCACAAAGGAGAGGGTTAATATGCTTATTGGAGAGATTGGGAAGTATGGGGCATGGGATGTCATCAAACAGTTCGTTTCAGATTGTTGGGAGGAGAGAAGTATTTGAATGAGGAGGCAGTTGGGAGCACAGTGGTAACTGAGGCCTTCTCATCTGAGACCTGCGACAAAACAGTTGCCTGCCAAAGTGTTTTTATTATAATAATAATAATAATAATAATAATAATAATAATAATAATAATAATAACAATAATAAGGTCTTTTGCACAGCAACACCATGCTCAAGTGACCAATAAGGTCACTGGAACGGGAAAACTCTCTCACAGACTGTATATGTTCGGCCAGAGCCATAAATCTTTAATGCTTGACTGAATGAGTTGTCTGTCATCTTCTTGCACTGTAACTTTCGTCATTTACAATCCCTGTGTGCATTGTTTCATTGTTTGCACTCCACACAACTGGTAGAGTGCAAAATTATTTTCAGCCATCAAATCTTGTACACATGTCTTTGCCTTGTTACAATTTATGGGAGAGTGCCTATGGGCACTCTCCCATAAATTGTAACATGGCAAACACTTACAGATTAAATAATATCACCTCAAAGATAATACAGAGCACATAGACTGAATATGAGCCTTCAAGTTGTGGTACCTGCATTTCAGAATATTTATTTATTTATTTATTTATTTATTTATTTATTTATTTATTTATTTATTTATTTATTGGTGTTTAAGGTCACATATTTATGCACAATGGCTAATCATGACCGTGCATTTCAAATATGGGCTTCCAGCACTCTACCAGTTATAAGGTTAATCTATGTCAGTTAACCCATTATCCAAGAAAGTTTTTTAAAAAAATAAACTAAATTCCACTGATGAGGGAAAAAAATTTATTTCCAATTCCCAATAAAACCATTCAAATATCATTGTCAAAAGAACTTGCACATCACAATACAAGTCGAAATAAGTTGTAACATCACTGCAATAAACTAATAGACCTTGAGCTGCCAATAACCCCTGCCCCCCCTCCCCCCCCCCCCCCAGGGGGAATTTTCAAGGGTTAGATTTTCTGAAAGCCTGTAAAAAATGCTACAAAATGAGACATGTTAGCCCTCTGGCGGTTGGGGCGTTTTGGAGTTTTGGGGCAAAAACTGCGAAATTTTATCTAAAATCAGTGAAAATGGGAAACTGTCCACAATTTTTCGCATTTTCGCCTGTGAATGTACATGAAGCTCCAAATATATGGCAAACATTATGAATTCGTATTTTGACTGTTAAAATTTGAAAAAAAATTGCGTTTGGGAGTTTTGGGGAAAAAAACCGACAAATTTTATTAAAAAATCAGTGAAAACTGGACTATTTTCACCAGTCTTCACAATTTTGCAAGAAGATGTATATGAAGCTATAAATATATGGAAAAAACTATAAATTAGTATTTCTATTGTTTAAATCATTGAAAAAAATAAATATGTGTTTCGAAGTTTTGGGTCAAAAACTGTAAAATTCTATAAAAAATCAGGGAAAACTGGAAAATTTATATCACTCTTCACACTTTTGCAAGTGGGTGTATATGAAGCTTTAAATATGTGACAAAAACTATGAATTAGTATTACTATTATTAAAATCCTTAAATAAATTAGTGTTTGGGAGTTTTTGGACCAAACCGTCATTTTAAAAAAAAGTAGTGAGAACTGGCAAATTCCCAGCACTCTTCACATCTTTGTAAGTAGATGTATATGATGCTATAAATATATAGAAAATAATATAAATTAGTATTTCTATTGTTAAAATAAAATAAAATAATCGCCATCACCCAAGTGATAAATTTAAAGTTTAGTATTTTTAGGATACACTATAAATCCTTTTTATGAACTGATAAAATAGGAGGGTACTGTAATCAGTACAGACCACCGAGTAACTGGTCAAGTTTTGGTTTATGTTGCCTCAGCAAGAAGGAGTTCATGTCAAGTATATGGCGTGACTAAATAGGACCTCTTAATTCTGAAAGCAAAGTCAGCAGAGTATATGGCACCGCACAGTGTCTCAATAAATGAAACCTCAGCAGTTCAGCACATTCTTGAAATGTCTTTGGCAGCTAGTAAAGCAGCAGGGCAACAATATGCTATTGTTACATTCGACCTAGCAGTTGCGAAAAAAGCAGACTCCTTGATGTGGCAGTTTCCTGAAAGGTTTCGCCGAGTGATTGTTCGTTTAGGTGTCTTTCATACCATCTGCTCCATTTTCAGTACAGTTGGGAAAATGATGAAAGGAAGTGGCTTCTCAGAAATTGTGACTGAGGCAGGTATATGTGCTAGTGGTTCACTTGAGAAGGTGTTAAATGGGTGCACAAGCTAGTTGTTTGGCCTTGAGCGCTTACTGCTAGAACATTTTGATAAACAGCATCTTAGTTCGTCGCTGATCTCAGGAGACACCTAGACTATTATTGGACCTGGCAAAGGAGCTATCGGACGAAAAACTAGAACAGGTATTGGCATCTGAAGAGAGCCTCACATACTTTACCAGCTACAATAATTTCAAAATGTCCATCAGAAATGACAAAATGGGTAAAACAGCTCAATTTTGGCTACAATACATGGATATCATCTTTATGATATTGACGTTGATCAAAGCTACCAAGGAAAACAACCTTGGTCTACACCTTGCAGCATTGTATAGACTCTGTCCAATGTTCTTTGCATTCAATCACTGCAACTACGTCAGATACCTTCCGGTATACTTGATGACCATACTTAATCTACCAACTTCACACCCAGGAGCAACTGAGTTGTTACAAAAGAATTGATTCAGTGTGTCAAGGTCAACAGTACCTAAATGCCGGAATCCTGTGGGCATTACCATTGAGCAAACCATAAACAAACATGCAAAGTGCCACTGTGGGATTGTTGGATTTAGTTGCAATTATTCTGCCTATTATTGATGGTGCACAACTAGACACTGCAGGGAGAAATATCTTGAAGCAACATTAGAGGTTACTGACATGATCTCCGAAGAGATCTCTGGACACAAAGAATTCCGCCCATCCCAGATCAAAGATAGTGAGATAAATGTGAACAAAGTCATTAACGCAATCTGCTCATTCACAAATCCATTCACTACTGAACAAACTCCCGATGAGTTGTATTGTCTGTCATCTGGAGTTCCCGCGAAGCCTGATGTTGCAGCAGACCTTCTGAGAGCTAACAATGTAGGTAGGTGTGATATGGAGCAGTTCATAAAAGATAGACTTGTGAATAATTCTGTTGCCTTCCACAGTCCGATCAAACGTCACAAATTGAAAACATTTGCGTCAGCTGAAGTAAAGAGAACAGTCAAAAGCTCTCAGAATAAAATGACCCAAATTAAAGCAGAGCGGAACATTTTTGAACAGCTAGTTTTGTTGTCGGTTCTGCATGACATAGACCTTGAGGTGACATTATCATATCCTCTCAGCCCTGTACCGTGGTCTTTGGCGACAGCTGATGGCATGCCCGTAAAAACAGACAAGGCAAAACTTCTGCACTATATTGAGGCAGGTGTTGAACCAAAATCATCTCGACCAACACAAGATGTTGTGCATGTCTTAGATGGAAATGCAATTCTACAAAGCTTAATTTCTGTGCCAAACAGCTTTGAAGAGCTAGCTGAAATGGTCTTCAGTTGCCTTCCAAAATCAGGCCGAGTGGATTTTGTTACTGATTTATACAGTCCCACATCAATCAAGTCATTTGAACGTAAAAGGAGGGGGTTCGACACCAACATTCCTTCTGTCTGGCCCCAAAACTAAAACACCAAAGGACTGGAAGAGTTTCATGGGAATAATGACAACAAAACACGATTGCTTCAGTTGCTATTTGATCAGTGGGGTAGTGAAAAGTATGAAGCTGCTCTTCAAGTTCGCATTGTGTTTTAAATTCTCCGTGAGAAGTGCTACCGGCTCACAAGTCATGATGGTAAAACTGTTGAAGTGTCTCCCGAGAATGCTTTATTTTCATCTCAAGAAGAAGCCGACACGCGAATAATATTACACTGTATACATATCAGAAATTCTGAACAGGAAATTGCTCAAATTATTGTAAGCTCTCCAGATACAGATGTATTCATGTTACTACTTAAGTACTGTGGTCAAATTAACAGGTCTCTGTTGTTTGATACTGGTGTTGGACACAAACGTCGGCTGCTAAACATCAACAAAATCGTGCAACATAAAGGTGAAAGCATCTGCTCAATATTGCCAGCCTTTCACTGTCTCACAGGCTGTGATACCACCAGTGCCTTTGTTTGAAAGGGGCAAGATAACTCCTCTCAAACTTGTTGAGAAAAAAACTGAAAGTGTATCCACATTAGCAAGCTTGTTCAAAATCATGAACGCAGTGAAGAGTTATTTAGTGAGATTGAAAAGTTTGTATGTTCCATGTATGGCAGACCGAAGTATGCAAATGGTAACAAACTAAGATATGACACTTTCTGTAAGAAGAACCAGGGACGGGGCAATTTTCCAGATTCATGCAACAGCATAGACATGAGTTTGCTACCACCTTGTAGAGCATCCCTAGAAATGCATGTCCTTCGTGTTAATTTTCAGACTTACGTATGGTTCCATGCACATGAGAACGATCCTGATCTTCCAGATGTAGAAAGTTGTGGTTGGAAGACAGGCCCCGATGGTATTGAGTATGATTGGATGAGTGGTGAAATTGTTCCACAAGAACTTGTTGACATTTTGTGTGCCAGTATGGAAAAAAGCGATCAAGAAGAAATCGATGAAGATGATAGAGTGGAAATTGAGAACTTGATTGATGAAGTATTTGAAGATGATGTTGACAGTGAGGAGATTCGTACCGATTAGGAATGTTATGATCACACAATAAAAACTTCTTATAACGTACCGGTATTCACGACATAAAATTTTGCGTTATCTATGATAAACTAATAATGTGTAGCAATGGTACTATTCTATTCTGAAAGAAGTCGTTTGAGTTTAGAGATTTGTAAGCAACAAATTCTTGTGTTCTTTTTTGTTATTAATAGAAATATTGCTTATGCAATGCCGTGTTTCTTATGCTTACCTGTGCTCATAGCATACTTTTCAAAATTCAAAGGCGATAGGCTGCTCGACAGTATTGCTATTCATCACATCATAATCTTCATTTTCATGCCCTAACATATTGAATAATGCATATTTAAATACATGTATAACCCCCCCCCCCCTCCCGTCACAGTGCAAACATGACTTAAAATATTTCTAAAACTATGTACATTAAAAAGGCAATTCACTCAAGCTTCAACTTAGCAACAATTATTAAGTTTTGACATGAGTATGAAAAAATGGTAAAATTGTATGGAACTCATTGATATTCATAATTATGCAAATTATTTGATTACCTAAAGCTTTAACCAACGGAAAGAGGAATTTATAAACTCCAAATTGAAACTTTTCTTGGTATGCTGATGTTGTTTTGGACATAATTGAGATCAATATATTATACCTCATCTATCCTTATTAAAATAAGCATAAATTGGGGTGAGTTGTTTCAAATATATGCTACTGCCAAAAATCCCAACACCCAACGTGCAAACATGGCTAAAATATTCGTAAACCAATCTTAGTTACAAAGGCAATTTAATCAAGCTTCAACTTGAGGAAAAAATTACTTTTTTTAGATTGAAAAAAGGTTGATGTTTAGCAAAAAATGGTAAAATTTTGATGAACTCATTAATATTCATGAATATGCAAATTAGCTAATTAGCATAAACTACTTGAACCTATACCAAACAAAAAAGAAATTCATAAGCTCCAAGTGGACACCTATCTTGGTTTGCTGATGTTGTTCTGGAGATAATTGCGACCAATATATTATAGCCCATCTACCCTTACGAGAATATGCATAAATTAGGGGGGTGGGGTACTTAAAATGTATGCCACTGCTAAAAGCCCCAACGCCCAAAAGGCTAACATGGCTTAAAATGTTTCAGAGATAATGTACTTAACGGAAATTTTGGTCTGCAAAATTCCCCCTGGGGCGGGGGGGGGGGGGGGGGGGGGGGGGGGGAGGGAACGAAAATCCTTCTGGCTCACAGACTATAAGTATACTGCTGCTTGGCTGCTTGTGCACAGATAAGACCAGAATCTTACATCATTTTCTTGAAAGCTCTCTGTGAGAGTTTTCCAAAAAATGGTGTTACTTTCTGGTCTTATCAGTGTAGGAAGAGAAAAATACATAGTTTATAGCAGTTATCCTACAACTTTATTTTGACTTGTACTGTATGCCAATTCAAGTAACATCCATATATGTATGGTTCTGTTGAGAAAGTTCCAACATATTAGTGGCTGTATTGACACTATGGAAATAATGTCAATACAGCTTTTGGCTACTGTGTTGAGATGTATTGTATTCAAGTTGACACATTATGGACTGTAGTGAGCACCAAATTCAACTCAGAACTTTTCATTCCAGTATTAAAGGCAATTTGGCCATAGCTTGGGGCATCCATGGTCAGGCGGTCAACGTATTTCTTGTTTTGGGGTTTTGGCGTTTCTTTTGTCCCATCATGACGCTACATGTTTGAAATATAAAGCTTAATAGGTTAAAGGAAAACAGTGCATGAATGATTAATTTTGGGGCAAGTGAAATATTATAGCGTTGCGCAGTTCATGGTGGTTTGCGATTAAGTGGTGTTTATAAAGTACCATAGTGCATAAGTGAAATCGTTGAAGCCAGTGTGTGAGAAACTGAAGATCTCTAATGCGCCGCAATTTTATGCGAGTCTCAAATCAGTTTTAGTGAACGAGGTTAAAACTTTTCATGTCAAAGCGTGACGAATTTGAGATTCTTTTTATCACATACTGTGTCATTGAACCTTTTACCTAAAGTCAACAAGTTCATGTCTTATGACCCCTCATTGGAAGGAGCTCGTTGAGCTCCTTCCAATGAGGGATCATAAGCTATGTTTCCTAGGAAAAAATTAAAATGCTCAGTTATCCAGAAAGTGTTCTGTCTTTGCTATTTGTATTAGGTAAACAGTTAATGAAATGTAAGAGAAGATTAATTCATTTATATTTCCAAGACCAACTCACAACGTTATCATGTCGACTTTGCCGTCTGATGCCATTCCCACATTAGACGTGTTATGAACGATATTTTCCGAAACAGCTATTTGATGGTGATTATGTGTTAAGTAAAATAGGTTCAAGCTTTGCAGTTCGTGTGATAATGATGCTTCGAAAATTGGAGGAAGCTCTTGATGGAATTTAGGTTATACTCGCTCCCTGTACTTGAAGTATGATTTTCAAAGCACATGTTATGGGTTTGTTAAGGACCGACAGTGCTCAAAGTGATAATTAATAAAACGTCCATTGATCTCACCATTGTGCAGTGAAATTAGTCTAGTATTACCCTTTCAAAATTATACAAGCTACCTGATTGTTCAGTAACCAGTGCTTCCAGTACGGTACTTTTAATTCCAACGAGGTGTACGAAGTTCAACAGCATTAAAGAGAATATCACATGACAGCTAAAAGAGGTGTACAGACATTCTATGGTACACTTCACCGATTATCCTTTCACCCATCGCCATCAGTAATAATGAACATTCAAACTCACAAACAAATTAAGAACAATATTGTTTCATGAGAATATTACGAAAACTTGAAATAAAACATGTAAATAAAATAATCCCCAATGTTGGATTTTTATCTCAAGAAGAGGGATTCTGTTGTGGTGTTTCTACACTACATATTGTCATGGTTTTGAGAAACATTTAACTTATGTCATTATATGAATTGTTTCCTCAGTGAAATTTATTAAATGTCCCCAATTTTCTAAGACCCACAATGCACCACTGTATCAAATAAAACACTTATAAAGTCAACTTGTACCACTCAATAATATCAATAAACAAATAAAATTAAAAGTCTACATGTTAAAATGTCTCAACCCTCAGCACTCTGATGTCAAAATGACAAAGTTTTCAGCAGCAAATATTTCCCATAATGCAGTATGATATTTAACCATATATACCTTGTTTGACAGAGCTCAGTGAGCTCTGTCAAACAAGATAAAATTGGTTAAATTTATACTTAATCCTTTACCTTACCTGAAAAGCAGACGACACTTGCAAAAAAAATTCTTGAATAACTAATGTTTTTCATTTTTTGTCTCAAAAAGATGAGCTCGTTCCAACGAGGGGTCATAACCTATGTTTTTGAGACAAAAAAATGAAAAAATAATGAAAATTAATTGGCGATTTTTGAGAATAGCGCTGGCTGATTTGGGCCGTTACGTTGGGTAAAGGGTTAAACAAGAAGAAAACAGAGTGATTGGAGAAAATTCTGTTGCACTACCGGTGTGCTGGGAGTTAAGGGGACATTCAACCTAACTTTGGTCGAATTTCATGTTATATTCTCCCAGGTCTGAAAAAGACCAGAAAGAAAATAACCTCAATAAATGAATTATCATTGTTTTTAAAATCTTTAAAGGTTAAAATCTGTTCGGTAAATTCCGTTATTTTGTGTGATAAATTTGACCCCAAAAATGAGAATCTAGCCGATCACGTGCAACAGTGTGGCTCTTCCGTCAATTGGATCTACATTGCATGAAATATTCTGAAGTGATTGGAGACAGATGAACAAACTTGGGGGGAATCCAAATCATATTTCATCCAAAATTTTATTTTAATATAGAAACAAATCGAAAATCTCACGAATTAATGAACAGATTTTTTCAACTCCTATATTAAACTGCAGTACAGAGTTCTGGAAATGAAAGATATGGCAATTGTATCTGAATAGTTTATTAAATGTAGGTTTTAGAAATTTTCTGACTGAACAGTAGAATTGCTAATCAGGGACAGTCTTTGAAAGATTTTTCTCACGAAACATTTATTGGTTATATAATCCTTCTCACGTGACTGCACTAAAACAGCTTTTCATACCTGGTCGTTTCTACACAAACGACAGGGTATTAACAAGTGCAGGTTTGTATGCAATGTACACGTAATGGATTGTACAGTTCACAGAGATTTTGGCAACCTTTTGGTGCCTACAGGGATCCAAATTGTTGTGGATCCATCTTACACACAATGTGGGTTGTGCCAGGAAGAGTTTTAAATTTATGATGAAACTAAATTTCACTATATTTGGTGAACAGAAAAAGAACTTACTGAAACTTTGGCATTCAATCCTTGAATTTGGTCTTTTTATTTGACGTGAGAGGTCACATGACATGGGTTTTGAATTTTTTTTCAACTGCTCAATTTTAAATCGCATGAATAAGGTTGATTGTTTGTCAAAAGGATTAATACATACAGTACTTGGAGAGTGGATTGTAACTAAATCGCTCGTGGAGTGGTGTTATCATCCAAAGTATCACCTTCAAATTCTGTACATGTAGACAAAAAAACACAAGCAGTTTGGGATGTAATAAAGAGTAATTGCTTGATTGGACTGGTCAGGTGAAATAATTCATGAGAGGTGAGAGACATTGTACAAACACAAGTGTGCGAATGCACATGAGTGTTTTACAATATAGTCCCTCGCCGCGAATGATTTATTTCACGTAATTAGTCCAGTCAAGCGATTATTCTGTTCATTACTTTTCATTATTAATGATAATTATATTATTTAACCCTTTACCCAGCATAACGGCCAAAACCAGCCAGCGCTATTCTCAAAAATCGCCAATTAATTTTCATTATTTTTTCATTTTTTGTCTCTAAAACATAGGTTATGACTCCTCATTGGAATGAGCTAATCAAGCTCATTCCAATGAGGGGTCATAACCTAGGTTTTTGAGAAAAAAAATGAAAATAAGAGTTATTCAAGAATTTTTTTGCAAGTGTCATCTGCTTTTCATGTTAGGTAAAGGATTAAAAAAGCCCCAAAAAACAATGAAGTCCCCATTACACCCACGGCAAAGCATCTTCGTTTGCGCGCACGCATACATGACACAATTGTTGATTGCATAATTCACTTGTGAAGTTAGAATTTATAATCAAACCCAGAAATCCCAGTAAATCACACTTTGGAAAGTAACAAAATCTGTAAATATCATATTTCCAGAAATTTTCTGAACAATAATTCTTTTTCATTTTTTTTCAATGTGAAAACAGCTCCACCACCACCACGAGAGTGTATTTTACGAATAGAAGATCTTTACAAAGCTGTACCATACATCGACAAACAGCAAAAGTATATAGCTTACAAGAACTACGGTAATGGCACAGTTGAATTATTCGAAGAAGATGATGTGGTTGCTCATAATTCCAGTGTAGATGTCAACTGTGCAACATGGTAAGAACCTATAATTTTGCTGAGACAAGACAAGCCTCGCTAATGGTATTTCTGTCTTTCGAACTGAGACCATGGTCACTAACGTTATTTCTATATTAGGTCTGAGAATTTAGGCCACAAGCATTGTTTCTGTATAAGGTGCTTGAGACCAAGGTTGCTAACATTTCTGTATGAGGTTCTGAGACCGGGTCAGGTGTCGAGACCAGGGTCGTGAACGTCAATTCTTGTATAAGGTGCTGAGATTAGGGCTGCGAACGTTACTTCTTGTATAAGGTGCTGAGATAAGGGTCGCCGACTTTATTTCTGTGTAACGTGCTGAGACCATGGTCACTAACATTATTGCTGTATAAGGTGCAATGACCAGAGTCACTAATGCTATTTTTGTATAAGGTGCAAGACTTGTATAAGGTGTGAGACCAGGGTCACTAACTTTATTTTGTATAAGGCCCGAGGCCAGGGTCGCTAGTAGGGCTGAAATGGATATCCGGATATCCGGTTGAGAACCGGTTATTGCCAGCAACCGGTTGAAGTGTGTTCAACCGGTTAACCATGAACAAGTATAATTACGCAACGCAAGTGGCGAAAAGTACGGGATCGGGACACTTAGTTGGAAACTAACAAATGTATGTACTTCAATCGGTTTTCTAACAGCTTTCATCACTCAAACATGTACATTGGTGAATGGGTAATGGCTTAATGCTGTCTAAATGTTTATCCCAAATAACAAACTAACAATCAGAATTGGGTTTGATATCATAAGCCTGTCGTAACAGTGTCGTCAATTGAAAGTTACAGAGTCGTTTACTCTGCCTTTCGATGTGTAACATCAAAGGCGCAAGACACCGTCTTTGAGTCTTTGATGTTCTAACAAGTTAACAACATGTGCTGAACCTGAAGACTGTGAGCTGTCGGCAAATATCAAATAAATTATCAATCCTACAGGCGTTTTTAATTCAATGATGAATTTAATGTCATTCGACGACTGAGCGCCACACTCAATAGTCTACTATTTCAAATTCAATAGCTCTGTAACAATAAATTGACAATACTTTTGTACAAATAATGGATGTTCGACGTAAATCAGATGTCTGGGAGCATTTTGTTTTGCTGGAAGAAAACAAAAAGAAATTTGCCGAGTGCAAGCTCTGTCAGACCAGATTCACATATTCAGGGTCTACTTCTAACATGAAGCACCATGTACAGAAGAAACACTCAGTTGCGTCATCCTCAACGGATAAAAATGTTGTTGCTAGCACTAGCAGTTCGTCAAGTGCAAAGAAAGTTCAGACTAAACTGAACTTTCAAAAGCCCAAGGCAATGCCGAAATCTAAATGGAATGACATAACCAGGGCAATTGTTCAGTGG
This sequence comes from Pictodentalium vernedei, assembly GCA_031216915.1. Lineage (NCBI taxonomy): Eukaryota > Metazoa > Mollusca > Scaphopoda > Dentaliida > Dentaliidae > Pictodentalium > Pictodentalium vernedei. The sequence goes on along the minus strand of CM062290.1, from coordinate 25,469,140 downwards.
TGTGCGACGGGCATCAGACCACTAAGTATTGTGAAACGGAGAAGGCTTCAAGAATGTGGTCAGTCTGTTAAACCCAAGTTATGATGTCCCTTCTCATACTACAATCTGAAATTATTTGAAAGTTTTTTATAATGGGGTCAAAGAAGATCTGATCAAACAATTGCATGCCTACTCTTCTGTCGTGATAACAACAGATTGTTGGACGAGCTGCTCTTCTGAGAGCTATGTCACTGTTACTGGACACTTTCTGGACCCAGAATGGACATTTCAGAATTTTGTGTTGTGCATGCGGGAGGTTAGTGACAGACACACTGCAGTAAATTTAGCCAATGCTCTGCAGAACATTCTACATGAATTTGGAATTTCTAACAAGATTTCGGCTATTACAACAGATAACGGATCGAATATTGTTGCATGTGTCCGTGAAATGGGCATCACCCACATCCGTTGTTTTGGTCACACAATACAGTTAAGTGTCAATGCCGGTCTTAACACAGCGCAAATTTCCCATGCGAGAGGAGGGGCAAGGCGCTTGGTGACACACTTCAAGAAATCTAATGTTGCCAGCGCAGAACTAAAAGCCCGTCAGAGACAAATGGACCTGCCCGAGAAATACTTAATGCAAGACGTATCAACCCGGTGGAACTCCACCTATGCCATGTTTGAGAGGTTACTCGAGCAACCTCTGCCAGTTTTAGCAGTAATTTTAGATTCAAAGGTCACTTCACAGTCTGATGCTTGTATCCTGGAACTCAGTGACGAATATTGGCGCACAACGGAGGCTATTACACCTGTACTCAAACCCTTGCAGATGGCCACCACAGTCCTGTGTTCGGAGGTGTTTCCAACACTGAGTATGATATACCCAGTCGTGTGTGGTCTCTTAAAAATTCATTTAGTTTCCAAAGATAGTGATCCAAAAGTAGTTAGGGATTTCAAAAAAACTGTATCTGATGACTTGAAGAAACGATATTCTATTGATGATATTTCAACGAATCCCATCACAATAGCCACAGCTTTGGACCCATGCTACAAGGGCTTACCCTTCCTCAGTGAAATGGAAAAGGTTCAGATTTTTGATGGAATTGTTTCTCTGTTGAGAGAAAAGCCAGAACCATGCTCAATCCCTGGTGATAGTGTGACAAATACTGCCAATAGTGCATCTTCCAGTCTTGCTCTTTACAAAACAAACACCAACATGAGTCAGTCAATCACTGACACTGATTCTACTGTATCGGCCACCACTTCTACTGATGATACTGATCCTGAAGTACTCCCCTCTGTAACAATGACCAGAGAGTTTTTACCAAAAAATAAACGATCTCGACTTGAAAAAACAAATGATGCCATGAAATTTCTTCTTGGGGAGTACTATGATCATGGCAGAAGTGAACAAGACTTGGATGTTCGAGACGAATTGAGAGCATTTTTGGATGCTAAAGTGTCAACTCAGATTTCGCCTAGCGTGGTGGCAGATAAATAATGATAGATTCCCCAGGGTTGCGAGTTTAGCTCGCCAGTATTTGGGAATACCCGGGACATCTCTGCCCTCAGAAAGAGTATTTTCAGTTGCGGGTAATACTGTTACTAAAAAACGAGCTAGCTTGGATTCCGATACAGTAGATGAGTTGATTTTCGTACGTGAGTTCCTCTGAAAGAGTGGTTCTTGTTCTAAGCTACCAGCTGATCCCGAAACAGCAACATGTATGGACACTGTGACTGATCAAATAAGCATTTCAACCACTACATTACCTATAAGGGACGATGCTAGTCATGCAAAAGGGAATGCAGACTGCTCTCCACATAGTCAACATACCACATCCAACACCAGCAATACTACAAACCCACCCCCGCTGAGCTTAAATAACCCCAATCTGAGTGGGTGCACTGATTTAAGTGGTTTTAGTGGTTGAGGTTTCCAACTTTCCATGAGGTTGGAGCTGACCCTCATTGACATAAAAATGTTCCCAGTTTTAGACTTGTCTTCTCTGCAAATTACTACATTAGTACTTAAGTCGGACGGAAATACCATCAACTGATCTGTTCAATTTTTATAAAGTTCATAAGTTTGTTGAACTATTGTAATTTGTCTATGTTGTTGATTATCGATGAGTATTCAGTACTCACGTCGCAGCACTGACGAAAGTCACGACACCCGGTATTAAAAATAATACCTGAGTCACCGTTACACACCTAATATATTTGGTCATAACCCCCCCCCCCCCCCTATCCCTGCTATTCCCTGGTGCCTCATTGGAATACAACCATTGACTGTATTTCATTCCAATTTCCAGGCGTCAAACACAAGAAGCATATTTGGTCATATCGCCCCCCCCCCCCTCCTTCCACATATCCCTGCCATTCCCTGGTGCCTCGATTGCCCTCAATGTGTTCCGCATCTGAAAATTGGAATGGAATACAGCCATTGACTGTATTTCTTTCAATTTCCAGGCGTCAAACACAAGAAGCATATTTGGTCATATCGCCCCCCCCCCCCCCCCCCACCCGCCCTCCTTCCACATATCCCTGCCATTCCCTGGTGCCTCGAATTGCCCTCAATGTGTTCCACATCTGAAAATTGGAATGGAATACAGCCATTGACTGTATTTCATTCCAATTTCCAGGCGTCAAACACAAGAAGCATATTTGGTCATATTGCCCCCCCCCCCCCTTCCCTTCCGCATATCCCTGCCATTCCCTGGTGCCTCGAATTGCCCTCAGTGTGTTCCACATCTGAAAATTGGAATGGAATACAGCCATTGACTGTATATTTCATTCCAATTTCCAGGCGTCAAACACAAGAAGCATATTTGGACATATCGCCCCCCCTCCCCATTCCCCCCCCCCCCCCCCCAAAGAAAAACAAACTAGTTCAGCTTTCCAAACATAGTGGCTGCTCCTCTTCAGTAGAGGGGCAGCCTCCACGTTCGGAAAGCTGAACTAAATCTAAATCAAAACTGATTTTCGCCGAGGAATTTATGATGAAGACTGAGAGATTATTCAGGTTAAACATATTTTTGGGGACAGCGGGTTCCGATAATCCGATTTCAATACATTTTTAACCTCTGGAAAAACAAAATGGCTCAACAAAATGTATTAAACTCAAAAATCTCTCGCAGCGATTTCAATTTTCAAGCGCTCGACCCGGGGGGGGGTTATTTGACCTGGAACCCAAAACATATCAAGGGAGAGAAATCTAACTTGTTGGTTTATAACTTTATATCGGCTGAGGCGAGATGGCGTCATATCAAGTTGTCAACCAATTTTGAAATTGAAGTTATATCTGCTGAGTTTGATAATGGGAAATTCTGGACAAGAACAATGTGTCTGGTAAGTAATCTTTATTAATTAACAATAATTAACATTATATAATTAACAAACACAGAAGACAGCAAGTGTAGAGAGACTCGTGTACAAGTTTTTCAAATGGACCACGAGTGAATTGGAGGAATCTGCGTGGTGTACTGTACCAATTGTAAGGTAAAACAGTGTGTGTTGGGCCGGGTCATCGTTGGCGGTTGAAAATAGCGGTTATCCGGATATTATCTGGTTACACCTCACGGTTAACCAGATACTAAAAAGTCTCAACCGTTTCAGCACTAGTCGCTAGCAGTTTTTCTGTAGGTGCTGAGACCAGGGTCACAAATGTTATTTCTGCATTAGGAGCTGAGACCAGGGTCATTAACATTTCTGTATAAGATGCTGAGACCAGGGTCGATAGCATTATTTCTATATTATCTGCCGAGACCAGGGTCACTAATGTTGTTTCTGTATTAGGTGCCAAGACCAGGGTCACTAATGTTGTTTCTGTATTAGGTGCCAAGACCAGGGTCACTAATGTTGTTTCTGTATTAGGTGCCAAGACCAGGGTCACTAATGTTGTTTCGGTATTAGGTGCCAAGACCAGGGTCACTAATGTTGTTTCTGTATTAGGTGCCAAGACCAGGGTCACTAATGTTGTTTCGGTATTAGGTGCCAAGACCAGGGTCACTAATGTTGTTTCTGTATTAGGTGCCAAGACCAAGGTCACTAATGTTGTTTCTGTATTAGGTGCCAAGACCAGGGTCACTAATGTTGTTTCTGTATTAGGTGACAAGACCAGGGTCACTAATGTTGTTTCTGTATTAGGTTCCAAGACCAGGGTCACTAATGTAGTTTCTGTAGAAGGTGCCGAGACTAGGGTCGGTAACGTTATTTCTGTATTAGGTGCCAAGACCAGGGTCACTAATGGTATTTCTGTAGAAGGTGCAGAGACCAGGGTCGGTAATGTTTTTTCTGTATTAGGTGCCGAGACTAGGGTCGGTAATGGTATTTCTGAAGAAGGTGCAGAGACCAGGGTCACTAATGGTATTTCTGTAGAAGGTGCCGAGACCAGAGTCTGTAACGTTATTTCTGTATTAGATATGGAGACCAGGGTCACTAACTGTATTTCTGTGTTAGGAGCTGAGATCAGGGTGGTTAACATTTCTGTGTAAGGTGAGATACCTGAGGAACATTAATGTTCTTTCTATAGTAGGTGCCGCTGCCAGGGTTGGTAACATTTCTGTATAAAATGCAGAGACCAGGGATGATAACATTATTTCTGCATTAGGAGCTGAGACCAGGGTCATTAACATTTCTGTATAAGATGGTGAGACCAGGGTCGATAGCATTATTTCTATATTATCTGCCAAGACCAGGGTCACTAATGTTGTTTCTGTATTAGGTGCCAAGACCAGGGTCACTAATGTTGTTTCTGTATTAGGTGCCAAGACCAGGGTCACTAATGTTGTTTCTGTATTAGGTGCCAAGACCAGGGTCACTAATGTTGTTTCTGTATTAGGTGCCAAGACCAGGGTCACTAATGTTGTTTCTGTGTTAGGTGCCAAGACCAGGGTCACTAATGTTGTTTCTGTATTAGGTTCCAAGACCAGGGTCACTAATGTAGTTTCTGTAGAAGGTGCCGAGACTAGGGTCGGTAACGTTATTTCTGTATTAGGTGCCAAGACCAGGGTCACTAATGGTATTTCTGTAGAAGGTGCAGAGACCAGGGTCGGTAATGTTTTTTCTGTATTAGGTGCCAAGACTAGGGTCGGTAATGGTATTTCTGTAGAAGGTGCAGAGACCAGGGTCACTAATGGTATTTCTGTAGAAGGTGCCGAGACCAGAGTCTGTAACGTTATTTCTGTATTAGGTATGGAGACCAGGGTCACTAACTGTATTTCTGTGTTAGGAGCTGAGATCAGGGTGGTTAACATTTCTGTGTAAGGTGAGATACCTGAGGAACATTAATGTTCTTTCTATAGTAGGTGCCGCTGCCAGGGTTGGTAACATTTCTGTATAAAATGCAGAGACCAGGGATGATAACATTATTTCTGTATTAGGAGCAGAGGCCAGGGTCGTTAACATTTCTGTAGAAGGTGCCAAGACCAGGGTCGATAATGTTTATTCTGTATTAGGTGTCGAGACCAGGCTCACTAAAGTTATTTCTGTATTAGGAGTCAAGACCCGGGTAAATTGTTAACATTTCTGTAGAAGGTGCCAAGACCAGGGTCGATAATGTTTATTCTGTATTAGGTGTCGATACCAGAGTCACTAACAGTATTTCTGCATTAGGAGCCGAGACCAGGATCATTAACATTTCTGCCTAAGATGCCGAAACCAGGGTCATCAATGTTATTTATGTATTAGGAGCCAAGAGCAGGGTTGTTAACATTTCCGTTAGATGCCGAGACCAGGGTAAATAACTTTTTTTCTGATTAGGAACAGAGGCCAGTGTCATTACCATTTCTGTCTAAGATGCTTAGCCCAGGGTCACTAAAGTTATTTTGTATAAGGTGCGAGACCAGGATCACTAACGATATTTCTATATTATGAGCCGAGACCAGGGTCATTAACATTTCTGTATAAGATGCTGAGACCAGGGTCACTAACTTTATTTTGTATAAGGTGCGAGACCAGGGTTACTAACAGCATTTCTGTATAAGATGCTGAGACCGAAACGTTATTTCTGTATTATGAGCCAAGACCTGGGTCACTAACATTTCTGTATAAGGTGCTGCGACCAGGGTCGATAATGTTATTTCTGTATTAGGTATCAAGACCAGGGTCACTAACATTTCTATATAACGAGCCAAGACCAGGTTCACTAACCTTTCTCAATAAGGTGCCGAGACCATGGTTGATAACGTTATTTCAGTATTTGGTGCTGACACCAGGGTCACTTACAGTATTTCTGTAGAAGGTGCAATGACCAGGGTCAGTAACCATTAGTTTTGTATTGGGTGTCTAGACCAGGGTCACTAACATTTCTGTATGAGCCGAGACCAGGGTCATTAACCTTACGGGATAAGGTGCTGAGACCATGGTTGATAACGTTATTTCTGTATTAGATACTGAGACCAGGATCACAGTATTTTTGTAGAAGGTGCCACGACCAGGGTCAATAATGTGATTTCTGTATTAGGTGTCGAGACCAGGGTCACTAACATTTCTGTATAATGAGCTGAGACCAGGGTCGTTAGCCTTTCTGAATAAGATGCCGCAACCATGGTTGATAATGTTATTTCTGTATTAGGTGTTGAGACCAGAGTCACTAACAGTAATTCTGTATTAAGTGTAGAGACCAGGTCACTAACATTCTGTATAACAAGCCAAGACCAGGGTCATTAATCTTTGTGTACCCCGGTGGGAACCCCAGGAAGTGAAGCAGTACTTGTTTACTGTGGTAAATAAGCTCTGTTTCACTGGTAAAATAGGATCCAGTCACGAATGCTTGGGGTGCAAGACCTCTAAAATAGGCAACATGGAGTATAAACGATTGACTGACCCTGACTTTATTTACATGTTGTGGTCATGGTTAGCCATTGTGCAGAAGTATGTGACCTTAAACACCAATAAATAAATAAATAATCTTTGTGTATTAGGTTCCGAGATCAGGGTCACTAACAGCATTTCTGTAGAAGGTGCCAAGACCAGGGTCGATAATGTCATTTCTGTATCAGGTGCCGAGACCAATGGTATTTCTGTACTAGGAGCCAAGACCAGGGTCATTAACATTTCTGTATAAGATGCCGAGACCAGGGTCACCCAAGTTATTTCTGTATTAGGAGCCGAGACCAGGGTCGCTAACATTTCTGTCTAATCAGCAGAGACCAGGGTTATTAACTGGTAGAGTGCTGAATTATTTTTGATGGTGAAAATTTGTTCACATGTCTTTGCCTTGTTACAATTTATGGGAGAGTGCCTAAAGGCACTCTCCCATAAATTGTTATAAGGCAACTCCACAGAGACTAAATAATTTTACTTCAAAGATGAAACGAAGCACAACCACAAAATATGAAACCTTGAAATTGAGGCACCTGCACTTCAGAATAAAGCCCAAATATGGGCTTCCAGCACTCTACCAGTTAACATTTCTGAATAAGGTGCCGAGACCAGGGTCGATAATGTTATTTCTGCATTAGGTGCCGAGACCAGGGTCACTAATGGTATTTCTGTATAAGGTGCCAAAACCAGGGTCATTAACATTTCTGTATAAGATGCTGAGACCAGGGTCCCCAATGTTATTTCTGTATTAGGAGCTGAGACCAGGGTCTCTAACATTTCTGTACAAGGAGCCAGCGTCACTAATGGTATTTCTGTAGAAGGTGCCAAGACCAGGGTGGATAACGTTATTTCTGTATTGGGTGCCGAGACCAGGGTCACCAGTGTTATTTCTGTATTAGGAGCTGAGACCAGGGTCGTTAACATTTCTGTATAAGATGCTAAGACCAGGGTCACCAACATTATTTCTGTATAAGGTGCCAAAACCAGGGTCACTAACGGTATTTCTGTATTATGTGCCAAGGCCAGGGTTGATAACCCTGGAAATGTTAATGACCTAAACCTAATACGTTATTTCTGTATTAGGTTTAGGTCACTAACATTTCTGTATAAGACACCAAGACCAGGGTCACCAATGTTATTTCTGTATTAGGAGCTGAGACCACTGTTGTTAACATTTCTGTATAAGTCACTGAGACCAGGGTCAGTTACGTTATTTCTCTATTATGTGCCAAGACCAGGGTCACTAACATTATTTCTGTATAAGGTGCCGAGACCTGGGTCGCTAATGTTATTTCTGTATCAGGTGATAAGACCAGGGTCTCTCACATTATATCTGTATAAGGCACCGAGACCAGGGAAGCTAATGTTGTTTCTGTATTAGGACCCCGGGCACACATTCAGAGCCTTTCTTGTGTATCGGCATTCATGGAAAATCTGCATATTTATTTATTTATTTATTTATTTATTTATTATATTATATTATAATTATATGTAATGGATAGATCACATATTATTTAATCTCAACAGTTTCATTCTCTGTGTTATATATTTTCTAATGTTACGTGGGTATGGCGTATATATGTTAAACCATTATTTAACATGAAAAGCAGAGGACACTTGTAAACAAAATTCTTGAATAACTAAGTGATTTCATTTCTTGTCATCCGGGTCTAAACTACAATGTCACCGCTCCAAACTGTACAACCTCACCAGTCCAAACTATACAATCTCGCCAGTCTAAACTGCACAATCTCAATTGTCCAAACTACAATATTGCCAGTCAAAACTGTACAATCTTGCCAATCCAAACTGTACCATCTCCCAGATCCAAACTGGACAACCTTGCTGTTCCAAACTGTACAATCTTGCCAATCCAAACTGTACCATCTCCCAGATCCAAACTGGACAACCTTGCTGTTCCAAACTGTACAATCTTGCCAATCCAAATTACAGTCTTACCAGTCATATAAAGCAATTCTTGTACACTGAATCTAAGATGATTCTTTCTTCATTTCATATTCGTGAAATTTCGTAAATATGCTGAGACTCGATCATAATCTGTTTTCCACCATCATAATAATATAGTCTTAACAAACCAAAGAGGTATAGAGACACGGGTCTGTCAGATTCCTTCATTAAACCTCACTGACATCAATTTTTACCACTTTAGCATGAGTTCTCTAGTATGTTAACCCTTTACCCAACGCAGACGATATCAAATTTATTATTTTAAAAATCATTTTTTTTAATTTTTCAAAAAATTTCAACAAAACCATATCATGTGACCCCTCGTTGGAACGAGCTCGACGAGCTCGTTCCAACGAGGGGTCACATGATATGGTTTTGTTGAAATTCTTTTGAAAAATATTATTTTTTCAACTGCTGAATTTGCATATCACGCGGGCGGATGCGGCCGATTCGTTGGGTAAAGGGTTAACACAATTTTACCTTTATGGTAAAAGAGCAGAATGCACAGACTCAAACCAGAACTTGTGTGTTAATGTGGTTAACAGCCCACTTCCGGCTAAATGTTTCATTAACAGCCCCGGCTCCGGTTACAGTTTATGTAATCCTTCATACCAAATGCACCATTGGTTCCGAGATGATGAAACATGCTTAACTGCAATGAATGTTAAAAAAAACACATGAAATTTGTGTGATTTCCCCATTACTTCGGTGATGAAGCATTCGAATTGTCAAGGTGAGTGTAATTAATTCATTACAGTAGGTTTTTGTTAGTAGATTTCGGGAGAAGGCCAATTTTTCGTGGCAAACAAAAATATTTAAATTAAGCTATCATGTCATTGGCCATGTGACGTTTTGTTTATCTAGAAACAGACAACACATGTGCTTTGGTTAAATGTCATTGCGAAAACTTGGGATGTCACAATCAAATGAACTTGATGAAGAACCTTTGTATTTAACCATTTTAGAAGTGATAATAATAGTAATAACAAGATTTTGTTGGGCGTCCCTGTTTATTAATGGCCCTCCAGGAATGACTTCGTCTCGGGCTGTTAATGGACCCTCTGGCTGTTAATCATTCCTGTCAGGCCGTTAATAAACTGTAACACCCTCCGAAATTATGTTATTGGTATATTACAATGAAGATATTTCAAAATAGAGAATACAGTAAAACCTGTCTTGATAGACCACTGTCGTGAGAGACCACCTATCTTGAGAGACCACTGTGGCCATGTACACTCTATAAGGACCTGTCATGAGAGATCACCTGTCTTGAGAGACCACAAAACTGTGGCAAAAACTCAGTTTTTCACCTGTTTTGAGAGGCCGGAAAATCAATTTTTGGCAATTTCAGAGTATTAAAATCAATAAACAGGTTGAGGATTAGATTTTTGGTGGTCTGAATTTGCTATTCCAAAATTGGTTTATTAAAAATTATTGGAGAGTGCCTGTTGGCACTCTCCAATAATTTGTAATAAAACAAATTTATACAGACAAAATATTTGTGTTTGACTGAAGAGGAAACATGAGCAAGGAACAAGATGGCTTTTGTTCTGGTACCTTCATTGTTGTACCTCAGACAGTTAAGATCAATGCAGCATGCACAGAAATCAATAGTTCAAAAATGTAACCAGGACATCGGCCCAACAGTGAAGTTTTTTCAGTTTATGTACTTTTATCTTTAATTTATTAAACATTTGTACTTGTATTTAAGCTGAATTAAAATAAAACAATAATGAAAAAAAATAGAAAAATCAGTTCTTCTCCATTTCTACAACAAATATTCTCTGATTGTTCATTCACTGACTAGCAAAAATGTCAAACCTGTAATGAGACAATGGCGGATACAGAGGGGGGGGGGGGGGTGCGTGTGGTGGGGCGGTCGCCCCCCCCTTTAGCTTGTGTTTGTCTCGCATGTAGGGCGTAGCCAGGATTTTCATTTGGGGACAATACATGAATTGAAGTAAAAACATACAACAACATTTATTTCCTCCAACACCATTCGCTATGGAAAACAAATATACCGTTGAAATTATGCAAAATATATCTACTGGTTGCCTTCATTTATAGCGTCACCGACACAGCATGATTTTGAGGTGTTACATGCCCCTAGCCTCAGGTACCCCATGGCTATGCCAATTATGGGTCAGGCTCTTAATTGGCATAGTCATGGGGTACCTAAGCCTAGAGGGCTGACTGCTGAAAACTTTCAAACGCTGGCAGATCGCAATGTTCTCCTGAGGTTAAGTCGGTTATGACTGTAAACAGTGTATCCAAAATACAATATTATGGTCAACGGATCTGAAGAGCATATTTCAAATTTTCTAATTGTGTCTTGAACGTATGACAGAATTTGAAATTCTGAAACATGCTGTTTAAAAAGTGTTAATTAGCCGTTCAAAAATTCAAGAGGATTTCCACCCCAGAAGCCACCAGAATGCCCCATTTGGTCGCTCATTTCCAAAAAATTTCTGTGGGGAGAACCACCCCAGACCCCCCTACAAAAGCTCGTGCCTTCGGCACTCGCGGCAGATGCCTTCGGCATCTACACGATTCGCCCCCCCCCCCCCTTTGAGAATTCCTGTATGCGCCACTGTAATGAGAGACCACCTGTCTTGAGAGACCACTCAGCAAAAGGGGGGGGGGGGGAGGTTCTCTCAAGACAGGTTCTACTGTACCTTTTTAGAGCCTTCTTGCATCTCTTGCAACCAAGAGTATTAGTCGTATATGAAGATTTCAATCAGTGTATAATAACATCATTTGACTGGTAAATGCAGTATTTGAAACACGTATTCTGTCTGCTACTCAGCAAAGAGACTATCATTTACGATTTGGTGTGTATCAGTGAATTGTATAACACATACCACGGAAAAGGTATGTTTCAGAAAGTTTCAACCTAAAGGTTCTGGGTTGTACCATTTCAGTGAATACTCTCAATGGCAAAATGGGTGAAACTATCCTTGTTTGTTGGGAGGTTCAGTAATAATTTTGACCATTACTTTGTGTATAGAGTTGATATATAGATGAGATTTACACTAAGGCTGTACAGTGCATAGAGTTGATATATAGATGAGATTTACACTAAGGCTGTACAGTGCATAGAGTGATATATAGATGAGATTTACACTAAGGCTGTACAGTGCATAGAGTTGATATATAGATGAGATTTACACTAAGGCTGTACAGTGCATAGAGTGATATATAGATGAGATTTACACTAAGGCTGTACAGTGCATAGAGTTGATATATAGATGAGATTTACACTAAGGCTGTACAGTGCATAGAGTTGATATATAGATGAGATTTACACTAAGGCTGTACAGTGCATAGAGTTGATATATAGATGAGATATACACTAAGGCTGTACAGTGCATAGAGTTGATATATAGATGAGATTTACACTAAGGCTGTACAGTGCATAGAGTTGATATATAGATGAGATTTACACTAAGGCTGTACAGTGCATAGAGTGATATATAGATAAGATATACACTAAGGCTGTACAGTGCATAGAGTTGATATATAGATGAGATTTACACTAAGGCTGTACAGTGCATAGAGTGATATATAGATGAGATTTACACTAAGGCTGTACAGTGCATAGAGTTGATATATAGATGAGATTTACACTAAGGCTGTACAGTGCATAGAGTTGATATATAGATGAGATATACACTAAGGCTGTACAGTGCATAGAGTGATATATAGATGAGATTTACACTAAGGCTGTACAGTGCATAGAGTGATATATAGATGAGATTTACACTAAGGCTGTAGAGTGCATAGAGTATTACTTTGTGTAAAGAGTTGATATATAGATGAAATTTACACTAAGGCTGTACAGTGCATAGAGTTGATATATAGATGAGATTTACACTAAGGCTGTACAGTGCATAGAGTGATATATAGATAAGATTTACACTAAGGCTGTACAGTGCATAGAGTGATATATAGATGAGATTTACACTAAGGCTGTAGAGTGCATAGAGTATTACTTTGTGTAAAGAGTTGATATATAGATGAAATTTACACTAAGGCTGTACAGTGCATAGAGTTGATATATAGATGAGATTTACACTAAGGCTGTACAGTGCATAGAGTGATATATAGATGAGATTTACACTAAGGCTGTACAGTGCATAGAGTGATATATAGATGAGATTTACACTAAGGCTGTACAGTGCATAGAGTTGATATATAGATGAGATTTACACTAAGGCTGTACAGTGCATAGAGTTGATATATAGATGAGATTTACACTAAGGCTGTACAGTGCATAGAGTGATATAGAGATGAGATTTACACTAAGGCTGTACAGTGCATAGAGTGATATATAGATAAGATATGCACTAAGGCTGTACAGTGCATAGAGTGATATATAGATGAGATTTACACTAAGGCTGTACAGTGCATAGAGTGATATATAGATAAGATTTACACTAAGGCTGTACAGTGCATAGAGTGATATATAGATGAGATTTACACTAAGGCTGTAGAGTGCATAGAGTATTACTTTGTGTAAAGAGTTGATATATAGATGAAATTTACACTAAGGCTGTACAGTGCATAGAGTTGATATATAGATGAGATTTACACTAAGGCTGTACAGTGCATAGAGTGATATATAGATAAGATATGCACTAAGGCTGTACAGTGCATAGAGTTGATATATAGATGAGATTTACACTAAGGCTGTACAGTGCATAGAGTGATATATAGATAAGATATACACTAAGGCTGTACAGTGCATAGAGTTGATATATAGATGAGATTTACACTAAGGCTGTACAGTGCATAGAGTTGATATATAGATGAGATTTACACTAAGGCTGTACAGTGCATAGAGTTGATATATAGATGAGATTTACACTAAGGCTGTAGAGTGCATAGAGTATTACTTTGTGTAAAGAGTTGATATATAGATGAAATTTACACTAAGGCTGTACAGTGCATAGAGTGATATATAGATAAGATATACACTAAGGCTGTACAGTGCATAGAGTGATATATAGATAAGATATACACTAAGGCTGTACAGTGCATAGAGTGAGTTACTCAGTTAATAACAAAATTCTTTTATAACAAGAAAGTTTGACCAACTTGTTGCGATGCACAGGGTTAGTCACACTTTCTGGTTATAAAAAAATTGGTAACTGCCATATCACACACTACTCGAAAATATACACTAAGGCTGTACGAATGCACGGGGTTAATTGGTTATTATTAGTTACCCCGTGTCTGATCACCTGGTAGGGTTTTTTACCTACCCGAAGCCAGCCGTATCCCATGAGGCCAAAGCCTCATGGGATACGGCTGGCTTCGGGTAGGTAAAAACCTGTACCACGTGATCAGACACGGGGGTAACGAATTTATCTATTGACTTTCCGTTTTAGAAGTACAATCTATTTCATGTGTGAACACACACAGCATGAGATCTTTTGCCTCATGGGATACGGCTGGCTTCGGGTAGGTAAAAACCCGTACCACGTGATCAGACACGGGGTAACAAATTTATCTATTGACTTTCCGTTTTAGAAGTACAATCTATTTCATGTGTGAACACACACAGCATTAGATCTTTTTGCCTCATGGGATACGGCTGGCTTTGGGTAGGTAAAAACCCATACCACGTGATCAGACACCGGGTAACAAATTTATCTATTGACTTTCCGTTTTAGAAGTACAATCTATTTCATGTGTGAACACACACAGCATTAGATCTTTTGCCTCATGGGATACGGCTGGTTTCGGGTAGGTAAAAACCCATACCACGTGATCAGACACGGGGTAACAAATTTATCTATTGACTTTCCGTTTTAGAAGTACACACACAGCATGAGATCTTTTATCTTCCATTGTTGAGCCATACAGGTTTCTGTGGAATTTTTGTGCAAAAGAGTTTTTGTGAAAATATGCCGATATGACTAGTATAAAAAAAATTATTGAATTTCTTTTTTTCTATTTTGTCTCAAAAACATAGCTTATGAACCCCACATTGGAGGGTACTCGACAAGCTCATTCCAATAAGGGGTCATGAGCTATATTTTGGAGATAAAAAATTAAAATATAATACATGTACACTGTAAAACTGGAATGACACATCTTCTACGGGGTATGGACAATTTGTAGATTTCGGAATGAGGCTTCCACTGGGTATGGGAAATTTGTCAGTGGCTGGGCGGACGTATCGTGGGTTTCAATGAATATGGTCTCATACCACGTATCTATCAACCAATCAAATCAAAAAATTCACTTTAGTCAATAGATAAATGTTGTTACATAGGGTGCCAGATTCTTAAGGACTATTTTAAATAATTATACATGTACTGGATTGTGGAAATTGTTTTAAAGTGAATTCCAAAAATGAAAACATCTTCTATTTTCAATTAATAGCTTGTTTTGATTGGTTCATTTGAAGATACGTACTTGAGAATGCTGATTTCAAATGTGATAATGTGAAAATTATGTGTCTTCTTAAAGGTCCTGTGACTACGATCTTCAGCAAAAATTATCATATCATTTAACTGGTAGAGTGCTGAAAGCCCATATTTGGGCTGTACTCTAAGGTAGAGGCACTGCAACTCAAAGGCTTCAAACTATGTGGATATCCTTCGTATTATCCTTGAATCTAAATTATTTAGTCTGTATGGATTTTCCTTCCTACAATTTAAAGGCGCTCTCCCATAAATTGTAACATGGCAAAGACTTGTGAACAAATTTTGATGACTAAAAATAACTCACCTCTCTACCAGTTAATTGTCACTTCATCGCTGGGATATAGGAAAATGTCAGAGAAACAGACAAGCAAATAATTTGACATTCAAATTACTATTATCTCTATGCTTTTGGTTGAATAACGTCAGGAAGAGTAATAAACATTTTCATTTTACGAGTATCTAACCCTTATTTTTGCACTAATGATTCTTTTTATTTTTCTTAGCACCTGTCTGTCTGGCTATCTTGTGTGTGACAACTGTATTTGTAACAGTAAGTATATATCTTAGTTTAGATAAAACATGTTATTTAGTACACTGATATTCACGGCCAGAAAATCTGAAAAAGACGAAATGTAGTGCAAATGTAAAGAATGCCTTGCATGTTAAGAGTTTTGCAACTTAACAGGTAGCATGCTAAGTTTTTTTGGGTTGTCAAAATTTTGTTCACATATTATTGCCTTGTTACAATTAATGGGAGATGTCCCTATAGTGCCATTTCTTCGAAGCGGGGGTATACTTAATGGGAGAGTGCCTATAGGCACTCTCCCATTAAGTATACCCCCGCTTCGAAGAAATGGGGGCTATATAGGAATCGCCCTGTACGTCCGTCCGTCCGTCCGTCCATCCGTATGTCCGTCCTTCTGTACGTCTTTCCGTCCAAACAAATTCTTGTGTGCACAGCTCCTCCTACATTAAAGAACCGATTTTGAAGAAACCTTTCAAACATCATCACTACTAAGTGAACATGCGCATATTCCAAAATTTTTGATCTGCGACAATTTTAACCAGGTTATCTCTCTTGAACTTTGATTTAATATGGGTTTCTACATGAAATTCTTGTGTGCGCAACTCCTCCTACATTTATCAATCAATTTCCTTATGGCCTTCGCCTACATGATCAGAAGTGCATTTCTCTAAAAACCCAAAGCGGGGGTATTAATCACCTTCAGTGATAGTTCTAGTTGTAACAGGGCAAATCCTCCCATACTTTAGAATATCACATCAAAAATTAATTGAAGTACAGCCACAGAATATGAAGCCTTTTAACTCTGGTACCCACACTAATTTGAGGATAAAGCCCAAAAATGGGCTTCCAGTACTCCACCAGTTAAGTGCTTTAATCTGAACAGCATTCACATACTACACATTGACCTTAAGTATGTGTCGGGAATATACCCCTAGTGTCATAACTGTTACATCGTGTGGAGATCTGGATACATTTGCAAAACCTAGAGAAGGAACTAGGATGAGACTGATGATGTTATGTAACACACGGGAGTGACATCATCAAGAACATCATCAGCTGCTTCATTGGTGATGTCAGCAGTGAGGTGAACAATAATGTCATGAGTTTTCAGTTATTTGTAGATTTTATTAGGTACTGATGGAGCTTGGATTGACAAATGAATGAGCTGGGGGTGCGGTGGCGTTGTGGTAACCAGTTCTCGTCAGATCGCCGAAGTTAAGCAATGTCAAGCCCAGTTAGTCCTTGGATGGGTGACCCTCTGAGCGATCTATTCGGACTCCCGCATTGTGTCCTTGGGTAAGGCACTTAACCCTGATTGTCCACATGGGGGCACGATGATGCTGTGCACTAATGCGTACTGCATGTCGATGGTGTGCATGTCTTCAAACAATCTAACCCTGCCTGTGCTGCAGTGCGGAGTTACGATGTTGGGGAGCAGGAAGCTGCTTGTCAATGCGCGGTGCTTCTCTTTGGGTACTCTGGCTTCCTCCACCCATAAAACTGTCACCGACATGATATGACTTTGGCTGTTAAATAAATAAATAAATAAATAAATAAATAAATAAATAAATAAATAGAGTATTGACGATGTTGTTACCAACTGAAGAACTTTTCTGACATTGAATTGATCATCCCAGATCATTAGACTGTTCAATTGAGTTTATAAACGCTGTGCACCACATGCTAGATTAATCCTTTACCTAACACAAAAGGCAGACAACACTCGAAAACAAAAATTCTTGAATAATTTATTTTTTGCATGTTTTTGCATCAAATACACTTCTTATGACCTCTCATTAGAACGAGCTCAATGAGGGGACAAAAGCTGTGTTTTTGAGACAGAAAAATGGAAAAGTAATGAAAATTGAATGCACTGACCAGTTTTGGTCATTACATTGGATAAAGGGTGAAAGAAAACAAAGCTAATGTTGTAAAGAAATTGGATGGATGTAACATTGTTACAGTTTTCAGTTTTGTTACCAAGTTATTTTACAGACGAATCTGTAGCACTAAATGTACAGCGTACATTACCCTGCCAGGGTAATATTTGCAAGCCAGAAAATAAGCAGACTGTCAACAGCAAAATGAGGTCCCCAGAGGGTGAATTTAGTGATGCTACCCTGCATAGCAGGGTACCAACACTAAATTTACCCTCTGTGAACCTCAATCTGAAATCAGGGTCTCAAAACTAAACAGAAAGAGGTACCCAGAGGATAAATTGGCCCACTGTATGGGATAGCACCATCAAATTCACACTCTGGGGACCTCATTCTGCAAATGTCAGACTGCTTATTTTCAAGACTGAATATATGGAGAGAAAAATTCACACTTCGTGAAGAAACTAAATTTGTGTGAAATAATATCAAATCATTCAGTTGGAATAACATGTTGTTAAGTTTTGAGAACAATCTACATAGTCGGAACAAATTAAACAAAAGTCAGTGACTATTTCCAAGGAATAGCCCAAAAGACATAATTAAGCCGAATTACTATTTCCCTCAACTCAAAACAGCAATGATTTGAGTGCTCAATTCCATTTCTTGATTTGACTTTGTCTTGGATTTAATCTAAGGTACCTTCTTTTCATTTCATCCATATATTTACTTCACAGTAGCTTCATTTCACTACATCCATAAACCAGCAGATTTACTCCAGAGTAGCTGGATTTACCTGCCTGTTGTGTCATACACTATCAAGCCAGAAAATAAGCAGACTGTCATCTGCAAAATGAGGTCTCCAGGGGGTGAATTTAGTGATGCTACCCTGCACAGCAGGGTAGCATCACTAAATTTACCCTCTGTGAACCTCAATCTGAAATCAGGGTCTCAAAACTAAACAGAAAGAGGTACCCAGAGGATAAATTGGCCCACTATATGGGATAGCATAATCAAATTCACCCCCTGGGGGACCTCATTCTCCAAATGTCAGCCTGCTTACTTTCAGGCCTGTTCACTACTGTATTTATCACAGTATACATTACGAGTCTGTCCATTGCTCTATTTCATTTTAATGTATTTTGTTTGCACCAGATCTCCTCTAATACACAGTTGCTGGAACGCGGGTACCGCTCAAGTGGATGGCGTTGACAGTGTAGACACTAGCCATAGACAGGTACCATTCAAAAGCATGTCGTTTACAGGATAGGCACTTGCTACAGACAGGTATCATTCAAACGGATGTTGTTGAGTGTAGACACTTACTGTAGAATGATACCAATCAAAAGCATGTCGTTAACAACATAGGCACTTACTACAGACAGGTATCATTCAAGCGGATGTTGTTGAGTGTAGACGCTTACTATAGAATGATACCACTTGAGCATCCTTAACAGAATAGGCATTCACTATGGACAGATACCACTTGAATGTCATTGACTGCATCGGCACTCACTATAAACAGATACTATTTAACCCTTTACCTAACATAAAAAGCAGACGACATTTGCAAAAACGATTCTTGAATAACTAATTATGAGGGGTCATAACCTATGTTTTTGAGACAAAAAATGAAAAAAATAATGAAAATTAATTAGCGATTTTTGAGAATAGCATTGGCCAGTTTTGGCCATTACACTGGGTAAAGGGTTAAATGCCATTGTCATCATAGACATCTACCATGAACAGTCATTGGCAGTATAGACACTTAGTCTAGAGTGATACTATTGATGCAGTGTTGAAAGCATAGACATTTGCTATAGACAGGTTCTATTCAACTAAACGTTGTTGACAAGATAGACACTTACTATATTGTAAGACTTGGGAGAGGTACCTTGGCTGGTGGTCATGTGGGCTGAGTATATCATTTTGGGGCTCTTTTCCTTCATTCCTCATGTTTCCGACACTGAGTAGCCATGTACATAAATTTGATGTTCTTTCTCCTAATTCAAAACATTACGTGCACAATTCAACACTCTAATGTGTTCTCTAGAGAGTCATGCATTAATAAAGAGTCCTGCCCATTCCTTCTACACAGTGTGTTATCTAAATGGCCATGCATTATGAAAGAACAATACCCATCACTGGTGGCAGTGTATTATCTAACCAACCATATGAGTAAAGAATCCCAACCATCACTTTACACTGTGTGTCATTCAGACAGCCATACTTTAGTAAAAGAACCCTGTCCCCTGTGCACTTTATATTGCCCAGACGGCACACACTAGTTATGAATTACCTCTGCATAGTAGCACAGTTTGACACCTAGACAGTATACATTAGCATGCCCTCAAAAATGGCGTTTCTAGATAGCCATACATTAGTAAAGACCCCCCCCCCCCCCCACACACACACAGGCACATACACTTTTGTGTTACCTAGACAGCCATGTATTAGTAAACACCTCATCCAATTTCCAACACCCATTGTGTTATCTAGACAGCTGTACATTAGTAAAAAAAACCTCATTAACCATATTAACGAACCCCACCCATCCTCTTTAGTAGACTTTACACATTATTAATGAACTGCACCCATCACCTTTACACACTATTAATCAACCTCACCCATCCATCCCCTTTACACATTTTTAATGAACCCCACCCATCCCCTTTACACATTAAGCTACCCAGACAACATACAATAGTTATGAAGCACTCCCTTCCCCTGTTCACAGACAGTGTGTTATCTGAGAGCTGTATATTAGTGAAGAACCCCAACCATCACTTTACACTCTGTGTTATTCAGATATCTGTACATTATTAATGAACCCCACCCACCCCCTTTACACATTAAGCTACCCAGACAACATACAATAGTTATGAAGAACTCCATTTCCCTGTGCACAGACAGTGTGTTATCTGAGAGCTGTATATTAGTAAAGAACCCCAACCATCACTGGGCAACATGGGTATAAATGATTGACTAAACTTGACTTTATCTCCATGTTGTGGTCACAATTAGCCATTGTGCAGAAGTATGTGACCTTAAACACCAATAACTAGTAAATAGTTCAACAACACTATCAACAGCTAAGGTCATCTTGTGTCAGACAGTTTTATGGGTGCGGGAATCCAAAGTATCTGGAGAGAACCACTGCACAGTGGTGAGCAACTGCCAAACTTCATAACATACTAACTCCAAACAAGTAACTTATTAACTCTTACCATTGGTTGAAGACAACTGCACCATTGACTTGCAGTATGCCTTAGTACACAGCGCCACCATGCCCCCACATGGACCATCAGGGTTAAGTGCCATGCCTTAGGACACAACGCTGTTATCCGGGGTCCAACTTTGGACCTTTTGGTTTAAAGACCAATGCCATAATCACTGAACCACTGCACTGCCTACCTATTTCCAATAAACAATGTGTTAAATAGACAGCCATACATTAGTAAAGAACCATACCCACTTATTATGCCCCCGACCTCTGATGGAGAATTAGGGGTTATCTAGTGGAGACCTCTGTCTGTCCATCCATCCATCCGTCAGTCTGTCAGTCCGTGCTATAAAGCGGGAGTTACGAGTTGTTTTTTTTGCCCAGAAAGGCATTACAGTAGAACCTGTCTTGAGAGACCACCCTTTGGGCCACACAAAAGTGGTCTCTCAAGACAGGTGGTCTCTCATAACAGGTTTCAGGTTTTCTTACGTCAGTGAATAACCAACCACAAAATTCAGAAATGGAGAAGAATGGATTTTTGTAATTACTTTGTAGTTCTTTTTTATGAAGTTTTTGTAACAAATTGAAATGGACTGTTATAAAAATTATAAAAATAAATTAGTGTTGAAAATATTCATTGAAGATTTTCAACACTAATTTATTTTTAGCTCAACTTTGGTGAAGCCAAATTTGAGCTTTTGTCATGGCCCGTTGTCCGTCTGGCCATCTGTCCATCTGTCAACAATTGGATACGGCTCGGGCTAGAGGCCATATTTATGAACCGATCTTTACGAAACTTCTTGGGTACCTTTGTTATGACCGTGGGACGAGAACGAGTGTTTTTGGGTGCGGTCCCAAATTCAAGATGGCTGCCAGCCGCCATTTTGTACCGACGATGCAGAAATCTGTTTTTTGTACAGAACGTCCATACGAAAGCTCTGATTTGAATAATTTTTTGTATGAATGTTTAGTACCATGGGATACATCACATATAATACAGGTTTTTTTCTCGTGCGTAAATTGTGCAAATTAGACTAATTTTGATGTTTTTTGGTGTTACTTTCAGCACTGTAAGTGCAAATGCCAATACAGCTCGGGCTAGAGGCCGTATTTATGAACCGATCTTTACGAAACTTCTTGGGTACCTTTGGTATCACTGTGGGATGAGAACGAGTGTTTTGGGGTCCGGTCCGAAATTCAAGATGGCCGATGGCAGCCATTTTGTACAAAATTTGGTGCAATCAGATTTTTGCACAGAACTTCCATATGAAAGTGCTGATTTGAATAATTTTTTGTGTGAATGTTTAGTACCATGGGATACATCACATATAATACGGGTTTTTTTCTCGTGCAGAAATTATGCAAATTAGATGAACTTTGATTTATTTAGTGCTACTTAAACACTGTAAGTGCACATGTCAATACGGCTCGGGCTGGAGGCTGTATTTATCAACCGATCTTCACGAAACTTCTTGGTTACCTTTGTTATCACCTTAGGACGAGAACGTGTGTTTCTGAGTGCGGTCCAAAATTCAAGATGGCTGCCAGTGGCCATTTTGTACTGAAATTAGGTCCAATCAGTTTTTTGTCACAACTTCTATACAGCTCGTATTTATGAACTGATCTTCACGAAACTTTTTGGGTACTTTTGTTTTCTTCATGGGACAGGAACGAGTGTGTTTTGGGGTGCCTTTGTTATCACTGTGCTATGAGAACAAATATTTTGGGGTTCAGTCAGACCTACTCTGGGACTCAAAGATTTCTTTTCTAGTTTAGCATCTGACTGTCACCCACCTTTATAATACTTTACCTATACATTTGTTACAGGCTACGGCCAGTATTTATGTACAGACCGTTACAATACTTTATATGTACCTTTGTTATCAGGTCATTACTAGATGTTTGTCATTGCTGTGTCACATACTATACATGTACATGTCTTGACAAGTTGAGCTGCAGTGTCATTGACACTTTCATTAGCTCAACTTGACAAAGTCAAGTTGAGTGATTGCCATCACTTCTCATCCGTTGGCATACGTACGTTACATTCGTACAACATCCACAATTTCCTTTGGCACACATCACAGGTCACATTTATGATCAGATCGCTTTGAAACTTGGTATGCTTGTTTGGGGTGACCTCTAGATGGGAGCTATCGATTTTCTTCAATTTCCATCAAAACATGTTGCTGCGGCCAACGTTCTTAGAACTTAGTTTAGTGGTCAGACCTCAATATTTTCCTTTGGCACACCCTACAGGGCACATTTATGATTGGATTGCTTTGAGACCTGGCATGCTTGTTTAGGGTGACCTCTAGATGGTAGCTATCGATTTTCATCAAATTCCGTTAAAAAATGTTGCCACGGCCAATGTTCTTAGAACTTAGTTTAGTCAGACCTCTACATTTCCCTTTGGCACACCCTACAGGGCACATTTATGATCAGATTGCTTTGAAACATGGCATGCGTATTTGGAGAAACCTCTAGATTGGAGCTATCAATTTTCTTCCATTTCTGTCAAAAAATGTTGCCACTGACAACGTTCTTAGAACTTAGTTTAGTCAGACCTCAATATTTGCTTTTGGCACACCCTACAAGGCACATTTATGATCAGATTGCTTTGAAACCTGGCAATTTTCTTCCATTTTCATCTGTCGAAAAATGTTGCTGCTGGCTATGATCTTTGAACTTAGTTTAGTCAGCCATCAATATATCCCATTGGCATGTCGTACAGGGCACATTTATGATCAGATCAGTTTGAAACTTAGTATGCTTATTTGGGGTTACCTCTAGATGGGAGCTATCAATTTTCTTCGATTTCCGTCAAAACATGTTGCCACTGGCAATGACTTTCGATGAACTTAGTAAAAACTTAGTGCAGTTAAGCATCAATATTTCCCTTTGACACACACTGTAGAGCACATTTATGATTGGATCGCTTGCAAACTTGGTGAGCTTATGTGGGGTGACATCTATATGGGAGCTCTCGATTTTCTTCCATTTCTGTCAAAAAAATGTTGCTGCTGACCTTTGAACTTAGTTTAGTCAGACCTCAAGGTTTCCCTTTAACACACCCTTCTCTCCTTCAGGGCGCATTTATGATCGGATCACTTTGAAACTTGGTATGTGTGTTCGGCGTGACCTCCAGATGTGAGCTATTGCTTTTTTTCATTTGCATAAAAAAATTATTGTCCTTATCACCTACCTTTGAACTTACTGCATTTGTGCATCAACTTATCCCTTTTGCACTCTCTGCAGGGTATATTTATGAATTTGAATAAAAAAACCCACATAATGCCACAAGCAATGACCTTCTACTAAGTGCATTTGTGCATTAACATCTTCCTTTTGCATGCCTCAGAGGGCACATTCATTATCAGGTTGTTTTGAAACTTTGTATGCTTATGCAGGGTGACTAAGATAGGAGCTATTGATTTTCATTTCATTTCCATCAAAAACTGTTGCTGTTAGCAACAATCTTTGAATTTATTGCATTTGCGCATCAACATTCTTTGTCATGGTCTGCAGGCCAGATTTATCATAGGATTGTTTTTGAACTTGGTGTGCTCATTAGGCAAGACCTTTAGATAAGAGCTGTTGATTAGCATTCATTTCTGTGAAAAAAGTTGCCATTTACAATAACCTCTGAACATACTGCATTTGTGTATCAACATTCTTCCTTTAACCAGTCTTACAGTTTACATTTAAAAATGCATGGATTACTCTGACGTACACACACAATGCTGTTATGTTGAAATTTCATCAAAAACCATTGGTACAAATGATCTTCAATTTTGCCATTTCATTAATAACTTACCAAGTTCAAGTTTGTCAAGTTGAGCTACAGTGTCATTGACACTTTCATGTTAATTGTATTAGAGTTTGGTGTCAGCGGGGTACCTTTATTACAGATTTTCTTCTCTCCTTTGAGAGGGGTCCTTCTGTTGTTTGGTTCCAGGTCAACCGTCTAAGGTCTGTTTTTCTGTCACCTTTCTCTCTTCTTTGGGGGTGTTCTTCTTCCTTCTACTGAATTCACCTTCTCTGCATCTCTCACTCCTGTCATGCCCAGGACTATTCGTTGTGGGAAATGCCTTCTTTCTAAGCATGTGGACGATTCATATGCTTTTTGCTCCTCTTGCAATGGATGTTCGACCGATCAACCCTGTGTTCTTTGTGGATCGTGGTCATCCACTTTCTAGGTGTCTGTGAACCGTGTTGCACATTCACGTGGCTGTGCCTTCTGCTTCCGTGGAAAAGGGGAACATGGCAGTTCGGGGCCTCCCAAAATGACCACGTCTGGTGAGAGTTATTCCTCCTCCCTGGGGGATGTGCAGTCTATTCCTGTAGTGGATACTGTGGGAGCTGTTGAGTTGTCTGGTGGAGAGGTGCCTGGTTCCGGGACTGCGGTCCCTCTCCAGTCAACATGTGAGGCTGTCACTAGAGCTGTGACTCCTCCTTCGGAGCCGAGCAGGAGTGCTCTCTCCACAATTCCACCTACCTCAACGACTCCCGACGTATCTGCTATTACTGCTGTTCCGTCTTCTACGTCATCGGTTTTCATTTCAGCTGGCCTCGGCTTATCCCTGCAGGGGTCTGCAGGGACGTCTGGCAGTGTAGACGTGGGATATCGCGCTCAGCATTCCCTGACTTCAACTCTGCGAAGTTGGAAGGGGCTGCCGGCCGAACCCTCTACTGTCGTCTCTCCTTCATTGAGCACCACAGTTTTGTCTTTGGATTCAGATGTTCATGTTGGGGCCACTATGAACTCCGTGGCATTTCTGTCCATGCGTTCTGCTCACACGGCCAGTTTTGCAGGACCAACGCCTTTTGTGCAGCCTGGACCTTCTGTCCTGCAGAGGTCCATGGCGACTCTCCTGAGTTCCCGCTATGTAAATCCTCGGGGTGTGTCATACCCCTATACACGTCTGCCCTCAGATGTTTCGGCTGCCGCCCATTGCCCCGCATCGGGTGTATTTGAGGAGTGTGACCCTTCGATGGTTAAGAGGGTCAGGAGTGAAGCCACTTTGCCGATTCGTCCCCATGTTGAACCGGCCGACACGGCAATGAGCTTAGGGAGGCCCTCTCCTTACTCACTCTGGTTCTGTCCAAGAGCCTTCCTATTGCTTCCAGCGAAGCAGCGAGTGGTTTCCAGGCGCCCGCTATGGCACCGCTTCCCGGGATTGGAAACAGGCTGCTTTCTGATACCCCTGGTGTGCCTACACCATGGGAGGCGTCGTTTGGTTTGCCCATAATGGGATGTGTGTCTTCCAACTCAGGGGAGGAGTCAAACATACCTGATGTTGAGAGCCAACAGTCTTCTGACTTGGGCGCAGCTCTTGACTTCATGTTTGGGTTCCTTCCACATCTCAAACCGTCAAACCTGTCAACAGTGTCAGCCAGGCCGCGATCATCTGTCGTGTGCCTACAGCCTGTGGAGCAACCTGCTTCTGGGCATCTTCGACCATGCCAGTCAATACAGGTGGTTGAAGCATTTTCTGCTTTGGACTCTGAGCTGAGTTCCAAGGCTATGAAGGCTCCGTTCTTCACCACCAAGGCTGACACCTTTTTGCCTCAGGCACGTTATCGTTCCTACGTTTCCACCAATCTGTCAGTCTGCCAGACTTTGATCAGGACTTCAACTGCCTCGGGCTTTCCAAGCCCAAGTCTGCCGTCATTCCTATGGCAACTCTGGAGTCCGTGTTGGGCTTATCGAGAGAAATGCTGGACATGCTTTTCTCTCAGATCACGTCGTCTCTGCCTTAGCTGCTTATCTGCCCCCAGATAAGTTTGACGATGTACAGAATTCTTTGAGTGTGCTATCCAAGGCGCTCATGCGTCTTCCTCACATGCATACCTGTAACACGGCTAACTTGGAACTAGTTTGAAGGGACTCTGTGCTGGATTCAAGCCATTCCCTTCCTGAGGGGCAGCATGCTGATCTTTGATCTGCTTCTTTGGCAGGTCCACAACTGTTCCATGGTTCCGTGTCGACGGTCCGGGATGATGTCCTACGTCATTCCAAAAATCAGCTGCTGCTTTGTCAGCTTAATCAGCCTTCTGTTGGGGGTAAGGGCTGTTCAAAGCCTAACAAGTACCCTCCTGCTCTTCCGGTGCGAAACAAAGGGTTGATCCTTCTGCCACCGCTTCTACTTCTTACTCACAGGGTAAGGGTAAGTGTCTGCAGGCTAGAGGGAAGTCTCCAGATTCTTCATATAGCAGAGGAGGTGGTTTCTCCTCTCGCGGGCCTCGTCGGGGCTCGAAATGAAGGTCCTCACCTCGATTCATCCCAGGTTGGAGGAAGGATAGCAGAGTTTGCAAACCCTTGGGCCTCCATCACATGTGATCCTTGGGTGTTAGATGTTGTTCGGTCCGGGCTGCGAATATCCTTCCGGAGGCACTCCACTCTGTCAAGAGTGCTTCTTCCAACTACAGTTCCTTCCAAGCCTGAAAATAATTTTGTTTTGAGTGCCTGACAAAATGTCACGTACCAAATAAATCGTGTCAGACATTTCAGAACTGAGTCTGACAACATTCTGAATAACACCTGAAAATACTTTATAAGTTACTTTATACTAGAAATAACCCCCCCCCCCCCCACCCCTCCCGAAAATATGTTATAAGTTGCAGTTAAAACTAGAAATAGCCCCCTCCCTTCCCCCATGCCTGTGATCCTCACCCCCCCCCCCCCCCCCCCCCATGCCTGTGACCTTTGTATAGTCACACTTCCGGTTTGTGTTGAAAGACTTCTGACCCATAGATCTGGTGACAGGACCATATCTGAGTCCATCAGGCTTTGTGCTTACAAATGCAGTGTCACATGTTTGCAAGGTCAAAAAATTTGTTTGAAATGTTACCAATCGTTCAGGGTCGTTTTAGCCTCGGTGTTTTTTGGGGACATTTCGGCGTCCACCGGGGTTGAAACATCCCACCTGTTGAGGCCGAAATGTCCCGATTTTTTTTTCAAAATATTTTTTTCGTCTTTTGTTTAAAAAATATATCAAGGCCAAAATGTCCCGAGGCCAAATTGGTAAACGGCTGAAACATCTTGCTCCTGCACGTCAGATGGCTTGTTACATTTTGATTTTTGTAATGACTGCTGCCATTGTGTTGTTTAAAACTTACGTCAAGTTTGAAAGTTAGGCAAAATAATTAAATTTGGGAGGCAAGATGATTGTTGAAATTGATGATATATCTAACACTCACCCTTGCTTGATATAAAAATAACTAAAATATGCGAGAATGAATCACATATAATTCGTTATGGACATTTGAGTTGGGCAATAAAAAATACAAAGGTTTGTTCTTGTTCAGTTGTTGTGTGTTTTGGATTTTCGAAAAATATTGTTTGCAAACAAATTGCTCCTTCAAATGAGTTATGGTAATTTTTAATCTATCAGGAAAAAAATTCCGATCCACAATTTTCTAAGACAGATTTTGAAAGAAATTTTCTTTTTGGCAAAATAAAGGTGTGAAATCTGGGTATTTCCAGCAGTTGGACGTTTTGTCTGCGAGACGTTTTGTCCTTGTTATGGAAATTAGCAGTGCAAAATTATTGACAGGTGAAACTGGTATGTGCCAAGCTGTTTGTTTGGTGATTGTGTGGATGTATTCTTCATGCAAGTGTGGTAGACTGATAACTGTGGTGGGCATTAACCCTTTACCTAACTTGAAAAGCAGACGACACTTGCAAAAAAAATTCTTGAATAACTATTTTTTTTCATTTTTTGTCTCAAAAACATAGGTTATGACCCCTCGTTGGAACGAGCTCGACGAGCTCATTCCAACGAGGGGTCATAACCTATGTCTTTGAGACAAAAAAATGAAAAAATAATGAAAATTAATTGACGATTTTAGAGAATAGCGCTGGCCGGTTTTGGCCGTTACGTTAGGTAAAAAGTTAACAACGCTCGATTTTTGAAAGTTGATTTGCAAAAGTAACCTTACTGCACAGGTGTAAAGGGCACTTCCTTTTGAAGTGTTGTTGACATTTGAAAACAAGCCGGTGTTTAAGAATACTGATCAAACTTGTGATTTGGGGAAGATAATTTTCACCTCGGACATTTTGACCATCTATTTTAACAGTCCATCGGACATGGACGACCACTTATTTTCCGCCTTGGTTCCTTCAGACGTTTTACGTTGGGAGCTTTTGTCCTCGCAGATAGAAAATCTCCTGGCAAAGGGAGCGATCGACGTCATCAAGAACATTCATTCAGTGGGGTTTTATTCCCGCCTGTTATTGGTGCCGAAGAAGGATGGCCGACTCTGACTGGTTATCGATCTGAGTATCCTGAACCAGTCTATCATTGCTCCCAAGTTCAGCATGGAGACTTTCAGGTTGGTCCACTGTTCCATTCACCAGGGAGATTTCGCTTCCAGCATCAACCTGCGAGACATTTACTTTCACGTTCCGATTCATCGGACATCGCAAAAGTATCTCAGGTTTGCATTTCTGGGGCGAGTTTACCAGTTCAATTCCATGCCTTTCAGCCTCAACCTGGCTCCTTGGGCCTTCACCCAACTGATGTCGCATGTGATAGAGTTCCATCGCATACAGTCCAGGATGACTACTTCGGCATATCTAGACGATATCCTCCAGAGACATTCCAATGTTGCCTTACTGGAGTCGGATGTTGACACTCTGTTGAGCCTGCTCACATCGCTAGGATTCAGAGTCAACGAGGAGAAGTCAGATCCGGTCCCTTCTCAGTCATTTTGTTATCTGGGGATGACCTTCCGTAATCAGTTCAATATGGTGGCAGTTCCCCAGGCAAGGGCTGTGATTCTCTCAGCTTTTGCTCTGAATCTGTCCGAGTCCACATTCGCAACAGCACGGAGTATTCTCTGGCTGCTCGGTTTCGGCGGTTTGGTGACGGATCTCATTCCTCGCTGCATGTCAGACCTTTCCAACACTTTCTGCTCAGTCGTTGGAGGCCGAATGTCGATCCTCTGGATCTGGTGCTTCAGTTACCAGACTCTCTTCATCCTCACCTTCTCCCCTGGACGGATGTTCAGTGAATTACACAGGGTGTCCCGTTGGACTTACCCACGTCCGATCGTGTTGTGACAGTGGATGCCAGTGATCTCGGATGGAGTGCAACATTGGATCCTCTAGATCTTTCCCTTCATGGGGTGTGGGACCAGGATCAGGCAGCTCTGTACATCATCCAGAAGGAGATTCTTGCGCTTCTTCCGAGTTTCAGGCAGTGGATCCCTCACCTGTCGAAACGCCAGGTCCTTCTGTGAGCTTCATGCCCTTTCGGTTGACCCGGCCTTTTTCAGGAACTCTTCCAACAGTGTTACATTTACCACTGATTGCTCCTTTCTGGCCAAACACCAAATACCAGAAACTACTCCACCTCCTGTCTGTATCAGGGCTCTTCCTTTGTCCGGTTCGAGCTATTCGCATTTATCTCAATCGGACACAATTTATAAGGAAAGGCAGGAAACGGTTTTCTCTGTCTCTTATTCCTGGTCGACAGGAGATCTCTCCTCAATCCATTTCTTGATGGATTTGTCTTGCTATTCGCGCGGCTTTCGCTTATCTAGCAACTGGCGATTGTATTACCAATCATATTTCTGCCCACGAGGTGCGTGCATTGTCTACCTCTTGGGCTTACTCTGTCAAGTTGTCAGATGTTATGCAGGCAGCCTACTGGAGAAATGCTTCTACTTTCTCCACCTTCTATCAGCGTCAGATGCAGGAGCAGTCAGAGAACCTTTTTGCATTGGGCCCTCTTTCTTCTGCTCAGACGGTTGTCTACCCTAGCCATTAGACTTCTTAGAAGGTCAGTTTCAGCTCTGTGCTGTTTCTGCCCTTTTCTGTCTGTCCGTCACACAGACCCATAAGCCTCATCGCTCATTGTTTTTTACTAATGATTGTGATGCTATGGTTTGATAGGCCTCAAGAGTCGGGACATCTTCCTCTGTCCATGGTTCCATTGCAATTGGGTTATGTGTGGGTTGGTTATGTGATTCCCTCCAGCCTGTTGTCTATTTAGCCTGTAGTAAACAATTGTAGGTAGGTTGATAAGAAATTTAAATTTTATAGTAAATTTCCTTTCTTATTATATCTACCACAATTGTTTACATGGAGGCCCTCCCGTCCTCTTATATGGGTAAGAATCCTTCCTCCCCGCTGATCACATAACTCTAACGTTGGTGGATTCAAAAGAATGAGTCGTTAGCGACGTATATGCACACTGGCAACGGAGGTCGTTGAATTGTACTTGGAGGAGAGCGTCCCCTACTGGGTCTGCGCCGGTAGCACTCGACCCAGTTTTGGCTTATTTTTTTCTTTTGCACCACTTTTCTTTGCCAAATTGCTTGCAAAAGATCAAAATAGAGAGTATATTTTCTGAGTTAGGGACTTCCACTGTAGTGCAAGCCTGTAGTAAACAATTGTGGTAGGTATAATAAGAAAGAAAATTTACTATAAAATTTATATATCTAAGCCTATCTTTTTGAAATGTTTTAAATATAATCTCCAATAAAAAAGCATATTTGAAAATGTGCTACTCTTCTTGGAAATTCCCAACCATTATGGGCATATTCGGAGATTGTGGTCAAACTCGGAGGTGACATTTTGAAATTTGGATGCAGGCGAAAATGGCACCAACTCTTGTGGCAAAAATGGCAGCATATACCCTGGATGTTCCACATTCACATATACCTTGGATGTTGGGTGCACCCTTTGCCATGACTATTTGTCCAATGCATTCTGACCAATCAAAAGACAGAATTTATCGGGATATAGGGACAATCTTATTTAAATCCTCTTATTTAACTTCTCAAAATAGCATGTGCAACAGTAAAAAGTTTATACTTATAATATGCTTGCATGTGAGTTATCAATTTATTATTTCAGCATGCCAAATGCTCTGGAGCCCATGGTCAGCATGCCCGACAACATGTGATGTAGCAAGAACAAAGAAACATGGTCAACGAATAGTAACGAAACGTTATCGGACTGCCATGGTGTATGGAAAACCGAAATGGATTAAAACATGCGGCGCTCCTGAAGTGGCGGACTGTCCACTTCCAATCGGCTGTAACGGTGAGTACACTCATACATGCTTATATTTCAGAGAAGACTGTGTATTGAATACTGAAAAGGCGACATCTGCAGTGATTTAGCATTGCAGATGGCAACTTATTGCACTGAAGAGATGAGTTATGACTAGCTGTGAGAGTAAGTACAATAGTTCTGCATTTCCTTTTACAGAAAAGAGGATGGTGTTACAGTTTTCAGTGGCTCCAAGAGTTTGTACATTCGTTAAATCATATTTTTAAACGATGGTGTGCATGGAGACAATTCTGATTGGCTGCGAAGTATAGTGAGTACATGCTTTGTACCTTACAATGTTTGGAATAGTGTGTAATGTCCCGATACCAACCGCAATACCTTGCAGTGATTGGTCAGTGCCTCGTTGATTTTATTTTATGTCGCTGGATATGCGCATATGTCTATGTCAGCGATTCTTATGTCCACTGTCAAGGAAAGCGTCTCGTTCATCGCAATGTCTTTTTTCACTTGAAATTAACTGAGACAAATACATTTAACTGAAGTAAAATACACACAAAAGTACCATTATTACGTACAAAAAGATTAGTTATGTAAACATGGGTAATTATTTATGAAACCGATTAGATTATAAGGTCTCTTTTCATTATTTTACTGTAACATAAACTGAAACGAATCGAGAGCATCTCGCCCCGTTGATTGCATACGTAAACATTGAATAAAGGGAAATCACTCCAGTCTGTTACGATAAAAGTTAACACCTTACCGAAACAACGTCTGCTTTCTAATATTCGCTGTACAACAGCACCGTGGTGTTTTTTGTTATTTAAGATTACAATAAAATAAAAGATTTTTTTTTCCAATTCAATTTTACTTGTGTAAGAACGGGACATATACGTTATTCTGTTTGTTGACAGGGAACATGGTCTAACGTTCCCTGCATGAAACATATATTCAACCTCGGCTGACGCCTCGGTTGAAGAAAAATTTTATGCGGGGAACCATGAGACCATGTCCCCTGTCAACAAACAGAATAACTTATAATGTGTAAGTTCTAACTAGCGGTAAGTAGTTTACATGTAGTTTGATGTAGTTTCGATCTGACTAGCTGCGAAAGTTAATACGTACATTCTACCTTACATCTCACAGAACATAGTGTATGTGTATAATTCTGCCTGTCTGTGAGAATGAGTCCATACAATGTACTTCATGTTTTACACAACAGTTTATATTGGACTGAGTGTGACTGACTATGCCATTTATTACACAAAACACACTATTAATTGAAAATTAGAATATGTTTTCATTTTTAGAATTCACTTAAAAAATTTCCTCAATCCAGTATAAGTATTCCAATAGTTCTTTGAATCCTGCATCCTATGTAACGACATGTAACTAACTTGCCCCAAGCATTTTTACAGCCTTAGTCATTATATATTTTCATGTAACATGTCAAATGGCAAAGCCAGAAAATAAGAAGACTGTCATCTGCAAAATGAGGTCCCCAGAGGGTGAATTTAGTGATGCTACCCTGCACAGCAGGGTAGCATCACTAAATTTACCCTCTGTGAACCTCAATCTGAATCAGGGTCTCAAAACTAAACATAAGGAGGTACCCAGAGGATAAACTGGTCCATTGTATGGGATAGCATCATCAAATTCAATCTCTGGGGACCTCGTTCTGCAAATGTCAGACTGCTTATTTTCAGGCCTGGATATGGCAGTTACCAATTTTTACCTGCGTCGCCAGTGGCAGAGCAGGTCTAGTAACCGCTCGACACCATCCGTCAGTTTGTCCATCAGTCCATCCCTCAGTCCGTCCGAAACACTTCTTCCATCAAAGTTTTCTTGGCTTCTATGAAAGGGAATGATTTTAAATTTGGTCTGCTGCTTCATAATGATGAGTTGTATCGTGTACCTAATTTTCAGATCTGCCGTGCAGCCACTTCCTGTTTGCCGATACTTTGAAATTTGACTGTACTTACTGAACATTGAAATTTTTCGTCACACTTTTCTCGGCTTCTATGTGACGGATTCATTCAATATGCACCTGGAGCTTGATAATGTTGAGTTGTATCGTGTGTGCAATAACCAATTGCATGCAGCGATGCAGGTCCAGACCCGGTATTGGTCTTGTTACAATCAGAAAGTGTGACTAATCCTGTGCACTGAACAGGGTTAGTCACACTTTCTGGTTATAAAAAATGTCATTTCTAGGTGTGATTACACACCCTGTAGCTAACAGTTTCCAGAGAAGTCTGTATTGGACCAGTTCTGGCTGGGCTATGGTGAAGAATACATACATTCTACCCTACAATTTACAGAGTAGTGTGTATTGGACCAGTTCTGGCTGGCTGTAAGGGTGAATACATACATTTTACCCTCCAATTTACAGAGTAATGTGCATTGGACCACTTCTGACTGGGTTGTAAGGATGAATAAATACATTCTACCCTACAATTTACA
Organism: Pictodentalium vernedei; assembly: GCA_031216915.1. Taxonomy (NCBI): domain Eukaryota; kingdom Metazoa; phylum Mollusca; class Scaphopoda; order Dentaliida; family Dentaliidae; genus Pictodentalium; species Pictodentalium vernedei. The sequence continues at coordinate 25,434,819 of CM062290.1, read as the reverse complement.
GAGTAGTGTGTATTGGACCAGTTCTGGATGGCTGTAAGGGTGAATACATACATTCTACCCTCCAATTTACAGACTAATGTGCATTGGACCACTTCTGACTGGGTTGTAAGGATGAATAAATACATTCTACCCTACAATTTACAGAGTAGTGTGTATTGGACCAGTTCTGGCTGGCTGTAAGGGTGAATACATACATTCTACCCTCCAATTTACAGAGTAATGTGCATTGGACCACTTCTGACTGGGTTGTAATGATGAATACATACATTCTACCCTACAATTTCCAGAGTAATGTGTATTGGACCAGTTCTGACTGGGTTGTAAGGGTGAATACATACATTCTACCCTACAATTTACAGAGTAATGTGTATTGGACCACTTCTGGCTGGGTTGTAAGGGTGAATACATACATTCTACCCTCCAATTTACAGAGTAATGTGCATTGGACCACTTCTGACTGGGTTGTAATGGTGAATACATATATTCTACCCTACAATTTACAGAGTAATGTGTATTGGACCACTTCTGACTGGGTTGTAAGGGTGAATACATACATTCTACCCTACAATTTACAGATTAATGTGTATTGGACCAGTTCTGGATGGCTGTAAGGGTGAATACATATATTCTACCCCACAATTTACAGAGTCATGTGTATTGGACCAGTTCTGGATGGCTGTAAGGGTGAATACATACATTCTACCCTACAATTTACAGAGTAATGTGCATTGGACCACTTCTGACTGGGTTGTAAGGGTGAATACATACATTCTACCCTCCAATTTACCGAGTAATGTGCATTGGACCACTTCTGACTGGGTTGTAAGGATGAATAAATACATTCTACCCTACAATTTACAGAGTAGTGTGTATTGGACCAGTTCTGGCTGGCTGTAAGGGTGAATACATACATTTTACCCTCCAATTTACAGAGTAATGTGCATTGGACCACTTCTGACTGGGTTGTAAGGATGAATACATATATTCTACCCTACAGTTTACAGAGTAGTGTGTATTGGACCAGTTCTGGATGGCTGTAAGGGTGAATACATACATTCTACCCTCCAATTTACAGAGTAATGTGCATTGGACCACTTCTGACTGGGTTGTAAGGGTGAATACATATATTCTACCCTACGGTTTACAGAGTAGTGTGTATTGGACCAGTTCTGGCTGGCTGTAAGGGTGAATACATATATTCTACCCTACAATTTCCAGAGTAATGTGCATTGGACCACTTCTGACTGGGTTGTAAGGGTGAATACATATATTCTACCCTACAATTTCCAGAGTAATGTGTATTGGACCACTTCTGACTGGGTTGTAAGGGTGAATACATATATTCTACCCTCCAATTTACAGAGTAATGTGCATTGGACCACTTCTGACTGGGTTGTAAGGGTGAATACATATATTCTACCCTACAATTTACAGAGTAATGTGCATTGGACCACTTCTGGCTGGCTGTAAGGGTGAATACATACATTCTACCCTCCAATTTACAGAGTAATGTGCATTGGACCACTTCCGACTGGGTTGTAAGGGTGAATACATATATTCTACCCTACAATTTACAGAGTAGTGTGTATTGGACCAGTTCTGGATGGCTGTAAGGGTGAATACATATATTCTACCCTCCAATTTACGGAGTAATGTGCATTGGACCACTTCTGACTGGGTTGTAAGGATGAATAAATACATTCTACCCTACAATTTACAGAGTAGTGTGTATTGGACCAGTTCTGACTGGGTTGTAAGGGTGAATACATATATTCTACCCTCCAATTTACAGAGTAATGTGCATTGGACCACTTCTGACTGGGTTGTAAGGGTGAATACATATATTCTACCCTACAATTTACAGAGTAATGTGCATTGGACCACTTCTGGCTGGGTTGTAAGGGTGAATACATATATTCTACCCTACAATTTCCAGAGTAATGTGTATTGGACCACTTCTGACTGGGTTGTAAGGGTGAATACATATATTCTACCCTACAATTTACAGAGTAATGTGCATTGGACCACTTCTGGCTGGCTGTAAGGGTGAATACATACATTCTACCCTCCAATTTACAGAGTAATGTGCATTGGACCACTTCCGACTGGGTTGTAAGGGTGAATACATATATTCTACCCTACAATTTACAGAGTAATGTGCATTGGACCACTTCTGGCTGGCTGTAAGGGTGAATACATACATTCTACCCTCCAATTTACAGAGTAATGTGCATTGGACCACTTCCGACTGGGTTGTAAGGGTGAATACATATATTCTACCCTACAATTTACAGAGTAGTGTGTATTGGACCAGTTCTGGATGGCTGTAAGGGTGAATACATATATTCTACCCTACAATTTACAGAGTAGTGTGTATTGGACCAGTTCTGGATGGCTGTAAGGGTGAATACATATATTCTACCCTCCAATTTACAGAGTAATGTGCATTGGACCACTTCTGACTGGGTTGTAAGGATGAATAAATACATTCTACCCTACAATTTACAGAGTAGTGTGTATTGGACCAGTTCTGACTGGGTTGTAAGGGTGAATACATATATTCTACCCTCCAATTTACAGAGTAATGTGCATTGGACCACTTCTGACTGGGTTGTAAGGGTGAATACATATATTCTACCCTACAATTTACAGAGTAATGTGCATTGGACCACTTCTGGCTGGGTTGTAAGGGTGAATACATATATTCTACCCTACAATTTCCAGAGTAATGTGCATTGGACCACTTCTGACTGGGTTGTAAGGGTGAATACATATATTCTACCCTACAATTTCCAGAGTAATGTGCATTGGACCACTTCTGAGTGGGTTGTAAGGATGAATACATATATTCTACCCTACAATTTACAGAGTAATGTGTATTGGACCACTTCTGACTGGGTTGTAAGGGTGAATACATACATTCTACCCTACAGTTTACAGAGTAGTGTGTATTGGACCAGTTCTGGCTGGCTGTAAGGGTGAATACATACATTCTACCCTCCAATTTACAGAGTAATGTGCATTGGACCACTTCTGACTGGGTTGTAATGGTGAATACATATATTCTACCCTACAATTTACAGAGTAATGTGCATTGGACCACTTCTGACTGGGTTGTAAGGGTGAATACATACATTCTACCCTCCAGTTTACAGAGTAATGTGCATTGGACCACTTCTGACTGGGTTGTAAGGATGAATAAATACATTCTACCCTACAATTTACAGAGTAGTGTGTATTGGACCAGTTCTGGCTGGCTGTAAGGGTGAATACATACATTTTACCCTCCAATTTACAGAGTAATGTGCATTGGACCACTTCTGACTGGGTTGTAAGGATGAATACATATATTCTACCCTACAGTTTACAGAGTAGTGTGTATTGGACCAGTTCTGGATGGCTGTAAGGGTGAATACATATATTCTACCCTCCAATTTACAGAGTAATGTGCATTGGACCACTTCTGACTGGGTTGTAAGGGTGAATACATATATTCTACCCTGCAGTTTACAGAGTAGTGTGTATTGGACCAGTTCTGGCTGGCTGTAAGGGTGAATACATATATTCTACCCTACAATTTACAGAGTAATGTGCATTGGACCACTTCTGACTGGGTTGTAAGGGTGAATACATGTATTCTACCCTACAGTTTACAGCGTAGTGTGTATTGGACCACTTCTGACTGGGTTGTAAGGGTGAATACATATATTCTACCCTACAATTTACAGAGTAATGTGCATTGGACCACTTCTGACTGGGTTGTAAGGGTGAATACATACATTCTACCCTCCAATTTACAGAGTAATGTGCATTGGACCACTTCTGACTGGGTTGTAAGGATGAATAAATACATTCTACCCTACAATTTACAGAGTAGTGTGTATTGGACCAGTTCTGGCTGGCTGTAAGGGTGAATACATACATTTTACCCTTCCATTTACAGAGTAATGTGCATTGGACCACTTCTGACTGGGTTGTAAGGATGAATACATATATTCTACCCTACAGTTTACAGAGTAGTGTGTATTGGACCAGTTCTGGATGGCTGTAAGGGTGAATACATACATTCTACCCTCCAATTTACAGAGTAATGTGCATTGGACCACTTCTGACTGGGTTGTAAGGGTGAATACATACATTCTACCCTACAATTTACAGAGTAGTGTGTATTGGACCACTTCTGACTGGGTTGTAAGGGTGATTACATATATTCTACCCTACAATTTACAGAGTAGTGTGTATTGGACCAGTTCTGGATGGCTGTAAGGGTGAATACATACATTCTACCCAACAGTTTACAGAGTAGTGTGTATTGGACCAGTTCTGGCTGGCTGTAAGGGTGAATACATACATTCTACCCTCCAATTTACAGAGTAATGTGCATTGGACCACTTCTGACTGGGTTGTAATGGTGAATACATATATTCTACCCTACAATTTACAGAGTAATGTGCATTGGACCACTTCTGACTGGGTTGTAAGGGTGAATACATACATTCTACCCTCCAGTTTACAGAGTAATGTGCATTGGACCACTTCTGACTGGGTTGTAAGGATGAATAAATACATTCTACCCTACAATTTACAGAGTAGTGTGTATTGGACCAGTTCTGGCTGGCTGTAAGGGTGAATACATACATTTTACCCTCCAATTTACAGAGTAATGTGCATTGGACCACTTCCGACTGGGTTGTAAGGATGAATACATATATTCTACCCTACAGTTTACAGAGTAGTGTGTATTGGACCAGTTCTGGATGGCTGTAAGGGTGAATACATATATTCTACCCTCCAATTTACAGAGTAATGTGCATTGGACCACTTCTGACTGGGTTGTAAGGGTGAATACATATATTCTACCCTGCAGTTTACAGAGTAGTGTGTATTGGACCAGTTCTGGCTGGCTGTAAGGGTGAATACATATATTCTACCCTACAATTTACAGAGTAATGTGCATTGGACCACTTCTGACTGGGTTGTAAGGGTGAATACATGTATTCTACCCTACAGTTTACAGCGTAGTGTGTATTGGACCACTTCTGACTGGGTTGTAAGGGTGAATACATATATTCTACCCTACAATTTACAGAGTAATGTGCATTGGACCACTTCTGACTGGGTTGTAAGGGTGAATACATACATTCTACCCTCCAATTTACAGAGTAATGTGCATTGGACCACTTCTGACTGGGTTGTAAGGATGAATAAATACATTCTACCCTACAATTTACAGAGTAGTGTGTATTGGACCAGTTCTGGCTGGCTGTAAGGGTGAATACATACATTTTACCCTTCCATTTACAGAGTAATGTGCATTGGACCACTTCTGACTGGGTTGTAAGGATGAATACATATATTCTACCCTACAGTTTACAGAGTAGTGTGTATTGGACCAGTTCTGGATGGCTGTAAGGGTGAATACATACATTCTACCCTCCAATTTACAGAGTAATGTGCATTGGACCACTTCTGACTGGGTTGTAAGGGTGAATACATACATTCTACCCTACAATTTACAGAGTAGTGTGTATTGGACCACTTCTGACTGGGTTGTAAGGGTGAATACATATATTCTACCCTACAATTTACAGAGTAATGTGTATTGGACCACTTCTGACTGGGTTGTAAGGGTGAATACATACATTCTACCCTACAGTTTACAGAGAAGTGTGTATTGGACCAGTTCTGGCTGGCTGTAAGGGTGAATACATACATTCTACCCTACAATTTACAGAGTAATGTGCATTGGACCACTTCTGACTGGGTTGTAATGGTGAATACACATATTCTACCCTACAATTTACAGAGTAATGTGCATTGGACCACTTCTGACTGGGTTGTAATGGTGAATACATACATTCTACCCTACAGTTTACAGAGTAGTGTGTATTGGACCAGTCAGTTCTGGCTGGCTGTAAGGGTAAATACATACATTCTACCCTCCAATTTCCAGAGTAATGTGTATTGGACCACTTCTGACTGGGTTGTAAGGGTGAATACATATATTCTACCCTACATTTTCCAGAGTAATGTGTATTGGACCACTTCTGACTGGGTTGTAAGGGTGAATACATATATTCTACCCTACAATTTCCAGAGTAATGTGTATTGGACCACTTCTGATTGGGTTGTAAGGGTGAATACATATATTCTACCCTACAGTTTACAGAGTAGTGTGTATTGGACCACTTCTGACTGGGTTGTAAGGGTAAATACATATAGTGTATTGGAATACACAGAGTAGTGTGTATTGGACCAGTTCTGGCTGGCTGTAAGGGTGAATACATATATTCTACCCTACAATTTACAGAGTAATGTGCATTGGACCACTTCCGACTGGGTTGTAAGGGTGAATACATACATTCTACCCTACAATTTACAGAGTAGTGTGTATTGGACCAGTTCTAGATGGCTGTAAGGGTGAATACATATATTCTACCCTCCAATTTACAGAGTAATGTGCATTGGACCACTTCTGACTGGGTTGTAAGGGTGAATACATATATTCTACCCTGCAGTTTACAGAGTAGTGTGTATTGGACCAGTTCTGGCTGGCTGTAAGGGTGAATACATATATTCTACCCTACAATTTACAGAGTAATGTGCATTGGACCACTTCTGACTGGGTTGTAAGGATGAATACATATATTCTACCCTACAGTTTACAGAGTAGTGTGTATTGGACCAGTTCTGGATGGCTGTAAGGGTGAATACATACATTCTACCCTCCAATTTACAGAGTAATGTGCATTGGACCACTTCTGACTGGGTTGTAAGGGTGAATACATACATTCTACCCTACAATTTACAGAGTAGTGTGTATTGGACCACTTCTGACTGGGTTGTAAGGGTGAATACATATATTCTACCCTACAATTTACAGAGTAATGTGTATTGGACCACTTCTGACTGGGTTGTAAGGATGAATACATACATTCTACCCTACAGTTTACAGAGTAGTGTGTATTGGACCAGTTCTGGCTGGCTGTAAGGGTGAATACATACATTCTACCCTACAATTTACAGAGTAATGTGCATTGGACCACTTCTGACTGGGTTGTAATGGTGAATACACATATTCTACCCTACAATTTACAGAGTAATGTGCATTGGACCACTTCTGACTGGGTTGTAATGGTGAATACATACATTCTACCCTACAGTTTACAGAGTAGTGTGTATTGGACCAGTTCTGGCTGGCTGTAAGGGTAAATACATACATTCTACCCTCCAATTTCCAGAGTAATGTGTATTGGACCACTTCTGACTGGGTTGTAAGGGTGAATACATATATTCTACCCTACATTTTCCAGAGTAATGTGTATTGGACCACTTCTGACTGGGTTGTAAGGGTGAATACATATATTCTACCCTACAATTTCCAGAGTAATGTGTATTGGACCACTTCTGATTGGGTTGTAAGGGTGAATACATATATTCTACCCTACAGTTTACAGAGTAGTGTGTATTGGACCACTTCTGACTGGGTTGTAAGGGTAAATACATATAGTGTATTGGAATACACAGAGTAGTGTGTATTGGACCAGTTCTGGCTGGCTGTAAGGGTGAATACATATATTCTACCCTACAATTTACAGAGTAATGTGCATTGGACCACTTCTGACTGGGTTGTAATGGTGAATACATACATTCTACCCTACAATTTACAGAGTAATGTGTATTGGACCACTTCTGACTGGGTTGTAAGGGTGAATACATATATTCTACCCAACAATTTACAGAGTAATGTGCATTGGACCACTTCTGACTGGGTTGTAAGGGTGAATACATATATTCTACCCTACAGTTTACAGAGTAGTGTGTATTGGACCACTTCTGACTGGGTTGTAAGGGTAAATACATATAGTGTATTGGAATACACAGAGTAGTGTGTATTGGACCAGTTCTGGCTGGCTGTAAGGGTGAATACATATATTCTACCCTACAATTTACAGAGTAATGTGCATTGGACCACTTCCGACTGGGTTGTAAGGGTGAATACATACATTCTACCCTACAATTTACAGAGTAGTGTGTATTGGACCAGTTCTGACTGGCTGTAAGGTTGAATACATACATTCTACCCTCCAATTTACAGAGTAATGTGCATTGGACCACTTCTGACTGGGTTGTAATGATGAATACATACATTCTACCCTACAATTTCCAGAGTAATGTGTATTGGACCAGTTCTGACTGGGTTGTAAGGGTGAATACATATATTCTACCCTACTATTTCCAGAGTAGTGTGTATTGGACCAGTTCTGACTGGGTTGTAAGGGTGAATACATATATTCTACCCTACTATTTCCAGAGTAGTGTGTATTGGACCAGTTCTGACTGGGTTGTAATGGTGAATATATATATTCTACCCTACAATTTACAGAGTAATGTGCATTGGACCACTTCTGACTGGGTTGTAATGATGAATACATACATTCTACCCTACAATTTCCAGAGTAATGTGTATTGGACCACTTCTGACTGGGTTGTAATGGTGAATACATATATTCTACCCTACAATTTACAGAGTAATGTGCATTGGACCACTTCCGACTGGGTTGTAAGGGTGAATACATACATTCTACCCTACAATTTACAGAGTAGTGTGTATTGGACCAGTTCTGACTGGCTGTAAGGTTGAATACATACATTCTACCCTCCAATTTACAGAGTAATGTGCATTGGACCACTTCTGACTGGGTTGTAATGATGAATACATACATTCTACCCTACAATTTCCAGAGTAATGTGTATTGGACCAGTTCTGACTGGGTTGTAAGGGTGAATACATATATTCTACCCTACTATTTCCAGAGTAGTGTGTATTGGACCAGTTCTGACTGGGTTGTAATGGTGAATATATATATTCTACCCTACAGTTTCCAGAGTAATGTGTATTGGACCACTTCCGACTGGGTTGTAAGGGTGAATACATACATTCTACCCTACAATTTACAGAGTAGTGTGTATTGGACCAGTTCTGGCTGGCTGTAAGGTTGAATACATACATTCTACCCTCCAATTTACAGAGTAATGTGCATTGGACCACTTCTGACTGGGTTGTAATGGTGAATACATATATTCTACCCTACAATTTACAGAGTAATGTGCATTGGACCACTTCTGACTGGGTTGTAAGGGTGAATACATACATTCTACCCTCCAGTTTACAGAGTAATGTGCATTGGACCACTTCTGACTGGGTTGTAAGGATGAATAAATACATTCTACCCTACAATTTACAGAGTAGTGTGTATTGGACCAGTTCTGGCTGGCTGTAAGGGTGAATACATACATTTTACCCTCCAATTTACAGAGTAATGTGCATTGGACCACTTCTGACTGGGTTGTAAGGATGAATACATATATTCTACCCTACAGTTTACAGAGTAGTGTGTATTGGACCAGTTCTGGATGGCTGTAAGGGTGAATACATATATTCTACCCTCCAATTTACAGAGTAATGTGCATTGGACCACTTCTGACTGGGTTGTAAGGGTGAATACATATATTCTACCCTGCAGTTTACAGAGTAGTGTGTATTGGACCAGTTCTGGCTGGCTGTAAGGGTGAATACATATATTCTACCCTACAATTTACAGAGTAATGTGCATTGGACCACTTCTGACTGGGTTGTAAGGGTGAATACATGTATTCTACCCTACAGTTTACAGCGTAGTGTGTATTGGACCACTTCTGACTGGGTTGTAAGGGTGAATACATATATTCTACCCTACAATTTACAGAGTAATGTGCATTGGACCACTTCTGACTGGGTTGTAAGGGTGAATACATACATTCTACCCTCCAATTTACAGAGTAATGTGCATTGGACCACTTCTGACTGGGTTGTAAGGATGAATAAATACATTCTACCCTACAATTTACAGAGTAGTGTGTATTGGACCAGTTCTGGCTGGCTGTAAGGGTGAATACATACATTTTACCCTTCCATTTACAGAGTAATGTGCATTGGACCACTTCTGACTGGGTTGTAAGGATGAATACATATATTCTACCCTACAGTTTACAGAGTAGTGTGTATTGGACCAGTTCTGGATGGCTGTAAGGGTGAATACATACATTCTACCCTCCAATTTACAGAGTAATGTGCATTGGACCACTTCTGACTGGGTTGTAAGGGTGAATACATACATTCTACCCTACAATTTACAGAGTAGTGTGTATTGGACCACTTCTGACTGGGTTGTAAGGGTGAATACATATATTCTACCCTACAATTTACAGAGTAATGTGTATTGGACCACTTCTGACTGGGTTGTAAGGGTGAATACATACATTCTACCCTACAGTTTACAGAGTAGTGTGTATTGGACCAGTTCTGGCTGGCTGTAAGGGTGAATACATACATTCTACCCTACAATTTACAGAGTAATGTGCATTGGACCACTTCTGACTGGGTTGTAATGGGGAATACACATATTCTACCCTACAATTTACAGAGTAATGTGCATTGGACCACTTCTGACTGGGTTGTAATGGTGAATACATACATTCTACCCTACAGTTTACAGAGTAGTGTGTATTGGACCAGTTCTGGCTGGCTGTAAGGGTAAATACATACATTCTACCCTCCAATTTCCAGAGTAATGTGTATTGGACCACTTCTGACTGGGTTGTAAGGGTGAATACATATATTCTACCCTACATTTTCCAGAGTAATGTGTATTGGTCCACTTCTGACTGGGTTGTAAGGGTGAATACATATATTCTACCCTACAATTTCCAGAGTAATGTGTATTGGACCACTTCTGATTGGGTTGTAAGGGTGAATACATATATTCTACCCTACAGTTTACAGAGTAGTGTGTATTGGACCACTTCTGACTGGGTTGTAAGGGTAAATACATATAGTGTATTGGAATACACAGAGTAGTGTGTATTGGACCAGTTCTGGCTGGCTGTAGGGGTGAATACATATATTCTACCCTACAATTTACAGAGTAATGTGCATTGGACCACTTCTGACTGGGTTGTAAGGGTGAATACATACATTCTACCCTACAATTTACAGAGTAGTGTGTATTGGACCAGTTCTGGCTGGCTGTAAGGTTGAATACACACATTCTACCCTCCAATTTACAGAGTAATGTGCATTGGACCACTTCTGACTGGGTTGTAATGATGAATACATACATTCTACCCTACAATTTCCAGAGTAATGTGTATTGGACCAGTTCTGACTGGGTTGTAAGGGTGAATACATATATTCTACCCTACAATTTCCAGAGTAGTGTGTATTGGACCAGTTCTGACTGGGTTGTAATGGTGAATATATATATTCTACCCTACAGTTTCCAGAGTAATGTGTATTGGACCACTTCTGACTGGGTTGTAATGGTGAATACATACATTCTACCCTACAATTTCCAGAGTAATGTGTATTGGACCACTTCTGACTGGGTTGTAAGGGTGAATACATATATTCTACCCTACAATTTCCAGAGTAATGTGTATTGGACCACTTCCGACTGGGTTGTAAGGGTGAATACATATATTCTACCCTACAATTTCCAGAGTAATGTGTATTGGACCACTTCTGACTGGGTTGTAATGGTGAATACATATATTCTACCCTACAATTTCCAGAGTAATGTGTATTGGACCACTTCTGGCTGGGTTGTAAGGGTGAATACATATATTCTACCCTACAATTTCCAAAGTAATGTGTATTGGACCACTTCTGACTGGGTTGTAAGGGTGAATACATATATTCTACCCTACAATTTACAGCGTAGTGTGTATTGGACCACTTCTGACTGGGTTGTAAGGATGAATACATATATTCTACCCTACAATTTACAGAGTAGTGTGTATTGGACCAGTTCTGGCTGGCTGTAAGAGTGAATACATACATTCTACCTGACAGTTCACAGCGTAGTGTGTACTGGACCAGTTCTGGGTGGGCTGTAAGGGTTAATACATACATTCAGCCCTACACTTTACAGAGTAGTCTGTATTGGACCAGTTCTGACCGGGCTGTAAGGGTTAATACATACATTTAGCCTGCAATTTACAGAGTAGTGTGTATTGGGCATACACTTTATCTTACAATTTACAGAATAATCTCTATTGGACTAGTTCTGACTGTGAAAGTAAATGCATCCATGTACTACCGTACAGTTTATGTTAGAGTGTGTGTTGTTACAGCTCTGACTGGCTGCGAAGTTTGTACATACAGTTTATGGAATAATGTGAATTGGACGATCTCTGACTCTCAGTCAAAGTGAGTATGGTTTCTACTTTAGAATTTACAGTATGTTGTGTATTGGGCAAGTTCTGACTGACTGGAAGAATGAGTCCATAAATTGTACCTCACAACTTACAGTATGGTGTGCATTGGGTGAGTTCTGACTGGCTGGTAGAATGAGTCTATAAATTGTACCTCACAACTTACAGTATGGTGTGTATTGGGTGAGTTCTGACTGACTGGTAGAATGAGTCTAAAAATTGTACCTCACAACTTACAGTATGTTGTGTATTGGTTGAGTTCTGACTGACTGGTAAATTGAGTCTAAAAATTCTACCTTACAATTTATGGAATAATGTGTTCTGGAACAGTTCCAACTTGCTGTGAGAGTGTTTACATTACAAATGTTCTACCTCACTGACTTATGAAGAGGGTGTTTTGAATACTGTACAGTTGTTACTGCATGACTGTGAGAGTGAAAACATTCTTCCTTACATTGTATTACACATCCATTAACTGGTAGAGTGCTGAATTATTTTTGGTCATCAAAATTTGTTCATACATCTTTGCCTTGTTACAATTTATGGGAGAGTGCCAATAGGCACTCTCCCATAAATTTTAACAAGGCAAATCCTAACAGACTAAATAATTTCATTTCAACAGTGATATGTAGAACATTCATTGAATATGAAGCCTTTAAGCTGTGGTACCAACTCTTCAGAATTAAGCCCAAATATGGGCTTCCAGCACCCTACCAGTTAAACTTTAAACTCTTGTATTTAATGGATTCGCCGCTATGACATAAATGTTTCTGTATTCAACTGGTGATGTACAAGCCAGAACTTTTTCCCAGCACCGTTTATACTAGTTCCTTTCCTGTCAAGTCATTAATTACGCTTCAGTAGTTTCCAAATTTTGTTATACAATTTTCGATCGTCTATCGTGTAATGTGAAAATGAAAACGTTCAAAGTAAAATAAATTCTGTTCATAAAAAAATGAGTTAACTTAATGAGATAATATTAAAAAAACAATCATTTCCAACCACAACATTAGCCCAGTCCCGTGGCCGCCTCATCTGCAGATCCCGATATATCTAAATTGGTCAACTTTATTTCGGTAAATCTTTGGACATCCTGACATGCTTCGAACTTCTTTTAAAAAAGTTTCTTCCAGCTGTTTTGCAAATGTGCCTAAATTTGTACTTTTTTTAACAATCAGTAATAGCCACCAAATGGTTAGGCGTGAACTCCAGCCAAAGAGAAACAGTGATATTTCAACAAACAAATGGATTAAAATCTCATACTTCAGCATGGAGAACAGTGAAAGCTCTCTATACCATCTTGACATTGCATGGGACACATATTGGGTAATGTACTCAATATAAGGGAGATAACTGCCAATAATAGAATTGATAAAAAAACATTATTTCAGTGAAGCACTCGAAAGTTCCACTTCGTTAGGTAATGGGGCATATTACATGCTTTCTAAATGCACACTTTACATCCGAAAAAAGTAAGGTTTCGAACTGTTTTAGATTGGTTTGGGACAGGTAACAAATTTGAGAAAGTGAAACTTCCTGTACTCTGTAATGACAAGTTATTAATGTTAGGCCACACAAAGTAGATCTTCTGTTTCCCTGGCCATTATTTGTAAAATTGCATGCGGGTGAGCGTTTTTTTATTTCATTTTTTATTTCTGTAATTATTTCTTTGCCTTCAAACGTTCATGTTCTTGGTTTATGCTTTAGGCCTCATAATCTATGGAATAGCATGGGTGGTGGTGTATTTCGTCCCTTGAGAGCAAGGAGGCTTTGCAATGCTAAAGCATTGCAAAGCCTTCTTGTACTCAAGTGACAAATTTATCATTTTTTTCAACTTGGGTAAAATATCAGACATAAACCATTTAATTTTAATTTTTTTAAAGTTTATATTGGTTATAAAAAGAGTGCATGTGGCAGCCAAAAGAACCATGTGGGAGGGCCTGAGAAACAGATTTTTAATTTTTTTAGGCCTTATCAGATTTCTTTTATATTTCACTTAACCTTACACAAACTGCTCGCAGAAATGACACAATTTATAGTGAGTATGTATCTGAAATCCAACAAAGTCAGAAAAATGGCTAATTTTTAGGTACCAAGTGGAATTTTTGTTCTGTGCCAAATGTTTTTGTTTTAAGTGCCAAATGAAAGATTTTAATGCCAAATATAATCGGATTGGAAATGAAAACAAATTAACCATGTATCATCCTTTCAGTACAATAAGGTGCCATCTGCAATGCTAAATTTAGCATTGCAAATGGCACCTTCTTGCACTCAAAGTTTGGTATTTTAAGTTAGTAATAATTGTGTCTTTAAAGTAGAAGTATTTTAGTTGAAAAAAAACACAAATTATAAAAATATAGATAAAAAAATAAAATAAAATAAATAAATAATAATAAATAAATAAAGTAAATGGTTATTATTCATATTTACAAAATAATTTCATGATTATTTTTTATTCACTTATAGCAATAAATTTTTTTATTTTATGCTAGCCCATGAATTATCGCAAATTATCTAAAAGATATTTCTTGATATCCTTCGACTCGATATATACCAAGAAAGTTTCCTCAGTAGCTTCCTAAATGATGAAGCACTAGTGAAAAGTCATGTCAAACTTTGGGCATCACTTCGTATTCGATATCGCTGCACACTAAACCGACTATTTTAAAATTTTACTACATTTTTGATAAGAGTTCTCCCCCTTGTATTGTGATTTGTGTGTGGAAATTTGAAATCTTAAGAATTATGATGGGTGATATGAGTGATATTAAAGTTGTATGGGTGGTGCCGTTAAACAATCTATTGGAAGATATGTTCTGTACAGATGACTCAGATTGGGCAGAGCTGTTTACCCTTGATTGGAATTTAGACTCTGCTGATTCCAACACTGAAGTTAACCCTACTAGCACTCATACACAAACTCCTGCAAATTTTACTATAGCCTATGATATAGGTGGTATTGATTTAGCTTCTGCTTCATTGGATGCAGGACCTGGTGATGAGGGGGGAGGGGGGTGGGGGGGGGGACAAACTCGCAGAGCCTGATTTAGCTCCTTTTTAAATTAAAGGGGGGGGGGGGGGGTGCTGGAAAGCTTTCTAAACCTTCACATATCAGAATTTTGCATCCCTAAAGTTTGAGCTAGGTAACCAAGGTAACAATATTCAGGGTTTCCACTAGAGGGAAATAAATGTGTCTGATATGGGGTGGCCAAGGGTCATTAATACCACAGGCCGACCATGGTTCGGCCTGAATTAGAACAATTTTGAATTCCAGGGTTCAAAAACCCACATCTCCTTGCATCTGAGCAGATATTTTGAGGTCTTTCATGTGCTGACGACTGTCTACCTTTTCACCGACACGGATATTGGGACAAGCAATCTACAAATCAACCCCCATGGACCTAACCCCCTATGATTTTTATGCCATTTTTTGACATACCTCGAGGACCAACTTTGAGGGAAAGTGGGGGGATGCGCCATCCCCCACCCCTCAATCCCCCCTGTGGCCACGCCACTGCACCAAAGTTCAAGATTTTCCAACATTAATCCCCCATCACACTGATGACAAAATATCTAAATTTCAGCCAGAAAAAATTTCCCATCATGCAACTAGAAATTTAACCTATTCAATTTCGTTTGACAGAGCTCATTGAGCTCTGTCAAACGAGATTGAACTGGTTAAATTTCTAGATGCATTATGGGAAAAAACAGCTTCCTGAAATTTTAGTATTTTGACATCAGTGTGAAGGGGGTTAATGAACAACAGAAAAAATGAAAAAAAAAACTGTATAAGTTATTGTGATGAATTGACGGTAACATCGTTACCTTAGAAACAAGATACCCCGTATCCCTACTGAATGATTATCAATTCTATTGTTGCAGAGAAACTTTGAAAAATAAATGAAAACAACTCAAATGGATTGGTAAGGGCAACAAGGCCAGGGCATCTGATCCACTGTCAAATGTGGACCTAGAAAAATTCTCTGAAGCCAAAGTTCTTGGACCTCATACACCAAAATCTCTTGTGAGCAGTATGTGGTTGATGTGCACATTGCATTTTGGAATGAGAACAAGTGTAGAGACTCATACACTTCAATGGGGTGATCTTGACTTCTGAAAGGACACAAAATGCAACAAAATGTATGTCATTTACTCTCAGGAGAGGCAGACAAAAACAAGGATGGGTGCAAACCCATGTGATATTTGCAAGACAAAACCCAGGGCGTTTGAGACTGATGATCCAGTTACAGATCCTGTGACTCTGTATAAATGTTTTGCGGAGAAACGACCTGAAAGCATGAATGCGCCACACAACCTTTTTTTCTGGCAATAAATCATCAGGATTGGACAAAAGGTGAAAGCTGGTATAAAAAGAATGCTCTTGGACAAAACTATATTTATTTGATTATGAAATCCATGATACAGGACTTAGAAATTGAAACAGATAAACGACTTACCCCATATAGTGTTTGGAAACATCTTGTCCAGAGCCTGGTGGATTCACAGCTCATAAAATTGTCCAAATATCCAGCCATAAGAACATTAACCCTTTACCTAACATGAAAAGCAGATGACACTTGCAAAAAAAATTCTTGAATAATTAATTTTTTTCATTTTTTGTCTCCAAAACATAGGTTATGACCCCTCATTGGAACGAGCTTGTCGAGCTCGTTCCAATGAGGGGTCATAACCTATGTTTTGGAGACAAAAAATGAAAAAATCATGAAAATTAATTGGCAATTTTTGAGAATAGCGCTGGCCGGTTTTGGCCGTTACGTTGGGTAAAGGGTTAACAGTTTGTTGTACTGTTCCAAAGTGAATCCTGAATGAAGCCATAAAACTTCCCAAATCTTATCGGGGAATGAGTCTGTGTCACAAAATCCTGTCGATTCGCTGTCAGTAATTGAATCCAGTGTAAGCTCCTGTATTCCACCGACTGTTACAAACGATTCAGTGCCGGCCTCACCAGCAGTACCAGTTCATGCTATTCCAAGCCGTTCTGGTGATTATACGACTGAAAAATCCATGTTTGTTGGCAATGTTTTTCATGCTCCTGTGAACGTATATTTCAGTTCTTCACAAAATGAGAACTTACACAATGTACTGGGTGATCTGAGCATCACTTCACCTCTGAGGTGCAGTTTCAAGCACATTAGATGTACAGAAAGTGACTCCGAGAGTAACATTGAGCCTTGAACTTTTCCAAAAATCCCAGGAAGTTTTTTTGAGAGGGCGATGAGTCAGCATGCTCAATTAATTGATGTTTAAAATGTTCTAAAAATTACCTTTGATGAAAAATATGAATATTCTCATTTGTAGTATTACAATTATTAAATTTCATCTGGGAGTAGAACAATTGCTTGGTAAAATTTTGCATGGGAAAATGGTTCTATTTTTTTTATGTTTGGGTGATTTGGCCAGTACCGCCTTCAAGGAATGATCAGCAGATCTTTTGTTATTGTTTTGAAGCACATGTGTTTGCAGTCGAATTGGGTTGAATATTGCACAGTAATATGTCATGTAGCATATAATAAAAAGAAAATCTACGCCACTTTAGTGAATATGGGGAATTATCTCATTCGTATGGAGCTGGAAATATTTTTCACTCGCACAAGCCCTCATGAGATAATTCCTGATATTCACTAAAATAGCAAAGATATCCTCTCTATCTTCCAGAGGGCATATAAAAATGATTTAGCAAGATATTAAGTAACAAAGAAATGTTTTAATAAAAATCACATTAAATGAATAAACTATTCACTGCAGTTACCTATCGATTACTGGTCCAACATGAATTTTGTCTGACCTGTATCGTCATACGGCAATTTTATAATGCACTGAGATAATAAACCACAAAGCTTTTGGTGACTTATCAAAATTACATTTTTGGTGCAAATGCATACAAAATGGGTACAAAACAATTTTTAATTCAATTGACAGCTGACAGCATAAACACTGCTCAGCCATTTTTGTGCCTACGACCTGTCAGGCTGTGAAAGTAAATACCTGTATTCTAACTCCTATCATATGGGACATTATCTGTTGAACCAGTTCTGGAGACAATACTATAAAACTTTTACAACTGTATTTTCTAGAATTGTAATAGTTTCTACCTATTAATATAACTGACACAAATGAATCATTAGCATTTTAAAAGATATGGCAATTTGCCAGTTGGCAAATTGCCAGATCTTTAAAAATACTGATGATTCATTTCAAGCCATTTAAAGTCAAAACTAGAAAATACAATTCTAGAAAATGCAATTGTAAAAGTTTTAATAGTATAGGCCCCTGGTGCCATCCATATGTAGCTGCTGTCACACACACCTGTATCAGGTACTTTATGGATGTCACACCTGTATCACGTACTTTATGGGTGTCACACCGATATCAGGTACTTTATGGATGTCACTCCTGTATCAGGTACTTATTCAGAAGTCACAATGAACATCACACCTGTATCAGGTATTTTATGGACATCACACATGTCGCAGGTACTATATGGACATCACATCTGCATCAGGTACTTTATGGATGTCACACCTGTATCAGGTACTTATGGACATCACACCTGTGTCAGGTACTTATGTACATCACACCTGTATCAGGTACTTATGGAAGTCACACCTGAATCGGGTACTTATGGATGCCACACCTGTGTCAGGTACTTTATGGACATCACACCTGTATCAGGCACTTTATGAACATCATACCAGTATCAGGTACTTATGGGCGTCACATCTGTGTCAGGTACTTTATGGACAACACACCTGTATCAGGTACTTTATTGATGTCACACCTGTATCAGGTACTTATGCACGCCATACCTGTGTTAGGTACTTATGGAAGTCACTCCTGTATCAGGTACTTTACAACTGTATTTTCTAGAATTGTAATTGTGACTATCTATTAATATAACTGACAAAAATGAATCATTAGCATTTTAAAAGATATGGCAATTTGCCAGTTGGCAAATTGCCAGATCTTTGAAAATACTAATGGTTCATTTTAACCCATTTAAAGTCAAAACTAGAAAGTAAAATTCTAGAAAATTCAATTGTAAAAGTTTTATAGTATTGGCTCCTGGTGCCATCCATATGTAGCTGCTATCATCCACACCTGTATCAGGTACTTTATGGATGTCACACCTGTATCAGGTTCTTTATGGATGTCACACCTGTATCAGGTACTTATGCACGCCATACCTGTGTCAGGTACTTATGTACATCACACCTGTATCAGGTACTTATGGAAGTCACACCTGAATCAGGTACTTATGGATGCCACACCTGTGTCAGGTACTTTATGGACATCACACCTGTATCAGGCACTTTATGAACATCATACCAGTATCAGGTACTTATGGGCGTCACATCTGTGTCAGGTACTTTATGGACAACACACCTGTATCAGGTACTTTATTGATGTCACACCTGTATCAGGTACTTATGCACGCCATACCTGTGTTAGGTACTTATGGAAGTCACTCCTGTATCAGGTACTTTACAACTGTATTTTCTAGAATTGTAATTGTGACTATCTATTAATATAACTGACAAAAATGAATCATTAGCATTTTAAAAGATATGGCAATTTGCCAGTTGGCAAATTGCCAGATCTTTGAAAATACTAATGATTCATTTCAAGCCATTTAAAGTCAAAACTAGAAAGTAAAATTCTAGAAAATTCAATTGTAAAAGTTTTATAGTATTGGCTCCTGGTGCCATCCATATGTAGCTGCTATCATCCACACCTGTATCAGGTACTTTATGGATGTCACACCTGTATCAGGTTCTTTATGGATGTCACACCTGTATCAGGTACTTATGCACGCCATACCTGTGTTAGGTACTTTATGGGCATCACACCGATATCAGGTACTTTGTGGATGTCACTCCTGTATCAGGTACTTATACATCAGTCACAATGGACATCACACCTGTATCGGGTACTTATGGATATCACACCTGTGTCAGGTACTTTATGGACATCACACCTGTATCAGGTACTTTATGGATGTCACACCAGTATCAGGTACTTTATGGACATCACACCTGTGTCAGGTACTCAATGGACATCACACCTGTTTCAGGTACTTTGTGGACATCACAAATGTAAATGTCCCAAACAGCAGATGGCATAAAATGACGTTTAACCATGTATGGAACTCTAACATTCAGACAGGGAGGTTAAAGAAAGCGTTGGGGACTGATGGTGAATTATGCTATAGAGACTGTTGATCTAGACGCAGGGGACTGTGATGCAATGGAGTAGCCTTATTAGGGGAAGGGTGCTTGAGGTTTGCAATGGAAACTGAAGAGCCATAATTAGGTCCCAGAGCTCTTTAGATGGGTTGTACCCAAAATATGCCCCCAGCTTTTGAGGAGTGCCTAGATGGATCTTATGGGGGTGTCTTTGTTGTTCAAAGTGAGATCAAAGTCATTGGAGTTGAGGAGGTGAATTGGGAAAGGCAAGGAAAGAGTGTGCCAAATGTGTAATTTAGGAGTATCGGAGACCCTAGAACATTTTATACTACTCAAAGTTTGCTAAGCACCAAATATTTGACACATCATTGTGAAATTTACTTGTGACATATTTGAGATATTTTTGGTGGATATGATTGAGGAATGTATTGAGATGGTCCCCTGTCTTTACATTAGCTCTCTTGACAGGCAGACTTTTCGTGACAGTTATGGAAAGCATGTATTCGCATTTCGCTGTCCCAAAACCACCGCCAGGCACGATATGAATGGGCCATGGACCACGTTGGATGGACAAGAGAAGATTGGCGACCTGTCCTTTTTACAGATGAGTCAAGGTACAGCCTAAACCACACAGATAGGAATTCTAGGGTATGGAGAAGAGCTATTCCATGCAGCCAACATTGCTGAGCATGACCGCTGTGGTGAAGGATCAATCATGGTCTGGGGCCACATCAGCAGGGATGGACATACAGAACTCTGTGTCCTTGAATGTGGTACATTGATTGCACATCGGTATATTGATGAGATCCTGGATGTCCACGTCAGATTGTATGCAGGTGCAGTGGGTGATACATTCATTCTGATGGACGATAATGCCCGTCCTCATGTTGCCCATGCTGTTGGGGAATACCGACAGAGGGAAGGGATTGAGTGTATGGACTGGCCAGCAAGATCCCCTGACCTCAACCCAATCGAACAGCTCTGAAATAAGTTGCAGCTTGCAATTTCAGCCCATCCAGTCCAAGCAAGAAGTGTACATGGTACATGCTGGTCCAAGAATGGAACAATATCCTACAAAGGACCACCAAGAACCTGATTTGGAGCATAAGAAGGCGTTGTCAAGCTGTAATTAACAGTAATTAATTAACAGGTCTCATACTCGATATTAAATCCATACCAGATTGCTCCGTCAATTTGTTAGGTCCTTGTTAGCAGACCGCGACATATCAGTGGAAGGCCACAAATTATTTATATTATACACACTGAGTACTGTTTGACTTTCGACCTGCTGTGAATGTTGTCACAAAAACACCTAAGATACTGAAAGGATGCCACTTGGATGTAAATGTTGTTTATTAATCACATTGGGTAGTGTTACTTTTTAATAAATGATTATAACATGTTTCTTGAGGGTTTTTTATGTTGTATAGCTTTTTTCCACCTCATGTACAGTAGAACCTGTCTTGAGAGACCGCCCTTTGGGCCACACAAAAGTGGTCTTTCAAGACAGGTGGTCTCACATAACAGGTTTCAAGTTTTCTCAAGTCAGTGAATAACCAACCACAAGATTCAGAAATGGAGAAGAATGGATTTTTGTAATTACTTTGTAGTTCTTTTTTATGAAGTTTTTGTAACAAATTGAAATGGACTGTTATAAAAATTATAAAAATAAATTAGTGTTGAAAATCTTCATTGAAGATTTTCAACACTAATTTATTTTTATAATTTTTATAACAGTCCATTTCAATTTGTTACAAAAAGATTTTCAACACAAATTTATTGTATGTATGAAATTGTTTATTCAGCAATAATCCTAATCTTTTCACAGGGGTCTTATAAAAACATCTCAATCTGTAATGAGTTAGCAATTGAAACCCAATTAAGAGCTTTTAATACTTTTAATTATGTTAGTATAACCATAATGGATTTTCAAATTCCAGAACAGGTAAAAAGTTTTTGTCATGGTTTCAGTCTTCAAAGGGGCGGTCTCTCAAGACAGGTCCATTTTGGCATAAAAATACAAGTTGGTACCAGGTCACAGTGGTCTCTCAAGACAGGTGGTCTCTCAAGACAGGTGGTCTCCCATAGCAGGTCCATTATAGAGTAAAACCAATCGGTGCCTGGTAGATGTGGTCTCTCAAGACAGGTGGTCTCTCAAGACAGTGGTCTCTCAAGACAGGTTTTACTGTACCATTATTTACGAGGACAAATTGGACAGTACACAAGTTTAAGTTCGCCCAGCTGGGCATGTAGTCACACTTCCATGCCCAGTACCCTGTGAATGCAACATGGCTGTGGGTGTTGTCACACACACATGTATAAGACACTATATGTATTCTACCAGCTGGTTGTTAACCTTGTGATATGTTCTAATAAAGCAAATATACCCATAATAGCTTGGTGTACGAAATGTTCACCACGAGTGGTGAAGTGGTGTTAATCGTGAGCCTTTGGCGTGTGGTTAACACTACTTCACCATGAGTTGTGAACATTTGGAACACCAAGCTACTTTGGTTATATTTTATTTATACCATGATTGTCAGATTATTAAGAGTCGCTACTATTTTTTCTTGATTTTACTGAGCAGCAGCCATACAAACGTGCAAATTTGTTTTTGTTTACATGACCATCGGTGGGCAGTACTTCCGCTGTCAATTTTCTCACCAAAACGAAATAGAAAAAGAAACAGGGCCTTTTTCATTTTAATAACATAATAACATACTATTTCAAGTTATGGATGCTTTATTAACATGAGGCAATGCATGTTTGTTAATTTTTGGTGTTTTATGGGGTAAACTTTAAAAACGTAATAAATAATTGTCACTTTCATTTCACTCTTCGCAAGACGATGTGCAATAAATGTAGACAAGTTTGCATTCAGGTCGACGTCACCAATGGTTAACTTGGATGTAGTTCTACTGCAGGTGTAAATTTTTACTATTGAAATCTCATTACTGACGTGTTCACGGCAGTTGGTGTATGAAGTTAAAATTTATGTCATAGTCTTTTCATATATAAACAAGCTATTAACTGAAAATAGAATAGGTTTTCATTTTTGGAATTCACTAAAAACAAACCCAATGAGGGTTCTTAAGCTGAGTTTGAATAGTACTACCTGGTTTTAACTATTACATTGGGTAAAGAGTTGATATAGATGACATTTCCACTAAGGCTGTACAGTGCACAGGGTTAGTTATTCAGTTAGAAATTAATTTTTTTCATAACCAGAGAGTGTGACTAACCCTGTGCAGTGCACAGGGTTAGTCACACTTTCTGGTTATAAAAAAATGGTAACTGCCATATCACATGCTACATGAAAATATATAATGACTAAGGCTGTAAAAATGCTTTGGGTAAGTTAGTTACATGTCATTACATAGGGTGCTGGATTCAAGGAACAATAGAAAATACTTATAAAGGATTGTGGAAATTTTTTAAAGTGAATTCCAAAAATAAAAATATATTCTATTTTCAATTAATAGTGTGTTATACAGTAGAATATGTAATCATGGTATAAATCAAAGTCAATGCTGAATGTGACATTTATATCAAGCTCATTATTAACTGGTAGAGTAATTTTTCAAAGGTGATTTGTAACATGAGTATTTATTTATTTTATTTATTTATTGGTGTTTAAGGTCACATACTTATGTACAGTGGCTAATCATAACCGTGACAATTTTACGGGTGGAGGAAGCTGGAGTACCCAGAGAGAACCACCAAGCATCAATGAGCAACTGTCAGCTCCTCAACATTCTAACTGTGTTCAAGCTCCGCTCAAGCAGGGTTACAACGGTTGAAGATATGTGCAGTACACGGCGTCATCATGCCCCCATGTAACCAACCGGGATAAAGTGCCTTGCCCAAGGACACAACGTGGGTCGTCCCTGGCGGGGATCGAACTCAGGACCTCTAGCATAGAAGTCCAAGAGTCTACCACTGAGCCACCGCACTCCTGTAACATGAGTATTGTTTCTTTTTGAAAGATACCATGCTGCCAAAATAGGGAAACCTTAGTTTAACGAGATATTCTTCTTAAGCAATTGTTTTATTGCCATTTATTGGAGAGTGCCTATTGGCACTCTCCAATAAATCGTAACAAATCAATTTCATGTGAAATCAAAATTTTCTACTGCTGAGCAAATGGCAAGCTAACATATAGTATAAAGCCATTATAGTGCCTTTTAGCACTTTTCAGTAGAGCCAATATAGTGGCTTCTAGCACTCAACCAGTTAAAATCGTTTTTTTTAAGAATATTCTGTTAAAATTGATATTCTACCATCCTCAAACAGTCACTCATAAAATATTTTAAATATGTTTTCAACTCTTCCAAAAAATTACAATATTACTAAACCATAAAATTTTGGCAGATTTATAATTTTTACTTTACTTTTTTTTTTATTTTCACAGCTGAAATACCGATGTGCTCCTGGGAGAACTGGGGAGCATGGTCTGCATGCACTTCTACTGATCCATGCAAGGCAGAGCGTCGATTCCGCAATAGAAAATGTGATTGTGGAGATCTGAGATTGTGTGTTACCGATAATGCCCAGCATAAAGATACTGAAATGGGATTTTGTCCCTCAAGTGGCCCCTGTTCAGGTATTAGATTTATCACACAAGATCAAAATTCAAGATTCTAGTTGACACCATTCAAGTTTGCATTATACATTTTTCAGTGATCAGTCATTATTTTTTGACAAGCATATTTTGGACAACATTTCTAGATAGAGGAATTGATATTGGTCTGCAGCATTATAAAAATAAAATTGAGAAAAGTTCTACAATGTTACATAATAAAATAGGTAAAAAAATATAGCATCATTTCACATAGTGGGATACAGATACAATGATAATATCCAGTGTTTTTGACTGGATACCGAAAATTATCTCATGAGTGACCGAGACAAATGTTTATTTTTTGTGAGCGCTTGCGCGAGCGAAAGTTACCATTTGTCCCAGACGCAAATGAGATAATTTTCTGTATCCAGTCAAAAAGAGGATATCTAGTGTTTTTGAGTGGATACCAAAAAATAAAAATATCTCATGAGTGACCGAGACAAATGGTTATTTTTTGCGAGCGCTTGCGCGAGCGAAAATTACCATTTGTCTCAGTCGCAAGTGAGGTAATTTTCGGTATCCACTCAAAAACACTAGATTTTCTTTTGATGCATGAAAGTAAACAGCGCATTGAATCATTGAAACGCGGAAGTAATTTAATTGATACTCGGAATAGATAGCGTCTTGTAATCTGATTGAGCTGGTGAGTTTCTAGTCCAAACATGGCTTGAAAGTCCATAGTATAAGTTTTTGGTTTGGTACGTCCTTTGAAAGGACGTACCAAACCCCAAATTTATATTATGGCCTTTCAGGCCATGTTTGGGCTAGCGGGTTTCATGCATCAATTCAAGGTGAATATGTGTTGAATTATTGCTGGAAATGATCGGTATCCACTCAAATACACTAGATTTACTTTTTATTGTACGTTTTTAGAACAAATTGATCATTTCCAGTGATAATTTGACTCGTATTCACCTTGAAGTGATGCTTTGAAAGCCGCCATTTTGATTGATACTGTGAAAGTGAGAATTTTTGTATCTCCACAGTGAGGGATAGGATTTCTATCTTTCTGCAATTTCTTTGATAATCTTTCATTTAGGGTATAATAAATAACCTTACGTAGTGGAACCGAAAGAGACAAACGTTTGTTTTAAGCTTAATTCATTTCACAAGGATTGGTGAGCAAGTTATGCAACTTCTAGTAATGCCTCTCCTTGGCCCAATGGTGCAGGTGTGTGGGATGACCTTCATAGCAACAACTTCATGGCCCTGCTCTTCTCGAATACTTCTAAGGGATTTTTAGTCTGCACGGAGTATGTCTCTCTCTGCACACAGGACAGCAACTTTACATCTTTACCCGATAGGACAGTATGCTGTGACCACATGATCCCGACAATTAGTTTAAACAGTATTTATTTCCAAAGTGTGAAAGTACAATTTATACAATACAATGGAAGCATACAACTAATAAGGAAATGGATTCAGCAGCAAGCTATAAGCTTATACTCGGCTATTTCCACAACTGAAGCTGACAGAGAGTGTTCGGACACCTGGAGAACTTTCCCTGACCTGTTTGCAGTAAAATGCCCAATATTTTGTCTGTTTGCCTCATATTTCAGTTTTGGGTTATCAGATTTAAATGAAATTTGGAGTGAGGATTGTTTATCGGAAAGGCTTTCAAATGAGTCATGTCCCTGCAGTAAAACAAAGAAAATACATGCAAATCAGCAAATCACTTTCCCACATGTGACATTATGTCTTTGTTCTCTATCTCTTGTGTGGATGGTCTAATCGTCACTCGACTTCAGTAACAAGCATTTCTGGCTTTTACAATTACTTGTGGGGGTGTGGGAATGAAGGTTAAATTATTTTTTTTGCTGCAAAACAAAGACAATAATTTCTCAGCTCCCATGTTAATGGTCTGATTGACACAAACTATTGGTATAGGTGTATGTAGATCTCACAGTTTCTACTGAGTTGTATTTCTCTCTGCTGTAAAACAAAGACAATAAACCATTCATGTGTGTATGCCTAGGGTTGAAAATATGTTCATTTTTTTGTCTGTGTGCCTTCTATCTAAGATTTGGGTTATCAGATCTAAATGAATTTATGGGAGAGTCTTTCAAATGAACATTTGTTACATTTATCTTTCTAGACTTATCCCCCCTTTTTAATTTGAAAATTGCTGTTTGCTTCGTAAAATAGCCAAATTTCTGTCTGTTTGCCTCATATTTTGGATTTGGGTTATCGGATTTCATTAAAATTTCGATTGAAGATTGTTTATGGGAAAGGCTTTCAAGAGTCATGTCCCTGCAGTAAAACAATGAAAATACATGCAAATCAATGAAGATTGTTTTATGGGAAAGGCTTTCACAGTATCATCGTTTATTTCTTCTGTTGCCATTGTTTGAGGTATGCTCCATGGGGGTATGCTCCGGGGTATGGCCCACCTCTTGTTTTATACAGAAAGCTTAATTTGAAATCAGCTGTTGATTACCCATCTGTGACATATGACCTTATGGCCTCAGTGTTGGTCCTGAGTTTGTGTTGAATGGTTGTTTGGGGTATGCATTCAGTCACAATTTGACTTGTGCTGAGTAGTTGTTCGGGTATGCTTTCAATCACAATTTGAGTTGCGTTAGATGGTTGTTTGAGGTGTGCATTTAGTCACAATTTGACTCATACTGGATGATTGTTTGCAAAAAGATCCAATAATGCCTGAATTCGACTTACGCAGGATGAATGTTTGAGGTACAGTACATGGAGAGTGAATTTAACTAATCACCAGGGGAGTGGAGTTATCACCCAAAGTATCTCTTTCAAATTCTGTACATATAGACAAAAACACAAGCAGTGTTTCAGCCAATGGACCTCCGGGTTGAACCCGGAGCTCCGTTGGCTGGAACTTTGCTTGTAATTGTTATGCATTGTAACAAATTTGTAATTATTGCTTGGGTGGAATCTCCACTCTGTGGGCTATTTTGTGATAGTACACTCTCCACATATTGTATGCTTTGGTTAGATGTTTTTTTGAAGTATGCATCAATGATGCTGATCAGCCTACCTTGGATGAAAACAAATGGAAAAAAAATATCAGAAGGTTATAATGGAATGTGCTCAAGTTCTACGTCAATATTGCCATAGAACAAAATAGAAATATATTTGAATATATGACATGACACTTGAATAAGTTTGAGGCCGGCACAACGTTAATAATCTCCAATAGGTACATGAAGGCTGCAGACCTGTTAACCTTTGAATATGACTGTTATTGAGATTTTGGAGAGCTGTCAGGGAGATTTCCAACCTGGGAGGGAGAGTTTTGCACGTGCAACCAGCACATCAATAATTTACATTTCATGATTCCCACCCACATTGTATTTAAATTTATTTCAACAATTTCAATGATATTTGTCAATAATTTCATTGTTAATGTAGTTATACGTTTTGGGTCCAAATACTCAATTCCCATTGGTCAGCTGGATGAAAATGTCATGACCAAATGTAATTCATTTTCCAATGAATACATTTGGTCGAACTTTGACCTGCATTTACGGTAGAGCACAGTTGACAGAATGTAATTTGGGTGGGTTTTTAACTTTTAGCGCCTCCCACAGTAATCAACTCCACTGCTGTTTCTTTGGTGACATTTCCCAACTGTGGCATAAAGCCCGTTACTAAAATACTCATTTCCATTTCTAAAGTTGTGAAAATTAAAAATCAGAGTTGTGCGCTTTGTCTTTTGTGTGAGGGTGGTTTTTCACCTCGTTCGTTCGTACATGTTGTATTTTGTCTTTCTGCTTTGTTGTTTGGTAAAAAGTAGTTTAACCCTTTACCCAACGCAGACGATATCAAAATTTATTATTTTAAATATAATTTTTTCAAAGTTTTCAAGAAATTTCAACAAAACCATATCATGTGACCCCACGTTGGAACGAGCTCGATGAGCTCGTTCCAACGAGGGGTCACATGATATATGGTTTTGTTGAAATATTTTGAAAAATAATATTTTTTTAACTGTTGAATTTGCATATTACGCGGGCAGATGCGGGCGATTCGTTGGGTAAAGGGTTAAACAGTTATGGAATGTAATTATAAGAATTGAATGCAATTTTTATAATCTTTATTGGAGTATGAACGTGTGGGAATGGGTACAAATTATGTATGAATCCCAAAGGGATTCATACAATTTGTACCCATTCCCACACGTTCATACTCCAATAAAGATTATAAAAATTGCATTCAATTCTTAAATAAAAACAAACAATTAATACAATCAATACATGGATACCACTAGATCCAGCTCTCAAAGTTTGTCCCAGTGGCATTATTTATAAAATGTTTTTCTTTATAAAGTTCTGAAATATGCCAGGTTTTCTGAAACCTGTATAAGTTGCTCTCGGAAATCCGATATCCCCACACACCAATTCACAACTCATTGATGGTGATTATATGTAGGTAGGTTGTTATTGATGAAAGGGATTTGAAATGAGGATGATCTCATTAGTCAAAGCAACATAAAAAGTTCATCGCAAGATGAAACATCTCCGGCCTGAAGTAACATAAATGGCGACATTTATATTTTAAACACCTTGGGATGTGGTGTTTCTTTACAGGCACCAATTTTAGTTACAGGACTTTTTGGCCTTTGGGGGTAGAGATTTTTTTCTCATCGTCGGTATCATCCTATTGATTTCATCTGTGCAGATATCATTTGGAAGTTTCTGGGAATAGACACCTGGACTATGACTCATAAAACAGAACAAAATCAGTATTATTGACTATTTGAAAATATGTCTGTTGTATATGATTTTCAGCTGTAACTGTTCGGCATATCATGAAAGCAAGGTGACTTTCTGTGAGAAAATTTGATCTATTTTTTAACTGTATTCTCCTGCCTAGCTGTAGTGGATTACAGCTGTTATGGCGGTTCCCGTTCACTTTGTAAATCCCGGCATCTGTTATTTCAGTAAACACTTTTGTGAAAACCATTCTGTATGCATTTGGCATTTATTGCCTTCTTGAAAAAACATAACCATTATTTTGAGAATAGCTCGCTTGCAGTTGACTGTATGGTGTATAAGCATGAGTTGTCCAATTGCGGCCGTTGCAGATCATCTCATGGGTTGTGGACCAAACATCAAAATATTGCACCATTAGGGAACATGTGATCTGTATGACATCTGGGGACAACAGTTAGAGTATTTTAGCCCAGAAACTAGTGAGCATGAAAGAAAAACTTTGTAAGTACAGAAAATATAGACCATATCACTCAAGAGCAGAACACAACACGCAAATAAATTCCAAAACCAAACTTTTAATTATTTATTTGTTTATTGGGTATTGAAAGGGTAAAGAAGCATGTTTTTCTTCTCATTATGGGCGGGAAATAGTCTTTGTGGGACTTGAGTCCCAGGTACTTGAGCCAAGAGGTATCTGGGGCAGAGACCAGGTGTAGGAGTAAAGAGCACCGATATGGTGAGACAAAGTTGACGAGATATCTGCCCGAGGTAACCTCGTATCAGCCTGAAATTGAAGGACGAAGACTGATGTGAATTTACAGAAGTAATAACCTCTTTATTTATCCAAAACAAAATGTTACAAAATGTTCTCAGATCTATTACAGTTTTCTGACAGCATTATTGTTTCTCATTCTTTTCAGCAAGTCTGAAGTTTCCTTTTCTAGTTTAGTTATCCGAATGTCTTGGCTTCCCCGCTGTAAAAGCTGCGACATTCAGAGAGCTGAACTATCTCCTCTCCCACTTTGACGAACCTCAGCTTATGTCTCTGAAGCATTGTTTGCTTTGACTTTTCTACACAGCTGTTTTACTTATTATCTTCATTCACATAATCTTGGCTTATTGCCATCCTCATACAAAAACTCGGCTTCAACTCTTTCAACTCGACAGGCCATTTTTCCAGTCCAGAAACATGATATGTCATAATTTCATTAAATAGGATGGCTACTAAGTGAACGTGTGTGGTAGAACAATTAATATTTTCAACGTGCAGCCTGAAGGCTGCACATTGAAAATATTAATTACTCTACCCCTAAATAATGGATATGGACTCTTCCAATTTCTGCCATTTAACTGGCATGGACGATACCACCAGTGTTGAAAGGGTTAAACTACTGAATAATGTCTGGTAATGCGAATATCCCATCAACAAAGGAATGAAAGTTCTCTGACATTTACACCAGCATTAGCCTCCAACAAAGAGCATTAAATGCACCCACCCCCCACCCCATTTTAAAACTATCTGACAATGTATATGTGCAGGCACACGAAACCTTTACCCCCTTATCCCTTTTTCTAACTTAACAATTGTGGATATTTGTTTTTGCCCTTCCCTCTACCATTAACTAGTACTGGAAGGCCAAATTAAGACTCCAGACCTTAAAGGCTTCACATTCCGTGGCTGTGCGCCATATTATCCTGAAAGTGAAATTATTCTATCTGTATGGATTTGCCTTGCTACAATTTTTGACAGTCAAAAATAATTTAACACCCTTCCAGTTAAGGTGGTATATAAGTAAGGAAAAACAATTCACTGTGTCATTCCCAAGTCTGAAATTCTATAAATTTCAAGTAAACATAAACAAATTGTATATCGAAATGAAGTTTGTAGTGTACAGAAAACGTACAATATATGCTTTTGACTTTTATCAGTTCTGGTATGAATATGGTAGAAAACTTCCAGGAATGGTTTATGCCTGCCACCAAATCTTTGAGTTGAAAATTAAATATTCTTCATGTTCTTTACACCACTACTTTCATTCTGATGTATAATTTGTATACATTATACATCAGAATGAAAGTTGTGGTGTATTTATTCGTAATTTATAGAAAATAAATTTTGGGAATTTCAAAGAAAGATTATTTTTCCTTACTTATATAGCACACTGAGGGTGGTCCTCAACCATTACTGCCATGAGAAATTGTCTTCTTGAAGACTTTCTCTTATCCACATTGTGCTTTGTTATTATTTGCCTCGCGGACCATAACTGCTATGGAAAATTACTCAGGATTGTTCCTGAATCAGCAAAGATTGGTAGTGCAATTTCAACAAAATGCACAGTTTTGACTGTTTACTCATCAAAATCAAACCAAAAACAGATACTTGCCATTCATGGCTCTCCAGCCATTGCATTATCTATAAAGCGATTCGTCAAAATCAAGCCAAAGGCAGATACTTGCCAATGACAGTTCCCCAGCAATCACATTATTTACCAAGTGATTTGTTAAAATCACACCAAAGACAGATACTTGCCAATGACAGCTCTCCAGTCATCACTTTATCTAACAAGTGATTTGTTAAAATCAAGCTGAAGACAGATATTTGCCCATGACGGCTCTTCAGTCATCACCAAACGATTCATCAAAATCAAGTCAATGACAGACACTTGCAATGATGACTCTCCAGCCATAACATTATCTATGAAGCAGTTCGTCAAAATCAAGCCAAAGACATATACTTGCCCATGACAGTTTCCTAGCCATCACATTATCTACCAAGCGATTCGTCAAAATCAAGCCAAACACAGATACTTGCCAATGTCGACACTCCAGCTATTACATTATCTATGAAGTGATTCATCAAAATCAAACCAAAGACAGATACTTGCTATTGACAACTCTCCAGTCATAAAATTATCTATGAAGTGATTTGTCAAACTCAAACCAAAGACAGATACTTGCCAATGACGGCTTTCTAGCCATCACATCTACCAAGCGATTTGCCAAAATCAAACCAAAGACAGATACTTGTCAATGATGGCACTCCAGCCAACACATTATCTACCAAGCAGTTCATCAAAATCAAACCAAAGACAGATACTTGCCAATGATATCACATTATCTATCAAATGATTCATCAAATTCAGCCAAAGATAGATACTTGCCAATGATGGCTCTCCAGCCATCACATAATAAGCGATTTGTCAAAATCAAGCCAAAGACAGATACTTGTCAATTACTGCTTTCCAGCCATCACATCTACTAAGCAATTCGGCAAATTCAAGCCAAAGACAGATGCTTGCCAATTACGGCTTTCCAGCCATCACATTATCTACCAAGTGATTCGTCAAAATCAAGCCAAAGACAGATACTTGCCAGTGATGGTTGCCCAGCCATTACATTATCTATGAAGCAATTAGTCAAAATCAAGCCAAACACAGATACTTGTCAATGACAGCACTCCAGCCATTACATTATCTACCAAGCAGTTCATCAAAATCACACCAAAAACAAATACTTGCCATTGACAACTCTCCAGTCATAACATTATCTATGAAGCGATTCGTCAAAATCAAACCAAAGACAGATACTTGCCATTGACAACTCTCCAGCCATAACATTATCTATGAAGCGATGTGTCAAAATCAAGCCAAAGATAGATACTTTCCAATGACGGCTCTCCAGCCAACACATTGTCCACCAGGCGATTTGTCAAAATCAAGCCAAAGATAGGTACTTGCCAGTCACAGCTTTCCAGCCATCACATAATAAGCGATTCGTCAAAATCAAGCCAAAGACAGATACTTGCCAATTATGGCTTTCCAACCATCACATCTACCAAGCAATTTGGCAAATTCAAGCCAAAGACAGATACTTGCCAATGAAGGCTCTCCAGCCATTACATTATCTATGAAGCAATTCGTCAAAATCAAGCCAAAGACAGATACTTGTCAATAACAGCACTCCAGCCATTACATCATCTATGAAGCAATTCATCAAAAGCCAGATACTTGCCATTGACAACTCTCAAGCCATAACATTATCTATAAAGCGATTCATCAAAATCAAACCAAAGACAGATACTTGCCATTGACAACTCTCCGGGCCATAACATTATCTATGAAGCAATGTGTCAAAATCAAGCCAAAGACAGATACTTGCCATTGACAACTCTCCAGCCATAACATTATCTATGAAGCAATGTGTCAAAATCAAGCCAAAGATAGATACTTGCCAATGATGACTCTCCAGCCAACACATGTCCACCGGTCGATTTGTCAAAATCAAGCCAAAGACAGATACTTGCCAATGATGGCTCTCCAGCCAACACATTGTCCACCAGGCGATTTGTCAAAATCAAGCCAAAGACAGATACTTGCCAGTGATGGCTCTCCAGCCAACACATTGTCCACCAGGCGATTTGTCAAAATCAAGCCAAAGACAGATACTTGCCAGTGATGGCTCTCCAGCCAACACATTGTCCACCAGGCGATTTGTCAAAATCAAGCCAAAGACAGATACTTGCCAGTGATGGCTCTCCAGCCAACA
The DNA here is from genome assembly GCA_031216915.1 of Pictodentalium vernedei. Taxonomy (NCBI): domain Eukaryota; kingdom Metazoa; phylum Mollusca; class Scaphopoda; order Dentaliida; family Dentaliidae; genus Pictodentalium; species Pictodentalium vernedei. The sequence continues at coordinate 25,400,512 of CM062290.1, read as the reverse complement.
CATTGTTCACCAGGCTATTTGTCAAAATCAAGCCAAAGACAGATACTTGCCAATGATGGCTCTCCGATCAACACATTGTCCACCAGGCGATTTGTCAAAATCAAGCCAAAGATAGATACTTGCCAATGACGGCTCTCTAGCCATCACATTATCTTCCAAGCATGTTGTCAAAATCAAATCAAGTACAGATACTTGCCAATGACTGCTCTCCAGTCTTCACATTATCTATGAAGCGATAAGTCAAAATCAACTAAAGACAGATGCTTGCCAGTGACGGTTCTCCAGCCATCACATTATCTACCAAGTGATTTGTCAAAATCAAGCCAAAGACAGATACTTGCCAATGATGGCTCTCCAGCGAACACATTATCCACAAAGCAATTCGTCAAAATCAAGCTAAAGACAGATACTTGCCAATGATGGCTCTCCAGCCATCACATTATCTACCAAGCGATTCCACCATGATCCATGTCATCTGCGTTGTGGCAATTGCCAAGACATGCAGACATATGAACCCAACCCTTGTTATCTTATTTTTCTAAATTAACCGTTACATATATTTTTAACCCATCCTGCCTATGTTAAGAGTGGTCTTCCACCATAACATCTGTGAGAGATGGTCGTGTTGAACTCCTTGTCGTGAGAGATGGTCCTGTTGAACCCCTTGTCGTGAGAGATGGTCCTGTTGAACCCCTTGTCGTGAGAGATGATCCTGTTGAACCCCTTGGTGCGAGATGGTCCTGTTGAACCTCTTGTCGTGAGAGATGGTCCTGTTGAACCCCTTGGTGAGAGATGGTCGTGTTGAACCCCTTGTCGTGCAAGATGGTCCTGTTGAACCTCTTGTCGTGAGAGATGGTCCTGCTGAACCCCTTGTCGTGAGAGATGGTCCTGTTGAATCCCTTGTCGTGAGAGAGGGTCCTGTTGAACCCCTTGTCGTGAGAGATGGTCCTGTTGAACCCCTTGGTGAGAGATGGTTCTGTTGAACCCCTTGTCGGGCGAGATGGTCCTGTTGAACCCCTTGTCGTGAGAGATGTTCCTGTTGAACCTCTTGTCGTGAGAGATGGTCCTGTTGAACCCCTTGTTGTGAGAGATGGTCCTGTTGAACCCCTTGTCATGAGAGATGGTCCTGTTGAACCCCTTGGTGAGAGATGGTCCTGATGAACACCTTGTTGTGAGAGATGGTCCTGTTGAACCCCTTGTCCACTTTTTTGCTTTGTTATTATTTACAAACCGGCCCATCACCACTGTGGGAAAAATCATACAGGGCTGTTCCCGAGCCAGCAATGTTTGGTATTGCAACTGCACAGAAGCTGTTGTCAGCTCTTCAAAAACAAGCCCAAGACATATATTTTTCAGTGACGGCTCTTCAAACATCACAGTATCAACTAAGTGATTCAATCCACATCTGCATCATGTCCGTTGTATCCTTGGGCAAGACACTTCATCATGATTGGGCACATGTGAGCATGGTGTATGCTATGATGATGGTTTACTTGCCTTTATCTGATGCTGTCATCGCTCATGCCGATAATTTGCAGAGTTTAAGTTACTTGCCATTATGAGGTGGTTCTCTGGTGGTACTCCAGCTTCCTCCATCTACAAACTCTCCTACACGATATGACATCAACTGTTGAAAATATCGTTAAACCCAGTAAACAGACAAACAACTAAATGGAAAACTATGCTTTCATGACATATTACTGAAGCCTGAGGTGGACTGTACATACCGATAGTGACCTGTATAAATCACCTACAATCACAGTGGCAGACTACACTTGCCTGAAAAGCCAACATCATTGACTAAATCTTACCTGTTTCCTTTCCTGCCTTACTGTGTTCAGACAATTTATGATTCTCAAACCTGTCATACAATAAATGGGCCCAAAAGAGGCTATACTGTCCAAATACCATACCTTCGTCAATTTGGCCTATGCCAACAGTTGCTCTAATAAATAGAGATTATTACCATTATGTGGATGTACAAAATATGTATCCGAGTCGAGCTCTGGGTTGTAAGGGCAGATCACAACGAGTCGAAGACGAGTCGTGCTCTGCTCTTAGAACCGGAGCGAGACTCATATACATATTTTGTATTGTAAGATAAAATTATTAATCCTGAAGAGATCGAAATGTATAAATTAAACTTTTCTGTCAAAGTTTACTGTATGACAAATAAGCATTTAGATAAGTTATGCCCCATTTTAAAAGGGGATGGGGGGTGGGGGTGGGGGGGGGGGGGGGGGTGGGGGGTTACCACCAATTGAACAGCAACTGCAACAGCTAAGTGTGTGGAATATCGTTTCTTTGTTTTATTCATTTGATGATCATAAACATTTGCCAAAGAGGTAGACAACCTTGTAGACAACTTCCGAGTGAACAATTAATTACGTGCAATTGGTTTAACATATAAAATATTTCCATCAACCCCGTCACAGACCTAATCTGGATAGTAATGTGTAGTATTGTGTTTTTTGGGGATAGTATTTGAAGAATATTGCGAGGTATTAAGAAGTATTTTATTTCTGTTCGTTTTTATTCCCCCAAAACAGATCGTACTTCCATCATATTCCACTCTTAGTGATGACAGACTGTCAGTCCCCAGCATCGTATTCCACTCTCAGTGATGACAGACTGTCTGCCCCCAGCATCGTATTCCACTCTCAGTGATGACAGACTGTCCACCCCAGCATCGTATTCCACTCTCAGTGATGACAGACTGTCCACCCCCAGCATCGTATTCCACTCTCAGTGATGACAGACTGTCGACCCCCAGCATCGGATTCCACTCTCAGTGATGACAAACTGTCCACCCCCAGCATCGTATTCCACTCTCAGTGATGACAAACTGTCCGCCCCCAGCATCGTATTCCACTCTCAGTGATGAGACTGTCCACCCCCAGCATCGTATTCCACTCTCAGTGATGACAGACTGTCCACCCCAGCATTGTATTCCACTCTCAGTGATGACAGACTGTCCACCCCCAGCATCGTATTCCACTCTCAGTGATGACAGACTGTCTGCCCCCAGCATCGTATTCCACTCTCAGTGATAACAAACTGTCCACCCCCAGCATCATATTCCACTCTCAGTGATAACAGACTGTCCACCCCCAGCATCGTATTCCACTCTCAGTGATGACAGACTGTCGACCCCCCAGCATCGTATTCCACTCTCAGTGATGACAGACTGTCCACCCCAGCATCGTATTCCACTCTCAATGATGACAGACTGTCCACCCCAGCATCGTATTCCACTCTCAGTGATGACAGACTGTCCACCCCCAGCATCGTATTCCACTCTCAATGATGACAGACTGTCCACCCCCAGCATCGTATTCCACTCTCAGTGATGACAGACTGTCCACCCCAGCATCGTATTCCACTCTCAGTGATGACAGACTGTCCACCCCAGCATCGTATTCCACTCTCAGTGATAACAGACTGTCCACCCCAGCATCGTATTCCACTCTCAGTGATAACAGACTGTCCACCCCCAGCATCGTATTCCACTCTCAGTGATGACAGACTGTCCACCCCCAGCATTGTATTCCACTCTCAGTGATGACAGACTGTTCACCCCCAGCATCGTATTCCACTCTCAGTGATGACAGACTGTCCACCCCAGCATCGTATTCCACTCTCAGTGATGACAGACTGTCCACCCCAGCATCGTATTCCACTCTCAGTGATGACAGACTGTCCACCCCAGCATCGTATTCCACTCTCAGTGATAACAGACTGTCCACCCCCAGCATCGTATTCCACTCTCAGTGATGACAGACTGTCCACCCCCAGCATCGTATTCCACTCTCAGTGATGACAGACTGTCCACCCCCAGCATCATATTCCACTCGCAGTGATGACAGACTGTCGACCCCCAGCATCGTATTCCACTCTCAGTGATGACAGACTGTCGACCCCCAGCATCGTATTCCACTCTCAGTGATGACAGACTGTTTTTTTATTGTTTAGAAATTGGTTGAGTTGAATCAATTATAAAGGGTTGTTTTGAGAAAACAAGTAAGGAGAAAATAAAATTAATACAAAAAGTTTACTGGTCGAATTCGAATACGATTTTTATCCTCAAGTGGGATGCGTGGAGGATTATTTCATGAGGCATTAGCAGAGTGAAATAATCCACACAGCCCACAAACTGTTGTCTATGTATTTTGTAGTATTGGGAAAGTCATGGCAGTATGGGATAGTATTTAGGGTGTATATATATGCCTGGAGTCGCCAATATTTTTTTAAGTTTCACTGGTTGTCCTTGTTCCAATGAGGGGTCATAGCTTATGTTTTTGAGACAAAAAAATGAAAAAAATTAGTTATTCAAGAATTTGGTTTGCAAGCGTCGTCTGCTTTTCATGTTAGGTAAAGGGTTAAATAGTAAATATAATGGCGTTTAGATTATTTTCTGTCTCTCGTAAATTCAATAATTATTGTCAGTTTAAGATATCTTATGTTTAAATACTAATTATTTCCAATAATATCAGTTACTAATGTACAATAGTATGTGGATTGGATTCAATAGTAAGCCACCGACTTATTATTGTTGTTTTCATATATAAAATAACATTACAAAAACAGATTAGATTGGATATGACAGATATCAAGTGTGTACTAATCATTATGTCTGTCAAGGAGCTGGGGCACTATGCATTTGGTTAACCCTTTACCCAACGCAAACGATATCAAAATTTATTATTTTAAATATAATTTTTTGAAACTTTTCAAAGAAATTCAACAAAACCATATCATGTGACCCCTCGTTGGAACGAGCTCGACGAGCTCGTTCCAACGGGGGGGGTCACATGATATGGTTTTGTTGAAATTTTTTGAAAATTTTTTTTTTTTTCAACTGCTGAATTTGCATATTACGCGGGAGGATGCGGGCGATTCGTTGGGTAAAGGGTTAAGGTTTCTTTGTAAAGTAATTTCCACCTCTTTTGTGAAACAATATATTGAGATGTTCCAAAAAGAGTAAAATCCTCGCCCTCTGATTGGATGAGAGCTGGCATAGTTTCTTTAAATCCTCGCCCTCTGATTGGATGAGAGCTGGCATAGTTTCTTTAAACTTTTATGTTTACAGCTCCAGTAGTAAATGTTACCATCTGATGTCACCACACAAAATATTTGAAATGACGTCGCCCGTTTCGTAATTTCTTCATCAATGGAGTGACTAGCAAGCGGCTTCATTTTTCTGAATTTTTCACACATGCAGCAGATGGTGTTCCGGATAAAGTATTGTTTAAGTTACAAACCAATTTATGATTTGAACTAAGACGGAATGAGTTTATCTGGTTTATTGATTATTTATCCAGTGCCATAATGGGATACACAAGAGGTTTATTTACTAAACTTGTGATCGGTAAACGTTGCCTTGAACAAGGCAACTTTTTAACGATCATAAGTTTAGTACATAAGCCTCCCATGTTTCACGATGTAGGTTTGGGCTATGGGTAGGGTCTTATTGGAACATATACGTTATTTTGATGATTTGATGGTAACACGGTCTGAGGTTTGCAGCTTGGAGCTTATGTTCAACCATGACACTTCGCATCTCAGTTGAACATAAGCTCAAAGCCACAAACCTCAGACCATGTTACCGTCAGTTCATCACAATAACTTATAATGTTACGACTTTCTAAAATGCAGAAAATTTACGAAATCGCAAACCAAAATATTGAGATAGCACAATTTATACAGTAGAAATATAACAAATAACGTGATCATATTTTACATTTGTTGTAGCACCGGTGTCATGCACATCAAATTATGTTGCAAATTCATAGCACCGGTGTCATGCACATCAAATTATGTTGCAAATTCATGTGGAAACGGATGCGGATCCTTCTGTCCAGAATTTCGAATCGGCATGTGCGCAGCAGAAACGCATTGTGAGACTAAGTGTGTGTGTCCAGATGGAATGTATTTAGATCCAAATAGCACGGCATGCATGTATGAAGTGAACTGCAGCTGTTACTATAAGGGACAGATGATTGGAGCTGGCCAATCGGTCGAGATAGGCTGCGAACAATGGTAAGTTAATTAAATCTTTCGTTATACTGAGAAGAATATGGATCCACTACAGTAGAACCTGTCTTGAGAGACCGCCCTTTGGGCCACACAAAAGTGGTTTCTTAAGACAGGTGGTCTCTCATAACAGGTTTCAGATTGTCTCAAGTCAATGAATAACCAACCACAAAATTCAGAAATGGAGAAGAATGGATTTTTGTAATTACTTTGTAGTTCTTTTTTATGAAGTTTTTGTAACAAATTGAAATGGACTGTTATACAAATTATAAAAATAAATTAGTGTTGAAAATCTTCATTGAAGATTTTCAACACTAATTTATTTTTATAATTTTTATAACAGTCCATTTCAATTTGTTACAAAAAGATTTTCAACACAAATTTATTTTCATTCCTATCTGTCACATTTCAGGTATGTATGAAATTGTTTATTGAGCAATAATCCTAATCTTTTCACAGGGGTCTTATAAAAACATCTCAATCTGTAATGAGTTAGCAATTGAAACCCAGTTAAGAGCTTTTAATATTTTTAATTATGTTAGTATAACCACAATGGATTTTCCAATTCCAGAACAGGTAAAAAGTTTTTGTCATGGTTTCAGTCTTCAAAGGGGCGGTCTCTCAAGACAGGTCCATTATGGCATAAAAATACAAGTTGGTACCAGGTCACAGTGGTCTCTCAAGACAGGTGGTCTCTCAAGACAGGTGGTCTCCCATTGCAGGTCCTTTATAGAGTAAAACCAATCAGTGCCTGGTAGATGTGGTCTCTCAAGACAGGTGGTCTCTCAAGACAGTGGTCTCTCAAGACAGGTGGTCTCCCATAGCAAAGGGCGGTCTCTCAAGACAGGTCCATTATGGCATAAAAATACAAGTTGGTACCAGGTCACAGTGGTCTCTCAAGACAGGTGGTCTCTCAAGACAGGTGGTCTCCCATAGCAGGTCCATTATAGAGTAAAACCAATCAGTGCCTGGTAGATGTGGTCTCTCAAGACAGTGGTCTCTCAAGACAGGTTTTACTGTACTAAGTTAAGAAAAGTAGGATGAGAAAAAAAGAACATTTAGTAGAAAAGACAAATCTACAGACTTACTGTACATTTAAATTAACTTTACTTAATGTGATGATTTTTATATTAGCACCATTCAACACGGTGCCTTTCATTCTGCATTTATTCAGTATGGTAACTTTTATGTCAGCTTCATTCAGAATGGCTACTTTTATATTGGTTTCAATCAGAATGGCTACTTTTATATTGGTTTCAATCAGAATGGCTACTTTCATGTTGGCTTTATTCGGTATGGTAACTTTAATGTTGGTTCCATTCAGAATGGCGACTTTTATATTGGTTTCAATCAGAATGGCTACTTTTATATTGGTTTCAATCAAAATGGCTACTTTTATATTGGTTTCAATCAAAATGGCTACTTTCATGTTGGCTTTATTCGGTATGGTAACTTTAATGTTGATTCCATTCAGAATGGCTATTTTTATATTGGTTTCAATCAGAATGGCTACTTTTGTAGTGGTTTCAATTAGAATGGCTACTTTCATGTTGGCTTTATTCGGTATGGTAACTTTAATGTTGATTCCATTCAGAATGGCTATTTTTATATTGGTTTCAATCAGAATGGCTACTTTTGTAGTGGTTTCAATTAGAATGGCTACTTTCATGTTGGCTTTATTCGGTATGGTAACTTTAATGTTGGTTCCATTCAGAATGGCTATTTTTATATTGGTTTCAATCAGAATGGCTACTTTTGTAGTGGTTTCAATTAGAATGGCTACTTTCATGTTGGCTTTATTCGGTATGGTAACTTTAATGTTGGTTCCATTCAGAATGGCGACTTTTATATTGGTTTCAATCAGAATGGCTACTTTTGTAGTGGTTTCAATTAGAATGGCTACTTTCATGTTGGCTTTATTCGGTATGGTAACTTTAATGTTGATTCCATTCAGAATGGCTATTTTTATATTGGTTTCAATCAGAATGGCTACTTTTGTAGTGGTTTCAATTAGAATGGCTACTTTCATGTTGGCTTTATTCGGTATGGTAACTTTAATGTTGGTTCCATTCAGAATGGCTATTTTTATATTGGTTTCAATCAGAATGGCTACTTTTGTAGTGGTTTCAATTAGAATGGCTACTTTCATGTTGGCTTTATTCGGTATGGTAACTTTAATGTTGGTTCCATTCAGAATGGCTATTTTTATATTGGTTTCAATCAGAATGACTACTTTTGTAGTGGTTTCAATTAGAATGGCTACTTTCATGTTGGCTTTATTCGGTATGGTAACTTTAATGTTGGTTCCATTCAGAATGGCTATTTTTATATTGGTTTCAATCAGAATGGCTACTTTTGTAGTGGTTTCAATTAGAATGGCTACTTTCATGTTGGCTTCATTCGGTATGGTAACTTTAATGTTGGTTCCATTCAGAATGGGGACTTTTATATTGGTTTCAATCAGAATGGCTACTTTTATATTGGTTTCAATCAGAATGGCCACTTTCATGTTGGCTTTATTCGGTTTGGTAATTTTAATGTTGGTTCCATTCAGAATGGCGACTTTTATATTGGTTTCAATCAGAATGGCACCTTTCATATGTTGGCTTTATTCAGTATGGTTACTTTAATGTTGGTTCCATTTAGAATGGCGACTTTTATATTGGTTTCAATCAGAATGGCGAATTTCATGTTGGCTTTCTTCAGTATGGTAACTTTAATGTTAGTTCCATTCAGAATGGTGACTTTTTATGTGTACCCATACTATGTATGGTACACATAATGCCGGCATCCGGGGTGACCATCCGTCGTTCGTCCATCCTTTGTCTGTCTGTCTGTCTGTCTGTCTCTCTGTCTGTCCATCCGTCTGTCTGTCCATCCGTCCGTCTGTCCATCCGGCGTCTGTATCCATTTCTTTGGCATTCGATAACTTGAAAAATATTGCTTGGATTGTCAAGTTACTTTATATTTGTGTTCAGGTTACTGATGTGCCGAGCTATATAGTTTTTGGTGTAAATCAGATAATTTGATCCTGAGATATTAACCCTTTATCCTTCAAATTGAAAATTCCTCCAATCCCTTTGGCATTCGATAACTTGAAAAATATTGCTTGGATTGTCTAGTTACTTTATATTTGTGTTCAGGTTACTGATTTGCCGAGCTGTATAGTTTTTGGTGTAAATCTGATGATTTGATCCCGAGATATTAACCCTTTATCCTTCAAATTGAAAATTCCTCCAATCCCTTTGGCATTCGATAACTTGAAAAACATTGCTTGGATTGTCAAGTTACTTTATATTTGTGTTTAGGTTACTGATGTGCCGAGCTGTATAGTTTTTGGTGTAAATCTGTTATTTTGATCCTGAGATATTAACCCTTTATCCTTCAAATTGAAAATTTCTCCAATCCCTTTGGCATTCGATAACTTGAAAAATATTACTTGGATTGTCAAGTTACTTTATATTTGTGTTTAGGTTACTGATGTGCCGAGCTGTATAGTTTTTGGTGTAAATCGGATAATTTGATCCTGAGATATTAACCCTTTATCCTTTAAATTGAAAATTCCTCCAATCCCTTTGGCATTCGATAACTTGAAAAATATTGCTTGGATTGTCTAGTTACTTTATATTTGTGTTCAGGTTACTGATGTGCCAAGCTGTATAGTTTTTGGTGTAAATCTGATGATTTGATCCCGAGATATTAACCCTTTATCCTTCAAATTGAAAATTCCTCCAATCCCTTTGGCATTCGATAACTTGAAAAATATTGCTTGGATTGTCTAGTTACTTTATATTTGTGTTCAGGTTACTGATGTGCCGAGCTGTATAGTTTGTGGTGTAAATCTGATGATTTGATCCTGAGATATTAACCCTTTATCCTTCAAATTGAAAATTCCTCCAATCCCTTTGACATTCGATGACTTGAAAAATATTGCTTGGATTGTCAAGTTACGTTATATTTGTGTTCAGGTTACTGTTGTGCCGAGCTGTATAGTTTTTGGTGTAAATCTGATAATTTAATCCTGAGATATTAACCCTTTATCCTTCAAATTGAAAATTCCTCCAATCCCTTTGGCATTCGATAACTTGAAAAATATTGCTTGGATTGTCAAGTTACTTTATATTTGTGTTCAGGCTACTGATGTACCGAGCTGTATAGTTTTTGGTGTAAATCTGTTATTTTAATCCTGAGATATTATACCCTTTATCCTTCAAATTAAAAATTCCTCCAATCCCTTTGGCATTCGATAACTTGAAAAATATTGCTTGGATTGTCAAGTTACTTTATATTTGTGTTCAGGTTACAGATGTGCCGAGCTGTATAGTTTTGGGTGTAAATCTGATAATTTGATCTGGAGATATTAACCCTTTATCCTTCAAATTGAGAATTCCTCCAATCCCTTTGGCATGAGATACCTCAAAAAAAATATCAATCCGATTGTCATACCTTGTATGGTGTACATAATGTCGGCATCCGTGGTGGCCCTCCATCATACAGCTTTCTACTAGTTGCACGTATGGGTACACATCTGACGATTTCATCGGCCTATTTTTTATTGGTTTCAATCAGAATGGCGACTTTCATGTTGGCTTTGTTCAGTATGGTAACTTTAATGTTGGTTCCATTCAGAATGGCAACTTTTATATTGAAACTTCATAGGTAGGTTGGTATCGGTGAGAGGAAGAACCCTATTAATTTTGGACTTGCTTGGTCAAAGGTCAAGGTCACAGTGACCTTGAACATAGTAAATTGTGAACAATTGGTTTCCGGATGATAACGTAACTACGGTTCAACCCACATTCATGAAACTTCATGAGAGGAATAACCCTATTTATTTTGGACTCACTAGGTCAAAGGTTAAGGTCACAGTGACCCTGAACATAGTAAATCAAAACAATTTGTTTCCAGATGATAACTTGATAATGGTTCAACCCATGTTCATGAAACTTCATAGTTAGGTTGGCATCAGTGAGAGGAAGAACCCTATTTATTTTGGACTCGCTTGGTGAAAGTTCAAGGTCACAGTGACCTTCAATATAGGTAATTGTAAACAATTGGTTTCCGGATGATAACTTGGTAATGTATCGACCCACGTTCATGGAACTTCTTGGGTAGGTTGGCATCAGTGAGAGGAAGAACCCTATTTATTTTGGACTTGCTAGGTAATAATGCAGAATGAAAGTCACCATGTTGAATGGTGCTAATATAAAAATCATTACTTAATGTGATGATTTTTATATTAGCACCATTCAACTCAGTGACTTTCATTCTGCATTTATTCAGTATGGTAACTTTTATGTCAGCTTCATTCAGAATGGCTACTTTTATATTGGTTTCAATCAGAATGGCTACTTTTATATTGGTTTCAATCAGAATGGCTACTTTTGTTTTGGTTTCAATCAGAATGGCTACTTTCATGTTGGCTTTATTCAGTATGGTAACTTTAATGTTGGTTCCATTCAGAATTGTGACTTTTGTATTGGTTTCAATCAGAATGGCGCCTTTCATATGTTGGCTTTATTCAGTAGTGTTACTTTAATGTTGGTTCCATTTAGAATGGCGATTTTTATATTGGTTTCAATCAGAATGGCACCTTTTATACTGGCTTTTATCTGGTGTGGCAACTTTAATGTTGGTTCCATTCAGCATGGCACCTTTTATATTGGCTTTATCTGGTATGGCAACTTTAACGTTGGTTCCATTCAGCATGACAACTTTTATATTGACTTTTATCTGGTATGGCAACTTTAATGTTGGTTCAATTCAGCATGGCACCTTTTTTTGGCTTTATTTGGTATGGCAACTTGAATGTTGGTTCCATTCAAAATGGCGACTTTTGTATTGGTTTCAATCAGAATGGCAGCTTTCATGTTGCCTTGATTCAGAATGGTAACTTTTATGTCAGCTCCATTCAGCATGGCACCTTTTATATTGGCTTCAATCATAATGGCGACTTTCATGTTGGCTTTATTCAGCATAGTAACTTTAATGTTGGTTCCATTCAGCATGGCACCTTTTATATTGGCTTTTATCTGGTATGGCAACTTTAATGTTGGTTCCATTCAGCATGGCACCTTTTATATTGGATTTATCTGGTATGGCAACTTTAATGTTGGTTCCATGCAGCATGGCACCTTTTATATTGGCTTTTATCTAGTATGGCAACTTTAATGTTGGTTCCATTCAGCATGGCACCTTTTATATTGGATTTATCTGGTATGGCAACTTTAATGTTTGTTCCATTCAGCATGGCACCTTTTATATTGGCTTTTATCTAATATGGCAAATTTAATGTTGGTTCCATTCAGCATGGCACCTTTTATATTGGCTTTTATCTGATATGGCAACTTTAATGTTGGTTCCATTCAGCATGGTACCTTTTATATTGGCGTTTATCTGATATGGCAACTTTAATGTTGGTTCCATTCAGCATGGCACCTTTTATATTGGCTTTTATCTGATATGGCAACTTTAATGTTGGTTCCATTCAGCATGGCACCTTTTATATTGGCTTTTATCTGATATGGCAACTTTAATGTTGGTTCCATTCAGCATGGCACCTTTTATATTTGCTTTTATCTGATATGGCAACTTTAATGTTGGTTCCATTCAGCATGGCACCTTTTATATTGGCTTTTATCTGGTATGGCAACTTTAATGTTGGTTCCATTCAGCGTGGCACCTTTTATATTGGCTTTATCTGGTATGGCAACTTTAATGTTGGTTCCATTCAGCATGGCACCTTTTATATTGGCTTTTATCTGGTATGGCAACTTTAATGTTGGTTCCATTCAGAATGGTGACTTTTGTATTGGTTTCAATCAGAATGGCGCCTTTCATATGTTGGCTTTATTCAGTAGTGTTACTTTAATGTTGGTTCCATTTAGAATGGCGATTTTTATATTGGCTTCAACCAGAATGGCACCTTTTATACTGGCTTTTATCTGCTGTGGCAACTTTAATGTTGGTTCCATTCAGCGTGGCACCTTTTATATTGGCTTTATCTGGTATGGCAACTTTAATGTTGGTTCCATTCAGCATGACACCTTTTATATTGGCTTTTATCTGGTATGGCAACTTTAATGTTGGTTCCATTCAGAATGGTGACTTTTGTATTGGTTTCAATCAGAATGGCGCCTTTCATATGTTGGCTTTATTCAGTAGTGTTACTTTAATGTTGGTTCCATTTAGAATGGCGATTTTTATATTGGTTTCAATCAGAATGGCACCTTTTATACTGGCTTTTATCTGGTGTGGCAACTTTAATGTTGGTTCCATTCAGCATGGCACCTTTTATATTGGCTTTATCTGGTATGGCAACTTTAATGTTGGTTCCATTCAGCATGACAACTTTTATATTGGCTTTTATCTGGTATGGCAACTTTAATGTTGGTTCCATTCAGCATGGTACCTTTTATATTGGCTTTTATTTGATATGGCAACTTTAATGTTGGTTCCATTCAGCATGGTACCTTTTATATTGGCTTTTATTTGATATGGCAACTTTAATGTTGGTTCCATTCAGCATGGCACCTTTTATATTGGCTTTTATCTGATATGGCAATTTTAATGTTGGTTCCATTCAGCATGGTACCTTTTATATTGGCTTTTATTTGATATGGCAACTTTAATGTTGGTTCCATTCAGCATGGCACCTTTTATATTGGCTTTTATCTGATATGGCAACTTTAATGTTGGTTCCATTCAGCATGGCACCTTTTATATTGGCTTTATCTGGTATGGCAACTTTAATGTTGGTTCCATTCAGCATGACACCTTTTATATTGGCTTTTATCTGGTATGGCAACTTTAATGTTGGTTCCATTCAGAATGGTGACTTTTGTATTGGTTTCAATCAGAATGGCGCCTTTCATATGTTGGCTTTATTCAGTAGTGTTACTTTAATGTTGGTTTCATTTAGAATGACGATTTTTTATATTGGTTTCAATCAGAATGGCACCTTTTATACTGGCTTTTATCTGGTGTGGCAACTTTAATGTTGGTTCCATTCAGCATGGCACCTTTTATATTTGCTTTATCTGGTATGGCAACTTTAATGTTGGTTCCATTCAGCATGACAACTTTTATATTGGCTTTTATCTGGTATGGCAACTTTAATGTTGGTTCAATTCAGCATGGCACCTTTTTTTGGCTTCATCTGGTATGGCAACTTTAATGTTGGTTCCATTAAAAATGGCGACTTTTGTATTGGTTTCAATCAGAATGGCAACTTTCATGTTGCCTTGATTCAGAATGGTAACTTTTATGTCAGCTCCATTCAGCATGGCACCTTTTATATTGGCTTCAATCATAATGGCGACTTTCATGTTGGCTTTATTCAGCATAGTAACTTTAATGTTGGTTCCATTCAGCATGGCACCTTTTATATTGGCTTTTATCTGGTATGGCAACTTTAATGTTGGTTCCATTCAGCATGGCACCTTTTATATTGGCTTTTATCTGGTATGGCAACTTTAATGTTGGTTCCATGCAGCATGGCACCTTTTATATTGGCTTTTATCTAGTATGGCAACTTTAATGTCGGTTCCATTCAGCATCGCACCTTTTATATTGGATTTATCTGGTATGGCAAATTTAATGTTGGTTCCATTCAGCATGGCACCTTTTATATTGGCTTTTATCTGATATGGCAACTTTAATGTTGGTTCCATTCAGCATGGCACCTTTTATATTGGCTTTTATCTGATATGGCAACTTTAATGCTGGTTCCATTCAGCATGGCACCTTTTATATTGGCTTTTATCTGATATGGCAACTTTAATGTTGGTTCCATTCAGCATGGCACCTTTTATATTGGCTTTTATCTGGTATGGCAACTTTAATGTTGGTTCCATGCAGCATGGCACCTTTTATATTGGCTTTTATCTAGTATGGCAACTTTAATGTCGGTTCCATTCAGCATCGCACCTTTTATATTGGATTTATCTGGTATGGCAACTTTAATGTTGGTTCCATTCAGCATGGCACCTTTTATATTGGCTTTTATCTGATATGGCAAATTTAATGTTGGTTCCATTCAGCATGGCACCTTTTATATTCGCTTTTATTTGATATGGCAACTTTAATGTTGGTTCCATTCAGCATGGCACCTTTTATATTGGCTTTTATCTGATATGGCAACTTTAATGTTGGTTCCATTCAGCATGGCACCTTTTATATTGGCTTTTATCTGATATGGCAACTTTAATGTTGGTTCCATTCAGCATGGCACCTTTTATATTGGCTTTTATCTGATATGGCAAATTTAATGTTGGTTCCATTCAGCATGGCACCTTTTATATTGGCTTTATCTGGTATGGCAACTTTAATGTTGGTTCCATTCAGCAAGGCACCTTTTATATTGGCTTTTATCTGATATGGCAACTTTAATGTTGGTTCCATTCAGCATGGCACCTTTTATATTGGCTTTTATCTGGTATGGCAACTTTAATGTTGGTTCCATGCAGCATGGCACCTTTTATATTGGCTTTTATCTAGTATGGCAACTTTAATGTTGGTTCCATTCAGCATCGCACCTTGTATATTGGATTTATCTTGTATGGCAACTTTAATGTTGGTTCCATTCAGCATGGCACCTTTTATATTGGCTTTTATCTGATATGGCAAATTTAATGTTGGTTCCATTCAGCATGGCACCTTTTATATTGGCTTTTATTTGATATGGCAACTTTAATGTTGGTTCCATTCAGCATGGCACCTTTTATATTGGCTTTTATCTGATATGGCAACTTTAATGTTGGTTCCATTCAGCATGGCACCTTTTATATTGGCTTTTATCTGATATGGCAACTTTAATGTTGGTTCCATTCAGCATGGCACCTTTTATATTGGCTTTTATCTGATATGGCAACTTTAATGTTGGTTCCATTCAGCATGGCACCTTTTATATTGGCTTTTATCTGGTATGGCAACTTTAATGTTGGTTCCATTCAGCGTGGCACCTTTTATATTGGCTTTATCTGGTATGGCAACTTTAATGTTGGTTCCATTCAGCATGGCACCTTTTATATTGGTTTTTATCTGGTATGGCAACTTTAATGTTGGTTCCATTCAGAAGGGTGACTTTTATATTGATTTCAATCAGAATGGCGACTTTCATGTTGGCTTTATTCAGAATGGTAACTTTTATGTCAGCACCATTCAGCATGGCAACTTTCACGTTTATTTTATTCAGCATAGTAACTTTAATGTTGGTTCCATTCAAAATGGCAATTTTTATACTGGCTTCAATCATAATGGCAATTTTCATGTTGGCTTTATTCAGCATAGTAACTTTAATGTTGGTTCCATTCAGCATGGCACCTTTTATATCCGCTTTTATCTGATATGGCAACTTTAATGTTGGTTCCATTCAGCATGGCACCTTTTATATTGGCTTTTATCTGGTATGGCAACTTTAATGTTGGTTCTATTCAGCATGGCACCTTTTATATTGGCTTTTATCTGGTATGGCAACTTTAATGTTGGTTCCATTCAGCATGGCACCTTTTATATTGGCTTTTATCTGGTATGGCAACTTTAATGTTGGTTCCATTCAGAATGGTGACTTTTATATTGATTTCAATCAGAATGGCGACTTTCATGTTGGTTTTATTCAGAATGGTAACTTTTATGTCAGCACCATTCAGCATGGCAACTTTCACGTTTATGTTATTCAGCATAGTAAGTTTAATGTTGGTTCCATTCAAAATGGCAACTTTTATACTGGCTTCAATCATAATGACGATTTTCATGTTGGCCTTATTCAGCATAGTAACTTTAATTGTTGGTTCCATTCAGCATGGCACCTTTTATATTCGCTTTTATCTGGTATGGCAACTTTGATGTTGGTTCCATTCAGCATGGCACCTTTTATATTGGATTTATCTGGTATGGCAACTTTAATGTTGGTTCCATTCAGCATGGCACCTTTTATATTGGCTTTTATCTGGTATGGCAACTTTAATGTTGGTTCCATTCAGCATGGCACCTTTTATATTGGCTTTTATCTGATATGGTGACTTTAATGTTGGTTCCATTCAGCATGGCACCTTTTATATTGGCTTTTATCTAATATGGCAACTTTAATGTTGGTTCCATGCAGCATGGCACCTTTTATATTGGCTTTTATCTGATATTGCAACTTTAATGTTGGTTCCATTCAGCATGGCACCTTTTATATTGGATTTATCTGGTATGGCAACTTTAATGTTGGTTCCATTCAGCATGGCACCTTTTATATTGGCTTTTATCTGGTATGGCAACTTTAATGTTGGTTCCATTCAGCATGGCACCTTTTATATTGGCTTTTATCTGGTATGGCAACTTCAATGTTGGTTCCATTGAGAATGGTGACTTTTATATTGATTTCAATCAGAATGGCGACTTTCATGTTGGCTTTATTCAGAATGGTAACTTTTATGTCAGCACCATTCAGCATGGCAACTTTCACGTTTATTTTATTCAGCATAGTAACTTTAATGTTGGTTCCATTCAAAATGGCAACTTTTATATTGCTTTCAATCAGAATGGCGACTTGTTGGCATTATTCAGAATTATAACTTTTATGTTTGCTCCATTTGGCAAGGCAACTTTCGTGTTGACTTTATTCAGCATGGTAACTTTTATGTGTCAGTGAGTGTATACTACAATCTCAAGCAAAACTTGCTATAATCATCGCTAGTAAAGGGAAAGTTCCCGTAATGTTATAAAGCATGGGGAATTGTAGTAATGACTTGAATGATTGTGTTTGTTTGTAAACCTATGTGCTACTCATAGGCATTCATTTTAAGTATATGTGAGGTAATAATTACATTTTGTATATAGAGGATATGGAATGAGTGTTTTTCTCATATAATATTTATGAAGCGAGTCTAAGAATTTTCCATTTTCGCAAGCCTCTGGTGAGCCCAAACAGAAAATTCGGATGAGAAAACACTCATTTCATATTCTATTTATCATATGACACACACACGCACAAATTAGCCACTTAGAATGACTTTTTAGCGCATCACCTAACTTGAGTTGCAGACGGCAATTGGAAAAAACATCCTCGTATAACTAAAAATTTTCATTTTTTGCTTCTAAAACATAGCTTATGACCCCTCATTGGAACGAGCTCGTTCCAATGAGAGGTCATAACCTATGTTTTGGAAGCAAAATGTGAAAATATAAAAAAAAATGAATGGTGGTTTTCTTGGAGGTAAAAGATTAATACAATATAACCCACCCTAAATAGGACAGATAACATAAATTCTCCCTACTGAAATTATGCAAATGTCACCAAGTTGTATTTTGTTTAGCCAATTAAATTGTCCAGTGGGAGCGCGGTGGCTCAGTAGGTAGAGGTGCAGGCTGCAAGCCGAGAGGTCCTCGGTTCGAATCCCACCTGCGGCAACCGCATTGTGTCCTTGGGCAAGACACTTCTTCTCCATTGCCCGCTTGGGGGCACGATGATGCCGTGTACTAAGGCGTACTGCACGTCGATGGTACACATGTCTTCAACCAATCTAACCCTGCCTGTGCTGCAGTGTGGGGTTACGATGTTGGGGAGCTGGCAGCTACCCGTCGTTGCTCGGTGGTTATCTCCGGGTACTCCGGCTTCCTCCACCCGTAAAACTGTCACGGTCATGATTAGCCATTGTGCATAAATATGTGACCTTAAACATCAATAAATAAATAATAAATAAATTGTCCAGTTTTGAAACTGACCAATGAAAGCTCCGAACTTTAATTATGCATATTATGAAAATATGGCCCAGTTTTATTTTGTTCAGCCAATCAAATTGTCTAGTTTTGAAATTGACCAATGAAATTGACGGAAGGCTTTATTTATCACTGATTAATATGAAAACAAAATATTAAATGTTTTAAAGTGAACAAAACAGACGAGTCACATGATAACATCTTTATTGGATGAAGTCTTTGAATGAGGATCTATAGGGTAGAGTTGGGAATACAATTAATTGACCACTGGGATACATTCTGGGATAAGTGGAGCATGCATGGGTGGGATGGATTGCACCATATCAGAATGTGGACACAGCTTAATTGACAAAAAGAATTATATGAGTAGCAGGGCCTGTTTTGGAGACAAGTAAAGTGGATGGGGCAGAGATAGTATCCGAGGGGGTATATGTAGGAAAAACAAGAGAGAGAGAGGGGAGGGCAAATGGACACCAGATACGAAGGCTACCCTCAGGAAATATTGACACCTAACAGGGGGTGGGGTATTAATGAAACCTAAGACTCGAAAGTGAGTTAAGCAATATCCAAGGCCTCCGCAGGCTTGGCAATTTCAGGAGAGCGATTTTTTAGCTCTCCTTACTGCCCTCCTGAAAGAATTAAGGAGAGCGAAAAATTGCCCTCATAAATATTTTGGTCTGGGATGATTGAGATTACATGTATTATTCTCACATTAAATTTTTGTTGTAAAGCAAAAATGTAATTTAACTTCGAAGTCACATAACATCACGTAATTTCATTTTGAAAGTGGTTTAGTGGTAAAAGGTAATGGCTGCAACCATACCCAAACACAGTTGCAATCATTTGAAGCAAAATGGGTCACAGCAATATTTTTTTTTCTGTCAGTTTCAAGTTCAACAACTGACATCACAGTTTGAGGGGTAATTATTCAAGGAATATTGACACTATAATATACTACCATTACTACCATCCTGTCACTTGAAGCACGTGCACCAGGATGTGACTGTAGATTTATGACTTTCTTGGACAACAGGTCTGGGTACACACACAGGTCTTGTCAAGTGTGTGTTCGGTTGTTGAGTGAGACATCTAGATGTCTAAGAGATTTCGCTTTACCTTAGTAAAGTTAATAAAATCACTGATGTAGTCTGTTGGTTTCAGTTTCAATGAGTTCGTTCAACTGGATACTTAAAATGCTGTGTAAAGCTAATTGCTCTCCTAAGCTGATTGAGGAGAGCGATTTTTTGCCCTCCTGCATTTTTCAGAATGCCAGGCATGCCTCCGCAGAGAATTTAGTGGAATTGTAACACTAATCGAGTGGGACTTTGATGTCATTGGCTTAAGGTATACAAGATCAGGACATAATGAATGGATAGACCAATTACATAGGTGTGTATCGTTAGGAGTAGGGTGAAGTACAGGACCAAAAGGGGAGGAGGGGGAAGCCTGTACATTCAAGAGGTATTTGTGGCACACAGATCTGGCAGGCATTGTGATCAGTACCACAGCTATGGTCTCCAACGTAAGGGCCAAAACCGGCCAGCACTATTCTAAAAAATCGCCAATTATTTTTCCTTATTTTTTTTTGTCTCAAAAACATAGGTTATGACCACTCATTGGAATGAGCTCATTGAGCTCATTCTAACGAGGGGTAATAACCTATGTTTTTGAGACCAAAAATGAAAAGAAATAGTTATTCAAGTGTCGTCTGCTTTTCATGTTAGGTGAGACTGGTTGCAACATTTTTCATTTATGTCCCAGCAATCTAGTTGTACAGAGATCAGTGATTTGTAAAAATATTGTCAAAGTATATTTAACGCTGTGGTGTTAATGCTGATCAGTGGTTGCAAAACATCAACTTTAAATTTCTCTTCACTAAATTGAAATTTAGGGAGATTCAAGCACTCGTGATCCCAAAACCAAAGTACAAAAATAATGTGATGCCAAAGATATGATGCAAGTTCCATCGGGGGTTATCCCCTCTCATTTTGTGAGTTCCCTACCGAAGAATTGCAGCATATACCTCTGTCATACACACGCAGCTAAATCATCAATTGAAATGATGAATTGTCACACTTGTATTCACATTGCTGGAAAAAACTGATAAATGCTGCAAAACGTCCAATTTAAATTTTACCTCATGAGTTCAAACAATGGACATTTTCACACTCATGATCCCAAAATCAAAATTGAAAATATTTTAAAAGTCGACTTCAAATACGTAAGATATTTCGTAGATAAATCGGAGGTGCCCCCTACTATTTTGTGGGCACCCACTTCCCTTTGAAATGCTAAAGAGATGGCTATGATATTCACACAAAGCTAAATGAATAGTTGAAATGACATTACGTGGTATCTGTAATCACATCTTCAAAAAATATTTAACTATGAGATCAGAGTTGTAGTAGTGATGTCCAAAAAGTACTATTTGAAACTGCACTCTAAAATTATTTGGGTTGAAAATCAACTGGGTTGAGTAAATAGGAACCCAATCTATCAGAATCTTTTGTTTCATTTGTTTTAGATTTTACATATGAATTGGCCTCTACCCTGTCTTGTTTAGGTATGTTATTTTATGCAGTGCCAAACCCAGAATCCTGGATTTGATAGAGCAGAACATCTTCCATGATGTGAAGCATCACTCGAAGGCTGTAATGGAGAGCACAAGATGAGGTATTTCACTCTTGTCAGTAGGGTCCATGCAGTCACATTGGAAAATGTTGGAACATGGAGGATCAGTGTGGTCTCCGTTGGCTTTTTTGCACATGACCGCAAAGTTTTGCAAACAAAATATTCCAGCATTGAAATTTTGAAGAAAAAAGCCCATTTATATCGACTCACATGAGATCTGCAAAGGAGCTAGACCTATACTTGTGTGCATGGGGTACGGTAAATCGACGATAAAACATGGACCTCCACTATCAAAGATAGTGGAGGTCTATGTTTTGTTGCCGATACTATCATGTACCCTGGGTATTTGTGCTGGTAAAAGAAACTGAAATCCAAAATATAGGAGAGACATGCACAAAGTGTGTGCCCCATCCCCTCTCAATCCTCCCATGAATGAACCCTTAATATTCTTTTTCATTCTTACTCGAACTGATGAAAATCAGGTGCATTGACAGGCTAAATGAAGTGGCGCAAAGGGAACACGATTTTTTTTTGTGCTGCATTTGGCAGCAGGAAAAACACATCCCACGCTCACAACTTCAAAAAATGAAAAATAGCAAATGGGGCTAATAAATATCAGCGTGAGAGAATATGAATCAGTTTTAGAGATTTCAGTCGTGAATGTATTTTAGATTGACATTTTTCAGGAAAAACTGGAGCCAGGAATCCCCCAATACCCATAGTTACACCTATGATGAAAATGTTCATCACATCTCACATCATACAACGTTGATTTTCTGGAAAATTATCAATTGTTATATGTGTTTAATTTCTGTTTTATGTCTTTTTTTTCCTTCAGTGATTGTTACCAAGGATCAACCACATGTAACAGTATAGCCGGCTGTAATGGTATGTTTTATGATAAATTTTCTTCTATGTTACATGTTGATAATAGCTGTAATGGTCTGATTGTTACAACAGCCCTGCGCCCGATGTTTTTTTTCAGATCCACTGGTCAGAATGTTTTGATATTTGGTATATGGTTTTCTTAATGAGGCAAATGCAAGTTTGTTCAAATCAGGACCCTCAGTTGCTAGTTGTCAGTGTCAGGTGAGTGCTCTCAGGCACCTTGGGACCTCTTGTTTATGTAGCAGTGTATCTGTGCCCAATGTTTCATTTATGTTGCAGTGTATCATCTAGCCATGTGCCCTATATTTTGTTTATGTTGCAGTGTATCTAGCCCTGTACCCAATGTTTCGATTGTGTTGCAATATATCTAGCCCTAGACCCAATTTTTCTTTTATATTGCAGTGGATCTTAAGTCCTATGCTCAATGTTTCATTTATGTTGCAATGCATCTAGCACTGTGCCCGATGTTTCATTTATGTTGTAAAGTATCTAGCACTGTGCCTGAAGTTTCAGAAATGTTGCAGTGTATCTTGCCTTGTGCATGATGTTTTGTTTATGTTGCAATGCATCATGCCCTGTGCCTCAAGTTTCATTTATGTTGCAATGCATCTAGCACTGTGCCCGATGTTTCATTTATGTTGTAAAGTATCTAGCACTGTGCCTGAAGTTTCAGAAATATTTCAATGTATCTTGCCTTGTGCATGATGTTTCATTTATGTTGTAAAGTATCTAGCACTGTGGTTGAAGTTTCAGAAATGTTGCAATGTATCTTGCCTTGTGCATGATGTTTTGTTTATGTTGCAATGTATCATGCCCTGTGCCTCATGTTTCATTTATGTTGCAATGTATCTAGCCCTGTGCCTCATGTTTTGTTTATGTTGCCATGCATCTAGGTCTGTGCCCAGTGTTTTGTTTATGCCACAATATATATAGCCTGTGCCCGATGTTTCATTTGTGTCACAATGGATCCAGACTTGTGCCCAATTTTTCATTTCTTTTGCAATGTATCTAGCCATGTGCATGATATTTTGTTTATGTTTCAATATATCTAACCCTGTACCTGATGTTTCATTTATGTTGCAGTGGATCTAGCCCTCTGCTCATTGTTTCATTTTTGTTGCAGTGTATCTTGCAATGTTGCCAGATGTTTTGTTTTTGTTGCAGTGAATCAAGCCCTATGCTCAATGTTTCATTTATGTTGCAATGTATCTAGCCCTGTGCCTCATGTTTCGTTTATGTTGCAGTGGATCTAGCCCTCTGCTCATTGTTTCATTTTTGTTGCAGTGCATCTTGCAATGTTGCCAGATGTTTTGTTTTTGTTGCAGTGAATCAAGCCCTATGCTTAATGTTTCATTTATGTTGCAGTGTATCAAGCCCTGTGCCTAATGTTTTGTTTATGATGCAAGGTATCTAGCCCTATGCCCGATTTTTTCTTTATGTTGAAGTGTATCTAGCCCTGTGCCTAATGCTTTGTTTATGTTGCAATGTATCTAGCCCTGTGCTCAATGTTTTGTTTATGTTGCCATGTATCTAGCCCTGTGCCTGATGTTTTTAGCTTGCCTGACTTTCAGTCAGGGGAGCTATAGTGATCACTTTCGTTTCTGGTGCAATGTATCTATCCCCTATGCTTGATGTTTCGTTCATGTTGCAATGTATCTAGCCCTGTGCCTGATGTTTTGTTTATGTTGCAGTGTATCTAGCCCTGTGCCTGATGTTTCATTTCTGTTGCAATGTATCTAGCCCTGTGCCTGATGTTTCGTTTATGTTGCAGTGTATCTAGCCCTGTGCCTGATGTTTCATTTCTGTTGCAATGTATCGAGCCCTGTGCCTGATGTTTCGTTTATGTTGCAGTGTATCCAGCCCTGTGCCTGATGTTTTGTTTATGTTGCCATGTATCTAGGCCTGTCCCGATGTTTCGCTTATGTTGCGATGTATCTTGCCCTGTGCCCTATGTTTTGTTTATGTTGCAGTGTATCTAGCCCTGTTCCTGAAATTTTGTTTATGTGGCAATGTATCTTGCACTGTGCCTGATGTTTTTAGCTCGCCTGACTTTCAGTCAGGGGATCTATAGAGATCACTCACTGTCCTTCGTCCGTCATTTGTCGTACGTGCACATGGTGTTTGCGTCTTCTCCTCCAAAACCACTGAACCAATTTAATTAATAATAGTTTGTTATGACATAGCTTTTTGATTTGGTTCAAATCAAGTTACATCGCCCCTCAGTAGGGCCACGCCCCAAAAGTGTGCTTAAATCTTAAAAAATCTTCTTCTCATGAACCGGCAGTAGCAGAGACTTGATATTTGGTGTGCAGCTTCCTTTTGAGGGTATCTTACCTATGATCAGTAGCCATGGGGTCTGTTACGTATTACTGTTATGGTGGCATTACATGTTGCCTCTGATCATCTTACCTATGATCAGTAGC
The DNA here is from genome assembly GCA_031216915.1 of Pictodentalium vernedei. Lineage (NCBI taxonomy): Eukaryota > Metazoa > Mollusca > Scaphopoda > Dentaliida > Dentaliidae > Pictodentalium > Pictodentalium vernedei. The sequence continues at coordinate 25,375,832 of CM062290.1, read as the reverse complement.
CATGGGGTCTGATACGTATTACTGTTATAGAGGCATTACATGTTGCCACTGGGTATCTTACATATGATCAGTAGCCATGGGGTCTGTTATGTATTACTGTTATAGAGGCATTACATGTTGCCACTGGGTAGCTCACCTATGATCAGTAGCCATGGGGCCTGTTATGTATTACTGTTATAGAGGCATTACATGTTACCACTGGGCATCTTACCTATGATCAGTAGCCATGGGATCTGTTACGTATTACTGTTATAGAGGCATTACGTGTTGCTTCTGGTCATCTTACCTATGATCAATAGCCATGGGGTCTGTTATAGAGGCATTACATGTTATGTATTACTGTTATAGAGGCATTACATGCTATGTATTACTGTTATAGAGGGAATTACATGTTACGTATTACTATTATAGAGGCATTACATGTTATGTATTACTGTTATATAGGCATTACATGTTACATATTACTGTTATAGAGTCGTTACATGTTGCCTCTGGTCACCTTACCTATGATCAGTAGCCATGGGGTCTTCTAGCCATGAGGTCTTCTGTTACATATTACCATTATAGGAGTATTACATGTTATGTATTACTGTTATAGAGGTATTACATGTTATTAGTCCCCTACCAGCATCGCCGGAGGGGACTATAGGTTTGCACTCGTCCATCTGTCAGTCTGTCAGTCACACTTTAGTTTTCCGGAGTTTTTTTGGAAACGCTTCAACTGAATGATTTCATTTTTGGTAAACTACTATAGAAGAATGACTTACAGATCAAGTTTGAGTTTCATGCTGATTGCATTATTCTTGTGTGAGTTACAGCCCTTGGAAATATGGGAAAAAGCACCAATATATCAGTTTTCCGGAGTTTTTTTGGAAACGCTTCAACAGAATGATTTCATTTTTGGTAAACTACTATAGAACGATGACTTACAGATCAAGTTTGAGTTTCATGCTGATTGCATTATTCTTGTGTGAGTTATGGCCCTTGGAAATATGGAAAGCGCCAAAATATCAGTTTTCCAGACTTTTTTTGGAAACGCTTCAACGGAATGATTTCATTTTTGGTAATCTACTATAGAACGATAACTTACAATCAAGTTTGAGTTTCATGCTGATTGCCTTATTCTTGTGTGAGTTATTGCCCTTGGAAATATGGAAAAGCGCCAAAATATCAGTTTTCCGGACTTTTTCTGGAAACGCTTCAATGGAATGATTTCATTTTTGGTAACCTACTATAGAACGATGACTTACAGATCACGTTTCATTTACACTCTGTCCATCCATCCGTCAGTCTGTCAGTCAGTCTGTCGGTCATACTTTCGTTTTCCGAACTTTTTTGGGAAACGCTTCAATGGAATGATTTCATTTTTGATAACCTACTATAGAACGATGACTTACAGATCCAGTTTCATTTGTACTCTGTCCATACGTCAGTCTGTCAGTCAGTCTGTCAGTCATACTTTAGTTTTCCGGACTTTTTTTGGAAATGCTTCAACCGAATGATTTCATTCTTGGTAACCTACTATAGAACGATAACTAACAGATCATGTTTGAGTTTCATGCTGATTGCATTATTCTTGTGTGAGTTATGGCCCTTGGAAATATGGAAAAGCGTCAAAATATCAGTTTTCTGGACTTTTTTTGGAAATGCTTCAACGAAATTCATGCTGATCACATCTAGGTTATAACATTTGTATAATTATTAATGCTCATTAGTCTGGTAGTGGACATTGTATTGCTTCAGCGATACGTGCGCTCTTGTGTATTACTGTTATAGAGGCATTACATGTTATGTATTACTGTTATAGAGGCATTACATGTTATGTATTACTGTTATAGAGGCTGTTACTTATAACTGTTATAGAGGCATTACATGTTATGTATTATTGTTATAGAGGCATTACATATTACCCCTGGGGTTTGTTACGTATTACTGTTATAGAGGCATTACATGTTATGTATTACTGTTATAGAGGCATTACATGTTATGTATTACTGTTATAGAGGCATTACATGTTACGTATTACTGTTATAGAGGCATTACATGTTATGTATTACTGTTATAGAGGCATTACATGTTACCACTGGGGTTTGTTATGTATTACTGTTATAGAGGCATTACATGTTACCACTGGGGTCGGTTACGTATTACTGTTATAGAGGAATTACATGTTGCCACTGGGCATCTTTACTATTGAGTATCTCTACAGTCTGGTAAGTAATTTTGAAGTTATGGTCAGTAGACTTTCCTTGGAGTCATCTGTCAGCTCACTTTCATCCCCAGACTTTTTCTTAACCTCTCAATTTGAATATCTACCAAACCAATTTCATTTCCACTCAATATTATCGCTCAAAACCACGGTGGTTTTTCCTCAGTTTCGATACCAATTAATCAACGAGTCATGCGAAGATGACAAGTTGGTGAAAAATACTAGGAAGTGGTGAGTTATATGTTCTGATTACCAGTCTGTTGATAACTCGGATTATGTGAACTCATTACGACATGTGTTGTGTGTTGTAAATACGTAATAGTTACCAGGTATTTCATGAATTTGATCAACCTGTCCCGGGTGTTCAGTGGCATCAAGCCACATAACAGTTAGGTGTTACAGCATGGGACAGGTTGTTCAAATTCGTGAAATACCATCAGTGAGGTTGGTAACTAACTTGCACCATACTCTTTATTCAATCAACAAAGCACAGATTTTATTATACTCGGAGGACTGGAGGTGTTCAAATGACATTACTTGAATATCTAGTGTGTTGTTCTATCAGCTATTTTAAGTTGCTTGCATACCCCGAAATAACAACAGTACCAGGATGTAAACTTTGTTTACCACCTGGGGCCGAGACTATAGAACTTTTACAATTGTATTTTGTAGAATTGTATTTTCTAGTTACAACTTTAAATAGGTTAAAATTAACCATTAGCATTTTCAAAGATCTGGCAATTTGCCAGTTGGCAAATTGCCATATCTTTTAAAATGCTAATGATTCATTTCAATCAATTATATTATTATGTAGAAAATACAATTCTAGAAAATACAATTGTAAAAGTTTTATAGTATCGGCTCCTGGTGATAACCGGGATAATGTGACGCCATGTATTATATGTTGTAAATGTACTTTGTCTGCCATCTAACGATAGTCAAGACAAAAGGCTGTAAATATGTTTTGATTACCTGCTCATACACGAGACATTGCAAAGTAATATGGTGTATGCATGCTACGAATATTGTTTTTTTATTATTTTTTCTTTGAACACAGACTGTGTGTATAGTGATTGGAGTGACTGGAGTGACTGTAATGGAGTATGCGGAGTCAGTGGTACAAAAGGGAGAAGCAGGTCAGTACAATAACAAACTTCTATATGATAGACAGTTATTTTTTATTTATTGGGGTTTAATGACACTTTTGACAGCCAGGATCACCTCGATAAATATACAGAACCTCAAAGGTGTGATTGGGTTAATGTTTATCACTTGAGTTTGGTTGGGTGCAAGAATACCATGAGAGGAGAAGCACCAAACCACACCTGTGTGATAAACATTAGCCCATTCAAGCACTTGTTTAGTTATGTATTTATTACACACACCTGGAGTTTTTAAAATAGGTCATTTACTTCAACACAAAATAAGAAAATAAGAACACACTGCAAATGTAAATGAAATAAAACTTAAGGAGGCATAAAAATAAATTCATCATCAGGGGTGTATTAGCGTCACCAGTCTTGTACACCCAACACTGCTTCAGCCCTCCTTCTTTATGGGGGGGGGGGGGGGCATGTTTTTTTGTATGCATATATTTTAACACAGCCAATGACTGGTGAAACAAGGGGCGGATCCAGAGCCTTCCTCATATTTTCGCCAGCTATCTTTCTCTCGCACTGGTTCAATTTCGATGGATTTCAGATCATTTTTTGCAGTAAGTGGCAGCAAATGCTAAAATGCATACAGTCTGTTAAAAAATTGGTTAACTGAAATAGATCCTAATCTTAGTCATACAAGTACCAAATCCACCCCCGTAAAGAAAGTGTGCATTGCAGAAATTCATCAAACTCAAAAAAAATAATTTCGTAGGTGTAAAGAGTGTTAACCTGTTCATGAATAAGTTATATTGAACACAAAAACAGCTTTCCCCGTTAAAATTGCATTAACGTTAAATGACGTGCTGCACGTTTGTGAAAAGGCATGTTTTGCACGTGGAGAGTCTGAAAATTCATGCAGCAGTGTGAATCCTTGGGTATTTAAACACTAAAGTAAGGCCTTCCTATCGTTCACATTCAAACTTGTGCTGCTGTTAAAATGACTCCACATTAGCATGCCAAGATTGACAATGAATCAACGTCTCCTTGCCCTGGGTATGATTAGAGCTGGCAGAACACACAGAGAGGTTGCCCAGCATTTGAACTGCCACCGCAACACTGTAGACAGGCTAGTCCATGAACATGCACAACATGATGACGTTCGAGACCGACCCCGCTCCGGGTGACCCCGAATTACCACCCCTCCACATGATCGGTATATCCGTGTCATCCATCTCCGGAACTGGCAACAAATGGCTACGATGGCAGCCAGGAACATCCCTAACCTGAGATGGATACATCCTCAAATAGTAATCAACCGGCTGAGACAATACGGCTTACGTCCTCGAAGACCTGCAATTCGTCCGATTTTGACGTTACGTCATCGTCGTGCTCGACTGCAGTGGTGTAGACAACATCTCAGGCATCCCTTACACTGGTGGCAACGTGTTTTATTCACAGATGAATGTCGTTTCCATCTTTCATCATCAGATGGCCGCCAGAGAGTGTACAGACGTCGAAACGAACGCTACGCAGATCCATGTGTCGTGGAGCGAAACCGTTATGGGGGAGGGTCTCTCATGGTGTGGGGTGGCATCACTGCCCGTAACAGAACTGAGCTGGTCATTATTGATGGCAATCTCAATGCAGCCAGATATCGTGATGAAGTGCTTACACCTGTTGTTGTCCCATTTCTGCAACGTCACAGCCCCAGCGTCATTCTACAGCAGGACAATGCCCGACCCCATGCAGCTCGTGTTGTTCAACAGTATCTGCAGCAACAACAAGTGGATGTTCTTCCCTGGCCCGCAAATTCGCCCGATATCTCACCCATTGAGCATGTATGGGACGAAATGAAATGTCAGCTACGCCGGCTTCCCCATGCACTGTCAAAGCTTGTGGAACTCAAAAGACAGCTTATCACAATATGGAACAACGATGCAGATGGAGATCATACCAGATATTGAGTGTGTGACTTTTGTGTTTGACCCTTAGTGTCTTTGACTCTCCATGGCACCAAGAGTATTCGTCGTAGCGTAATGAAATTTCTCGTGTTGATCACAAATTGATTCATCTGTGATTGAATAAAATTTCCATGAATGAAAATGATATATATCTTTTTTTAGTGTTATTTTTTAGCATGCACACTTTCTTTTTTGGGAGAGTATATTATATAAGAAAAACACTCATTCCATATCTTCTATTTATCATATTAGATGTGTGATTTTCATTTTTCACTGAACCTTTCGTTTATATTTCGTTCAGTTTTTGATCTTTCTGCAAAATTAATTTTGTTATTAACCCTTTGAACTATTATTAGAAGAGTCCATATTCATTATTATTTAGGCCTAAAAAAATAAAAAATCTGTTTCTCAGGCCCTCCCGCATGGTCCTTTTGGCTGCCGCATCTTCTCTTTTTATAACCAATTTAAACTTAAAAAAAATTAATAATTAAATGGTTAATGTCTGATATTTTACCCAAGTTAAAAAAATTGATGAATTTGTCCCTTGAGTGCATGAAGGCTTTGCAATGCTTTAGCATTGCAAAGCCTTCTTACACTCAAGGGATGAAATACACCACCACCCATGCTATTCTGTAGATTGAGGCCTAAAACTTGAACCAAGAACATGAACTTTTGATGGCAAAGAAGTAATTGCTGAAATAAAAAATAAAATAAAAAAACGCTCACCCGCATGCAATTTTACAAATAATGGCCTGAGAAACAGAAGATCTATTTTATGTAGCCTTATATTTATTTATTTATTGATGTTTAAGGTCATATTCTTATGCACAATGGTTAATCATGACGGTGACAGTTTTACAGGTGGAGGAAGCCGGAGTACCCAGAGAGAACCACCGAGCAACAACGAGCAACTGCCAGCTCCCCAACAGCGTAACTCCGCACTGCAGCACAGGCAGGGTTAGATTGGTTGAAGACATGTGTACCATCGATGTACGCCTTAGTGCACGACATCATCGTGCCCCCATGTGGACAGTCAGGGTTAACTGCCTTGCAGGACACAACGTGGGAGTCTGAATTGATCGCTCAGACGGTCACCCATCCAATGATTAACTGGGCTCGACGTTGCTTAACTTCGGTGGTCTTACGAGAACCAGTTACCGCAAAGTCACCGCGCCCATATATTCATTATTTGAAAATATTCATCTCGGTCTACCCCACACATTTATTGAACAGCCATCCTGTATAATGACGTTATGATGTATCATGTTCGTGGCCGGAAAAGTGGCCGCTAGGGTTCAAAGGGTAGATATGTAATTTTCAGTGGAAATATTGTGTTACATATACTAACAGGCCTGGCCATTTGAGGCGGGCGATCGCTCCCGCTCACCTTCGCCTGCCTGGATTCAAAATAAGGCGGGCATATTTTGCCCGCATAAATATGCCCGCCTAACGTCAATTTGCGGGGGCGATTAAAACTGTAAAATTTATTAGAAAAAACCCCATCAGCGTATGTTATTATTGGTTACACTCGGCTTATTATGAAATCAGTTTTGGTTGAATTACTTTCACAAACAATATCAGCACATCTGCAAAAAACGGTGCCCTGTTATCATTCACTGACATAACAAAAAGGTCCGCTTGTCATTGAACTTCAGTCATTTTCTGAATAATGCACTATGCTTTCCGTAACTTATTTGGATGGTGATTTTTTTTCTCCAACAAGTACAATATTGCTAAACAGTGCTGCTCCTTTCATAACCTCTTATCGATTCAGTGAAAAAAAAAGTTCCACTTTCAAGTTTATCACTTGGGAATCTATACACACTGCAGCACATTGACCGGAACTTATTTTCATATAGAACAGTTTTCGAGGACTTTTGTTTTTCGATGTCCCATACATTTTTAGCAATATCACGCCGTGTTTTAAGTCATACCCATGAGCTTTGAATAAACGACAGGGAAAATGATAAAATTGTAGTCTATTTATTAATTTCCGATTACAATTAACATTGGGAAAATCCGAAATAAAGTAAAGAATTTGGATACTGATTTTGACACGCCTGCATTTTTTGTTCCAGGCATCACTGAACTTAAATATTTAAGTTAAAAGTGATAGGGTGTTCTTGATTGATGGCTCCCAGAGGTGAATTAAAGGCCACCATTATTGCCCGCCTGGGGTGATTTAAGGCGGGCGATAGTAGCTCGCCTGCATTTTTCAAACGGCCAGGCCTGTGCTAAGTTTGTTTATTTTGAAATTTGTTCAAATAATTAAGTGATCTCTTCTGTGTTAACCGGATTTACTAAAATGAAATTATAATAAGTCATAACTTTTGATCACGGTGAGACATTTTTAGATGTTTTTAGCTTCACTTGACAAAATCAAGACAAGCTGGCCATCACGCATGCGGGAGTCGGTGAGTCTGTGTGTCTATCAGTCTGTTCACATTTTCTTTCACTCAGGCTACACCCCGTAGTTCTTGTCCGATCACCACGAAAGTTCATAGGCAGGTTCAAGGTCATGTCTAGATGAGAATGCTCCCTTTTGGTCACAATCAGTCAACCATGACACCTATGAGAGCCTGAAACCCAAAAACCTTTAGCACAGTCAACAGGTTGTATTAGGAGCACTGTGGCTCAGTGGTAGACTGTTGGACTTCTATGCTAGAGGACCCGAGTTTGATCCCCATCCGGGACAACCCACGTTGTGTCCTTGGGCAAGGCACTTCATCCCGGTTGCCTACATGGGGGCACGATGATGCCGTGTACTAAGGCGTACTGCACGTTCATGGTGCACATAACTTCAAATGCTGTAACCATGCTTGAGCGGAGCTTGAACAGAGTTAGAATGTTGAGGAGCTGACAGTTGCTCATCGATACTCGGTGGTTCTCTCCGGGTACTCCGGCTTCCTCCACCCGTAAAACTGTCACAGTCACGATTAGCCATTGTGCATAGGTATGTGACCTTAAACACCAATAAATAAATAAGGTCGTATTTATGAAGGGATTTCGTTGTAACTTGGTAGGATGACTCTGTATAATTTCAAGATGAGAATGTCCCCTTTTGATTGCGATCAGTCAACCATGACAGCTGCAAGAGCCCAAAACCCACAAACCTTTAGTGCAGTCTACAGTTCATCGTATTTCAAGGGATTTCATTGTAACTTGGTAGGAAGACTTTATTTAAAGTCTAGATGAGAAGGTCCCCTTTTGGTCGTGATCAGTCAACTGTGACGACTACGAGAGCCCGAAACCCAAAAACCTTTAGCACAGTCTACAGGTTGTATTTATGAAGGGATAGTTGAGGGGTCCTCTATTCGAATCCCACCTATGGCAACCATATTTGCCCTTGGGTAAGACACTTCACCCCCATTGCCCACATGGGGCACGTTGGCATTGTGTACCTGTCTTCAACCAATGCTGACCCTGCTTGTGTGCAGTTAGAATGTTGGGGAGCAGACAGTTGCTCCCCATTGCTCGTTGCTTGTTTGTTCTTTCCAGATACTTAGGCTTCCTCCACCCATAAAACTGTCATGGTCATGATTAGCCATTGTGCAGAAATATGTGACCTTAAACACCAATTAATAAAAAAAATAACTATGAAAAGATTTCATTGTAACTTGGTAGGATGACTCCGTATAATGTCAAGATGAGAACATCCTCTTTTGGTTGCGATCGGTCAACTGTGACGGCTGCGAGAACCCAAAACCCAAAAACCTTTAGCACAGTCTACAGGTCGTATTTATGAAGGGATTTCATTGTAACTTGGTAGGATGACTCCGTAAAATGTCAAGATGAGAACATCCCATTTTGGTCACAATCGGTCTACTGTGATGACTATGCGGACCCGAAGCCTGAAAACCTTTAGCATAGTCTACAGGTCGTATTTATGAAGAGATTTTATTGTAACATTGTAGGATGACTCTGTATAATGCCTAGATGAGAATGTCATATTTTGGCCGTGATCTATGAACCATGACAGCTGCATAGGCAGGCCTTTAGATTACCCCAGTTTCACACCGTTTACAGGTGTGCCCAAATTAGAGAAGGTGTGAAGACGTGAAGAAAAATATATAAATTCTCTCTACCTCTTCTACATTTGAGAATGACTCCCATCATAATAGAAACACAAAGAAAGGCATGGCAATAAAACATAACAGGATAAGGCTGTTATTTCTGGTTTTAATGTTCCCAAATGAGGCCAAAAGGTTGTGCCCAAAATAAATGAATTTAAAGGCCTGGCACAGGCACATTATATGTTATATGTATGAAGGGATTTCTTTGTAACTTGGTAGGATGATTCATTTTGGAATGATTTTACTGTAACTTGGTAACTTTGGTTGACATACGTTAACTGTTAGGGCCACATCAACCTAGCTCTTAATTCTTTAGTACAGTCTATACTCAAATTATTCTTATTGAAAACATAGCCTACAGGGAACAGAAATTTACATATTCTCAAGTATCACATTTCTTGTCTTTTTTCATAATCCTTTCATAAACATTAAAGCATTATCCTTTTCATCAAACACTGCACTCAGTCAAGCTAAGCTACAGTGTCATTGACACTTTCATTTTAAGATTTTATGCCCAAATCTTAGGAGAGATGGGCCTAAAATGGGGCTACGAATGCAAGATGATTTTAACCCTTTACCCAATGCAAACGATATCAAAATTTATTATTTTAAATATCATTTTTTAAATTTTTTCAAAAAATTTTAACAAAACCATATCATGTGACCCCTCTTTGGAATGAGCTCGTTCCAAAGAGGGGTCACATGATATGGTTTTGTTGAAATTTTTCGAAAAATAATATTTTTTCAGCAGCTGTATTTGCGGATGCGGGCGATTCGTTGGGTAAAGGGTTAACCATGCCTCTATAACTGAAATTATTTGGGAATTTGCACTAAAAAAATCATGTGAGATCGGCCCACCTTGTATGAGGATAAAACCAACTACCCGGTTCACTCAACTCAAACCATGAAACGCGTGTTCAAAAGAACTAATATTAGTCTTTTTAAGCAGCTTTTATTGAATTGCAACTTTCTGGATGTTCTCAATACAGAATGCCCGAATGGAGCATATGACCTTTTCCTAAAAAATTCTATTGTCTCTTGGCTCTTTGACAGAGCGTACCCATTGGTAGTGAGGTCAACTCCAAAGAAATACATAAACGCGAACCATGGATGACACGTGGACTCGTACAATCCTCACTAAACAAAAACAAATTGTATATTAAAAAGAGAAATTCACTGACCCCACAAAACGTCACTGGAAACAAAGACTATTGTTGGATCTTCGTCTGACTGAAAAGAACAAGTAAAGCCGATTATTTCACTGATACTCTACTCTCAAATAAAAATAACATTTAAAAAAATGGGAAATTTGGCATAAAACTAAATGAACGAGCCCCACACTGTCGTCATTTTTTTGCGTTGACAACAACAAACTGACCGAATCTAAACTGATTGCCAATAGATTTAATACTTTTTTTGCAAGCATAGGTAAATCAATAAATGACGAAGTACCTTTGTCAATCCATCATATCTCCAAATACATTGCCTCATCCTTTTTTTTTCTCCCACCAACCTGCAGGAAGTAATTCTCTGTGTTATGGCTTTCAAGGAAAGGCAACCTAAGATTGTGATAATTTGTCGACTTAGCTTTTAAAGGAGATCATCTCTGAGGTGGCAAATCCACTAACTCACATAATTAACCTCTCTTTCTCTGCTGGAAAAGTGCCAAGCAAGATGAAGGTGACCAAAATTATACCTATTTTCAAATTGTCTTAAATAACTACCGACCCATTAGTATTCTTCCCACACTGTCATAAATACTGTATTCTTGCTTATTCAGTTTCTTAGATGACCAATGGGTGGTGTACCAGTATCAGTTTGGGTTTAGGAAGCATCATTCTACCACACAATCTTTACTTCACCTAATAAACAATGTTGCTGAAGTAAATGATAAAACAAAACTAAAGATTGCACTCTTTTCTATTTTCCTACATTTTGCGAAAGCTTTCAATGATATTCTGCTACAGAAACAGGAATATTATTGCATTCTAGGGTTAGCTAATTCCTGGTTCAAGGATTACTTAACAGAAAGAAGCCAGTCTGTATTTTTTTCAGAATGAAATAACCGACAAAAGGGAAATTATTCCAGGTGTACCACAAGGTTCTATTCCAAGGCCTATTTTATTTGTACTATATCAGAGACATCAGCAAATCGACTTTGCTAAAATTCTTGTTATTCGCAGATGACACAACGGTGTATGCAGCTAGCAATAGAGTGGATACTCTTATAGAAAAAGCAAAGTCTGAGTTATATAGCATAAGTGAGTGATGCTCTGTACATAAATTGGTTCAAAATGCTTCCAAAACCAAATTCATGTTATTCCATTCCCAAAATGATTCTCATAGTGCGAGAGGCAAGAGCACTGAATGATACACATATTATACTATCCAGTATCCATCAAGAGGAGGCAACATTTCAGTTTCTATGTATTCATTTAAAACAAGCTATTAATTGAAAATAGAATATGTTTTCATTTTTGGAATTCACTCAAAAAATATCTCCACAATCCAGTATAAGTAGTCCCATTAGTTCCTTGAATCCTGCACCCTATGTAACAGGTAACCAATTAACCCTGTACATTTTACAGTCTTAGTCAGTTTATTTTTTCATGTAGTGTGTAATACAGTAGAACCTGTCTTGAGAGACCGCCCTTTGGGCCACACAAAAGTGGTCTCTCAAGACAGGTGGTCTCACATAACAGGTTTCAAGTTTTCTCAAGTCAGTGAATAACCAACCACAAGATTCAGAAATGGAGAAGAATGGATTTTTGTAATTACTTTGTAGTTCTTTTTTATGAAGTTTTTGTAACAAATTGAAATGGACTGTTATAAAAATTATAAAAATAAATTAGTGTTGAAAATCTTCATTGAAGATTTTCAACACTAATTTATTTTTATAATTTTTATAACAGTCCATTTCAATTTGTTACAAAAAGATTTTCAACACAAATTTATTGTATGTATGAAATTGTTTATTCAGCAATAATCCTAATCTTTTCACAGGGGTCTTATAAAAACATCTCAATCTGTAATGAGTTAGCAATTGAAACCCAATTAAGAGCTTTTAATACTTTTAATTATGTTAGTATAACCATAATGGATTTTCCAATTCCAGAACAGGTAAAAAGTTTTTGTCATGGTTTCAGTCTTCAAAGGGGCGGTCTCTCAAGACAGGTCCATTTTGGCATAAAAATACAAGTTGGTACCAGGTCACAGTGGTCTCTCAAGACAGGTGGTCTCTCAAGACAGGTGGTCTCCCATAGCAGGTCCATTATAGAGTAAAACCAATCGGTGCCTGGTAGATGTGGTCTCTCAAGACAGGTGGTCTCTCAAGACAGTGGTCTCTCAAGACAGGTTTTACTGTATGACAGTTTCCAGTTGTTTTTATAACCAGAAAGCATGCCTAACCCTATGCATTGCACAGGGTTAGTCACTCTTTTTCGTTCTAAAATATTTTTTTTATTAACTGAGTAACTAACCATGTGCAATGTAGAGCCTAAATGTAAATCTCATCTATACCAACTCTTTATCCAACATAATGCCCAAAACCAGCCAGTAATATTCTACTCAAGAAGAATTTGAACTTACAATTTTATACCCCCCTCCCCCCGCAAACAAAGTTTGGGGGGGGGGAGGGGGTATATAGGAATCACCCTGTCCATCCGTCCATCTATCCATCTGTCCTTATAAGCACAACTCCTCCTAAACCATTCGAAGAATTTTCATGAAACTTTACACAATGGAAGAACTCCATATGAAGATGTGCATGAAGCAATATAATTCTGTTCTGGCGGGGTGGGGGGGGGGGGGGTGGGGGGAGGGGGGTTTCACTTTGTGAGCTTGCTCACAGTACCTCTAGTTTGGAATGGATTGTGGAAAGTTTATTTTAGTAAATTCCAAAAATGAGAACATATTCTATTTTCAATTAATAGCCTGTTATAGATGAAAACCCCATGAAAATCCCATATTCAAACAACAGGTTTCCGCTGTTTGCTTGAAAATAGCCAGAGCAACTTTTGCCATAAATTTGGCAAAAAAAGTACCTTCCCTGAGGAGCTCTAAGATACTTGTACTGCCAATGTCACTTAATATATGTGGTCCAACTGTGGGGACACACTGCGGCCATAAATAGGATTCTAGGCCTGCAAATAAAAGCTATTCGAGCAATAACGAAACGATCCTATATTTCAAACACCAATCCCCTTTTAAAACCTGTGGTATACTAAAATTCAGAGACTTTTATACATTAAACACTATCTTGTTCATGCATGTCTGGTGTAATAATAAACTACCTGAGCCCTTCGACAACACATCTGAAATTTATATGGACCCATCTAGCAAGAACACTAGACAGTTCGGTAATATACGCACACTTATGTCCAGAACTATCTTCTCAGTCGAACTAACCTTTCCATTCTTTTCCGTGGATTTGGAATGACATTGAATCATCAATCTGATGCCTCAATAGATCCCAATTTATGAAGACGATAACAGACAAGGCCCTCAATTCCTATTTTGTGGATGTCTCATGTAACAACCCTTTCTGTCCCCATTGTACTTCCATTTCACCTGGATCGGATCTCAACTTTTCAGAGTCTCTAAATTCTAGAGTTGATTAGACATGTAATGTTTGCTCGTCGAGCTCGTTCCAATGAGGGGTCATAACCTATGTTTTTGAGACAAAAAATGAAAAAAAATAGTTATTCAAGAATTATTTTTGCAAGTGTCGTCTGCTTTTCAGGTTAGATAAAGGGTTAAGGAACTGAAAACCAAAATATCAAAATTCGAATTAAGAGTATTTCTTGCAAAAGTAGTGTTCTCTTTTGTGCTGGGTGAGGGGAGTAATACAAGTGCCTACTCAAGAATTCCACAATTGTTTGCAATTTTAATGTCAGGATTAATTACATTTTTAATAGGGACCTGCGAACCGTTTGAGATTCGGCTTGACTCGAAACCATCGCCGAGATTCGATTCGACTTGATACCTCACCGTCCGATTCGTATTTTTCGAACCAACCTCTGTTCAACCGGCGAATTATATGTGCACTCGCTCGCATCAAGAACACGCCGTCATACGCTAACGATAGTGTAATAAATCGCTCTCTGAACGTATTAGCTCTCCAATTTTGTTGATTATTAAACCCCCGGGCTACCGTACGATCTCTGAGGGTCAGGGAAGATTCGTCCCCGGGAATATTCGTCCCTGGGTTTTTGAGAATATTGTATGTCTATCTTCACTATTAGTGCGCGATACTGTGTTTCGCGAGACTTTGAGTTTGAGATTTTTTATCATATTTTCCGACATGCCTTGTTTGCTTTTATAATAATGGTATTTGGTGCTGATGAGGCTGAGCACGAGCCACGACCACCAAGTGGGTAGAATAAAACTGCGAGTCTATGAGTTCAGAATCAATTGGTCTGGAATCGAGTATTCTCGCAGTGCGAGAATACTCGATTCCAGACCAATTGATTCTGAACTCATCCAGCATGCAGAGTACCGGTATTGCAGACTATGGAAGCACGAATGTCGCCGTCGCGCAGGTTTCAAGGTTCGAGATTCGACTCGACTCGACTCGATACTAGAGGGATGATTCAGCTCGAGATTCGGCTCGAAGTTTTATCCCTGGCTCGCAGGTCCCTAATTTTTAATGTGGGAATGGCAGGTCTCAGAGCTTTGCTGTTTCTGTGCAGTGTACCTTTACTTCTGTACATTTCTGCAAATTGTTCATTTTCCACCATGTAAACGTATATTGCAAATGAATCTCATTTCATTTTTCATTTCAGTGGTACAAAAACGGATGTAGAATCGCAATGCACCATTTCAGCTTCATTGAATTATATAATAATTACATCACACTAGTGGAATGTACATTTTGACAATAATTTACTACTCCATATTTCGACAAAGAAATGTATTGACTGGTTGAGTGCTAAATTATTTATCAAAGGTGATTTGAAACATGAATATTTTTTTTCAAAGCTGCCACGCAACCAGCAAGGGTAGTCTTAGTTTATCAATATTTTGTTCATGAACAATTGTTTTGTTACAATTTATTGGAGAATGCATGTTGGCATTCTCCAATAAGTTGTAACAAAACAATTTTATTTAAATATTTATTTTCTCCTGCTACGACAACAACAACAACAACATAAAGCCACTAAAGTGGCTTTCAGCACTTTTCAATAGAGCCATGATAGTGGCTTCAAGAACTCACCAAGTAAACAAAATAAATCTGCATTTTCGGTTGCTGCATATTTTTGGAGATAACCAACTTTTTTTTATTGCAGGGTATTACTTTCTGGAGATAACTGTACTGACACAGTGGAAGTAGTAAATTGTACAGAATGTCCAAGTTGCTTAACAGAGCTGATTGCAAACAAAACAATACCCGATCCTAGCATCATTCTAAGTATGTGATAGAGTAAAACAATGTGCTTAATGGGACTGACTGCAAACAAAAAACATTACCCTACCCTCAAAATTACCTTAGATATATAACTTTGTAAATTTGTTATCCAGCACGAAATTATCTTAGACCTGTAATATTGTAAAACATTACCTGGCACCCAGATTTTCTTAGATAGATTAGATTAGATTATTTATTTAACGATATAGCTAGGAATTACAGCAATGCATGTATAGTAATACAAGATTTAGAAGGCACAAAAAACGTTAGTACAATATGAGAATATGAATAAATATCTATACCGTAAGGAGATGGCATAGCCAGATTGGCTGTCTACCTGTCGTCGCCCACTAATATTTGTTCTAGAGTGAGCATTGTACACTGATTATGGATGTGGATTATAGGCATATTGTCCAATCGTATTCAGATTTATTTTCTGGTGTTGAAAATGTCGGACTTGGCAGTTAAATCATACTTTTCTGTTGGGCGAGATTAACAGACGGAGTATATTACTCGATGTTATCACACGCAAAGAGCACACAATTTGGAAAATGACCAAAGTATAGTGAAGTGCGAAATTAATGGCTGTGCAGGCATTTAGTTATTTTTCAGGGGTTTGAATCCATAATTATCTGCTGACATTAAAATTACAATCTTGACAATAGGGATTGTCACATTCCACACTACTTGGGTACTGAGAGATGAATGTTTGTGTCAATATTTTTGAGAATAGATTTCTGTTAGTGATAGACCTTAAATCTTGATCCAAATGATTCCACACCCTAAGAAATGCATGGATCTGTAACCTATCGAGGGCTTTAGTACGCATTCTACTTATATGTAATAAGTCTGATTGTCTCGTAACTCTTTGTGAAGTATTTTGTGTTGGGTGAAAAAAGTCATTAAACGACGATGGAAGTTGTCCCATTTTCCAATCAAATATGAAGAGACATGCTTGGAGTTTGAACAAGTCATTAATTTTAAGTATTTTGTCTTTTACAAATAAGGGATCAGTATGGGTGTTGTAATTTGAATTATTAATGATACGAAGTGAGTGTTTTTGCATAATAAGAATTTTACTAATTGCCCGAGCATTACCCCATACATGGATGCCATATAACAGGTGGCTATATATAAGGGCAAAGTATAATGTCTTCAAAACCTTATGTGGCAATATTTTTTTTACTTTATTCAATGCATAATTTACTCTTCCAATTTTGGAGCAAACATGTGAGATATGGGCACTGTATGATAGATTGTCGTCAATGCTAATACCAAGAAATTTTAATGATTTATCTTGTTCATGGCTTCCTATTCTTTTTATCGTTTGGTTTTGTATTTTGATAGTTAAATTTTCTGGGACTAGCGTGCTGCGGGTTGGATTTATAAGAACGTATTTAGTTTTATTTGTGTTCAAGACAAGCTGGTTGGCTGAACACCATTCATTTAATTTTCTTAATTCATGATTTATATATTCAGCCAATCTACTTGCATTTGGACTTGAAGCATAGGCTGTCATGTCATCCGCGAACGATAGGAGGTTTAATAAAGTTGAGTGACGAATATCGTTAATATAAAGCAGGAACAAGATTGGCCCGAGTATGGAACCCTGTGGTACTCCACATGTTATATGGGCTTCATTCGAATTATTTTCACCACATTTTACATATTGGGTTCTGTTGGATAGATAACTTGCGAACCAGTCAATGCTAATACCCCTGAACCCATATCTTTCTAATTTACTTATTAGAATATTATGATTTATAGTGTCAAAAGCATTCGAAAAGTCTATAAATATCGCTAGTGTCAAATCTTTTGTTGGTTTGTTGTTTGCTATAGCAATATGTCTAAGAAGTTGCATCACAGGATGTGTGGTGCTGTGATTTTTTCTGAAGCCATATTGATGCTGATAAAGAATATCAAATGTATCCAGGTAATTAACCATTCTATTAGCCATTAATTTTTCTAGGGTTTTAGAGAATGCTGGAAGAATACTTATAGGTCTATAGTTATTAAATCTATTTTCATCCCCGGTTTTATAAATTGGGATAACTTTAGCGATTTTCATTCGGTTTGGTACAACACCGTTGATAAAGGACTAGTTAGCGATATGGGCTAACAGGTGGGCTAATATATCTATAAAATTCTTTAGAAGATATGTTGAGGTGCCATCACAGTCTCCTGACCCCAGACCGACTGCACCCTCGGGGAGAGGTAGTACCTTTGTGAGAGGACCCAACCCCTCACACTGGTCCTCACCCGAGGGTTCAACCGACATCAGTCAAAGAGACCATCACGACGCCGCAACCGGTGACACCTGCCAAGTACCTGAACCTGTTCCTCCTTCAAAACGAGTAGACATGTGGAAATTAGTCACTTACAGTCAACGAGGGTCGAAAGGGGCTTGTCCCCCATATCGTCCCTGCGCGCCTTTGGCGCGTTAAACCATTCCATTCAGTCTTCTGACCGTTTGGCTTTCATTCGTTTGGCCACATCCATCACTTCACAAGGGGTAGTGGGTGTAATGTAGAAGTTATTTGTGGAAGACGGACCCATGAAGTTTCGGAAGGATTTATCTGTTTGCATCAATTCTGCACTAGCACGTCTTCCCGTGTTTACAAAAAAGTTATTAAATGTACATTCTATTTCCTTTGGGTCATTTATTTCACAATTATTGTCTTTGAAAAAAATAGAAGGCAAGCTAATTGTACGTTTTGCTTTGTTTATTGTTTCATTTAATACTTTCCAAGTTTCTCTTAAATTGTTTATGTTATCATTTAATATCTTGTTATAATACATTGCTTTGCTTTGTTTTTTTATTTTATTAAAGATTTTACAGTAGTTTTTGTAGTTTTGTATGTTTTGTTCTGTTGGGGATTTTATTTTTTTATTATAAAACTTCGTCTTATTAAGAGATGAAGTCATGAGTCCCTTGGACATCCAAGGTTGTTTTCTGACAAATTTAGCTTGCAGTGGCACATTTACTACAGGAAACACTTGTTCAGAAGCTGTTGAATAGACATCCATGAAGATCTCGTATGCTGCATTAGGACAGCTTGATTCAAGAATTGACAAAAAATCATTTGGTAGAGAAGTGCCCTAAATATGGCCGTGTTGGCTTCAGTGAATTTACGTTTGCGTATAATTTTAGGACTACCTTTTGCAGTAATAATATTTTCTATATTATATATGCCGAAATGATCGGTAACATCTGTGATGATTATTCCAGACAAACAGGTTGCTGTTATATCATTTGAGAAGAGGTGATCTATTAACGTTGCTGAATGAGTGGTTATGGGAGTGGGTCGGGTGATACACGGTAGAAGACCCTGACTGACCATGAGGTCTAGAAAAATTTGGGTTTTAGGATGATAATTTGTTTTCAGTAGGTCGATGTTGAAGTCTCCCATAATATATGCCTCTGTGCATTCGTAATTAATTAGGTCAGTTATTTCATTTAGTTTTGTAAGAAAGAGATCTATATCTGCTTTTGGTTGTGTATTTGGTCTTTTTATGACCCCAATTAGTTTCTTAGTATTATTTACCTTGATTTCGACAAACAGGGACTCAATTACATGGGGAATAAAAGCAGACAAATCATTTTGTATTATGGGCGCCAGACCCTCCTTAACGTAAAGACCCACCCCACCCCTCCCATCATCCCCATCAGGTCGCGTCTTATTAATGAGTGGATAATAGCTGTCCAAGTGGTACAACATATTCGAAGGTATTCGAAGTATTTCGGTAAACCCTATAACACTAAAGGCATTTCTTTTCAACCTACTCACAATTGTTTACAATTGGCTGTAACATAAGTGCAAGCCCTACTTCGGAACTAACTCAAGCTTTTAGAATCTTTTCCAAACGAGTTGGAAAAGTACTAGAGTGCAAAAGCACGAAAAAGATCGAAAAAAGGGTCGAGCGAGACCAGCGCTCGAAATTACAGGTACTCTCTCTGCACACCTCTTGCGTTTACCGAGCGCATGCGCAACAACCGTGACGTCAATTCCTTTATTTTCCGCCATTGTTCATGGTCGGAAATTTTTGTGACTGTGCTGTTTATGATATTAATTCTTCGTGAACAACTTATTAATCGTCTTTAGTGTGCTACTGGATTGTATCCTTTTTCAAGCTACCAAATTATTACTCTCATTTAATGTTAATTTGTATTATTATTGCTGTGCTTTTCACACTTTATCTTGCCTTTCCCCCACGTGTGAACACGACCTTCGTTCTGTTTTCCGTCGGCGGGAAGCTTGATTGTTGTATTTATATCATGCCTAAGACTATTCCTTGTACCTCTTGTTTGCAGGTGAAACATGTGGACGATTCCCATACCACATGTGTCACTTGCAACAATTGCACTCAGGCCCAATCATGTGGTATCTGTGGGGTTTGGTCCTCTAAATTTTGGGCTTCTGTTAACAAGGTGGTTCTTTCCAGAGCTAGAACCCCTCGTTCTCGGGGTAAGGGTAGCCGTGCCGTTGCAGACATTTCTGCTGGTGCACGTGGTGACTCTGTCACACAGGATTCGGATCTGACTTCTGTGGCGAGCTCCTCTGCAACTGTTGACGGTGTTTGTTCTGTGATACCTGATGAGGAGACCGCGGTCTCTTTGTCTTCGGATGTCACTATTGAGGCGTCTGTTTTCGTTGAGAGCTTTTCCGAGGTCAACTCGGTAACCCTCTCCGATCTGCCTCCAACACCGTCGACCGTTGTTGACGGGGTTGCTACTCCAGATCCTATTCTGTCTGATGGTGGCTCTTCCATCTCTTCTGGGGATGGTCTACAGTCTCGGGGGACCGAGGCTGTATCTGCTGGTGTGTCTGTGTGTTCTCATCCTCCCCCAGCCTCGCGGCGAGGCTGTGCGGGTTTGCTGTCTGCTCCGTCTCATCTGGCTAGGTTTGCTCCTAGTCGGTTGAGCCGGCCGGTCGCTTCGGCAGCGATTCCTCGTCCCTCGAGTGAATCGTTTATTGTTCCACCTTCGCCTGCTAGTGTGCCGACTAGCGGGATGGTGTTGGGACGTTGGCATCCAGGGCCTGCTGTTCGGCAGCGGTCAGTGACAGCCCCGGTTAGCTGTCACTCTCGGAACCTTCCTCCGGTGATTCCTCACTGTGTTCCGAGTCTGGGTGTCGATCGATGCTTGCCGTCGGTCTCAGAGGATAGGCAGTTGGGGCCGTCTGCTGCGCAGAGGTCAATGACAGGTTCCTGTCATTCTTGGGACAATCCTCCGGTGTCTTCTCACCGTGTCCTAGGTCCAGCTACCGATCGACGTGCGCCGTCGGTCCCTTTCGAGGATTTGCAGGCAGGGCCTTCTGTTTCGCAGAGGCCAGTGATGGCTCCTGGGCGTCACGATCGGGACTATCCTCCGGTGTCTTCTCACCGTGCTCCTATTCTGTCTGCCGATCGACGTTCGCCGTCGGTCTCTTCTGAGGATTTGGGTTCTTCTACCAGAAGGGTCCATTGGGAGGACACTCCGTCGGGCGATTCTGCTGCGACGGATTCTCAGGGTGACCTGCGCCAGGCCGTTTTGGCGCTCACCCGGTTGCTTTCTGGCAACCCTCAAGTTGGCCTCCCTGTGCCTCCTGAGGCACAACCTCCTTTGGTCGGTCGCCGAGATGTCTCGCCTGGCCCCTTGGATACTGCACAGTATTCACAGGAGGTTTCTGCTGGTCAGCCCGAGTTGGGCTACGTCTCCTCTGCTACGGAGGATGACGAGTATCTTGAAGGTGATGGTCCCCCCTCGTCAGTCTTGGGGCAGGCTTTGGATTTCGTGTTTGGCTTATTGCCGGACGTTCTACCTTCCGACCAGCCTTCTGTGACCGTCCGGCCGCGGTCCACTGTGGAGCGCCGTAACCCTGTTGAGCCTTCTAGCTCCGGGGCTTTGCGTCCTCTGCAATCGGCTCAGGTGGTTGAGTCCTTCCAGGGCTTAGACGCCAAAATGCGTTCTAAGGCCCTCAAGGGTTCCTTCTTTTCTAGAGCTGATGCCTTCCTGCCTCCATCGCGGTTTCGTGTTTACGATTCCGTCTCTCCACCAGTCTTCCAAGGGATGACTACTGTGGATGAGGATTCTTCTTCCCTCGGGTTGACTAAGCCTAAGTCGGCAGTTCTCCCGATGTCGGTAGTTGAGTCTATGGTGGGCCTGTCCCGAGAGATGCTGGGTATGTTATCTCTCGCGGACCATGTCGTCGCTGCTCTGGCTGAATATTTTCCACCAGGGGAGTTTGATGACGCTCAGGCGCCTTTTCGCGTTTTGTCACAGGCTCTTATGAACTTGACTCACGCTCACGCCTGTAACACGGCCAATTTGGAGCTGGCACGCCGGGATGCGGTTTTGGATTCTTTACCATCCCTTCCTTCTGAGCAACGTGCTGTTCTGAGGTCTGCCTCTTTGGTAGGACCTCAGTTGTTCCATGGTTCCGTGGAAGCTGTTCGTGGCGAAGTTCTTCGTCATTCGAAGGACCAGCTTTTGCTGAGACAGCTTGACCCACCTGCTGCTGCGGGTGGGGGTCGTTCCAGGCCCGCCAAGCGTGCTGCTGCGTCTGCCTCGTCGGCGACATCGGCTACGCCTTCGGCTCCGTCTGCTCCTTCTGCTCATAAGAAGCGCCGACGTGGCCAGGCCCGCTGGCAGCCTCAGGCTGGAAAGTCTCAGGACTCTGTCACTTCCCGAGGTGGTTTCTCCTCTCGGGGGCCTCGTCGAGGCCGCAAGTGAAGGTTCTCACCTCGATTCGCCTCCAGTCGGAGGAAGGCTGTCGCTGTTTTACGACCGTTGGACAGAGATAACGTCGGACTCTTGGGTCCTCGACGTCATTCATTCCGGTCTGCGACTGTCCTTCCAACGGCACCCCAGTTTATCTCGGGTGCCCCTTCCGACTCAGGTCCCTTCAGATTCTCTGCGTCGGGACCTTCTGGTGCAGGAGATCGACAATCTCCTCACCAAAGGGGCGATCGAGGTGGTCAGGAACACCCTTTCACCGGGGTTTTACTCGAGACTTTTCTTGGTGCCGAAGAAAAACGGCCAATTTCGTCCTGTCATCGATCTGAGTACCCTGAACGAGTACATTATTGCTCCTCGTTTCAGTATGGAGACTTTCCGGTCGGTTCGACGTTCAGTTCATCAGGGCGATTTTGCGGCCAGTATCGACCTGAAGGATGCCTACTTCCATGTACCCATTCATCTGGCGTCACGGAAATACCTTCGGTTCTCGTTTCGGGATCGAGTTTTTCAATTCAGAGCTCTCCCGTTCGGTTTGAACCTGGCTCCTTGGGCCTTCACCCGACTGATGTCTCATGTGCTTGCTTTCCATCGCACTCAGTCGGCGGTGACTTCGTCCGCCTACCTAGACGACATCCTCCAACGGCACCACGATGCTGCTGTTCTGGAGTTCGATGTCTGGCAGTTTCTTTGCCTGCTAGCGTCGCTGGGTTTCAGAGTCAATCGCGAGAAGTCGGATCTTCTTCCTTCTCAGCGATTCCGTCATTTGGGGATGGATTTCGACACTCTTCACAATGTAGTGTCGGTTCCCCAGGCTCGGGCGACGATTCTTTCCGCCTTGACTCGGGACCTGCTTCAATCTTCCTCGGTCTCGGCCAGGACTTTCCTTCGGATGCTGGGCCTTTGCGGTTCGGTGACCGATCTCATTCCGCTCGGTCGCTTGTTTGTCCGACCTCTCCAACACTTCCTGTTGGATCATTGGCGTCCGAATGTAGATCCGCTGGACCTGGAACTCACTATTCCTCGGTCTCTGCTTTGTCACCTCCGCCCTTGGGCAAATATTCCCTGGCTGACACAGGGTGTTCCGTTGGATCTTCCTTTGGCCGATCGCATCCTTACTGCGGATGCCAGCGATCGGGGCTGGGGTGCGACGTTGGACCCTCTCGGTCTGTCTACTCACGGAGAGTGGGACAGCGAGCAGGTGGGCCTTCATATCAACCAGAAGGAGCTCCTTGCTCTTCTGTTGAGTTTTCGGCTTTGGATCCCTCATCTGTCGGACCATGTTGTCCTACTTCTTTCGGACAATTCGACAGTAGTGGCCTACATACGGAATCAGGGAGGCACTCATTCGATTCCTATGTATCGGCTGTCTCGGGATCTTCTTCTGTTGGCACGGGATGTGAACGCTCGGGTGTCCATTCGACACATTCCCGGGCGTCTCAACGTCCTAGCAGACTCCCTGTCCCGACGCGACAGTGTCCTTCCAACCGAATGGATGCTACATCGGTCGGTGTTTCAGGCGATTTGCGAGCAGTGGGGTCGTCCTCAGGTCGACCTTTTCGCTACTCGCTGGAATCATCAGGTAGAGACTTTTGTCTCCCCTTGTCCAGATCCTCTGGCATTTGCAGTAGACGCTCTGTCTCTGGACTGGACAGGCTGGGTCGGCTATGCCTTTCCTCCTGCACCGATTCTTCCTCAAGTTTCAGCGAAGATTCGTGCTTGCAGTTGCAGGATCATTCTGATCACACCCCTGTCTCCACAGAGGGTGTGGATCAATCTGCTGCGGCCTCTATTGGCCGATCGACCGATTCGTCTACCTCTACGTCGCGATCTTCTTTCACAGGGTCGTCCCAGGAAGTATCACAACAACCTGGCGAGCCTGTCCCTTCACGCCTGTCTTTTATCAGGTCCAGTCTCCGACGTAGAGGTTTTTCGAGACGATCAGTGGAGTGCATTTCTGCATCGCGGCGACCTTCCACTGGAATGACTTATGCCGCCAAGTGGAAGGTTTTCTGCCGCTGGTGTTCAGATCACAATGTGAATTACCGTGATCCGTCTATCGCTCAAATTGCGGATTTTCTGGTTTTTCTTTTTGACTCCAAGGGCCTCCAGCCTATTACGATTAAGGGCTATCGGTCTATGCTGTCTGATACTTTCTCTTATGTGGGAAAGCGGTGTATCGGTCGTAATCTTTTCCTCTCCAAACTTATTCGGCACTTTTCTTTGAAGAGGCCTCGAGTTTTGCGTCTTACACACAAGTGGAACTTGGCATGGGTGTTGCACTGTTTGGAGGGGGCGCCTTTCGAGCCTTTATCTGAGACCGACATGCGTTTTCTCACCTATAAGACGGCTTTTCTTCTAGCGTTTGCTTCTGCTCGTCGAGTCAGTGAGCTTCATGCGCTATCTGTTGATTCTGCCTTCTTCCGAAATGAGGCTAACAGTGTCACATTCACTACTGATTGCTCTTTTCTGGCTAAGAATCAACTCCCCGATTCGGTACCTCCTCCCATCTGCATTCGGGCTCTCCCTGCTGTAGATGGACGGAGGCCTCTTCTTTGTCCTGTTCGTGCGTTCAAGACTTACATTACTCGCACTCAGTTCATTAGGAGGGATCGGAAGAGATTTTTTCTGTCTCTCATTCCTAACCGGCAGTCTATCTCTTCCCATTCTATTTCCAGGTGGATCTGTCTTGCAATCAGGCTGGCTTATTCTCGCTTGTCTGCATCGGATCTTGTTTCGAACCGGCTTAATGCTCACGAGGTTCGTGCCATTTCTACATCCTGGGCGTTCTCCAATTCTGTTTCGCTCCGTGATGTTATGAATGCGGCTTACTGGAGGAATGCTTCTACCTTCTCCTCCTTTTATCTCCGCCACCTTCAGCAGCAATCTGAGGACCTTTATTCTTTAGGCCCTCTCGTGGCTGCTCAGGCTGTGGTGCACCCTCGTTAAATTGTTTTTGTCGAGGTTGCGCTTCTCTCAGCCTTGTTCTTTTCAGGTGCCTTCTCTCTTTCTTCATTACAGGTTTTAGTTTTTGTTCTCTGCCATCCTTGCTTTCGTTCTGCTACTCTTGTTGGTATTGGTTATGTGATTCACCTCCTCCTATTGTTTATTCAGCCAATTGTAAACAATTGTGAGTAGGTTGAAAAGAAATTAAAATTTTTTAGTAAATTTTGTTTCTTAACATACCTACCACAATTGTTTACCGGAGGCCCACCCTCCTTGGGGATATCTTTGATATCGATGCCTCCCCGCTAAATCACAAACTTCTCGTTGGCGGAAATACGGAATTGACGTCACGGTTGTTGCGCATGCGCTCGGTAAACGCAAGAGGTGTGCAGAGAGAGTACCTGTAATTTCGAGCGCTGGTCTCGCTCGACCCTTTTTTCGATCTTTTTCGTGCTTTTGCACTCTAGTACTTTTCCAACTCGTTTGGAAAAGATTCTAAAAGCTTGAGTTAGTTCCGAAGTAGGGCTTGCACTTATGTTACAGCCAATTGTAAACAATTGTGGTAGGTATGTTAAGAAACAAAATTTACTAAAAAATTTTAATTTTTCGAACCATGTCAGTCACTCCACAGTTCATTCAAGGAGTCCCAGTGTGCATTTAATATGTAATATTGTAAAACATTACTTGGCCCCCAAATTATATTAGATATGTAATATTGTAAAACATTACCTGGACCCAAATTATATTAGAAATGTAATATTGTAAAACATTACCTGGCCCCACTTTATCTTAGATATGTAATATTGTAAAACATTACCTGGACCCAAATTATCTTAGATATGTAATATTGTAAAACATTACCTGGCCCCACTTTATCTTAGATATGTAATATTGTAAAATATTACCTGGCCCCAAATTATCTTAGATATGTAATATTGTAAAATATTACCTGGCCCCAAATTATCTTAGATATGTAAAATTGTAAAACATTACCTGGCCCCACTTTATCTTAGATATGTAATATTGTAAAATATTACCTGGCCCCAAATTATCTTAGATATGTAATATTGTAAAACATTACCTGGCCCCAAATTATCTTAGATATGTAATATTGTAAACATTACTTGGCCCTCAAATTATCTTAGATATGTAATATTGTAAAACATTATCTGGCCCCAAATTATCTTAGATATGTAATATTGTAAAACATTATCTGGCCCCAAATTATCTTAGATATGTAATATTGTAAAACATTACCTGGCCCCCAAATTATCTTAGATATGTAATATTGTAAAACATTACCTGGCCCCACTTTATCTTAGATATGTAATATTGTAAAACATCACCTGGCCCCAAATTATCTTAGATATGTAATATTGTAAACATTAACTGGACCCAATTTATCTCAGATATGTAATATTGTAAAACATTACCTGGCCCCAAATTATCTTAGATATGTAATATTGTAAAACATTACCTGGCCCTCAAATTATCTTAGATATGTAATATTGTAAAACATTACCTGGCCCCAAATTATCTTAGATATGTAATATTGTAAAACATTACCTGGCCCCACTTTATCTTAGATATGTAATATTGTAAAACATTACCTGGCCCTCAAATTATCTTAGATATGTAATATTGTAAAACATTACCTGGCCCCAAATTATCTTAGATATGTAATATTGTAAAACATTATCTGGCCCCACTTTATCTTAGATATGTAATATTGTAAAACATTACCTGGCCCCACTTTATCTTAGATATGTAATATTGTAAAACATTACCTGGCCCCAAATTATCTTAGATATGTAATATTGTAAAACATTACCTGGCCCCAAATAATCTCAGATATGTAATATTGTAAAACATTACCTGGCCCCAATTATCTTAGATATGTAATATTGTAAAACATTACCTGGCCCCAAATTACCTTAGATATGTAATATTGTAAAACATTACCTGGACCCAAATTATATTAGAAATGTAATATTGTAAAACATTACCCGGCCCTCAAATTAACTTAAATATGTAATATTGTAAAACATCTGGCCCCAAATTATCTTAGATATGTAATATTGTAAAACATTACCTGGCCCCAAATTATCTTAGATATGTAATATTGTAAAACATCACCTGGCCCCAAATTATCTTAGATATGTAATATTGTAAAGCATTACCTGGACCCATATTATCTTAGATATGTAATGTTGTGAAACATTACCTGGACCCATATTATCTAAGATATGTAATATTGTAAAACATTACCTGGCCCCAAATTATCTTAGATATGTAATATTGTAAAACATTACCTGACCCCAAATTATCTTAGATATGTAATATTGTAAAACATTACCTGGCCCCACTTTATCTTAGATATGTAATATTGTAAAACATTACCTGGCCCCAAATTATCTTAGAAATGTAATATTGTAAAACATTACCTGGACCCAAATTATCTTAGATATGTAATATTATAAAACATTACCTGGCCCCATTTTATCTTAGATATGTAATATTGTAAAACATTACCTGGCCCCAAATTATCTTAGATATGTAATATTATAAAACATTACCTGGCCCCATTTTATCTTAGATATGTAATATTGTAAAACATTACCTGGCCCCAAATTATCTTAGATATGTAATATTGTAAAACATTACCTGGCCCCAAATTATCTTAGATATGTAATATTGTAAAACATTACCTGGCCTCACTTTATCTTAGATATGTAATATTGTAAAACATTACCTGGCCCCCAAATTATCTTAGATATGTAATATTGTAAAACATTGCCTGGCCCCAAATTATCTTAGATATGTAATATTGTAAAACATTACCTGGCCCCAAATTATCTTAGATATGTAATATTGTAAACATTACCTGGCCCCAAATTATCTTAGATATGTAATATTGTAAAACATTACCTGGACCCAAATTATCTTAGATATGTAATATTGTAAAACATTACCTGGCCCCAAATTATCTTAGATATGTAATATTGTAAAACATTATCTGGCCCCAAATTATCTTAGATATGTAATATTGTAAAACATTACCTGGCCCCCAAATTAATCTTAGATATCTAATATTGTAAAACATTACCTGGCCCTAAATTATCTTAGATATGTAATATTGTAAAACATTACCTGGCCCCACTTTATATTAGATATGTAATATTGTAAAACATTACCTGGCCCCACTTTATCTTAGATATGTAATATTGTAAAACATTACCTGGCCCCACTTTATCTTAGATATGTAATATTGTGAAACATTACCTGGCCCCAAATTATCTTAGATATGTAATATTGTAAAACATTACCTGGCCCCAAATTATCTTAGATATGTAATATTGTGAAACATTACCTGGCCCTAAATTATCTTAGATATGTAATATTGTAAAACATTACCTGGCCCCAAATTATCTTAGATATGTAATATTGTAAAACATTACCTGGCCCCAAATTATCTTAGATATGTAATATTGTAAAACATTACCTGGCCCCAAATTATCTTAGATATGTAATATTGTAAAACATTACCTGGCCTCACTTTATCTTAGATATGTAATATTGTAAAACATTACCTGGCCCCAAATTATCTTAGATATGTAATATTGTGAAACATTACCTGGCCCCAAATTATCTTAGATATGTAATATTGTAAAACATCTGGCCCCCAAATTATCTTAGATATGTAATATTGTAAAACATTACCTGGCCCCCAAATTATCTTGGATATGTAATATTGTAAAACATTATCTGGCCCCAAATTATCTTAGATATGTAATATTGTAAAACATTACCTGAACCCAAATTATCTGAGATATGTAATATTGTAAACATTATCTGGCCCCAAATTATCTTAGATATGTAATATTGTAAACATTACCTGGCCCCAAATTATCTTAGATATGTAATATTGTAAAACATTACCTGGCCCCAAATTATCTTAGATATGTAATATTGTAAAACATTATCTGACCCCAAATTATCTGAGATATGTAATATTGTAAACATTATCTGGCCCCAAATTATCTTAGATATGTAATATTGTAAACATTACCTGGCCCCAAATTATCTTAGATATGTAATATTGTAAAACATTCCCTGGCCCCAAATTATCTTAGATATGTAATATTGTAAAACATTGCCTGGCCCCAATTATCTTAGATATGTAATATTGTAAAACATTACCTGGCCCCAAATAATCTTAGATATGTAATATTGTAAAACATTGCCTGGCCCCAAATTATCTTAGATATGTAATATTGTAAAACATTACCTGGCCCCAAATTATCTTAGATATGTAATATTGTAAAACATTACCTGGCCCCAAATTATCTTACATATGTAATATTGTAAACATTATCTGGCCCCAAATTATCTTAGATATGTAATATTGTAAACATTACCTGGCCCCAAATTATCTTAGATATGTAATATTGTAAAACATTACCTGGCCCCAAATTATCTTAGATATGTAATATTGTAAAACATTATCTGGCCCCAAATTATCTTAGATATGTAATATTGTAAAACATTACCTGGCCCCAAATTATCTTAGATATGTAATATTGTAAAACATTACCTGGCCCCAAATTATCTTAGATATGTAATATTGTAAAACATTACCTGGCCCCACTTTATCTTAGATATGTAATATTGTAAAACATTATCTGGCCCCAAATTATCTTAGATATGTAATATTGTAAAACATTACCTGGCCCTCAAATTATCTTAGATATGTAATATTGTAAAACATTACCTGGCCCCACTTTATCTTAGATATGTAATATTGTAAAACATTACCTGGCCCTCAAATTATCTTAGATATGTAATATTGTAAAACATTACCTGGCCCTCAAATTATCTTAGATATGTAATATTGTAAAACATTACCTGGCCCCAAATTATCTTAGATATGTAATATTGTAAAACATTACCTGGCCCCAATTATCTTAGATATGTAATATTGTAAAACATTACCTGGCCCCAAATTATCTTAGATATGTAATATTGTAAAACATTACCTGGCCCCAAATTATCTTAGATATGTAATATTGTAAAACATTATCTGGCCCCAAATTATCTTAGATATGTAATATTGTAAAACATTATCTGGCCCCAAATTATCTTAGATATGTAATATTGTAAAACATTACCTGGCCCCAATTATCTTAGATATGTAATATTGTAAAACATTACCTGGCCCCAATTATCTTAGATATGTAATATTGTAAAACATTACCTGGCCCCAAATAATCTTAGATATGTAATATTGTAAACATTACTTGGCCCTCAAATTATCTTAGATATGTAATATTGTAAACATTACTTGGCCCTCAAATTATCTTAGATATGTAATATTGTAAAACATTACCTGGCCCCACTTTATCTTAGATATGTAATATTGTAAAACATTACCTGGCCCCAAATTATCTTAGATATGTAATATTGTAAAACATTACCTGGCCCCACTTTATCTTAGATATGTAATATTGTAAAACATTACCTGGCCCCAAATTATCTTAGATATGTAATATTGTAAAACATTACCTGGCCCCACTTTATCTTAGATATGTAATATTGTAAAACATTACCTGGCCCCAAATTATCTTAGATATGTAATATTGTAAAACATTACCTGGCCCCACTTTATCTTAGATATGTAATATTGTAAAACATTACCTGGCCCCAAATTATCTTAGATATGTAATATTGTAAAACATTACCTGGCCCCACTTTATCTTAGATATGTAATATTGTAAAACATTACCTGGCCCCACTTATCTTAGATATGTAATATTGTAAAACATTACCTGGCCCCAAATAATCTTAGATATGTAATATTGTAAACATTACTTGGCCCTCAAATTATCTTAGATATGTAATATTGTGAACATTACTTGGCCCTCAAATTATCTTAGATATGTAATATTGTAAAACATTGCCTGGCCCCAACTTATCTTAGATATATAATATTGTAAAACATTACCTGGCCCCAAATTATCTTAGATATGTAATATTGTAAAACATTACCTGGCCCCAAATTATCTTAGATATGTAATATTGTAAACATTACTTGGCCCTCAAATTATCTTAGATATGTAATATTGTAAAACATTACCTGGCCCCAAATTATCTTAGATATGTAATATTGTAAAACATTACCTGGCCCCACTTTATCTTAGATATGTAATATTGTAAAACATTACCTGGCCCCAAATTATCTTAGATATGTAATATTGTAAAACATTACCTGGCCCCACTTCATCTTAGATATGTAATATTGTAAAACATTACCTGGCCCCAAATTATCTTAGATATGTAATATTGTAAAACATTACCTGGCCCCACTTTATCTTAGATATGTAATATTGTAAAACATTACCTGGCCCCAAATTATCTTAGATATGTAATATTGTAAAACATTACCTGGCCCCACTTTATCTTAGATATGTAATATTGTAAAACATTACCTGGCCCCAAATTATCTTAGATATGTAATATTGTAAAACATTACCTGGCCCCACTTTATCTTAGATATGTAATATTGTAAAACATTACCTGGCCCCAATTATCTTAGATATGTAATATTGTAAAACATTACCTGGCCCCAAATAATCTTAGATATGTAATATTGTAAACATTACTTGGCCCTCAAATTATCTTAGATATGTAATATTGTGAACATTACTTGGCCCTCAAATTATCTTAGATATGTAATATTGTAAAACATTGCCTGGCCCCAACTTATCTTAGATATATAATATTGTAAAACATTACCTGGCCCCAAATTATCTTAGATATGTAATATTGTAAAACATTACCTGGCCCCAAATTATCTTAGATATGTAATATTGTAAACATTACTTGGCCCTCAAATTATCTTAGATATGTAATATTGTAAAACATTACCTGGCCCCACTTTATCTTAGATATGTAATATTGTAAAACATTATCTGGCCCCAAATTATCTTAGATATGTAATATTGTAAAACATTACCTGGCCCCAATTATCTTAGATATATAATATTGTAAAACATTACCTGGCCCCAAATTATCTTAGATATGTAATATTGTAAAACATTACCTGGCCCCAAATTATCTTAGATATGTAATATTGTAAACATTACTTGGCCCTCAAATTATCTTAGATATGTAACATTGTAAAACATTACCTGGCCCCACTTTATCTTAGATATGTAATATTGTAAAACATTATCTGGCCCCAAATTATCTTAGATATGTAATATTGTAAAACATTACCTGGCCCTCAAATTATCTTAGATATGTAATATTGTAAAACATTACCTGGCCCCACTTTATCTTAGATATGTAATATTGTAAAACATTACCTGGCCCTCAAATTATCTTAGATATGTAATATTGTAAAACATTACCTGGCCCTCAAATTATCTTAGATATGTAATATTGTAAAACATTACCTGGCCCCAAATTATCTTAGATATGTAATATTGTAAAACATTACCTGGCCCCAATTATCTTAGATATGTAATATTGTAAAACATTACCTGGCCCCAAATTATCTTAGATATGTAATATTGTAAAACATTACCTGGCCCCAAATTATCTTAGATATGTAATATTGTAAAACATTATCTGGCCCCAAATTATCTTAGATATGTAATATTGTAAAACATTATCTGGCCCCAAATTATCTTAGATATGTAATATTGTAAAACATTACCTGGCCCCAATTATCTTAGATATGTAATATTGTAAAACATTACCTGGCCCCAATTATCTTAGATATGTAATATTGTAAAACATTACCTGGCCCCCAAATTATCTTAGATATGTAATATTGTAAAACATTATCTGGCCCCAAATTAGCTTAGATATGTAATATTGTAAAACATTACCTGGCCCCCAATTATCTTGTGTAATATTGTAAAACATTACCTGGCCCCCAAATTATCTTGTGTAATATTGTAAAACATTACCTGGCCCCAAATTATCTTAGATATGTAATATTGTAAAACATTACCTGGCCCCCAAATTATCTTAGATATGTAATATTGTAAACATTACCTGGCCCCCAAATTATCTTAGATATGTAATATTGTAAAACCTTACCTGGCCCCAAATTATCTTAGATATGTAATATTGTAAACATTACCTGGCCCCCAAATTATCTTAGATATGTAATATTGTAAACATTATCTGGCCCCAAATTATCTTGTGTAATATTGTAAAACATTACCTGGCCCCCAATTATCTTGTGTAATATTGTAAAACATTACCTGGCCCCAAATTATCTTGTGTAATATTGTAAAACATTACCTGGCCCCAAATTATCTTGTGTAATATTGTAAAACATTACCTGGCCCCCAAATTATCTTGTGTAATATTGTAAAACATTGCCTGGCCCCCAATTATCTTGTGTAATATTGTAAAACATTACCTGGCCCCCAATTATCTTGTGTAATATTGTAAAACATTACCTGGCCCCAAATTATCTTGTGTAATATTGTAAAACATTACCTGGCCCCCAAATTATCTTGTGTAATATTGTAAAACATTACCTGGCCCCAAATTATCTTAGATATGTAATATTGTAAACATTATCAGGCCCCAAATTATCTTGTGTAATATTGTAAAACATTACCTGGCCCCCAATTATCTTGTGTAATATTGTAAAACATTACCTGGCCCCAAATTATCTTGTGTAATATTGTAAAACATTACCTGGCCCCCAAATTATCTTGTGTAATATTGTAAAACATTACCTGGCCCCCAATTATCTTGTGTAATATTGTAAAACATTACCTGGCCCCAAATTATCTTGTGTAATATTGTAAAACATTACCTGGCCCCAAATTATCTTGTGTAATATTGTAAAACATTATCTGGCCCCAAATTATCTTGTGTAATATTGTAAAACATTACCTGGCCCCAAATTATCTTGTGTAATATTGTAAAACATTACCTGGCCCCCAATTATCTTGTGTAATATTGTAAAACATTACCTGGCCCCAAATTATCTTGTGTAATATTGTAAAACATTACCTGGCCCCCAAATTATCTTGTGTAATATTGTAAAACATTACCTGGCCCCAAATTATCTTAGATATGTAATATTGTAAACATTACCTGGCCCCCAAATTATCTTAGATATGTAATATTGTAAAACATTATCTGGCCCCAAATTATCTTAGATATGTATTATTGTAAACATTACCTTGCCCCAAATTATCTTAGATATGTAATATTGTAAAACATTATCTGGCCCCAAATTAGCTTAGATATGTAATATTGTAAAACATTATCTGGCCCCAAATTAGCTTAGATATGTAATATTGTAAAACATTATCTGGCCCCAAATTAGCTTAGATATGTAATATTGTAAAACATTACCTGGCCCCAAATTATCTTAGATATGTAATATTGTAAACATTATCTGGCCCCAAATTATCTTGTGTAATATTGTAAAACATTACCTGGCCCCCAAATTATCTTGTGTAATATTGTAAAACATTACCTGGACCCAAATTATCTTAGATATGTAATATTGTAAAACATTATCTGGCCCCAAATTAGCTTAGATATGTAATATTGTAAAACATTACCTGGCCCCAAATTATCTTAGATATGTAATATTGTAAACATTACTTGGCCCTATATTATCTTAGATATGTAATATTGTAAAACATTACCTGGCCCCAAATTATCTTAGATATGTAATATTCTAAACATTACCTGGCCCCAAATTATCTTGTGTAATATTGTAAAACATTACCTGGCCCCAAATTATCTTGTGTAATATTGTAAAACATTACCTGGCCCCCAAATTATCTTGTGTAATATTGTAAAACATTACCTGGCCCCAAATTATCTTAGATATGTAATATTGTAAAACATTACTTGGCCCTCAAATTATCTTGTGTAATATTGTAAAACATTACCTGGCCCCCAAATTATCTTGTGTAATATTGTAAAATATTACCTGGCCCCAACTTATCTTAGATATGTAATATTGTAAAACATTACCTGGACCCAAATTATCTTAGATATGTAATATTGTAAAACATTACCTGGCCCCAAATTATCTTGTGTAATATTGTAAAACATTACCTGGCCCCCAAATTATCTTGTGTAATATTGTAAAACATTACCTGGCCCCAACTTATCTAAGATATGTAATATTGTAAAACATTACCTGGCCCCAAATTGTCTTAGATATGTAATATTGTAAAACATTACCTGGTCCCACTTTATCTTAGATATGTAATATTGTAAAACATTACCTGGCCCTCAAATTATCTTAGATATGTAATATTGTAAACATTATCTGGCCCCAAATTATCTTGTGTAATATTGTAAAACATTACCTGGCCCCAAATTATCTTGTGTAATATTGTAAAACATTACCTGGCCCCCAAATTATCTTGTGTAATATTGTAAAACATTACCTGGACCCAAATTATCTTAGATATGTAATATTGTAAAACATTACCTGGCCCCAAATTATCTTAGATATGTAATATTGTAAAACATTATCTGGCCCCAAATTATCTTAGATATGTAATATTGTAAACATTACCTGGCCCCAAATTATCTTAGATATGTAATATTGTAAAACATTACCTGGCCCTCAAATTATCTTAGATATGTAATATTGTAAACATTACCTGGCCCCAAATTATCTTAGATATGTAATATTGTAAAACATTACCTGGCCCTCAAATTATCTTAGATATGTAATATTGTAAACATTACCTGGCCCCAAATTATCTTAGATATGTAATATTGTAAAACATTACCTGGCCCCAAATTATCTTAGATATGTAATATTGTAAAACATTATCTGGCCCCAAATTATCTTAGATATGTAATATTGTAAACATTACCTGGCCCCAAATTATCTTAGATATGTAATATTGTAAAACATTACCTGGCCCCAAATTATCTTAGATATGTAATATTGTAAAACATTATCTGGCCCCAAATTATCTGAGATATGTAATATTATCTTAGATATGTAATATTGTAAAACATTACCTGGCCCCCAAATTATCTTAGATATGTAATATTGTAAAACATTATCTGGCCCCAAATTATCTTAGATATGTAATATTGTAAAACATTACCTGATCCCAAATTATCTTAGATAATGTAATATTGTAAAACATTACCTGGCCCCAAATTATCTTAGATAATGTAATATTGTAAAACATTTCCTGGCCCCACTTTATCTTAGATATGTAATATTGTAAAACATTACCTGGCCCTCAAATTATCTTAGATATGTAATATTGTAAACATTACCTGGCCCCAAATTATCTTAGATATGTAATATTGTAAAACATTATCTGGCCCCAAATTATCTTAGATATGTAATATTGTAAACATTACCTGGTCCCAAATTATCTTAGATATGTAATATTGTAAAACATTACCTGGCCCCACTTTATCTTAGATATGTAATATTGTAAAACATTACCTGGCCCTCAAATTATCTTAGATATGTAATATTGTAAAACATTACCTGGCCCCACTTTATCTTAGATATGTACTATTGTAAAACATTACCTGGAACCCAAGTCATTTTAGGAATGTAATAGAAGCAAATAATTAATTGAAAATAGAATGTTTTCATTTTCACAAGTCACTTTAAAACAACTTCCACAATCCAGTCCAGTATAAGTATTTATATTGGTTCCTCGAATCCCACACCCTATATAATGTATAACCAAGGCCCCACACAGTAGATCTTCTGTTTCTCAGGCCATTTTTAGTTTAACTTGACAAAGGCAAGATAAGCTATTGCCATAACGCGTGTGGAAGTCTGTCAGTCTGTGAGTCTGTTCACATTTTCCTTTAGCACGGGTTACACCCCGCAGTTCTTGTCTGATTGTCACAAAATTTCATATGCAGGTTTGGGGTCATGTCTTGATGAGAACGTCCTCTTTTCATCGTGAGTGGTCAACCGGTATGGCTGCCCGAGCCCAAAACCCCAAAACCATAAACACAGTCTACAGGTTGTATTTATAAAGGGATTTTATTGTAACTTGGTAGGATGCCTCTGTATAATGCCTAGATGGGAACTTCCTCTTCTGGGCATGATCTGTTAACCGTGATGGCTGCCCAAGCCCGAAACCCAAAAACTTTTAGCACAGTCTGCAGGTCATGTTTAATGTGGAGGGATTTCATTTTATCTTGGTAGGATGACTCCTTATGATGTCTAGATGAGAATTTCCCCATATGGGCGTAATCTGCCAACCGTGACGACAGCCCTAGCCCAAAACCCAAAAACCTTTAGCACAGTCTACAGGTCATATTTATGAAGGGATTTCATTGTAACTTGGCAGG
Source organism: Pictodentalium vernedei (assembly GCA_031216915.1). Taxonomy (NCBI): domain Eukaryota; kingdom Metazoa; phylum Mollusca; class Scaphopoda; order Dentaliida; family Dentaliidae; genus Pictodentalium; species Pictodentalium vernedei. The sequence continues at coordinate 25,338,083 of CM062290.1, read as the reverse complement.
ATGACTCCAAATAATATCTAGATGAGAACGTCCCATTTTTATCGTGATCATTCAGGTGTGAAAGGTGCCCGAGCCCAAAAACCTTTAGCATAGGCAAAAGGTCATATTTATGGAAGGATTTCATTGTAACCTGTTAGGTTGACTCCATATAATGTCTAGATGATGTCATCCCCTTTTGGTCATGATTGGTCAACTGTGATGGCTACAGGTGCCCAAAGCCCGAAAACCTTGAGCACAGTCTACAGGTCATATTTATGAAGGGATTTCACTTCACCCCGATTGCCTACATGGGGGCACAATGACGCTGTGTACTGAGGCGTACTGCACGTCAATCTAACCCTGCCTGTGCTGCGGTGCAGAGTTCAGAGTTACGATGTTGGGGAGCTGACAGCTGCTCGTCGTTGCTCGGTGGTTCTCTCCGGGTACTCCGGCTTCCTCCACCCGTAAAACTGTCACGGTCACGATTAGCCATTGTGCATAAGTATGTGACCTTAAACACCAATAAATAAATAAATAAATATAATATGAAGGGATTTTATTGTAACTTCGTAGGATCACTCCAGATGATGCCCAGATGAGAATGTCCCCTTTTTGGTTGCGATCATTCAAACATGATGGCTGCCCGAGCCCAAAGCCCAAAAACCTTTAGCACAGTCTACAGGGCATTTTTATGAAGGGATTTCATTGTAACTTGGTAGGTTGATGTCATATAATGTCTAGATGAGAATGTCCCCTTTGGATGCAATTGGGAAACTGACGGCTACAGGGGCCCAAAGCCCAAAAACTTTTAGCACAGTCTACAGGCCATATTTATGAAGGGATTTCAATGTAACTTGATAGGATGACTCGTTTTGGAATAATTTCACTGTAACTTGGTAACTTTTGTTGCTATACGTTAACTATGAGGGCCACATACATTAACTGTGAGGCCATATTAACCCACCCCTCAGCTCTTTAGTACAGTGTACACCTCATATTATTTTTATCAAAAACATAGCATACAGGGAACAGAAATGAACATATTCCCAATTATCACAATTCTTGTCTTATTTCATAATCCTTTCATAAACATTGAACATTATCCTTTTCATCAAACACAACACACAAGTTAAGCTACAGTGTCATTGACACTTTCATTTGTAAAATTGCATGTGGGCGGGTGGTTTTTAGCTGAACTTGACAAAGTCAAGATAAGCTATTGCCTTCATGCATGCAGAAGTCTGTTAGTCTGTTCACATTTTCTTTTAGCACAGGCTACACCCCGTAGTTCTTGTCTGATAGTCACAAAATTCCATATGCAGGTTTGGGGTCATGTCTAGATGAGAACGTCCCCTTTTGGTCGCAATCGGTCAGCCGGTATGGCTGCTTGAGCCCAAAACCCCAAAACCATTAGCACAGTCCATAGGTCGTATTTATGAAGGGATTTCATTGTAACTTGGTAGGATGCCTCTATATAATGCCTAGATGAGAACGTCCCTTTTGGTCATGATCTGTCAACTTTGATGGCTGCCCAAGCCCAAAACCCAAAAACATTCAGCATAGTCTGCAGGTCATATTTATTATGGAGGGATTTCATTGTAACTTGGTAGGATGACTCCGTATGATGTCTAGATGAGAACTTCCCCATTTGGTCGCAATCTGTCAACCGTGACGACTGCCCTAGTCCAAAACCCGAAAACCTTTAGCACAGTCTACAGGTCATATTTATGGAGGGATTTCATTGTTAGCTCACCTGAGCGAAGCTCAAGGGGAGCTTTTCTAATCACTTTCCATTTGTCCGTCGGGCTTTAACTTTACATTATTGACTTCTTCTCACAAACTACTCAACCAAATTGAACCAAATCTGGTGTGCATGTTCCCTCTCATATGTCAATTCAAATTTGTTCAAATCAAGTTGACCCGCCCCTTGGTAGGGCCACGCCCAAAAAGTGAGCCTAAATCTTAAAAAATCTTCTTCTCATGAACCAGCAGTAGCATAGACTTGATATTAGGTGTGCAGCTTCCTTTTGAGGTGTAAACTCAGATTTGTTCAAGAGAAGTTCTGGGGGCTATATTTACCATCAGTAAGGGATGGGCAAGAATTTTTGCCTCGCGCAAATTTTCTATTTTTCAAACCGAGAGGCTGATTTGAACCAAATTTGATATGAGGTTTTATTGGGACATTAGTAGCTAATTTATGCCAAAAAAATTTTCCCATGGCCCCATGGGAGCTGCAGGAGCTAAAAATAGAAAAAATTTAAAATGCCCATATCTCCAAAACTGCACAGCACTGAGAATTTTTATTTGGTGTGAAACTTCCTTAGGACCAACAGAATGGAATGGTAAAAGAAAATTGCTATCGGTTTTATCATAGGGTACTTTTTCGGGACTTTGAAAAAGTGCTGAGTCAGCATTTTTTAACACTGTGGGTAATGGGGAAAACATTAAAGAATCTTCTTCTCCCAAATCACTGGTCCAAAGGCTTTCATATTTCACATATAACATCATTGAAAGATTGATTCACATATTTGTTGAAATCAGTTCCCTGGGTCCATATTTGGGCTCTCTATGGGAGCCCAAATGTTCCAATTAGTGCAATATGAGGAATATTCTTTAAAAATCTTCTTCTTCAGATCCACCAATCAGTATATTTTGATATTTGGTATGCAGTATCCTTAGGGGAGTGAGATTCAAGTTTCTTCAAGCCAAGTCCCTGGGTTTATATTTGGGTTCACTGTGGGAGACCGAATTATAATTTAGTTCAATATGAGGAATTTTCTTTAAAAATCTTCTTCTTCAGTTTCAGCAGTCCGAATTTTTTTATATTTGGTATGCAGTATCCTTAGGGCGGTGAGATTCAAGGTTGTTCAATCCAAGTCCCTGGGTTCATATTTGGGCTCCCTGCGGGAGCCCGTATTATAACTCAGTTCAGTATGAGGAATATTCTTAAAAAATCTTCTTCTTCACATCCACCAGTCAGAATCTTTTGATATTTGGTATACAAAATCCTTAGGGAGGTGAGATATAAGTTTGTTAAAGTCAAGTCCCTGGGTTCATATTTGGGCTTCCTGTGTGAGCCCAAATTGTACCAAAATTTCTAATTTCCAAACTGAGGGGGCCAATTTGAACCAAATTTGATATGAGGGCTTATGGGGTCATAAGTACCTAATTTATACCAAAAACACTTTTCCTGTCACCCCATTCGAACTGCAGGAGGTAAAAATAGAAACAATTTAAAACGTCCATATCTTCAAAACTACATGGCGCTGAGAATTTTGATTTTGTGTGAAGTTTCCTTAGAAACAGCAGAAAGGAATGGTAAAAACAAAATTTGCCATCGTTTTTTATGCCCCTGGAAATTTTTCGAGGCGGTATATAGTCAAGGTCTCCGTACGTCCGTCCGGCCATCCATTCGTCTGTACGAACATTTTGTATTATAACTCAAGCATAAGTTGTCAAATTTTAATGTTCTTTGGTATGGTGATAGGGCAGCTTGGAGGAACAGATGCCCTTGTACCTAGCTTTTCGTCCATTCATGTTTGGTAGAGTTATGGAACCTGTTTGTTTTTGGCCACTGTTTCTAAGGTAAATTGTACCATAGCATATAGGGCAAAGTGCTTGCAGGGGAGGTTGAATGACATTTTAACCTCTACATATCAATATATCCATATAAATATGGATGACACAAGAATTATAGTGATTTGGGTTCCAGACCATTTAAAATTGTATCACCGCACCAATCGATTTCAAATTTTATTTGCTTATTACTAATGTCAAAATACAGGTCAAGTTCGATTTGGAGGTTCCCTCCAACCATTCTTGCAAGAGTTATGCCTCTTTTTGAATTAAAAAATCACAAATTTCCCAATTTTAGCTTTATTCTTACTGTCCAGTGCCTATAGGGGAAGTGCTGCCCAATTTTTTTTTAGTCCACTATTTCTGTACTGCCCAGTGCTTGCAGGGGAGGTTGCATGTCATTTTAAACTATATATCAATATAATCAAATAAATATAGATGCCAGTTTCAGCTTTATTCTTACTGGCCAGTGCCTATGGGGGGAAGTGCTGCCCAATTTTTTTTAGTCCACTATTTCTGTGCTGCCCAGTGCTTGGTGGGGAGGTTGCATGTCATTTTAACCTACTACATATCGATATAACCATATAAATATGGATGCCAATTTCAACTTTATTCTTACTGGCCAGTGTCTTATAGGGGAAGTGCTGCCCAATTTTTTTTTTTAGTCCACTATCCCAATTTTTTCTAGTCCACTATTTCTGTACTGCCCAGTGTTTGCAGGGCAGGCTTGCATGTCATTTTAATCTACTACATATCGATATATTCATATAAATATGGATGACACAAGAATCATAGTTTTTTTTTAATTCCATTCATTCAAAGTTGTTTGGATGAACCAATTCTCTTCAAACATTCAGAAGTTATTTATTTACATGCAAGTCTGACTTTGCTACCTTTGGGGGCCTCAGCACATGCGTTAGCATTGCTTTTGTTTTCATAGGATACTTTTCCAAGACTTTGAAAAAATGCTGAGTCATCATATTTTAACACTGTGATTAATGGAAAAAACATTAAAGAATCTTCTTCTCCCATACAACTGCTCCAAAGACTTTTAGATTTCACATATAACATCTTTGGAAGATTCAGTCACATGTTTGTTGAAATCAAATCCCTGGGTCCATATTTGGGCTCTCTATGGGAGACAGTCTACAGGTCATATTTATGAAGGGATTTCATTGTAACTTGGCAGGATGACTTCAAATAATGTCTAGATGAGTATGTCCCATTTTGGTCGTGATCATCTAGCATTGATGGCTGCCCAAGCCCAAAAACCTTTAGCATAGTCTATAGGTTGTATTTATGGAAGGATTTCATTGTAACTTGTTAGGTTGACTCCATATAATACCTAGATGATGACATCCCCTTTTGGTCGTGATTGGTCAACTGTGACGGCTACAGGGGCCCAAAGCCCGAAAACCATGAACACAGTCTACAGGTCATATTTATGAAGGGATTTCATTGTAACTTGTAGGATCACTCCAGATGATGCCCAGATGAGAATGTCCCCTTTTGGTTGCAATCATTCAACCATGATGGGCAACTGTGATGGCTACTAGGTCCCAAAGCCCAAAAACCTTTAGCACAGTCTACAGGTCCTATTTATGAAGAGATTTCATTGTAACTTGGTAGTATGACTCCAAATAATGTCTAGTTGAGAACGTCCCCTTTTGGACGCGATCATTCAGTCTTGATGGCTGCCCGAGCCCAAAGCCCAAAAACCTTTAGCATACTCTGTAGGTCGTATTTATGGAAGAATTTAATTGTAACTTGTTAGGTTAACTCCATATAATGCCTAGATGATGACATCCTCTTTTGGTCGTGATTGGTCAACTGTGATGGCTTCAGGGGCCCAAAGCCCAAAAACCTTGCGCACAGTCTACAGGTCATAATTATGAAGGGATTTCATTGTAATTTCGTAGGATCACTCCAGATGATGCCCAGATGACAATGTTCCCTTTTGTCATGATCATTCAACCATGATGGCTTCCCGAGTCCAAAACTCAAAAAACTTTATTACAGACTACAGGTTGTATTTGTGAAGGGATTTCATTGTAACTTAGTATAATGTCGAGATGAGGACATTCCTTTTTAAAAAGTTGCAATCGGTCAACCATCATGGCTTCACAGGCCTGAAGACCGAAAACCTTTAGCACAGTCTTCAGGCCATATTTATGAAGGGATTTCAATGTAACTTGACAGGATGACTTGTTTTGAAATAATTTCTCTTTGTCTTGGTAACTTTCGTTGACATACATTAACTGTGAGGGCCACATACATTAACTGTGAGGTCCACATTAACCCACCCCTCAGCTCTTTAGTACAGTGTACACCTCATATTATTTTTATTAAAAACATAGCATACAGAGAGCTAAAGCATTGCAAAGCATTCTTGCACTCAAGGGACAAATTTATCAATTTTATTAACTAAAAATATCAGACATAAACCATTTAATTTTTATTTTTTCTAAGTTTGCATTGGTTATAAAAAGAGAGCATGCAGCCATCAAAAGGACCATATGGGATGGACTGAGAAACAGATTTTTAACTTTTTTAGGTCCAACTGACCCTGTGTATTTTTACAGAGTTAGTTTACGTTTTCATGTAGTGTGTAATATGGCCACCTAGCAACTAAGTCTCTGCAGTTCCTATGGTTAGTCAGTGTACATTAAGTTACCAACTAATTCAGTACAAGGATAGGGTTAGTCACACTTTTTACAGTGTTAGTTTACGTTTTCATGTAGTGTGTAATATGGCCGTCTATCAACTAATTCTCTGCAGTTCCTATGGTTAGTCAGTGTACATTAAGTTACCAACTAATTCAGTACAAGGATAGGGTTAGTCACACTTTTTACAGTGTTAGTTTACGTTTTCATGTAGTGTGTAATATGGCCGCCTATCAACTAATTCTCTGCAGTTCCTATGGTTAGTCAGTGTACATTAAGTTACCAACTAATTCAGTACAAGGATAGGGTTAGTCACACTTTTTACAGTGTTAGTTTACGTTTTCATGTAGTGTGTAATATGGCCGTCTATCAACTAATTCTCTGCAGTTCCTATGGTTAGTCAGTGTACATTAAGTTACCAACTAATTCAGTACAAGGACACGGTTAGTCACACTTTTTTACAGTGTTAGTTTACGTTTTCATGTAGTGTGTAATATGGCCGCCTATCAACTAATTCTATGCAGTTCCTATGGTTAGTCAGTGTACATTAAGTTACCAACTAATTCAGTACAAGGACAGGGTTAGTCACACTTTTTTACAGTGTTAGTTTACGTTTTCATGTAGTGTGTAATATGGCCGCTTATCAACTAATTCTCTGCAGTTCCTATGGTTAGTCAGTGTACATTAAGTTACCAACTAATTCAGTACAAGGACAGGGTTAGTCACACTTTTTTACAGTGTTAGTTTACGTTTTCATGTAGTGTGTAATATGGCCGCCTATCAACTAATTCTATGCAGTTCCTATGGTTAGTCAGTGTACATTAAGTTACCAACTAATTCAGTACAAGGACAGGGTTAGTCACACTTTTTTACAGTGTTAGTTTACGTTTTCATGTAGTGTGTAATATGGCCACCTATCAACTAATTCTCTGCAGTTCCTATGGTTAGTCAGTGTACATTAAGTTACCAACTAATTCAGTACAAGGACAGGGTTAGTCACACTTTTTTACAGTGTTAGTTTACGTTTTCATGTAGTGTGTAATATGGCCGCCTATCAACTAATTCTCTGCAGTTCCTATGCTTAGTCAGTGTACATTAAGTTACCAACTAATTCAGTACAAGGACACGGTTAGTCACACTTTTTACAGTGTTAGTTTACGTTTTCATGTAGTGTGTAATATGGCCGCCTATCAACTAATTCTCTGCAGTTCCTATGGTTAGTCAGTGTACATTAAGTTACCAACTAATTCAGTACAAGGACAGGGTTAGTCACACTTTTTTACAGAGTGAGTTTACGTTTTCATGTAGTGTGTAATATGGCCACCTATCAACTAATTCTCTGCAGTTCCTATGCTTAGTCAGTGTACATTAAGTTACCAACTAATTCAGTACAAGGACACGGTTAGTCACACTTTTTACAGTGTTAGTTTACGTTTTCATGTAGTGTGTAATATGGCCGCCTATCAACTAATTCTCTGCAGTTCCTATGCTTAGTCAGTGTACATTAAGTTACCAACTAATTCAGTACAAGGACAGGGTTAGTCACACTTATCTTTCTCTTTATAAATAAGATCTTCTCTGTTTTGTGATTAACCATGTGCATTGCACAACTTTACTGAGTGACATTTTCATGTAGCATGTGATACGGCAGTCACCAATGTTTTATAACCAGCAAGTGTGACTAACCCTGTCCACATCTCCAGGCAATAAAAAATGTTCTTTATTAACCCTTTACCCAATGCAGACGATTGTCAAAATTTATTATTTTAAATATCCTTTTTTAAATTAAAAAAAAAAAAATCAACCAAACCATATCATGTGACCCCCTCATTGGAACGAGCTCGATGAGCTCGTTCCAAAGAGGGGTTACATAATGTGGCTTTGTTGAAATTTTTTGAAAAATAATATTTCTTCAGCTGCCGAATTTGCATATTACATTGGCGGATGTGGCCGATTTGTTGGGTAAAGGGTTAACTGTGTACTGTATAGCCTTAGTATATATCTCGTCTGTAGCGATGGCTCAGTGGTTACAGTCAGACTTGGGGCGAATACTTTGTAAATGTATTTGAATCGAATACAAATACATTACAATGTATTCATGAATCCATTTTTGAATACTTTTTAAATTAGAAGTATTTATAGCAAGGCCTTTAAGTTTTTTGTTTGTTGGGTTAAAAGTCATTTTTAAACTGATTGTCCTTTAGCTGAAGCTTTAATTTTGCTTATTATGCTTTGTTGGAAAACTAAAGTAATTACCTGATGGGAAATCCACTCTATGGGTGTCATAGTAATTAGACTACTCTCCATGAACAACACATCACAAAATGTGAGTGGATTACCTCTAAAAAAAATCACAGACTGGCGTTTCCTCTTGAACGTTAAGTATCAATTGCAATGACACCACATAAGAAGGATTAGTAAAGTTTTAGCCAGTGCACTTCATGGTTAAACCTGGAGGTCTGTTGGCTGAAAGTTCGCTAACAGCAGTCGTATTTTCTTTATAATATTTATGTGCTTTCACCGATTATAATTGGACATACTGAGCTGTACAAAGGTGACCTTAAACAGGAATAAATAAATATGTGTTTTCACTATGAAATAATGGATAAATAGAAAAAACTTTAAATAAATACAAAATTTTTAGAATATAATATCATTGAATAACTGAGTTGTGTCCAGAAAGACAAGTTTTTTTGTTTTATTTTTATTGTGCATATTTTCAACAATTTAAAAAGCCATGGGGATATGTGGCCATTGTTACATAAATAGGTTGTTGACAAGTTGTGACAAGTTACCGGTAATTTATTATTAAGTCTATTGTCTGCTTTCAATGCATAAATTTCAGACAAGGTGTTTGGTGGTATATAAATAATATCAGGGATTATTAAGTTTTTAATACTGATATGAGTTGTGAATTTGTTGCCTGGAGTCCATGGGCTTCATCTCTGAAAACCTTTTATTCAGTATATGGTTCTTTAATTCCAAAATATAGAAAGTATTCAAAAAGTATTCAAAATGTATTCATGAATACAGCTCAAATTTTAATTTTTTTATACTGTACCAATGACCCAGACTTAGCTGGTGCTAACTCTAAAATATCTAGGGCCAAATGCAAATGTTACCCCCAATCCCCAAACTTTGCATCTAAAACTGAAAATTACATGTCCTATATGGTCCTCCATACTTTTACTCCACTGCGCATGCGTAGTGTCAAGGAGGTCTCGAAATTGGTGCAATTATCATTCTTTGTTTGGCCCTCAATACAGTTACACTTCACTGTTATTTGTGCTTGTAAATCTCATATGTGTCTCACGGACATTTGATCTGTTGAATGACGCTATTTTTATATAACCTGCTACCTAAATGGGCAGGTCAGGTTTCTTATCGGCAAATGCTCTACATCTGCCTTTCATCAATTTATAGAATATTTTGTAACGGCAGGACAGAGCATTCTGTGAGTTCTCTGCATCCAGACGACCAGGTCAGGACCTGGTATTGTTTATACCGTCATCTATGTCAATTCCAACCATGATGTTGGAAACGACAATATCGTCTAGCAGGGTCAGCTTAGACCCATCATCGTACGCAGATCACCTTACCAGAACGTTATCATTACATCTCAAATTCTAGGATGTACAACCTCCTTAAGAGTTCTTTCAAGGGCCTCACGTAAAACTCCATCCTTTTAGTGGCAATATGGAGTTGGTTAGACGTGATGCGGCCCTGGCTACATCCACGCGTGTGGATAGTAAGGTGAAAAACTCTCCCAGAGTCGCTCCGGTCTCCGGAGAGTTTTCTTTGATGGCAAGCTTTCCGCAGTCTATGATCAGATAACTAAGAAAGCTTCAGACTCTCTGCTATTCAAATCCACTTCCATATAGTCGGATTCAGCAGAGAAGAGTAGGACAGGCACTTCTGGGACGAATACGTCCAAGGGAAGTTCCTATAGAGGTTCCTATGCGTCCTCTAGGTCTTACTCTAGAGCCCGTCAGGGTAGCGACTCAGGTAGGGGCTGTAATTCTGGCCGAGACATCCGGTCAGACACCCCTAGGTCGACGGGGCGAGGTGCGGGCCGTGGAGGACATGGCTTCTCCTTCCGCAAGCCTCGCAGGACCAGGAGGTAATGGTTATAACCTCTATCGTGTACTAGTGAGCGGAAGACTGTCAAGTTTCTGATTTAATTGGGAGTAGATTACGGATGTCCCTTGGATTTGAGGGGTGATTTCAGAAGGACTAAATTGTCCTTCAAACGAAAACCTCCGTTAACTCAGAAGTCCAGTCTCTTCTGGAATGATCGCGATAGAGATTGTAGAAATCCAGAAATTTCCAGGTTTCTACAACCATCCTTTTCTGGTTCCAAAACCAGACGGCTTGTACCGTCCACTCATAATTCTGAGCTGGATAAACAAGCTGATCGTGGCTCCAAGTTTATATATGGTGTCCATCTGATCGGTTAGAGCGAGAATTCGGGTGTACGACTATGCTTCATGCATAGTTCTCAAGATGCATACTTTCACGTCATGGTACATCAAGCGTTCAGAAAGTATCTTTGCTTCTTCATCATAGGAGTCGTGTATCAGTTCCGAGCAATGTGCTTCGGTCTGAATCTAGCCCCCTGGGCTTTCACTCGAATAACGAACTCGGTAATGACTCATTTCCGAGCTCATTCATCTGCGATAACGTCGGCCTACCTGGACGACATTCTTTAGAGGTACGGCAATGAGTTAACGCTTCAGAACGATGTGCAGAATCTGCTTCTATTGCTCCGACGTCTCGGTTTCATAAGTAAACAAGGAGAAGTCAGATCTGGTATCATCCAAGTCATTCACCCACCGGGGGATGAGCTTCGAAACGCACATCATTTTCGTTCATCTGCCATTACCCAGAGCGAAATTAATCAATTGTTATGCTCACTATTGTCTTCGCTCAGACAAGGTCTCATGAGACTGATATGTGTGGAGCTGCCGCGATTTTATTCCGATGGGGCAGTTACGCACTTGTCCTCTCCAATTTCTTCTGATCCAGAATTGGAGGATGAAGATTTTTTCGCTCGATACGGACATCTTCTTGTCAATCAAGTGAATAAGAGATTCAGACTTAGGCAGGTTTTCAGTGGTTAACTCAGGTAGTTCCACCGCAATTGCCGGATCCGAGTTTTACAGTCTTGACGGATGCCAGTCAAACAGGTTGGGTCGTATCATTGAGCCCAACGGATTTGAAGGGCCAGGGTCTTTGGGATCCAAAGTTCCTAATTAAGCACATTAACATCAAGAATGATGTCATTTTGGCTTGCGCTACGTTATTGGATGAACGTTATTCAGAATGCTCATGTGCTAATTCTGTCCGACAATTCAACGGTATTAGCATATTTTCGGAACTAGGGAGACAATCATTCCATTCTGTTTTTCATGTTAATAGAAGGAATCTTTCTGTTTGTACTAGAACATCAAGTTCTCCTATCGGCCCGTCATATTCCGGGTCATCTGAATGTATTACGGAGGGGTCGCTTGTTGATGCCAGAATGGACTTTCAATAAACGAGTATTCAATCAGATTTGCTACCAAGGAGAGCGGCATATGATCGACTTTTTCGTGACGCATCTCAACAATCAGTTGCAGAAGTATGTGTCACAATGTTTGGATCTTCGAGCATTTACAGTAGACGCTCTATCGATCTCGTGAGACGGAATAATAGGGTATGCGTATCTTCCAGCGCCGTTGATTCAGCAGATATTGCTCAAGTTATATATCTCAATGCAAAATTCTGTTGGTAGCATTTCTATCTCCACAAAGACCGTGGATTAATCTACTCAGGCGTCTGTTGTGGGACATGCCATGGAAGCTTCTTCCACATTTCGGTCCATTCTATGGTCAGATGGATTCAATTTACTATCAGTACTGCTTATGATATTTATTATCTTCAGTCAGCAGTCTGTGCTTTAGTTTTAAGCTCATGAAGTAAGAGTTCTTTCTACATCATGGGCTTTTGCTAATAATGTTGCTATTACAGATGTAGTGAGGGCTGCATGTTGTTCTTAGCCCTCCACTTTCTCGAATTTGTATCTGAGAAATATTGAGTCCTTTTCTGCAGATCAGCATTGTTTAGGTCCGTTATTTTTCACTCAGAATGTCGTCCACTAAACAGTGGCAACTATATATATGTAGGCTTTCAGTTCCGGCAGTGACTCTGTCCTGCTGCCCTCTTCGCTCTGGAGTATTTGATCCAGGGCAAGGGGAAAGGGGGGGGGGGGGGGCGTGGTGTGTGTGAGGGGGGGGGGGGGGGTCCCTTAGGTCATCTGCTTTATAGTGTAAAGCAAGGGAATACCTCCCTTGGAGTCAGTAATTCCGAGTCGGTACCGGGATGGTTTTAAAGTAAAGCTAATGTTTACTCATGTATGTAATATTTTTTAAGTGTTGCTCGGTGTGAGACATTTGTATATATCACGTATTAATCGGGCGTTAATATACAATCCTTGGACACTTTTATATGAGTATATAGAGTCTCATTTTGCGGGACTTCCTTATTTATTGGCTTTCCTTTAAAAATATTAGTATAAAGGGTTATACTGAATGTTAATAGAGATCATTTATGTTATTGCGCTCAATTACAGAATGGTGTTGTGTCTTTCTTTTTGATACAAATAATGTAAAGCCTATCTCTCATTTTCTCCTTCAGGGGATAGTTCTGTTATATGTAATTGAGTCTATTGGATTTTCCTTTATGTCCTAGCCCCCCCCCCCCCCCCCCCCCCCAACCTTTTTACTATTCAGCTAAGTCTGGGTCATTGGTACAGTATAAAGATGTTAAAAATTTTTTAGTAATTTATATATTTTTTATACTTACCAATGACCCAGACGGGGATGGCCCTCCCATGAGTTGGGAACTCATACCTCCCCACTGAGTACATAACGCTTACCAGGCACTGGTTGTAAGAATGATAATTGCGCCAATTTCGAGACCTCCTTGACACTGCACATGCGCAGTGGAGTAAAAGTATGGAGGACCATATAGGACATGTAATTTTCGGTTTTAGATGCAAATTTTGGGGATTGGGGGGTAAAATTTGCCTTTGGCCCTAGATATTTTAGAGTTAGCACCAGCTAAGTCTGGGTCATTGGTAAGTATAAAAAATATATAAATTACTATAAATTTTTTAAATTTTTTAACTTTTTTGAATACGAATATGAATACATGTATTCATAACTTTCATTGAATACTGAATATATGTGAAAACTTGATAAACTGTATTCGAATACGACTGAATATGAATACCCCAACCCTGGGTACAGCATTGAACTTCAAACTGAAAGGTGGACGATTTGATCCCCACCAGGAATAACTGCCTTGTGTGCTTGGGAAGGCACTTCATCCCAATTGCCCATGCAGGTGTGTGGTGGTGATGTGTATTAAGACATACTGTATGTCGGTGATGCACTTGTTCTCACCCAGTGCTAACCCGAACTGTGTGGAGTTAGTACGCTGGGGAGTCTGACAGTTGCTTGCAGTTACTCGTTCTCTTTGGTTACTCCGGCTTCCTCAATCAATTAAAACCATTCGACACCAGATGATCCTGTCTGTCAAAAGTGTCATTGAACCCCAGTAGCTACATAAATAAATAAATAGCAACTCATTACCCAGTGTAACAACCAAAACCAACCAGTACTATTCTCAAGAAGCATTCAAACTCGGCCTCAGACTCACTCCTCAGTTGAATGCATTATGAAAATTTTATTTTGCCTCAATCCTAAATTGAGAACATATTCTGTGTTCCATTAACCCTTTACCCAATGCAGACGATTTCAAAATTTATTATTTTAAATATCAATTTTTCAAAAAATTTCAACAAAACCATATCATGTGACCCTTCATTGGAACGAGCTCGTTCCAATGAGGGGTCGCATGATATGGTTTTGTTGAAATTTTTTGAAAAGTAATATTTTTTCAACTGCTGAATTTGTATATTATGCGGGCGGATGCGGGCGATTCATTGAGTAAAGGGTTAATAGTTTCTAACTGGAAATATTTATCCATGTCATTTATAACTCTTTACCTCAATGGTTTCCAACTAGTTTTGCTCTGCTGGCGAATATTTCATTTCTCTCCTTTTCTCTCTTTTTCTAATACCCCTCATTACAATGGTAACAAACTATTTGTACTCTGCTTGTATGTATTTCTACTGCCTTTATTTACAACAGTTTCTAACTAATGGTACTCTTTCCATTCAATTTCTATTCCAAAATGATCCCTATCAAATTGTACTCTGTTTATTTGGACCTATCAAATTATACTTCGTTTATTTAGACCTATTAAATTGTACTCTGTTTATTTTGACTACACGTTATTAGAACAGTTTCAGACTATTAATTCTCTGTTTTTGTGTGTTTCTAGTCCCCCCCTCCCCCCAACCCTAATTGAAATACTATGTGTATTTTTACGCACCTTCATTGTTATACTATCAGTGGTAGGATGGGGGATGGGTCGTGCCTCAGTGTATGGACCTTCCCCCTCGACCTAGGAAGAGACATCATAGACATGTGACTCAGTTACGCTCTGTGTGTTTGTCATGGTAGCCCGCCTCTATTTATTCGATAAGATTTGAGTCGTTCCAACCATGCCTGTTCCAGTGACTATTCAATAGCTTCTTTGCTGGACACTTTTTCATATTAAAAAATCAGATAAGACTTTCTCATACACAAGGGATATAACTCTGTATAGGTAGAGGGATATTAAGGAAATGAAGCAATCTGATTGAACATTCTGACAGAATAGTAAAGGTAGAAGCCAGAGGCAGCAGGGGCTAGGTAGACTGCTGGGGGTTAGAGTAACAAGAATAGAATCTGTAATAGTACATAGTGCAAGACTTTTTGGTTTGAAAAACTGTTCCAAGTTATAGATTCTTCCACTATAATAAGCAAACCACAGAACTACAAAATGAAACAATACCATTGTTTGAAACTGGTCAGAACTGACCAGGAAATCTAAAATGGCATCAAAGTACTAAAACTGTTCAAACTGGAAGACTATTCAATGCAACTGGAGTAGACTCCAGAACAATTGAGTAGAGTACAGCAGATAGAAGTCATAGAATAGGTAGTACATGTCCAAGAATGTTGAGTTTTGCCAGAAAAGTTAGAAGCAGGGGATTCTAAAGAAATCCGAACTAGATAAATAGTTGTGTTGTTTGTGGTATTTAGATATACTACATTTTACAATGCCCTACTCTTATAAGGTGGATTGTGGGGAAATCTGAACCTGTTTTGGTAATTTGGGGCATTTTTGGTGATTTTGGGGTATTTCCTGGGTCTCCTTGGATAATTGGATTTACACCCTCAGAAAACACCCCCGTCCTATTGTAGGCCTTTGGGTCACATAGCTACCACATGCCACCATATAAATCAAGATGGCAGTCTCCAGTAAAAACCTGGACAATGAAAATGTGTCACATTACCAACATGTACTGTGCATGTGCACTGACACCACCTATCACTATGGGAATGATGTCACAAGATGGTGGCTCACACAAGCTACCATGCCAACCAAGTATGCTGTAACTTGGTCACGTGATTATGGCATCACCTCCTAGGTTCAGGAGAAGGTCCGTCCACTGAAGCTTGATCAATCCCTCACCTACTACTACTATCTAACCGATGGTTCTCGGCCTATGTGTTTTTCCACTATACCTCATTACAATACTAACTGCTGGTACTCTGCCTATTTGTATTTCTACTCCCCCTCATTACAATACTTTCTAACTGATAGTACTCTGCCTATATGTATTTCTACTCCCCCCCCTCATTACAATACTTTCTAACTGATAGTACTCTGCCTATATGTATTTCTACTCCCCCCTCATTTCAATACTTTCTAACTGCTGGTACTCTGCCTATATGTATTTCTACTCCCCCTCATTACAATACTTTCTAACTGATAGTACTCTGCCTATATGTATTTCTACTCCCCCCTCATTACAATACTTTCTAACTGATAGTACTCTGCCTATTTTTATTTCTACTCCCCCCCTCATTACAATACTTTCTAACTGATAGTACTCTGCCTATATGTATTTCTACTCCCCCCTCATTTCAATACTTTCTAACTGATAGTATTCTGCCTATATGTATTTCTACTCCCCCCTCATTACAATACTTTCTAACTGATAGTACTCTGCCTATATGTATTTCTACTCCCCCCTCATTACAATACTTTCTAACTGATAGTACTCTGCCTATATGTATTTCTACTCCCCCCTCATTACAATACTTTCTAACTGATAGTACTCTGCCTATATGTATTTCTACTCCCCCCTCATTACAATACTTTCTAACTGATAGTACTCTGCCTATATGTATTTCTACTCCCCCCTCATTACAATACTTTCTAACTGATAGTACTCTGCCTATATGTATTTCTACCCCCCCCCTCATTACAATACTTTCTAACTGATAGTACTCTGCCTATATGTATTTCTACTCCCCCCTCATTACAATACTTTCTAACTGATAGTACTCTGCCTATATGTATTTCTACTCCCCCCTCATTACAATACTTTCTAACTGATAGTACTCTGCCTATATGTATTTCTACTCCCCCCTCATTACAATACTTTCTAACTGATAGTACTCTGCCTATATGTATTTCTACTCCCCCCTAATTACAAAACTTTCTAACTGATAGTACTCTGCCTATACATATTTCTACTCCCCCCCCCCCCCATTACAAAACTTTCTAACAGAGAATACTCGGCCTATATGTATTTCTACTCCCCCCTCATTACAAAACTTTCTAACAGAGAGTACTCTGCCTATATGTATTTCTACTGCCCCCTCATTACAAAACTTTCTAACAGAGAGTACTCTGTCTTTGTGTATTTCTGCTGCTTCCTAATTACAATACTTTCGAATTGAAGATACTCTGCGTATATGTATTCTACCCCCCCCCCCCCCCCCCACTCACCACTACAAAACTGTGTAACTGATAGTACCCTGCCTACATGTATTTCTTCTCCCCCTCCTGACAATACTTTCTAACTGATAGTACTCTGCCTATACGTATTTCTACCCCTCCCCCCCCCCCCCATTACAAAACTTTCTAACAGATAGTATTCTGCCTATATGTATTTCTACTCCCCCCTCATTACAATACTTTCTAGCTGATAGTACTCTGCCTATATGTATTTCTACGCCCCCCCCCCCCCCCCCCCCCTCATTACAATACTTTCTAACTGACGGTACTCTGCCTATGTGTATTTCTACTCCCCCTCATTACAATACTTTCTAACAGAGAGTACTCTGCCTATACGTATTTCTACTCCCCCCTCATTACAAAACTTTCTAACAGAGAGTACTCTGTCTTTGTGTATTTCTGCTGCTTCCTCATTACAATACTTTCTAATTGATGATACTCTACGTATATGTATATTACTCCCCCACTCACCACTACAAAACTGTGTAACTGATAGTACCCTGCCTACATGTATTTCTTCTCCCCACCATTACAATACTTTCTAACTGATAGTACTCTGCCTATATGTATTTCTACTCCCCCCTCATTACAATACTTTCTAACTGATAGTACTCTGCCTATATGTATTTCTACTCCCCCCTCATTACAATACTTTCTAACTGATAGTACTCTGCCTATATGTATTTCTACTCCCCCCTCATTACAATACTTTCTAACTGATAGTACTCTGCCTATATGTATTTCTACTCCCCCCTCATTACAATACTTTCTAACTGATAGTACTCTGCCTATATGTATTTCTACTCCCCCCTCATTACAATACTTTCTAACTGATAGTACTCTGCCTATATGTATTTCTACTCCCCCCTCATTACAATACTTTCTAACTGATAGTACTCTGCCTATATGTATTTCTACTCCCCCCTCATTACAATACTTTCTAACTGATAGTACTCTGCCTATATGTATTTCTACTCCCCTCTCATTACAATACTTTCTAACTGATAGTACTCTGCCTATATGTATTTCTACTCCCCCCTCATTACAATACTTTCTAACTGATAGTACTCTGCCTATATGTATTTCTACTCCCCCCTCATTACAATACTTTCTAACTGATAGTACTCTGCCTATATGTATTTCTACTCCCCCCTCATTACAATACTTTCTAACTGATAGTACTCTGCCTATATGTATTTCTACTCCCCCTCATTACAATACTTTCTAACTGATAGTACTCTGCCTATATGTATTTCTACCCCCCCCCCCCCCCCTCATTTCAATACTTTCTAACTGATAGTACTCTGCCTATATGTATTTCTACTCCCCCCTCATTACAATACTTTCTAACTGATAGTACTCTGCCTATATGTATTTCTACTCCCCCCTCATTACAATACTTTCTAACTGATAGTACTCTGCCTATATGTATTTCTACTCCCCCCTCATTACAATACTTTCTAACTGATAGTACTCTGCCTATATGTATTTCTACTCCCCCCTCATTACAATACTTTCTAACTGATAGTACTCTGCCTATATGTATTTCTACTCCCCCCTCATTACAATACTTTCTAACTGATAGTACTCTGCCTATATGTATTTCTACCCCCCCCCCCTCATTACAATACTTTCTAACTGATAGTACTCTGCCTATATGTATTTCTACTCCCCCCTCATTACAATACTTTCTAACTGATAGTACTCTGCCTATATGTATTTCTACTCCCCCCTCATTACAAAACTTTCTAACAGAGAGTACTCTGTCTTTGTGTATTTCTGCTGCTTCCTCAATACAATACTTTCTAATTGATGATACTCTGCATATATGTATTCTACTCCCCCACTTACCACTACAAAACTGTGTAACTGATAGTACCCTGCCTACATGTATTTCTACTCCCCACCATTACAATACTTTCTAACTGATAGTATTTTACCAATGTGTATTTCTACCCCCCCCCCCCCCACCCCAGCATTACTATACTTTCTAACTGATATTACTCTACATAATTCTACCCCCCCCTCTGCCTCATTACAATACTTGCTGATAGTACTCTGCCTATATGTATTTCTACTGCTCCCTCATTACAAAACATTCTAACAGAGAGTACTCAGCCTACATGTGTTTCAACTCCCCCTCCTGACAATACTTTCTAACTGGTAGTACTCTACCTATGTGTATTTCCACCCTCCCCCTGATTACAATACTTTCTAACTGATAGTACTCATCCTATCTGTATTTCTACTCCCCCCAACCCACTCATTACAATATTTTCTAACTGATAGTACTCTATCTATCTGTATTTCTACTTCTTCCCATTACAATACTTTCTAACTGATAGTACTCAGCTTATCTCTATTTCTACCCTCCCCCTCCACCCCACTCATTACAGTACTTTCTAACTGATAGTACTCAGCCTATCTGTATGTCTACTCCCCCCACCCCACTCATTACAATACTTTCTAACTGATAGTACTCAGCTTATCTGTATTTCTACCCCCCCCCCCCACCCCACTCATTACAATACTTTCTAACTGATAGTACTCAGCTTATCTGTATTTCTACCCCCCTCCACCCACTCATTACAATACTTTCTAACTGATAGTACTCAGCCTATCTGTATTTCTACTCCCCCACCCCTCATTACAATACTTTCTAACTGATAGTACTCAGCCTATCTGTATTTCTACTCCCCCTCCACCCCCACCCCACTCATTACAGTATTTTCTAACTCTACCCCATCCCCTTATTACATTACTTTCTGATAGTACTCAGCTTATCTGTTACCCCTCCCCCATCCACCCCACTCATTACAGTACTTTCTAACTGATAGTACTCAGCTTATCTGTATTTCTACCCCCCCTCCACCCCACTCATTACAATACTTTCTAACTGATAGTACTCAGCCTATCTGTATTTCTACCCCCCCCCCCCCAATCCACCCCCCCCCCCCACACCCCACTCATTACATTATTTTCTAACTGATAGTACTCTACGTATCTGCATTTCTACCCCATCCCCGCATTACATTACTTTCTGATAGTACTCAAATTATCTGTTACCCCCCCGCCCCCCACCCCACTCATTACAGTATTTTCTAACTGATAGTACTTTACCTATCTGTATTTCTACCCCATCCCCTCATTACATTACTTTCTGATAGTACTCAGCTTATCTGTTACCCCCCCCCCCCCCCCCTCCACCCCACTCATTACAATACTTTCTAACTGATAATACTCAGCTTGTCTGTATTTCTACCCCCCCCCCCACCCCACTCATTACAGTACTTTCTAACTGATAGTACTCAGCCTTTCTGTATTTCTACTCCCCCACACCCCACTCATTACAGTATTTTCTAACTGATAGTACTCTACCTATCTGTATTTCTACACCATCCCCTCATTATATTACTTTCTGATAGTACTGAGCTTATCTGTTACCCCCCCCCCCCCCCACTCATTACAATACTTTCTAACTGATAGTACTCAGCCTATCTGTATTTCTTCCCCCCCCCCCACCCCACTCATTACAGTATTTTCTAACTGATAGTACTCTACGTATCTGTATTTCTACCCCACCCCCTCATTACAATACTTTCTAACTGATAGTACTCAGCTTATCTGTATTTCTACCTCTCCCCCCACCCCACTCATTACAATACTTTCTAACTGATAGTACTCAGCCTATCTTTATTTCTTCTCCCCCCCCCCCCCCCACCCCACTCATTACAGTATTTTCTAACTGATAGTACTCTACCTATCTGTATTTCTACCCCATCCCCTCATTACATTACTTTCTGATAGTACTCAGCTTATCTGTTACCCCCCCCCCCCTCCCCACCCCACTCATTACAATACTTTCTAACTGATAGTACTCAGCTTATCTGTATTTCCACCCCCTCCACCCCACTCATTACAATACTTTCTAACTGATAGTACTCAGCCTATCTGTATTTCTACTCCCCCCCCCCACCCCACTCATTACAGTATTTTCTAACTGATAGTACTCTACGTATCTGTATTTCTACCCCACCCCCTCATTACAATATTTTCTAACTGATAGTACTCAGCTTATCTGTATTTCTTCCCCCCACCCCCACCACACTCATTACAATACTTTCTAACTGATAGTACTCAGCCTATCTGTATTTCTACTCCCCCCCCACCCCACTCATTACAGTATTTTCTAACTGATAGTACTCTATGTATCTGTATTTCTACCCCACCCCCTCATTACAATACTTTCTAACTGATAGTACTCAGCTTATCTGTATTTCTACCCCCACCCCACTCATTACAATACTTTCTAACTGATAGTACTCAGCCTATCTGTATTTCTACTCCCCCCCCCCCCACCCCACCACTCATTACAGTATTTTCTAACTGATAGTACTCTACCTATCTGTATTTCTACCCTATCCCCTCATTACATTACTTTCTGATAGTACTCAGTTTATCTGTTACCCCCCCCCCCCCCACTCCACTCATTACAATACTTTCTAACTGATAGTACTCAACTTATCTGTATTTCCACCCCCCTCCCTCCACCCCACTCATTACAATACTTTCTAACTGATAGTACTCAGCCTATCTGTATTTCTACTCCCCCCACCCCACCCCACTCATTACAGTATTTTCTAACTGATAGTACTCTATCTATCTGTATTTCTACCCCACCCCCTCATTACAATATTTCCTAACTGATAGTACTCTACGTATCTGTATTTCTACCCCACCCCCTCATTACAATACTTTCTAACTGATAGTACTCAGCTTATCTGTATTTCTACCCCCCCCCCCCCCCACTCATTACAATACTTTCTAACTGATAGTACTCAGCCTATCTGTATTTCTACCCCCCCCCCACCCCCACCCCACTCATTACAGTATTTTCTAACTGATAGTACTCTACGTATCTGTATTTCTACCCCACCCCCTCATTACAATACTTTCTAACTGATAGTACTCAGCTTATCTGTATTTGTAACCCCCTCCACCCCACTCATTACAATACTTTCTATCTGATAGTACTCAGCCTATCTGTATTTCTACTCCCCCCCCCCACCCCTCTCATTACAGTATTTTCTAACTGATAGTACTCTACATATCTGTATTTCTACCCCACCCCCTCATTACAATATTTTCTAACTGAAAGTACTCTACGTATCTGTATTTCTACCCCACCCCCTCATTACAATACTTTCTAACTGATAGTGCTCAGTTTATCTGTATTTCTAACCCCCCCCCCCCCCTCCACTCCACTCATTACAATACTTTCTAACTAATAGTACTCAGCCTATCTGTATTTCTACCCCCCCCCCCCCACCCCACTCATTACAATACTTTCTAACTGATAGTACTCATCCTATCTGTATTTCTACTCCCGCCCCCCCACCCCACTCATTACAATATTTTCTAACTGATAGTACTCTACCTATCTGTATTTCTACTTCTTTCCATTACAATTCTTTCTGATATTACACTACCTATGTGTATTTCTACAAATTGTCAGATCTTTGAAAATGCTAATGGTTCATTTCAACTCATTTAAAGTCATAACTAGAAAATACAATTGTAAAAGTTTTATATTACTGTGTCCAGGAAAACATTCTCTTTTTTCTCCTCTCACTTCATATGCAAGATCGTGTCCCATGTGAGATAGATATGTATTACACATTCATTAAACTTTAAACCCTTGTATTCAACGGAATCGCCGCTATGATATAAATGATTCTGTATTCAACGGGTGATATACAAACAGGAACTTTTTTACCGCACCGTTTAGTAACGCTTCGAAAAGTTTCCAAATTTCATTATACAATCATCGACCGTCTGTCACATAGTGTGAAAATGAAAACGTCCAAAGCAAAATAAAGTCGGTTCACAAAAAATTAGCCAAAAGTGAGATAATATTTTTAAAAAACCTAATCATTTCCAACCAGAACATTAATCCAGTCCCGTGGCCATCTCGTTTTGTGGATCCCATTATATCTAAATTGGTCAACTTTATTTCGGTAAATCTTCGTGCATCTTGACATGCTTCGAACTTCTTTTAAAAACGTTTCTCCCAGCTGTTTTGCAACTGCACATATTTGTACTTATATTTTTACTAACAGTAATAGCCACCAAAGAGTTAGGCGTGAATGGGCAGCCCATTCACGCCTAACCATTTGGTGGCTATTACTGTTAGTTAACAGCGATACGAAACAAACACTGGTTCCAAAAAGGTTGTTTTTATTTTTTATCGATATGATCAACGTGCAGCTTCAGTCAAAACAAACTCTTCACCTTTGGGTTTAATTATCGGAATTAACATTTGTTTATTTAAACAAATTTTAATGCATGGGTTGTGTAATAAACACAGAATGCGATGTGTGTTTGAATCGGTGGGTGTTTTACATAACTCGTTGGAATGGCATAATCATATTTTGCTCAAGCCTACGGCTTTCGCAAAATATGACTGTGCCATTCCAACTTATTATGTAGAAAACCCACCGATTCAAACACACATTGCGTTCTGTCTATATCTCACATGACTGGCTAATTAGCATATTTACTGAGTGGCAGGACTATTCAATTGTCACATGGTCTTTAAAAAAACAACATGGTGTCGCATTTCAGAAATATTAGCAGACGAATGTTTGTCGAAGAAAACATAAATAAAAACACAGACTGCAAAACTAAACGATACTTGACACTTTTATATGAGCGCCGTTATGAGTGGATTGAGTTGCATGTAATTCCGGTCGAAAAGTTGTGTGATTACATTAAAGAATTCATAATATGACGTCATCGGTTTTTGTTAATGTTCATTTCACTATAAATATCTAACCCCTGTCTTGCTGTGTTATATTCAGAACTTTTATGAGCTCGTTCCGATAAGCAAATCATTTTTTTTCAGAAATTGACAACAAAATTCTTCGATATAGTTGAATGTGCACCTGAATTACTTTTGATGACCTCAGGGTGTGTTGGTAGGGGATAAAAAGTATCCCTCGTGAGGAAATCTCACCCTTGGGACAAGATATTTGTCTGGCCCAAATATCTTGCCACCGGGTACGATTTCCCACATCTGACACCCTCACCCACCAGGGATAATAATCCCTATATTAGGGGTAGCATGTTTTATAACTTTTCTATTCTATTTACAGCAGTGCGTATAACAAAATTCAATATCATGTAACTACAGATTATCTGCCTATATGCATTCTCAAATTATTTGATTTCTTTGTTACTTTCAGATTACTGTGATTTACATTCAGAAACTCGTTACTTGGTAGATCAGAATGGAACTTGTGTATCAGTTGAACCAGTAGTTATTCAGTATTGTTCAGGCGCATGTGGGCAACAGGCGACATTACCTCTGTTGTCATTTACGAAAGAACCGTCATATTATTCCCCTACTCTGTTCTGTACCGGCACTGTGCTTCGCATGGATATCACCGTAGCAAAATGTACATGGTCTAGCAAATTAATGGAGATGAGTTATCCTGTATACACAAACTGCACATGTGCCCCACCGCAGGTTTAGAAAGGTAAGAGCTTCAAAATACTTTTAATTTCAAATGATTGACGCTGCCTGCTCAGTACATAGAAATAATAAATAATATAGTTAAAAGCTGTGAATCTTCATCATACTTTCAGACATTATAATAAAGGGCATGCTTTGTGTATGTCTTCAGGCTTTATTTGTGTAATCTTCAGGCTTTACAATAAAGGGCATGCTTTGTGTATATCTTCTGGCTTTATTTGTATAATCTTCAGGCTTAATAATAAAGGTCCAGCTTTGTGTATATATTCAGGCTATATATTTGTATATCTTAAGGCTTTAGAATAAAAGGCATGCTTTGTTCACATCTTCAGCCTTTATATGTGTAATTCACAAGCTTTATAATGTTCCCCACTGTGGCTATAGAAAGGTAAGAACTTCAAAATACTTTTCATTGCATATGATTGATGCTGCCTGCTGAGGACATAGAAATAATAAATAATATAGTTAAAAGCTGTGAATCTTCATGATACTTACAGGCTTTATAATAAAGGGCATGCTTTGTTTATGTCTTCCGGCTTTATGTGTGTAATTCTCAGGCTTTACAATAAAGGGCATGCTTTGTGTATATTTTCAGGCTTTATAATAAAGGGCATGATTTGTGTATATTTTCAGGCTTTATAATAAAGGGCATGCTTTGTGTGTATCTTCAGGCTTTATAATAAAGGGCATGCTTTGTGTATATCTTCAGGCTTTATTTGTGTAATCTTCAGGCTTTAAAATAAAAGAAATGCTTTGCATATATCTTTAGCATTTATTTGCGTATATCTTAAGCTTTATAATACAGGTCATGCTTTTTGTGTATGTCTAAATATAATGCCTCCCTCCCCCTCTTTTCTACCCCTTTCTCTCTTATGGGTATGAAGACAATTCTGCCTAGGGCTTCAGGTTTTATAATGTTTTGGTTATGTCTTTAGCCTTTATTTGTGTATATCTTCAGGCTTTATAATAAAGGTCATGCTTTGTGTATATCTTCAGGCTTTATTTGTGTATATCTTCAGGCTTTATAATAAAGGTCATGCTTTGTGTATATCATCAGGCTTTATTTGTGTATATCTTCAGGCTTTATAATAAAGGGCATGCTTTGTGTATATCATCAGGCTTTATTTGTGTATATCTTCAGGCTTTATAATAAAGGGCATGCTTTGTGTATATCATCAGGCTTTATTTAAGTATATCTTCAGGCTTTATAATAAAGGTCATGCTTTGTGTATATCATCAGGCTTTATTTGTGTATATCTTCAGGCTTTATAATGAAGGTCATGCTTTGTGTATATCATCAGGCTTTATTTGTGTATGTCTTCAGGCTTTATAATAAAGGTCATGATTTGTGTATATTTTCAGTCTTTACAATAAAGGGCATGCTTTGTGTATATCATCAGGCTTTATTTGTGTATATCTTCAGGCTTTATAATAAAGGTCATGATTTGTGTATATCATCAGGCTTTATTTGTGTATATCTTCAGGCTTTATAATAAAGGGCATGCTTTGTGGAAATCAACAGGCTTTATTTGTGTATATCTTCAGGGTTTATTTGTGTTATCGTCAGGCTTTATAATAAAAGAAATGCTTTTCATATATCTTCAGCATTTATTTGTGTATATCTTCAGGCTTTATAATACAGGTCATGCTTTTTGTGTATGTCTAAATATAATGCCTCCCTCCCAATATTTTCTATCCCTTTCTCTCTTATGGATAGGAAGTCAAGTCAAATGATGCCCACTTCAGACGATTTCTACTACAGGCATTGGTTATCGGGTCCTACTTTACCAGAAAAGCATAACCTGTTTACCATAATAATATTAACACTTTGGTGTGCCGCTGTTTTGTTTCAGTTCTCATATGAAAAGACCTTTCTGAACCACGGGTTCCTAAATGTTTCTCCCTACCATCCCCACCCCTTCTCTCCTCAAAACCACAAAAAGAACTGTATAATATTTACCCCCATACTTCTTTATTCCCAGTTTCACTTAACAGTATACAGTGGAACCCTGTTAATTGAATAGCCACTTTGCCATTGGAAATTATTCAATTAACCAGAGTATTCAATTAACAGGGAAGGTGTCACTTTCCTGTATTCTAGAGATAAACTTAGCATTTATTCTATTATATCTTGTTTGACAGAGCTCCATGAGCTCTGTCAAACAAGATATAATAGATTAAATGCCTATATTGGACGTACTGAGGCGAAATAGGTCTATAAACAAAGGAAAACTGGGGAGAGTCAGGGTAGTTTCTCATCATGTTACAAGATTTTTTATTCAGTTAACAGGAGTTTACTCTATAACCTAAGTAGGTAATAATTGCCGATTCAAGCATCAACGTACATGTACACCTCCATAGGATTTAGTGTTAAAATCAGGTACAGGTACATGATTTGAACGTTTTTTAAGGTGATTTAGAACCGGCTTTGCCGATTCAAACATCACTGAATTGTATCCTAGAGTGAAAAAAACGCCCGTAGCTTTATGTACACGTTCATGTACCGTTTGATGTTTGAATCGGCAAATGGGTTTCCCCCATAGGATTCAGTGTTAAATTGCGAGCAAAAAACGTTTTGTCGTTTCTAAATCATCATCTTGCCGATTCTAAATCATCCGCGTCCGTACACGATTTTAACACTGAAACCCTATGGAGGCGTACACGGAGATCCACTTGCGGATTTTAGGTCTGAAATCGAATCGTGTGAAGAGGTGATGTTTGAACCGGCAAACCCACTGTCGTGTTTCCCGAAGTAAAACTAACACACGTTATTGCGAGGTAATCTTAATAAACACTTAATGGAATGTTTTGAATGAAGAATATTGCCAGAGTGTTAGAATCCGCAAACCCACTGTCACGTTTTTGATTGATATATAGGAGAGAAAAAAAAATATATAAATAATAGTTATTTAAAAAATAAATATATCAAATCGAATAGATAATAAAAAAAAATACGTAAATCATGTGTGCTTCCCAGACTATTAGAGCGAGGTTTCTTTTAAACATACTGATGAGAGCATACGCAATCTGCGTGAATGAAGAACTACGTCCCATCTTGTTAGAACGATGCGTCGGATGTCGGGATCATCTAGACTTCAATCACGAGAATCATTCGTGTCTGACGATGGAAAGGGAAGATATGGTCGTCAAGTATTTCGAACCGGCGTTCGAACGCTTTAGATTCGACGATGTGATCACGCTTTGGAAGAGATTAGTCTTCTGTAAGAATCAAGACAAGCCTACAGTTTCGGAAGAACTGAAATTGGCGCGTAGAAGTCTGACTTTAGAAGACAAGGGATGCATCATGAAATTCTTGTTCAATGAAGCATACGTCTAAGTTTTCTCGTTGATATAAAATAAGGGAGAATAGAAAATAAAAGTAAATACATACATAAAATTTTTTATCTAATATTAGAAAGAAAAAAAAAATACAAAAATGAGAACCGGAAATAAATTGTATCCGATGTTAGTAGACGATGAGGATGAGAAGCTGATCAACGTTTTGCCGACGACACCGTCGCTAGAAGAAAGAGAAAGAGGAGAGAGGTATCGCATCGATCAAATCAGTAGAATCCAAGAGTATCTAACTCGAGAGATTCTCGTCATTCCCTCAAGAAGAAGTATTCGCGTTTCGTGAAATTCGTCAACGCGATCGACACGACACTCATGGGTTTACACGCGGCCGGCATCGGATTGTTGTCGACCGCGGTTGGCATTCCGATCGTGTTGACCGTAGAAGGAGTGGCTCTTGCCGCCGGATTGTTTAGCACGCTCGGAAACTTTTTGAGTAGGAAATTATATCTGAAGGCGAGGAAACACGACAAGATTCGCATTTTGGCCGACTCCAAGATCGACACGATATCCGAAATGATCTCTATGGCATTGAAAGAGGGTAGGATATCGGCCGGTGAATACTTCGCGATATTGAGCGAGAAAACGGAATACGATGCCATGAAAGAAGCCGTGAGAATCAAGACTCGTCAGATCATCAAGGAGGAGATGAAAGATTCTCTTGTGGAAAAGGGGAGGAAAGAGGCCAGGGAGGAATTCAGTAAGATGATAGAACTCAAGAGCAGCGATTGAAAAGAAAATATATATATAATAAGAACAGAATTAATTACTTATTAAATTTAAATATAAAATAAAAAAAAACGAAATTAATTTAAATAACTCTTAAAAATGTATTGCGTAAAGTGTAAGAGAGTTACCGAGACGAGTAATTCTAGAGAAGTGCGAACTAAAAACGACAGACAGATGCTTCACGGAATTTGCGATGGGTGTGGTTCTGTCAAGACACGATTCATCAAAAAAAAAGAACGCGAGCAAAGGTAAAGGCATCGTGAATAAAATGATCAATAATCTACCTTTCGAAATGCATCTGCCCGGTCACAGTTTTACGGGACCCGGAACGAAATTGAACAAGAGACTCAACGCCGATCTGACACCCAAATCTTGGAGCAAACCTGTGAATAGGGTGGACACGGCCGCGTATGATCACGATCTGTGCTACGCCGGACATCCCGACACCAAGACTCGCAATGACGTCTGCGATAAAAACATGTTGGGGCAATTGAGAGGCATATCGAATCCGACCAGGAGAGAGAAGATAGAACGTTCGCTGGTTGGCAATCTGATCGGTGCGAAACGTCGATTCGGATGGGGCGTTCAAAAAAAAAAAAAGCGTATCTGAAAAGAAGAAGAAACGATTATTGACGAGCGAATTGGCCGAGGAGTTACACAAACCCATAGTGCGTAAATTTCGAAAGAGAAGGGTGTTCGTGAAGGGTTTGGATGATATTTGGTCTGCCGACTTGGTCGACATGAGATCGTTTTCGAGGTGGAATGAGGGCGTCAAATATCTATTGACGTCATCGACATGTTTTCCAAATACGGTTGGATCAGAGCTTTGAAGAATAAATCGGGACCTTGCGTCGCCGAGGCTCTGAAGAGCGTGTTCGACTCGTCTTCTCGAAAACCGAGTAAATTGTGGGTGGATAAGGGAAAGGAATTCTACAACAAGCACGTTCATCGATTGGTAGACCTATACTCGATCGAAAACGAAGAGAAAGCCAGCATGGTGGAATGTTGGAATCGAACGATGAAGGAAAAGATGCACAGATACTTCACGGCGAATTCGACCAAGAAATACATATACGCTCTGAACGGTCTGGTTAAAGATTACAACAACACCCGACACAGATCGATCAAGATGACTCCCACGGAAGCTAGCGATCCTCGAAACAAAAAACAGGTCTACACGAATCTATATCCTGAGAGATCTAAGATCAGGAAGAAGTCTAGAACGCCGAAATTTGCGGTCGGTGATCGAGTGAGAATTTACGCTTATAAGAAGCACTTCGAAAAGGGTTATACTCCTCGATGGACCTCGGAAATCTTCGTGATAATCAAAATATTTCACACCGATCCGGTGACTTACGAAATCGAAGCTTTGGATGGAGAAGAGATCATCGGAAAGTTTTACGAACAACAATTACAGAAGACAAAGTTTTGATAAAGAAAGCAAAATTTCTTTATTTACTTTCTTTAACATTTTCTTGTTTACACACATATATATAAGAGAGAAAACATAATAATAAAAAATAATTAAAAACTATTTTTAGATAAAGAAAGCAAGTTAATAAACAAAAAAAACTAAAAATCCTTTAAAATGACAAATATACTAGATATAGCACAAAGCATAGTGAAAGGTGAAAGTATTCAAGAATATGACGTTCACTAATACGAACCGGTAACTGGAACAAGTTTGAACAAGGCAGGAGAGATAAGAATCAACGTCGAAACTCAAGATCTATTCATACATCCTAGCGAGAGTTACATAGTGGTGCAGGGACGACTCACCAAGGAAGATGGGAGCGACTACGCCGACAATGACATGGTTACTCTAGCCAATAATGGCATCATGCATCTATTCAGTAATATAAAATACATGCTATTCGGACAAGAGATAGAATCTGTGTTTCATCCCGGTCAGGCCACCACGATGTTTGGACTCTTGACATATCCTGATGATTTTTCGAAATCCAGAGGACTTAATCAGTTGTGGGTGAAAGACACCGTCGGCCCTGCTAGCGCCGGCGCCGCCATGATATTCGACTACGTCGTCAAGACGTCCAGACCTAAAGGAACGTTTTCGTTCAGGATACCTTTGAAACACATCTTCGGATTCGCGGACGATTACAACAAGATCATGTATGGATTCAAACAGAATCTGACGTTGATTCGAAAAGGAAACGACGACGCAATAGTGAGACTCACTGCGACCGATGCGGGTAAGATAACTTTACACAAGATATCGTGGTTCGTTCTGCACGTGGAGCCTTCGATCGTGGAAAAAGCGCGTCTCTACAAGATCATAGAATCCAAGAGTAAATTACCCGTGGGATTTAGAATGAGACAGTGCGACACGGCTAGCATTCCTCCCTCCACGAATCACTTCAATTGGAGATTGACAGTGAAATCCGCTTCCGAGAGACCGCGTTTCATCGTGGTTGCGTTTCAGACCGATAGGGACGGGTCTCAGGAAAAGAATGCATCGCTGTTCGATCACTACAGTTTGAGAAACATGCAAGTGTTTCTGAACGCCATGAGATATCCAGCAATCGATTAAAACACGTCGTTCGACAAGAACGATTTCTGCAGACTGTACGGCGACGCCACTGATTTTAGAAAGAAGTATCACGGTCTAGACGAATTGATGAGCAATCCTAACATATCTCCCGGGGAATACAAGTCGATGTATCTCATGTTCGTATTCGACGTCAGTAAACAGAGTGAACGACTCAAGAGTAGCGTCTTAGACATTCAGATCAAGATGCAATTCGATAGGAACGTTCCGAGAAAAACCGAAGCCTTCGCCCTGGTCCTGTCGGACAGAGAATTACAATTCGAATCGGACGGAAATAAGATGTCGATCATTCGATGAGAGACGAGTATGTGAAAAAAATTAATAAACGTTAAAAATGTGGATGTAAGATTAATTAAAAACCAAAATCTCGAAAACAAAATGGATGTTTTTGACACGAAAACAACAAATCATCTGTTCACTTCAGATTACTACGACGTTAAAATAAAATACTTGGAAAAATGGATTCAAATTGAATATGAAGAACGTAACACAAAAAAAGGATGGAATAGTGATTTTAACGAATATCGTTTAAAAGAAAAAGAAGAGTTTGATCTCATAAGATCTAACAAAGAAATTATAAAAAATACAATTTTAAAATGTCGCAAATGTAAGAAACGTCAAATAAAAATCGAATCTCAACAAACTAGATCTGGTGATGAACCAACAACCGTATTCGCAAAGTGTATAAATTGTAATCATAAATGGATAGAAAATTAAAAAAAGGATGCAATTTTAATCATCGTCATAAGTGACAAAATTCTTTTACTAAAGAAAAAAAACATTTCAGATATCGTATAATAATATATAATAAAAAGTTATCAAAAAAAAAACCAAAAAAAAAAAAAAAGTAATGAGATCAAGAGAGATTGAACATCTTTCTAAATCTCATTACTTTTTTTTTTTTTTTTTTTTTTTTTAAATCACACATTATTTTTTTTTTTAATTCATTATTTTCCACGCGTTCACTGTTTGTTCAAAGGAACTAGTTCGATCAGTAGACTCACCACGGAAGTGGCGGCTTCGGGATTATTGGTTTTCGTAACGAAATTAATCCTGTCTCCAGCGTTCACTTTGAGAGGCGTGCCGAACGAGCTAACATTCGCGTGTTGATTCTCAGTCTTTCTGACGCTGTATCTCTTATTGCTCTCTACTCCATTCACCATGAGACTGACGACCGCTCTGTTATTCAAATCCGAGGAAGCCAGACTCATTCGAAGGATTTCACCTCCCAGGGGCATGGGATATCCCACCTGACCATGTTTTGATCCGCTACCTCCATTTCCGAAAGACCACTCAGCTTTTCCTTCATCTAAGGTGCCGGCCTCTTTGGCCCACACAGTGATCAATTGTCTAGCATATTTGACTTTCTCCACCACCGAAATCAGGGTGCAGGCATCCGTCATGTTCACGGGATCCGGTAGATTCGTGAGCGCGTGTCCACCCATGTCTAGTTTACCTTCCATGATGTCACCCTTTCTCCAGACCGAGTTGTCGTCCACGTACTTTCTGCTGACCGCGCTGGAATCGAATTCGTGATCGTGATCGAGACCGAATAAATTGTGACCGTTCATGTTGATGCCACCCTCCATGGTTCTGCCAGATTGTTTGTTCAGGTAGAGATCGTCCACTTGCGATTCTAGGTATTCTTGTGATTGTATCACGGCAGAATCTACGTAGCCCTTGTTGACCGCGGTTGAGTCTGCATCCGTGTCGTTGATCTTCGACAGATTCAATATCTTGTTGAATCCCGCATTCAGATCCGATTTCATTTCTCGTCTGTCAGACTTTCTCTGTTCCAGATCTACGTAGTGTTTGGTTGCCACGTCCTTGGGATTCGTGGGAGTGGCCACGTTCGTTATCTTGTTAGAATTGGCGTTCAATTCCAAGTGCATCGTTTTCTGAACGTATCTATTTCTCAGGTGTTCGCCGAATCTCGCGTGAATGTCGTCTGCGTATTTCTTGGTCGCGGCATCGGTGGGATCTATGGGATTCGCGACGTTCACCAAACGTTTGGATTTCAGATCGAGATCGTCGGTCATGGTTTTATCCACGTAATTATCTAGCAGGATTCGTTCGAAATCGGCGTTCCCCCTGTCAACGTATTTTTTAGTCACAGCATCTGCAAGATCTATCGGCTCGGGAAGATTGTAGAGCTTCTTATTGTTCATATTCAAAGGTTCTTCTCGAGGTTCGTATCTCCGAACGTAACGATCATCCAAGTTGGCAACGTTGTAACCATCATCGACTTCGAACGTCTTCCTCTTCTTTCTTAGGTTGACTTTTTCGTCGTCACTTCTACCAAATTTATCGACTGGTATGTTGTTGTAGGGATCTTTTTTGTTTTAGAAAAAATATATTCAAAACGCAGTTTATTAAAAATGAACTATGTTATTTTATTTTTCGTTTTTATTCGATTAAAATTTTTAAAATAATTTTTTATCTTTATATATACTATAAAAAAAAAAAATCTCTCTCTAATGTAAATCATTGAGAATGTCTTGAAACCGATCTCCTTCAGACCATCTCTTGAGAACGTAGAGACACAGGTGACCCCAAAACACTTGATCTGGTGATTGCACTTGTTCCGTGTTGTGACGAACCATCGATTTGTTGAAATAGTTCTTTATTTCTTTTGGCGGTGAGATTCCGTAGCTGTCGAAATAATAATTTTTCTTCTTCCCGTTCTTGATCCACGCCACCCAGTGAGTGCCTTCACCCAATGAATCGTCTAGATTTAAAATTCTGCATTCCGATTGTCGAGGTCTTCTCTTCGGCAAGGCATCTCTGGAAAACACGCCTAGAAAATCTTTGATTTTCAAATCTTTTGCCACATTCAACAGATCGATGTTGGATAGGGGTTTGTTAGGTAAGACGACACCTTCTACGGATATCTTTATTTTCTTATTCATAAATGCGTATACATTTTTTTTTTTTTTTATTTATTTTATTATAATTCACTAAAAATGACGTTATTTATTTTTTTATTTTTTTTATTTTTCTTTTTAAACTAACTCTCTCGATGTCTCTATCGATTTCTATAATTTTGAATCCATCTAATTCCTCTTGATTTTCTGGAATCCTATCATCTACAATCATATCTGGAATCTTATCATCCACAATCATATCTGGAATCCAATCATCCACATTCATATCGTCTCTAATTAGATCCACAGTCCAATGTTCGAGTGCTGAAGTGCTTATTTTATCGTCTAACACGAATCTCTTATCGTCGTCGGCCATCAGCGAAATCTTGTTGACTATTTCGGTATACAAGTCGTGATTTTCACTTCGAATCGATTTCATAGTCTTATACATCGGACCACTTCCTAACAGACAATCTTTATACTCTTGGAAAGAGATGTTTTTCTTCACCACGCACGCTTTAACTCCTTTACACTTCTTGATCTCTTCATCATTTTCTAGACGATAAGCATACAGTTTGGGTCTCAAGCCCACGAATTCGACGATTTGTTTACCGCCGCTCTCGTCCTTAAATTTACCCAACACCTTCTTGTTGTCGTTCGATTGAATGTTGGACGGGTGATCGACGGGATAATTGCTCGTGTCAAACCACTCGGCCATGCCCTGAGATATATCTCGGTAGACGTCTTTCGTCTCTATCTCGTAAACTAAACTGTCCATGTCGGTGAACAGTAGTTTGGCTTTATCACCAAATTTTCGTTTGACGTAATCGTAGTGAAACTCGTACATCAATCGCTTGCTGATATCTAAGATGATCGGTCCGAGATAATACGGTTTGTCGAACTTCAGGTGCGTCTTTTGCATGTGAACGGCCACTAGATTTTTATCGAATATGGTTCGGTGTTTGTAATTGGGTTTCACCACTAATTTTTTAGCTCTTTTCTCAGACGTGACGAGTCGAACGTCGGGTCTCTTCCTGATGTTTTCCATCGATTTACCGTACACGCAGTTGTTCATGGCTCAAATTCTGAGATTTGTGTTGAGATCGATATATTTTTTCATCCAAGGCTCTTCATCGAATCGAATGATGCGATGTATGTCGACTAATTTCATCCCGTAATCGACGTATTGTTTCAAATTCTGGCTGTAGACGACGTAGTTACGTTTGTTAAATCAATTCGGAAAGAGTTTTTCCTCATCTCCTTCGTTCGGTTCCATTCGTTCGGGAGCCAGCGGATAATCATTGTGTAGATCGTGTAATTCTTCCGGATAGTTCAAATCGACTTCTAAAATGAAATGCAAAGATATTCTCTCCATTTTTGCATCTCTTCCGGTTCTGTCACCCATTCGAAATTTCCAATCGGTAAAGGATGACTCATAGCCCAACCGTACAGATTATTAGCGTCCCAATACTGTATGTATTTATTTGATCGTTTCGAATCGAAACCTTCTTTCATGTAGGGATTGTTAGCTTCAGAATATCTGTGAGAGATCATCGAGACGCCACCTCTCGCAGCCCTTTCGAACATGAGCAACATGTTCACGTCAGATAATAATTCCAATTGGACTTCGGTGGTCTTCAACAGTGCGTCCCACGCCAGACCGGGTGCGGTGAAATACCAAGTGGGATCCAGATCGTAATTTCGACAACAGACGTCTCGAAAATTTTCGAACACGTCTGCCAAGAGCAGAACGTCAGTCTTCAGATAGAGATCGTGATAATCTCTCAT
Organism: Pictodentalium vernedei; assembly: GCA_031216915.1. Lineage (NCBI taxonomy): Eukaryota > Metazoa > Mollusca > Scaphopoda > Dentaliida > Dentaliidae > Pictodentalium > Pictodentalium vernedei. The sequence goes on along the minus strand of CM062290.1, from coordinate 25,302,071 downwards.
GGTTTTCATATCAAATGATTTCCACACGTTTTTGGTGTGTTCGTAATTTTCATCAGAAATGTCGGATTCGTATAATTTCGAATAAAAATCTTCTTTCGAAGGTAGTGTGGTGTCTTCGAATCTCTTTAGATCGCACATGTAATCGTAAGGATAGACTCCTTTCCTCAACATGACGTCTACTCGTTCTCCAAAATGTTCGCTAGTGATTTTAAATTTATCCTTGCTCATGTTATTGACTAATTTTTCCAGAGCGGTCGACATAAATTTAAAACTGTCGATGAAACGTATGCCTCTACGAATGGATTTCGTTTTTTCTTCCAATGTATTTCCGTCGATTACTCTTTTCTTCTCCATGAGCTTCCATTTCGAGAAGGAAATGTATCTTTCTTCGCTGTTCGCGATGCAAAGATGACTGTCATAACCCGAGAGATTGTGAAACATCACCGGATAGAAAGCTGCATCTCAATATTTTAAATTACACTTGCTGTGAGCCGGACCGCGATACAGACCCGTGTAATGATCGTGGTCTCTGACCTTCTTATTTCCCTCCGAATTCTCGTCGAACGATTGTCTGCATATGTGACATTCGGTGGCTCTGTTATTTTCGTCCTGCTGCTCTCGCGTGATGATCATTTTTGCCGGATTTTTGAAGTTTCCATTTTAACTCTTCCACAAACCTTTGGGCCACGTCGTTGTCTTCATACTGTTTCGTGTAGGTGAAGGGACCCATGTCGTGTTGCGAGTCAAAAGCGCATTTCACGTAAATGCAATAGCCCGAAGGTATGTGTTTTTGATATCTTTCGACGTAACTTTGAAGAGCGTTGGGTTGACAGGAATTCATTTTCGTGGTGAAACATTCGAAATCGGCGTACATGACAAATGGTACTTTTAACCTTCTATTGTGATTTTCAAACTTCACGATGGTGTTAGGTTTAGGCATTTCGACGGCGACACCTTGATTTTCGTTGCAATATTCCTGATGTTTCGCTAACGATTTTTCGTTGTGAAACGCGTTCATGCAGTTGCAACATAAACATACCTTATGTTCATGTTTATTATTTTGTTTGGACAGTAATCGGCAAGGATGTTTAACCCAACAATAATGACGATTGTCACCATTCGAAATCAATAATGAAATAATCGTCTTTTCTCTTTCGAGATACGAAGTCTGTCTGAGAGGATAGATCGTTTGTTTTTCATCGTCGTATCCCAAAACGTTCACCGCTACGGTGGGACTTTGAACCTCGAAACGTTCGATGTGTTTTAACTGCATTGGAAAAGTCACTCCGGTCCAATCGAGATTTTTAGAAGTCACCTCGTAAGAAGAAACTCTTTCGGTGTTCATTTTGACAGGGTATAAAGCGGAGGTGACTGCCCATTTAAAACACTGATCATCTTTATTTTTCACGTTGATCACGGCGTGTTTTTTAGCTAGGAAATACGGTAATTTCATGTAGGAAGACCCATTCAACAAATCGTTTTTAGTTATGTGAATTTCGAGTTTCAACACCTCATCGAACGTCCAATTACTACCTTCATGTTGATAATTCGTGAGAGACGTCAACATCTTGTCTTTCATCTTTTCGAAAACGTCCGATAAATCTGAACCTCGAAATACGGGTTCGGCATTAGATCTGAAATATGCATTTTTCACGATGCTCTCGCCGGACTTCACGTCGATTTTATTCATCATGCAATGGAGTATCATCTTAATTTTTAGTCCCACGTTCATGTATTTGCGAAACAAATCCAATACTTTTTTCTTCACCTGTTCCATGATCAATTTCGGATCGATTTTCTTCAACGAGGGAACCACGTCGAAAGTTTTAAAAACGCCTTTTGATCGCACTCTCCCGTTCTACGGACTTCGATTAAAATAGTTCCACGGTGAGTCGTGCTAAATATTCTTTTGCTTTCCCTTCGTCTATTGCTCGTCAAATTTCGCTCGATATATCTCGTTTGCCTAGAATCTGAAGTGCATCACTCGTTTTCGTTTTAGTTTTTCTTTTCATTTCTTTGGAAACTTGAAGTTCTTCTTCAACGGCTTTTCATTTAGTCGTCTTCTTATTTTTCACAATCGAAACGTTTTCGTTTTTTTTCGACGTCGGCATTTCGATTCCTTTTACTATCTTTTTCTTCTTCTCATTTTTCACAACCGAAGCATTTTTTGACGTCGTTGCTATCGGCATTTCGTTTGCCTTTCCATCGTTTCGCAAATGTTTCTGTATGACTTCAATCTTTTTTGATTTAGTTCTATGATTTCTGAAATGTGAAATTTTTAATAGTTTACAAATCTTGTTTAACTGGGGTACGTTTTTCTCATTTAAATTTTTCAATTTTTTTTATCTGTTTGCTTCATTTTGTAAGAATATATTTTTTTCGAATTTTGTATTAAATAATTTGGTAAAAAGTTTTGCTTTTTTTACTCTTTTTATATATATAAAAAGTTAAATTTTAACATCCTTTTTTTTTCTTTAATGTGAATTTTTTATGTTCCTTAACGTGAAAAAAATTGAATTAATACGAGAAAAAAGGATGTTAAAATTTAACTTTTTATATGTATAAAAAGAGTAAAAAGCAAAACTTTTTAACAAATTATATGAATACAAAATTTAAAATATACATTATTTGTAAGAATTCATAAAACAAAAAACCAAATAATTGATCATGACAACAACACCTAAAAGATGCGAATTGAAATTGAAACAAGTCGAAACGTATAAGAAATTTGGTCATAAAATCTATAGATTACAACAACACGATCCCATCGAATTGAACGAGGTCAAGATGAAGGACTTAGAGCATAAATACGACAGATATAAGATGACTTTGAAATTGGATGAAGCCATGCTCAATTTGTTTTACAAGTACCAAAGGGATCTGCCGAAAATCGTCATCGCTAAAGATAAAGAATTCGACAATGACGATTTGACGTTGTTCTATGGAAGTTACATATATCCAAAACTCTCACGTGAACCCGTGGACAAATCGGGTGGTGAGAGCAAGTTCACCGATGTAAAAAAACTCAAAAGAGTAAAGATAAAAATTCAACACGTTTTCGAAAAAGGAGAATACACGAGTGTCAACATGCTAATAACGGACTTGGAAATATAAACAATAGAGAGACTGAAATGTTAAAATTTAACTTTTTATATATATAAAGATAAAAAAACACTTTTACTAAAAAATTTTACATTAAAGAAAATTAAAAATTAGAAAAAACAACTTTTTTTTTTTTTATATATATAAAGAGAAAAAAAAAATAAACAAATTTTTTTACCAAATTATTATTTAAATACAAAATTTAAAATATACATTATTTGCAAGAATTCATAAAAACAAAAAAATATAAAATCTATAGATTACAACGACACAATCCCATCGAATTGAACGAGGTCGAGACGAAGGGCTTAGAGCATAAATACAACAAATATTGCATGCCTTTGAAATTGGATGAAGCCGCGCTCGATTTGTTTTACGAGTACAAAAGCGATCTGCAGAACATCATCATCGCCGAAGATAGAGAATTCGACAAGGATGATTTGTCGTTGCTCTATGGACGTTACATATTTCCAAACATCTCATTCAAACTCGTGAAGAAATTGGGTGGTGAGAGCGAGTTGACTGAAGTAACAAAACTCAAAAGAGTAAAGATAAACATTCAACACATTTGCGAAAAAGGAGAAAACATGAGTGTCAACATGCTAATAACAGACTTGGAAATATAAACAATAGAGAGATTGATTTTTAGCAAAGAAGAAGGAAAAAAAAAAAAGTAATGAGATCATCTTTAGATCTCATTTTTTTTTTTTTCCTTCTTCACTATTACCATATATTATAATAACGTTTCCTTTTTTCTTAAATTTCAGCGTCGATTCTTCTTCTTTTCTTTTTTTTGTAATATGATACGTTTTTATAATAACACATTTGTTTATCCGAATCATAATTATGAACAAATGTTGTGCATCTCTTGGTAACACTCGCATCATTACCATTCTCTTCAGAAGGTAGTGGTGACGGTGGAAAGCGTCTCATTCTTTTCAATTTCAACCGTCTATCCCGCCGTTTATCTAACTCTTTTATCAGTTCTTTCCTTAGATATCCATCATTAGCGTCTAACCATTTTTCCACATCTTCTTTTTTTTTTTCGCACTCTGTCTCGCGATATTCGTCATTATCGTCGAGTTGTTTCTCCACCTTTTTATCCATTTTAAATATATTATTTTATACTTTCTATGATTTATATTTTATATAATCATATAATTTTATATTATAATAACATATTCAAAATCAGTATATTCTTAAACGGCGAATTCTCACCGAGCAACAAATCCTTGCCGAGTCGCTCAACGTTCTGTCCACTCTTCAGATAGAGACCGTTTCCTCTCAAAGAGTTGCCACCTCTAACGGGTTCTAGATACAATCCTTTACTGCTGTCGTCTACGTGGACGCGACACACGGCTCCTCCCTTCTTCAAAAACAGTGCGCTGCCACCCATTAATTTCTCAACTGCCGAACTAGCGAGTCCCGTGAGAGCTCCCACGCCGAGAGTCTTTCCGAGAAAGGGTAGTGCCTTTGGGCGAAGGGTAATGCTTTTGCAGCGATTCCTGCCAATAGCGGTAGGAAACCACCTTTCATTCTCAAATTGTATTTCAATTGAGCGGGACTCAATCTCACCGTCAACCCTCTTCCATCTCGAATCGCTTTCTCCATCCTTTTGATTTGACTTCTGGTCCAGGCGATCGAATCCTGATCGCCTCTCGTCAGATCTTCGTGAGTGAATTTGAATCTCACCGCCTCGCCTCGAGTTGTTAACGCTCTCTTAAGTTTCTTCCTCTGTCTTGCGGATGTGTTCACGTTTTTAATCATGTATTCTGTCATAATTCTTTTTTTTTTAAATATATTTACTTCAATTGTTTCTTGTTTAATAATAATTATTTATATTAAAATAATTTTGTAAAATTAATATTGCGTTTATTTTATTTTTGTTATCTATATATATATTTCTCTTATGTGAAATCGTATCGTCACCCTCTCTCCGCGAAGATCTAACAGTTCGCCATTTTGATCCGTCAAAATTAGCGTTCTCCCTTATCGTCTGTCTGGGCAATCGAAAATAATTCTGTGACAGGTAGAAACAGTCCATGTTGCTGTGTTGACCCCTAACATAATACGATTCGCATCGGTTCTGTCTCTCCAAAAGCAGATCGTCGAAAATCATGAGATTCTTATCTTCCGATTTCAGTTCTCTAGGATCCGGAACGTCGCTAGCGTTCTCATAAAATCGACACTCAACGTTCGAAGATGCATTTCTCTTCATCAGCTCCATCGCCGCACCGTCCAAAATGGTCGAAAGTGGAGCTTCACTCTTGTCGAATTCCTCCCTACTGTCAAAGATTCTGGTTATGACGTCCTTGGGCAATCTACGATCCATGCACTCTCGAAGCAATCTGTATTCAGGTTGAAACAGCTCTTGCCAAACATGAACAATCTGTCGTAATCCAACCAGTCGGGTCGGGACAACAGATTCATCAACAGATTGGTCTTTCCACAATTCGATTTTCCCACTATCAAGCCTCTTATGCTTTTGGGAAAGAACTCGTTATTCGACCTCTTGGTCGCGGCGTCGTTCCAAGACATATCTTTAATGTTCATCTTTTGTTTTATTTTTTTGTTTGTTATTTTAGATTCTTTTCAAACACAAATTTTATATGTTTTTCAAACTCAGTTGTTTTAATATTATTATTTATTTATATCACACCGTTGTGAGTTCTCTTCAATCCAGATCCACTCGTCATTTTGGCTAAATCTTGTATAGGTACCACAGCGTCCTTAAAATCTTTCCAACTTTTTGGTGTTTGCTCTAACGCAGCTCACTTCGCTGGCGGACTGATCAACTTGTCGATCAACGCATCAGCTGCCCTCTTGCCAGCCACAGAAGCTATCCTACCACTGGCTTCGGAAGCGGCTTACTCACCTGCATCCAAAGCCGTCTTCTTACCGACCTCAAACGCAGTCAATGCGAGTTTTCTACCCGCATTGCTCGTGAACGCTCGCATTATAGAATCGACAATGCCAGAACCGCCTTGAACGTAAGTTCTGACGTATCCCCTGTTCTTTATCACCAACATATTTTATTTTTATAATATATTTTGTTTTTTCACTGGTAAATCGTTTTGTTGTTTAAATACTTTTATTATTCTAGTGTAAAAAATTTACTGTTTTATTTTTGTTTGTTTGTTTGTTTCTCTCTACTTATTATATACACATCAATCCTTCAATTCGTTCATCAGCCTTTTATAGTGGTTTTTATTCAAAACCTTCTGTCTTAACAATTCGTCAGACATAGTAACTATCTGATTATCCAATCCTGTGTTACCAGCCCATCTGCTCGCCATCAACAAACTCAATCTCTGAGACAGAGCGTCAGAATCGCTCGGAAGAAAAGTGGTTTTCACCCCTTTGCCAGTCACCGATTCGACGAACTTCTTGTTCACATCCCATATGGGTTTCACCACTTTCGTCCACTTGTAACCTCTGTTGGCTTTGGGTCTCGTCTCTCTGGCATCGTTATTTCTCTTCATGGCGTGGGTCTGAACCAGAATGTCGCCGTAATTGTCGAAATCCTGTTCTGTGTAATCGCTAGGCTTGTCGTAAAGGATCAGTCTGCGCAGTCCATCAGTCAATTCGTATCTGTTCGAACCAACGATCAATTCATCATCGCCAATATCTACTTCTGTGTCACCGACAAAAATTCTCCCCTCCGAATCCTTATAAAATCCATACAACAGATCTCTCTTACCGCCATCATCAGACGATGCGACGCTACCAGTGGTGATAGTCGAAGCTGTATCGGTGTCGCTCTCGCTCTCCGTTTGAATTCCTGTGGGAACGTAATCCGGTCCCATTCTCAAAGAACTCTCTTTTATGGGTCTCAATTCTTCGACTATCTCCTTCCTGCTTCGCTCTTGACCCTCCGTCACGGGTTTAAATATTTTTGTGGCTTCGCGTTTGAGTTCCATCTCATCAAGACGTCTGCTTCTGTCAGCCGACTGAATGCCCTTCTTAGCACGTTCATACTAGTCAAAAATTTGATCTTGGCGTCTAGAATCCATCTGTAAAAACATTTTTCGTTTTTAATTGTTTTATTATTTTCAAAATTAAATGTTTAATTATATTTTTTTGTTTTTAAGTTAATAAAAATCTTTCCGTCTTTAATATAATAAACTAAAAATATTCGCATCTCAACTCAGTGTTGATTAAATTGGAGAAAGTTTAAAAATACGTTTAAGCAGTACATGACAATCCGGTTTCTGATTTAATGCATTTTGATAGTAATTTACGTTTTGTCAAAGGAATTCCATTCACATATCAAAGAACCATTCACTCATTGTCGAATTAAGAGATAACCCTTTGATGACAGTTAAAACATTCCAGCACACAAAAGAAAACTGTTTTTTTTTCTAATTTTAACGTTAAAGGAATTCATTCATTCATTCATTCATTTCAAATCTCTCTGATCGTTATCGTGAATATATTAAAAATTTTACCACTCAAAACCTAATTGAGCGGAAAATGCGTTTTATCTTCATTCACGCCACAACAAAAAATATAAGCAGCATTCTTCATTCAAAACATTCCATTAAGTGTTTATTAAGGTTACCTCACAATAACGTTTGTTAGTTTTACTTCAGGAAATGCGACAGTGGGTTTGCCAGTTCAAACATCACCTCTTCACCCGATTCGATTTCAGACCTAAAATCCGCAAGTGGATCTCCGTGTACGCCTCCATAGGGTTTCAGTGTTAAAATCGTGTACGGACGCGGATGATTTAGAATCGGCAAGATGATGATTTAGAAACGACAAAACGTTTTTTGCTCGCAATTTAACACTGAATCCTATGGGTGAAATCCATTTGCTGATTCAAACATCAAACAGTACATGAACGTATATGTTAAGCTACGGGCATTTTTTTCACTCTAGGATACAATTCAGTGATGTTTGAATCGGCAAAGCCGGTTCTAAATCACCCTAAAAAACGTTCAAATCGTGTACCTGTACACGATTTTAACACTAAATCCTATGGAGGTGTACACGAATGTACGTGTACACGTACACGTACATGTACGTTGATGCTTGAATCGGCAATTATTACCTACTAACATATATTCTATTAACAGGGCAAATTTGTACTGGAGTTATGGTAAATGGTTTTGTGTTGGAAAATTATATTCAATTAACAAGGATATACAATTAAGAGATATCCAATTAAGTGGACTCCACTGTACTAACCCTCTCATTTTTTCCCCTCAGTAACCACCTGTCCTTCACTCCCTCATTCCATTTCCTCATTATACTTCTGGTGATCCCTATTCTGTTAGACTGGCATTTGGGAATTCTTTGAGAAAGTGCTCCATCACTCTCAAATTGCACATTTGGCACTCCTTGTCGACATCTTTCACAGTCTCAGCTCCCTAAGTTCCAGTGACCTTTACCTCATTTTGAACTTCATTCCCCACACCCCTCCCGAAAGTGACATTCTGGTATTCCTCAAATGCTGGGTTCTGCTGCAGGTTGCTTGAAGACACCTTTTCTCAGAGCCCTTCTTGCCAATTTAGATTTGAATTCTCCATGATTCTCGCCCTGATGGGCCTTTTACCTTAAGCTACTGCCCCTACCCCCTTCAATCCATGTCAGAGTTCTCTACTGAATAGTTTTACCATTAAATTTTCACTTGCCCAACCCACCCTGTCTTGATATTAGGATCCCAAATATTCTGAAATGTTAGTTTACACTATGGTTTATCAGGGAGAGTAACCAAATGATTCGGGTAACATGGTTTTATCAAATTCATCTTGTCCTACCTAAGCTCTGCTTTACTTCCATTAAATCTAACCTGTCCTACACCAACGGCTGTTAGGGAGAGTAACCAAACAGTTTGGGTAACTCATTTTCATCAAATCTATCCTGTCCTTACTAAGCCCTGCTTTACTTCCTTAGAATTCATCAAGTCTCTCCGGTATTAAATAAGCACTGCCTTACTTCTCTGGATTTCATCCTGTCTATCTGATCCTAAATTAGCCCTGCTTTACTTCCTTGGGTTTCATCAAGTCGATTCAGTCCAAAATAAGCCCTGTTTTACTTCCTTGTGTTTCATCTTGTTCATCTAGTCTAAATGAGCCCTGCTTTACTTCCCTGGGTTTCATCAAGTCTATCCCTTGGGTTTCATCAAGTCTATCTGGTCTTAAATAAACCCTGGTTTACTTCCCTTGGTTTCATCTTGTCTATCTAGTCTAAATAAGCCCTGCTTTACTTCCCTGGGTTTAATCTCGTCCATCTAGTCTAAATAAGCCTGGCTTTACTTCCCTGGTTTTTCATCAAGTCTATCCCTTGGGTTTCATCAAGTCTGTCTGGTCCTAAATAAACCCTGGTTTACTTCCCTTGGTTTCATCTTGTCTCTCTAGTCTAAATAAGCCCTGCTTTACAGCCTTGGGTTTCATCTTGTTCATCTAGTCTAAATGAGCCCTGCTTTACTTCCCTGGTTTCATCAAGTCTATCCCTTGGGTTTCATCAAGTCTATCTGGTCTTAAATAAACCCTGGTTTACTTCCCTTGGTTTCATCTTGTCTATCTAGTCTAAATAAGCCCTGCTTTACAGCCTTGGGTTTCATCTTGTTCATCTAGTCTAAATAAGCCCTGCTTTACTTCCCTGGGTTTAATCTCGTCTATCTAGTCTAAATAAGCCTGGCTTTACTTCCCTGGTTTTTCATCAAGTCTATCCCTTGGGTTTCATCTTGTCTATCTAGTCTAAATAAGCCCTGCTTTACTTCCTTGTGTTTCATCTTGTTCATCTAGTCTAAATGAGCCCTGCTTTATTTCCCTGGGTTTCATCAAGTCTATCTGGTCTTAAATAAACCCTGGTTTACTTCCCTGGGTTTCATCTTGTCTATCTAATCTAAATAAGCCCTGCTTTACTTCCCTGGGTTTAATCTCGTCTATCTAGTCTAAATAAGCCTGGCTTTACTTCCCTGGTTTTTCATCAAGTCTATCCCTTTGGTTTCATCAAGTCTGTCTGGTCCTAAATAAACCCTGGTTTTCTTCCCTGGGTTTCATCTTGTCTATCTAGTCTAAATAAGCCCTGCTTTACTTCCCTGGGTTTAATCTCGTCTATCTAGTCTAAATAAGCCTGGCTTTACTTCCCTGGATTTCATCAAGTCTATCCCTTGGGTTTCTTCAAGTCGATTCGGTCCAAAATAAGCCCTGCTTTACTTCCTTGTGTTTCATCTTGTTCATCTAGTCTAAATGAGCCCTGCTTTACTTCCCTGGGTTTCATCAAGTCTATCTGGTCTTAAATAAACCCTGGTTTACTTCCCTGGGTTTCATCTTGTCTATCTAGTCTCAATAAGCCCTGCTTTACTTCCCTGGGTTTAATCTCGTCTATCTAGTCTAAATAAGCCTGGCTTTACTTCCCTGGATTTCATCAAGTCTATCCCTTGGGTTTCATCAAGTCTATCTGGTCCTAAATAAACCCTGATTTACTTCCCTGGGTTCCATCAAGTCTTTCCGTTCCTAAATAAGCCCTGCTTTACAGCCTTGGGTTTCACCAAGTCTATACAGTCCTAAATAAGCCTTGCTTTACTTCCAGGGTTTCATCAAGTCTATCCCATACTGATGAAGCCCTGCTTGACTTCCCTGGGTTTCATCAAATCTCTCCTCTCCTTGTAAAGCTCTGCTGTACTTCCCTGGGTTTCATCAAATCTCTCCTCTCCTTACTAAGCCCTGCTTTACTTCCCTGGGTTTTATCGAGTCTATCTAGTCCTAAAGAAGCCATGCTTTACTTCCCTGGGTTCGTCAAGTCTATTCAGTCCTAAATAAGCCTTGCTTTACTCTCCTCAGTTTCATCATGTCTCTCCAGTCCTAAATAAGCCCTGCTTTACTTCCTTCGGTTTCATCATGTGTCTCCAGTCCTAAATAAGCCCTGCTTTACTTCCTTTGGTTTCATGAAGTCTCTCCAGTCCTAAATAAGCCCTGCTTTACTTCCTTTGGTTTCATGAAGTCTCTCCAGTCCTAAATAAGCCCTGCTTTACTTCCTTTGGTTTCATGAAGTCTCTCCAGTCCTAAATAAGCCCTGCTTTACTTCCTTTGGTTTCATGAAGTCTCTCCAGTCCTAAATAAGCCCTGCTTTACTTCCTTTGGTTTCATGAAGTCTCTCCAGTCCTAAATAAGCCCTGCTTTACTTCCTTTGGTTTCATGAAGTCTCTCCAGTCCTAAATAAGCCCTGCTTTACTTCCTTTGGTTTCATGAAGTCTCTCCAGTCCTAAATAAGCCCTGCTTTACTTCCTTTGGTTTCATGAAGTCTCTCCAGTCCTAAATAAGCCCTGCTTTACTTCCTTTGGTTTCATGAAGTCTCTCCAGTCCTAAATAAGCCCTGCTTTACTTCCTTTGGTTTCATGAAGTCTCTCCAGTCCTAAATAAGCCCTGCTTTACTTCCTTTGGTTTCATGAAGTCTCTCCAGTCCTAAATAAGCCCTGCTTTACTTCCTTCGGTTTCATGAAGTCTCTCCAGTCCTAAATAAGCCCTGCTTTACTTCCTTTGGTTTCATCAAGTCTATCCGGTCTTAAATAAGCCCTGCTTTACTTCCCTGGGTTTCATTAAGTCAGTCTGGCCCTAAATAAGGTCTGCTTTGCTTCCCTGGGTTTCATCCTGTCTATCTGGTTCAAAATAAGCCCTGCTTCACTTCCCTGGGTTTCATGAAGTCTCTCTAGTGCTAAATAAACCCTGCTTTACATGTCAGGGTTTCATCCTGTCTATCTGGTCCTAAATAAGCCCTACGTTACTTCCCTGGGTTTCATCCTGTCTATATGGTCCTAAATAAGGCCTGCTTTATTTCCCTGGGTCCCATCAAGTCTATTCGGTCCTAAATAAGCCTTGCTTTATTTTCCTGGGTTTCATCAATTTTATCCAGTTCTAAATAAACCTTGCTTTACTTCCCTGGTTTTCATGAAGTCTCTCTAGTCCTAAATAAGCCCTGCTTTACTTCCCTGGTTTTTATCAAGTCTATCCAGTTCTAAATAAGCTTTGCTTTACGTTCCTGGGTTTTATCAATTTTATCCAGTTATAAATAAACCTTGCTTTACTTCCCTGGGTTTCATGAAGTCTCCCTAGTCCTAAACAAGCCCTGCTTTACTTCCCTGGTTTTTATCAAGTCTCCCTAATCCTAAATAAGCCTTGTTTTACTTCCCTGGGTTTCATCCTGTCTATCTGGTCCTAAATAAGCCCTGCTTTACTTCCTTGGGTTTTATCAAGTTTATCCAGTTCTAAATAAGCCTTGCTTTACTTCCCTGGGTTTCATGAAGTCTCTCTAGACCTAAATAAGCCTTGCTTTACTTACCTGGGTTTCAGCAAGTCTGTACTGTCCTAAATAAGCCCTGCTTTACTTCCTTGGGTTTCATCAAATTTATCTGGTCCTAAATAAGCCCTGATTTACTAACTTGGGTTTCATCAAATCTGTACCTTGGGTTTCGTCAAGTCTATCTGGTCCTAAATAAACCCTGGTTTTCTTCCCTGGGTTTCATCAAGTCTGTTCGGTCCCAAATAAGGCTTGCTTTACTACACTGGATTTCATCTTGTCTATCTGGTTCTAAATAAGCCTTGCTTTACTTCCCTGGGTTTTATCAATTTTATCCAGTTCTAAATAAACCTTGCTTTACTTCCCTGAGTTTCATGAAGTCTCCGTAGTCCTAAATAACCCCACTTACTTCCTTGGGTTTCATCAAGTCTGTACGGTCCCAAATAAGCCTTGCTTTACTACATTGGGTTTCATCTTGTCTATCTGGTTCTAAATAAGCCCTGCTTTATTTTCCTGGGTTTCATCAAGTTTATCCAGTTCTAATTAAACCTTGCTTTACTTCCCTGGGTTTCATGAAGTCACCCTAGTCCTAAATAAGCCCTGCTTTACTTCCCTGGTTTTTACCAAGTCCACCAGGTCATAAATAAGCCTTGCATTACTTCCCTTGTTTCATCAAGTCTTATCTAGTCCTAAATAAGCCTTGCTTTACTTCCCTGGTTTTTATCAAGTCTATCAAGTCCTAAATAACCCTTGCTTTACTTCCCTGGGTTTCATCCTGTCTATCTAGGCCTAAATAACCCTTGCTTTACTTCCCTGGGTTTCATCCTGTCTATCTAGACCTAAATAACCCTTGCTTTACTTCTCTGGGTTTCATCCTGTCTATCTAGGCCTAGATAAGCCCTGCTTTACTTCCCTGGGTTTCATGAAGTCTCTCTAGTCCTAAATAACCCTTGCTTTACTTCCCTGGGTTTCATCCTGTCAGACGCATTTGTATCAGTTTTCATTTATTACCAGTATTACAGACCAATGGAACAACATGCCTTTATCTGTTCACGAGAACTCATCCCTGATCAATTTCAAGGCTTTCTTAAATGTTGGAAATCAATGCCCCCCCCCCCACCCCACCCCTGTGTCTTGCACAGCTCAGATATATCATTGTAGGTTGCAACTGTATTGTAGTAGACATCATTCTCATTTATACGATAATCATCTGTCACGTAACCCTTCCTGTCAGCGGGCCGTAAAATAAGCAGTCTGACATTTGCAGAATGAGGTCCCCAGTGTGTGAATTTGATGTTGCTATCCCATACAGTGGGCCAATTTATCCTCTGGGTACCTCTTTCTGTTTAGTTTTGAGACTCGATTCAGAAGGAGGTTCACAGAGGCTAAATTTAGTGATGCTACCCTGCTGTGCAGGGTAGCATCACTAAATTCACCCTCTGGGGACCTCATTTTGCAGATGACAGTCTGCTTATTTTCTGGCTTGCCTGTCAGTGTGGGGAGAGCAAGACACCAGAACATTTTCTCTTACATTGTCCAATCTTATCACATGTTCAGAATTATACTATCAATCTACTTCCTTTTACTCTAGATATATCAGCACTTCTTTTTGGCATGGAAGTCTTTTTTTCGTTTTTGAAGTGGTGCATGAGTTTATCTTATCAAGTGGGCGTTACCAATGACTTACCTTGTACGATTTCCAAACATGTCCAGCCAGTTGAAGTTACCCATACTCCCCTTTACAACTTGGCATTCTTTTCCATCTTATTCAGGCATCAGCACCACCAAGGCTGTATCAGTCTTCATACTTCTTAACCATGCATAAGCTGCTTTATCATGTTTTGAAAATAAAGGCAGCACTTTCATGTTATTATTATTATTATTATTCCACACTTTTTATTTTCACTATTTCTCGAAAACGCTTTTGACGATTTTTTTTAAAGTTTCTGTACTCATAAAGGGTCATAAGTTGTAACTAATCGTCATATTCCCATTTTTCTGAAAATGTTTTAGTTAACCCTTTATGCCAAAAAACACAAAAATATTCGGCAGCTCATATCTTTGGACTGGAAAGGGCAATTGACTTGAAATTTTCTGACATGTCAGCAATACACCCCTCTATCAGAATATGGTACAATAATGTATCTAGTTAACACCTTTCTGACAAAACGTTTTTCGTAACGAAAAAAAAATTAAAAATTTGACCATTTTTTAACTCAATCTCGGGACAGGGATATGCTGAACCATCTAAAATGGCTTAGATATGAAGACTCTATTACCGAATTGTAAAAACCATCGAAAAAATTTCGATTCGAATTTCCGACAATCCAAAATGGCGGCCGAAAAATCGAATTTTTATTTTCGGTTATTTATGCATTTCAGGCCATTTCGAGATGAAAAAAATTTTTTTTTTGCACCAGAAAAATTTTCGGTTTGGACTTTTGGATTTTTGTTTCCACCAGGCTACTTTGCCGTCACAGTACTCAACAAGGGGGGCGATTTGAAAGCTTCTTATGGTAGAAATGTTGAAGTCACAGTGTACATGAACAGTTATCATCTTTTAGAAATGGAGTTGTTCTTAATTTGTCTTCTGCTAGCAGCCAAACATGGCTTCGGGACACTATGACCAAAAATTGAAAAAAAAATTCTTGTTTTTTTTTACTTTATTATGTCTAGGTTCATTATTTCTCATAAATAAAAACTATCAATGACGGCCATGAGTCCTAATAAATAAAACCATCAGTATTTGGGGCAAAATGTTTCTTGTTGGGCAAAAATGCTCCAAAACGCCCAAAAACGCCCAAACCTTTATAGGCCAATATCTCCTGAAAGAGAAAAGCTATCGACTTAATTTCTTGACAGACTTCTCAGAATTACTCTTGTCTAAAACAAACATAATCGGTATTTTTTTTTCATTTTTTATGTTTTCTGCCAAAATGTTTCACAAAACGGAAAGTTATCTCGAAAATCGGCCATTTTGGATTGAAATATCGAGATTTAAATATAATGAGCCCTCTAAAAGGGATCCAAATTGAAGGTAGTAATACCGCTTTATAAGAAAAATCGAAAGAATTTTGTTTCGATTTTTCGTTAATCTAAAATGGCGGCCAAAAAATCGAAAAAACATTTTTCATTTTTTAGCTCACCTACATCTGTAAGATGTGGTGAGCTATTGTGATAACCTCGGGCGTCAGCGTCGGCGTCGGCGTCCGGCGTGTCCAATATTGTAAGAGTTAATGTTAAGGTGAATTTCTCAAGCATCAGTGGGCTCAGGCCTTTGATATTGCATATGTAGGTTCTAGGGGACTATTAGAACAGTATTTAACCCTGAAACTACGACTTTTTTCCAAATTTCAGCTAAAATTTTCTGCCAAAAGTTGTTGTAAGAATTTGCGTTTAGGTGTTGTAAGAATTTGTGATAAAGTCAGCTTTTGTGCAGATTGTGCTGGTTTAACTTCTCATTACTGTTGATTTTCATATTTCAATAACAACTGTAGGTATTAACCCTACTGTATGCAGAAATTTAACGAAAATTTTCTTTTTTTTCACTCAAAATTTTCATGTTTTTCTCGGACTTAGTAAATTTTAAGTTGTAAAACTTTGTGTTTAAGTGAGTTGTGTTTCTATGTGTCTTTCCAGGTGATTAATATTCTACACTTGGGTTACTGAACTCCATTGCAGTAATATTTAACCCTCATTACATGCATATTTGAGGAATTTGAGGCTGATTTTCTGCCAAAACTTGTAAGAATTAGCGTTTAGGTGTTGTAAGAATTTGTGTTAAAGTCAGCTTTTGTGCAGATTGTGGTGCCTTCATCTCTCATTACTGTTTATTTTCTCATTTCAATAACAACTGTAGGTATTAACCCTACTGTATGCAGAAATTTAACTGATTTCTTTTCTTTTTTTTCAGTCACAATGTTCACGTTTTTGTCTGACTTACTCAATTTTAAGTTCTAAAAGTTTGTGTTAAGGTGAGGGGGATTTTTGGGACTTATATTCACTTTCTTTTAAAAAAATTTTTTTAACTTTTTTTTTTTAATACTTTCTCATACTTGTTACTAGTAACATTAAGGCTTATTTTAGTTGTTGATGTGATGTATTTTTGTTGGGACTTACAGTCACTTTCTTGAATGAATGTTTTTCCGCAACTCCTCTTTAACCAATGAATGTACTTACAATTTCAGTGATTTATGAAAGCCTTTCCTAATTCTTATTTATGATTTAATATCTGGCCTCACGATTCATATTCTTAATCATAAACATTTCTAAAAGAAAAAAATGCTGTTATATCCAATGATTCTATTTTGAATTGATATATAATAAATGCAGAAATATAGACTTTCCAAAGCCATCACATAAACCACATTAATCATTTGATGCCTAGTTAATGATTTATATTAACTAAATATTAGGCATGTTACATTGGAACGGCATTATCAAGCGTGAATTTAGGTGAGCGTTGGGATGTAACATCCCTCTTGTTATCCATTTCGTTCAATTTTGAGACGAAAATTTTTTTTTTTTTTTATACTGAAAATTTTCGGTCAGCTTTGGACTTGGAAATTTTCAACCAAAAGTCGGAAATTTTTGTTACAATCGGGCTACTTTGCCCTCTGAGTACTCAACAACGGGGATGATTTGAAAGCTTCTAAAGTTAGAAATGTTGAATTCACAGTGTACATGAACAGTTATCATCTTTTGGAATTGGAGTTGTTCTTCGTTTGGCTTCTGCTAGCAGTCAAACATGGCTTCGGATACTGTGACCAAAAATTGAAAAAAATTTTGTGTTTTTTTTTACTTTATTATGTTTAGATTCATTATTTCTCATAAATAAAAACTATCAATGACGTCCATGAGTCCTAATAAATAAAAAAATCAGTATTGGGGCAAAATGTGTCTTGTTGGGCAAAAACGCCCCAAAACGCCCAAACCTTTATAGGCCAATATGTCCTGAAGGAGAAAAGCTATTGACTTAATTTCTTGACAGACTTGTCAGAATTACTCTTGTCTAAAACAAACATAATCGGTATTTTTTTCCATTTTTTATGTTTTCTGCCAAAATTTTTCACAAAATGGAAAGTTATCTTGAAAATTGGCCATTTTGGATTGAAATATCGAGATTTAAATATAATAAGCCCTCTAAAAGGGATCCAAATTGAAGGTAGTAATACTTTGCCCTCTGAGTACTCAACAACGGGGATGATTTGAAAGCTTTTAAGGTTAGAAATGTTGAATTCACAGTGTACATGAATTGGAGTTGGTCTTCGTTTGGCTTCTGCTAGCAGTCAAACATGGCTTCGGGACACTGTGACCAAACATTGAAAAAAATTTTCTTGTGTTTTTTTTTTACTTTATTATGTCTAGATTCATCAGTTCCCATAAACAAAACTATCCGCATATTGCGGAAAATGTTTTTCCAACCAAAACCGCCCAAAAATGCCCAAATATGCGGGAGCCGATATCTTTGGACTGGAAGGGGCGACTGACTTGAACTTTTCACAGGAATGACTGTAATACACTTCTCTATTAATCAAGGGCACAAAATGGTAGTTGGTTAACACCTTTTTGCCAAAACATTTCACGAAACCGAAAAAAAATTCAAATTTTTATTTGGGATTGAGCCCCCTTAGGACAGTGCGTAAAATGACTAAGGAAAATCCTGTGTATTGTTCCGAAGGTACAATCACTTCCTCTAGTTTTATTTAGTATTTTTTAAAATTAAAAAAAAAGTCAACAAATCCATATCTTGTGACCCCTCATTGGAACGAGCTCGATGAGCTCGTTCCAATGAGAGGTCACATGATATGGTTTTGTTGAAATATTTTGAAAAATTTATTTGAATTTCTTTCAACTGCTGGATTTGCAAATTACGCAGGCAGATGAGGGCAATTTGTTAGGTAAAAGGTTAAACAATGCCACACATCGCTCTCTGGCAGTCTGGGATCCTGATGCTCCATTTTCTATGATCGGAATTACCAACAGTCATTTCTTTAGTCTTGTGTTGAGTCCAGGCGTCGCATCTATGCACTTGTAGCTATTAACGTATAATTATCAACCATCCAGGAAAAGCATAATATTTAAGGATTTATTGAGACATTGAAAATCCATTAATCCGACAACACATTATAACACAATGTGACATGAGACACAATACAATAACAAAGAACATGCAGAAACATGTACAGACAAAATACAATTAAATTATACAAAACCTAAATCATCAATCAACAACTTGCATTGTTCTTCAGTTTGAAATGCCAAAACATGTAAATGCCGAGCCCTCAGTACATAACTAACCTCAGAACTATGCCACAAATTAATTCTGATATGATTCTGAGGTCCGCCAAGCCAAAAGCACCAAATTCAGACACTTAGTAATGAAGACCGCACTCACATTATCTGTAGATACCCACAGGAATTAAGGTGTACAGGACGGTGATAATGTCCCACAACCAAAAAAGCCCCCTGCTTTAGTTACAGCAGTGAAAGCCAGAAGGAATCTACAAGAGAAAATATATAGAAGATATGAACATCAAACTAATGCAAATGGTTAACGACCTGAATAAAAAATAGTCCTAAGAGTCGTGTGCCTTCCATGTTTAAATGCAGCGCCCATCCCTTTCTGCAAATAGCTCACATTTTGGTTTTTCCATTTTTAAAAAAAGGGCGATATGTTTTAATGAACTGAGCATAAAAAAGGGCGATATGTTTTAATGAACTGAGCATGTCTATCATGACAAAGATTTGAAAGCTTGACATATAACTCTTTGATTTTAGTGACAGTAATGTGATGATCAAATGGTCTTGGTAAAATGGATGAAATGACTATATGACATGGTATCCTCCCATAACTTAGACAGCTAAAAACAACAACATTCACACTTTAGTGTACAGCTAATCCCTTGCTTGTTACCCATTATTCTAATGGACTAATCTGTGAAATATGCACACAAAGTCTGATTTATGGAAAAATGTTTATTGCAATTTCAAATTCAATCATTATTCATTTCAATCACATAAAAATACAGAATATAAAGCATTTCAAAATTAGGTAACAAACTAAGACAAGAACAAAAACACACAATGCTCAAACACATTACAGAAACATAAAAACACTAATCTATAGGCGATTTGTTGCCATCAGACAACAAGAAATTTACTTAAAATATAAACTTAAAAAGCATACACAAAATACAAACATAAAACAGATACATAAAAAACAAAATACACAAACATAATACAGATACATAAAAAACAAAATACACAAACATAATACAGATACATAAAAAACACAAGATAATTTACAAAATACACAAACATAATACCGATACATAAAAATCACAACATATTTTACAATAGTTCACTCGTTTATCCCTTAACCCAACAAAATTGCCAAAACGGCCTGTATTATTTCCAATTTTGAAATTTACATGATATATATATATATAAATATAAAATATAAACTGCCTCAAAAACATAGCTTATGACCCTCCACTGGACCGAGCTCATTGAGCTCGTTTCAATAAGGGGTCATCTGCTATGTTTTTAAGACAAAATGTTCAATTGCTAAGACATTTTCTTGCAAGTGTCATCTATTGTCCTCGTTGAGTAAAGGGTTAAGCTAGTCGTAGAAGATGTCCTGCTGCATCTAGAAATTCCAGAGGCGATTTTTGTCCTTCAACCATCATTTGCTGTAGACGTTGAAGTCGGTTCTCAACTTCCCTGTAGACTCTTTTCCTGCTTGGTGGAGCTGCGGCAAAATTTATTTGTGCGAATTTTGCTCTATCAGCATTTTCAATTTTCTTTATAACTTCCACAAACCTGTAGATATTTGGGTGTCTGTGGGGCAATGTTCCATTCAGGCGATTGTGGAAGCCTTCTCCATCTCCAATGAGTGCAGCTCTGTCTTATTTTATTTCTGTTATATCTGTAGCCGTCCAAAAGTACCTGTGGCGTGCCCTTCAGTGACATTACAAACTCAACTTTCTTAACAGTAGCCATTTTCAGGATATGATTCCCAAGTAAAGTCTGGCATCTTATATAGAGCACTTTTTTGACTGTGCGTTTATAACATAACTGAGTTCACTGTAAACATGTTCTGTTTGATCTTGATTAGAAGATAAATAATAATAATGATAATAATTAACAACTTATTTGATGTTTTGTTTGTGTGAATAAGTTTTACTAACAAATAATAATCAATTCTTTGGTAATTCTCTTGTTTGGATAAACCTGTTTTCATTAATATAATATCAGTCTATTCCATTGTAACAGTGGGTGAACATGATTAACTACTTTTACTGAGTGTCTGAGTTATGGGATGTCTAAGTTATGGGATGTCTAAGTTTTGGGAGATAACCTATGACATTGAGCAATATTTCTAACAACAGTTATTAAATTATTGAATGCAGACAATATTTGATTAACAGTCTTTTTCTGAACATCATTAGTTCCTACATGAATGATTATATGTGATACTTCCGAAATGTCCAATTGTTTCGAATTCAACAAATATGTCAGTCCTGAAACTGTGTATCCAGGAAAAGATTTAATCTCTGTGTCATATATATGAGAAATATACTTGCAAATTGAATCTGAAGCTAGCATAACATATTTAATCCTCTTAGCTGAAAAGAGAGAGGAAAACAAAAAGAAAATAAGTCCAATTTACAACTAACCGCTATCAGCAGTGGATATATAGAGGATATTCACGAAAATTTGATGAATACCGAAAATATCTCGTGAGTGGCTACAAAGAAATATGAGGATCTTCACGAGCGACGCAGTCGCGAGTGAAGATCCTGATATTTCTTGTAGCCACGAACGAGATATTTTCGGTATTCATCAAATTTTCGTGAATTTTCTTTTTATTTAATGCTCTACGACTACAAGCTCTCCAATTTGTGGCCTTTATTTGCCATTAAGGCGCAAAATTTATGTGCCGAACCGGCGTCCATACAAAAATTACAACAACCAAACTCCAACCATTGGAATGTGTGAATATCCGCACAAAAAGTAGTCACGTCTTATTTCTCCCCTAACTTTACGATTTACCAAGGCTGGCGAATTGAAATAATCGCAATGTGTTTCGAAGAAATAGAACAATAACAAAAAACACCACTTTCTTATTTTCAATAACAAGACACGTCATTTTATTTTTTTTGAACTCAATGCACTGAAGACGTGTGAAGTTGAACTGAAGAAATTTGAAAGTGATTTCGGCTTTTCACTGGAAGGTGAATGAGAAAGTCAAACTTTGAAACCACTGATTTAATGAATTGATTTAGTCACTGTCACTATCAATTATTCGAATTCGTTTGTATTTGGGACTCTGGTATTCATTACTGATGTGCTGACTCGTTTGAAGTACATGTGATTCGTCATCCGAACCTACGATGAAATATCGATTTCTAAATATCATTTTGATATTTCGTTTTGCCGACCGACAGGGGAATATGACTTAATTTTTCAGCGTGAATTGATGCCTGAGCATTAAATAAAATTAAATCTCTCATTTTTTGAGCAACCAAAAATTTATCTTTAATAATATAGTGTAAGTATTTTTTATAGCAGTCACTGGACCAATCACCCATAAATTGTATCAAGTCAGCCGGAACTTCAGCTTGAAAGGCCCAAGATGCCCCAGCCCTCCTAAAACTATGAGAGGAGTAAAGGTCAGCATCTCGACCAGTTAAACCAATCATACCTTTAATGAACTGCTGCAGTTTGGAATACGTTAGAGATTTAACTAATTGCCCCTGACTAATAATAAATAGGGGATGTTGTGAATTACCAGAAATCAAATGCATCATGTTTTTAAAGGCCATAACAGGACAAAGAGGTGAATTAGGAAAAGCAAGAACAGGAATTTTGAGAACTTTTTGCCCAAATTGGATTGTTTTAGACCATTTAATAACCGCTAACAAAAAATTGTCATGTAACAGAATGTCGCCTCGTGTGAGTTGACAACTAGGATCAAATAAACGTGAGCTAATTGGTACAAGATTAGATTTCCTTATCATCAAGAAAAAGGATAATAAAAATAAACACCAGAATGACATATGTATAGGATCTTTTGGGTTAATGTGTGGAAACATCTGTAATAAAATAGTGGGCGTAATGGGTAGAGCTTGTTTGACCATATGCTTCTTAACTCGGAACAATCCACGAAAAATTAATTTCAAACCATAACAATCAAAAGCTGAGGTTGGGATATCCAAAAACAAGTGTAAAGTCTTGACACCATTCAAATAATTTTGAATTGAGCCTACTGATTTGAAAGATCTACTTAAAAATTGAACAAATAACTTTAAGGTGTCCACCGACGCTGGAATTGGTGTTAAACTAAAGTACACACAAAATATGAAATAGGCTCTCCACTGGGATCTCAAATTTTGTGTGTTCCTTCCGCAAAGGCCTTGGAAATGGTACAATGAATGTCACTTTGAAGGGATTTCAATTCCAAACCTGTAAAAGAAAATTCTACCAATTATGAGTGAAAAGAAATAATTCATCTGAAATTATTAACTCAGTCATATCTACATTTCTTGTTAACTCAAAAAACAATTTTGAATTGTTGTTTTCCCCCCATCTCGAAAGACAATCAGCTAATCGGTTTTGACAACCCTGTATATGAACAGCCTTGATTTCAAATTCATGAAGTGCTGCATAGAAACAAATTTCCCTTAAACTGGAGGACAAAAATGCATTTTTGGAAGCACCTTTATTAATAACAGTTACTGAAGTGGCATTGTCACAATTTATAAGTAATCTATGACCTGTAAGCTGGAATTTCCACAATTTAATACAAACAACCACTGACAGAATTTTGTGATCTTATGAATTCAGGAAAATAGTAGTGGAAGAACTGATTCCCAAAAATTCCACCACAACCAGTCTGACTGGCATCTGAAGAAATAACACTGTCTGGGCGGGACCATGGTTGGAACATCATCATTGAAATGCCATTGAATTGTGGAAGAAATTTGCACCACCAGAGAAGATCTAATCTGACATAATTGGGAATTAAATGATGCGCATGAATATTGGAGCCTATACATCTAAGCCAAACAAGAATTCTTGAGACAAATAAGCGGCCCGGTCTAACACAAGAAGACACAAAATTTAATTTCCCCAGAAGAGATTGAATTTCTCTTAAACTGGCTTTCTCTTTGTTCATCCAATTCCTGACTAGATTTAGAATTTCTGTCAACCTGTCCGATGTTATTTCAAGAGTTAATTTTTCTGTGTTAAAAAGTATTCCTAAAAAGACCGTTTCTTTTGAAGGAGGGCAAGCCTTTTCAGATGATTCCTTTAAACCACAATTTGATAAAACAGAGCCCCAAATTTCATAGGCTTTATCAGCATTATTAGGAAGATCAGCACCTGCAAAATCGTCAAAATAATGGACCAAACTGACACCCTTCATTTTGCATATATACACCACAGAATTTGTAACCCTTTCGCATATATAGGTGGCAGATCGCAGCCCCATAGAAAGGACAGTGTCAAAATAAAGTTTCCCTTCCCACCTAAAACCAACCAGGTGAGCATCACCTGGATCAATTGGTATTTGCCTGTAGGCCTTTTTCAGATCCTTTTTAAACAGAAGACAGTTTTGCCCAAGTTCCTTAATAATGTCCACTCAGTTATCAACAGATGGGTAATTTAATTTAATAGACTGATCTAGATATTCATTTTTTTTAATTCCTTCATTAACAGATGAACCTGGCGGAAAACTGAGATCTAAAATTACTCTTCGTTCAATGGAATCTTTCTTTGGTACTGTGTTTAAAGGGCTGATCTTCATGTTTGTGGTAAAAGGATTCTCTGAAAACGGCCCTAAAATAGCATTGTCATCAATTTCTTTCTCCAAAAATTGCTTGACCTGATCTGGGTAATCAAGTGCACCCTTATGATTTAATGGTAAAAATCTAGTAAATGTACATTTCCCCCTCAAAACTAATTGGGAATCCAAACTCAATGAAGTTGCATATTGAGGAGTCAGAAAAATTTACCAAATTAATTCTAAAATAGTTAATATTGAGACCACTTTTAACAGGAATTTTGCAGCTTTCAAAATTATGAAACCCTGAATTATTAATTTTCTCATGAGACATCAAAAAACCTAAGAAACATTGTTCACTTTTTTCAGAAGTATAAGTATCGGAACACTTTTCATCTTTAAAATCATAAGAATCATTAACATCTAAACCTCCCTCAGCAGTTGGTAGTTCAATGGCGACATCTGGATTGTCACTATCAATAACATAATCTAAAGAATCAATTTTGGAAGAATATTTTTCAACAGAAATTGGTATGTATTCAAGGATGCCTTCTAAGACTTGATGCTGCTCAGAATCGGAAAAATATGTGTTATTACACAATTCTGAATTGGCAACAACAGCCGACTTATTACACAAGTTCAAATCGGCAATCACTGCTTCATTAGACACTAATTCAGGGTAATTCAATTTTTCCGCTGTGTGAGAAAGTTCTGTATTGTTACCCAAAAAAGTGTATTCAATAGAACCCTCGACATTGTAAGGGATCAGATTGTCTACTTGCACTAATAACAATTGATCCTTATTAACATTGTTAGAGTGACAATTATTTACATTTAATTTATTTGAATTTATAATCTCTAACTTACTAGTATCTTTATAAAAGGCTGTTTTAAAATTAGTATTGTCAGATATTGAAAAAACCTTGTTAGCTGACATAGACTGTGGTTGATCATTATGTTCCGATTCTGAAGAAAATACAGGCTCTATATCGGTCAAATTATTTCTATTATTAATCAAGTATGCAGGATAAAAAATATCAGCCATAGGGTTTAATTTATGATCCTGTAATTCAGTACCTAGTCATCTTAGATAAGGGCAAGCTGAGGAACTTTCAGGATGGTCAATTTTTTCTTTCTTTTTACCCCAGCAAGTGGCACAAATGTGCTCAACTGATCTAGACTGGCCTTTAATAGTAGCTTTATATGGAGCAGAAAGGGTGCATTTATTTCTCTTATAAGCGGAACAAAACCAAACAAATGAATCACTGGACTTTTCTGATTATTGATAACTTTTTGATTTGCCAAAATTGGTGTTTCGATTTTGACTGGATCATCAAGCCACGAATTTTGACCCAATTCGATACGCCTAAGCCAGTCACTGTAAAAATTTACGAGGGCTTTCCATTCATATATTGTCTGGTAATAAACTATTTTTTTTAAGAGGCGTAATCTACCGGTAACTTCAGTCTTTGGCGTTTTCGCATCAGAAATTATCTCCAGTTCCCCCGCAACAAACTGCTGAAAAGTGAGGTCTTTAAAAGGTATATCAGATCCAATGTATTCAAATTGCAGAGCAGAATGTGGGAACTTTTGCGGTAGCAAAACACGATCACTGGATTTGGCTTGTAAACCAGACTGCAATTTTTTTATACTACGTTTCTTGCGGGAGGACTGAGAGACTTTTGAAACTGAATCGTGATCGTTATCTGAACTCAAATCAGTCGAATCAGACAAATTAATATTATGAACATCAAATTCTGACAAGTTCAAACGTCCTAATTTTTTGGCTCATCAACGTTAGTTGTGTGAGCCTATGGCATAGCCCTTATGTCGGCGTCGGTGTCTGCGTCGGCGTCCACTCTCAAATATTTTGAACTTTTGTGTACAGGTTTTGATTTTTTGGCTTTTTAAATTTTTTTTTAGCTTCTGCATATTGCTATGGTGGTTCACTATAACATTTAACT
This sequence comes from Pictodentalium vernedei, assembly GCA_031216915.1. Taxonomy (NCBI): domain Eukaryota; kingdom Metazoa; phylum Mollusca; class Scaphopoda; order Dentaliida; family Dentaliidae; genus Pictodentalium; species Pictodentalium vernedei. Next base: position 25,275,971 of record CM062290.1, on the reverse strand, counting down.
CTTTTCCAGGGTATTTTGTCTTAATTTTAACCCTTTGAATCAAATTTTAGACTTATTTTGATGTTTGCGTGCAGGTTTTAATGGGTTTTTTTTCCTTTCTTCCAAGTGGAGATTTACCTTGCAGCATATGTCCATGCTTTCTGTTGTATGTAAACATGCATCTTAGGGCTATGTTTGTATTATTTAACCCTTTTCCTGCTGAATTACTTCAAATGTGGACTTTTATGTACAGCTTTTGGACTTAGGCTTACAGCTTCTTACTTTTATGTACAGGTTGTGATAAAAAAAAACAATTTCAAATGAAGTTGACCTCACTACATATTGCAGTGGTGGTTATTATAACATTGATATCTTTCCAGTGCATTTTTTTTTTAATTTTAACCCTTTGAATAGATTTTTAGACTTATTTTGACGTTTGCGTGCAGGTTTTCATGTATTTTTTTTCCTTTCTTCCAAGTGTAGATTTACCTTGTAGCATATGTCCATGCTTTCTATTGTATGTAAACATGCATCTTAGGGCTACGTTGTATTCTTTAACCCTTTTCCTGCTCAATTACTTCAATTTTGGACTTCTTTTGTTTACAGGTTTGGATTTTTGTGCTTTTAAAAAAAATGTTTTTCTTCTTTGCATATTGCTGTGGGGGTTCACGATAACATTTAACTCTTTTCCAGGGTATTTTGTCTTAATTTTAACCCTTTGAATCAAATTTTAGACTTATTTTGATGTTTGTGTGCAGGTTTTGATGTTTTTTTACTTTTATGTGAAGGTTTTGAGGTTTGTCTTTCTTTTCTTCCAAGTGGTGACTTACCTTGTAGCATATTGCCATGGTTCCTATTTTATGTTAGGATGCTTCTTATTTTATGTTAGGATACTTCTTGGGGCTATTATTATATTATTTAACCCTTTAGCTGCTTATTTACTTTAATTTTGGACTTTTGTGTGCAGGTTTTGTACTTTTGTGTGCAGGTTTTGATATTTTTTTTAAGTGGAGTTTTACCTCTCTGGCATATTGCCATGGTGGTTACTGTAACATTTTCAGGGTATTTTTCTAAATTTTAACCCTTTGAAACAAATGTGATACTTTTATGTGCAGGTTTTGAGGTTTGTCTTTCTTTTCTTCCAAGTGGATATTTTTCAAGTAGACTTTCCCATCACTGGCATATTGCCATTGTGGTTACTGTGACAGGGTATTTTTCTCAATTTTAACCCCTTGAAACAAATATGATACTTTTTTTTACTTTTATGTGCAGGTTTTGAGATTTGTCTTTCTTTTCTTCCAAGTGGTGACTTACCTTGTAGCATATTGCCATGGTTCCTATTTTATGTTAGGATGCTTCTTGGGCTATTTTTATATTATTTAACCCTTTAGCTGCTTATTTACTTTAATTTTGGACTTTTGTGTGCAGGTTTTGTACTTTTGTGTGCAGGTTTTGATATTTTTTTTAAGTGGAGTTTTATCTCACTGGCATATTGCCACGCTGGTTATTGTAATATTTTCAGGGTATTTTTCTAAATTTTAACCCTTTGAAACAAATGTGATACTTTTTTTACTTTTATGTGCAGGTTTTGAGATTTGTCTTTCTTTTTTTCAAAGTGGAGACTTACCTTGTAGCATATTGCCATGGTTCCTATTTTATGTTAGCATACTTCTTAGGGGTTATTATTATATTATTTAACCCTTTAGCTGCTTATTTTCTTTAATTTTGGACTTTTGTGTGCAAGTTTTGAACTTTTTTTTTTTACTCCAGCCACCCCATTGCATTGGCCACGTGTTGGTGAGCCACGGGGTACTGATACCCCCTCTAGTTCATTTTAACATCCACTAAGCGATTTAGCTCTTCCATTTTATGAAGACTGTCCAAATCTATTTTAGAAATGTCCTTTTTAGGATGAATGTAAATGTCATCTTGACCTCGCAACAATTCACCACCTTTCATATTTAATGCAGAGCATTTCGTATTCGTACCTTTCAGTCTATTTATTTCTGTCTTAGTTTCTGCGATTTTATTTTTTAGTCTTTTTTTTTTCAAGAAGTTCTTCTTGCTTTTTCTTTTCTTTTTCAGCTTCCTTCAAATTCGCCATCAACTCATCAATTTCTGAATCTCCACCGTCTGGCATCGATGCTTGTACATCAAGTGGGCTTTCTTCTGAGGCACTATCATTTTCTTCGTCAGCTAAACCCTCATTCAAAGACTTATAGTTTTTAATTTTCGTGTCTCTCCTAGGTCTGTCCGCCATGTTGTTATTCTTGACAACCAAAGAAACGAATAAGTGTTCAGTTGCTATTGGTCAGAATTCAAAGTATCAAAATTGGAGTCACCTCACAAAAATAATTCAAATTAATTTCTGACATCAAAACCATATATTAAAACCAAGTTTAACATTTAAAACCAGTTTATCAATTTTTTTGCATTTCTTTTTGCAAAGGAATGACACAACCAGTGTTGTCAGATCAAAGACTTTCAAATATTGACTAGTGGAAGGGAAATAACTCGAAATGACCGAATTTTAAGGCCAATGAAAATAATCGACAAAAGACAAGCATCATTCGTACCCAATCGCTAGGACCTGGTTGATAATTAACCAATTTGAATTCTGTGGAAACAAATTAAATCGTTGGATTCGATGTTGTTGGGTGATGTGTGAGTGGTCCCTCAACCAATCACTCACATTATAAGGATCCTGGCAAACCCTTACTGTGTGTGTAGGGGTGCAACGACCTGAGTTGGTGTTGGAAGCAGACGATATGACTTACCTCAAAACCAAATCAATATGGTGATTGACCAGTGGTCCTGGCTTCCAGAAGGTGACATGTGAGTCCACCTACTGTTCTTTATTACGCACCCGTAACTGTATTTCTCATGGTTACATGGGTTTTAGGGGCATGCAGTAATTTTAACCAGAAAGCTCTAGTGCGATCCGATAAAAAGTACCCTTTGCATGCTCGAGTTCTCTTGTTAGACTGGTTCTTTCAGTTTGCTGCGTTCAGTGGAAAGGAACCGATGAGAACCATCAGCTATATTTATCTGTCGGAATTTCCGTTTCTCATCACTAAATGTTTGATGCACAGCAATGCTAAAAACTAGTATTGATAGTCATCACAGATACAAGATCTCTACCAGGAAAAAGTACTGTAAATCTCCACCTTTGTAATTATTTTTGAGCAAAAAATTCTCAATTGGTTTCGATAATGGCTCCTGACACTGATACTGTTCCAGTGGAAAATAGAATTTTGTAACAGTGTTACTCTCAGTACTATGTGCTGCCGACAAGTCTGATAGTACTTGGCCTACTGTGATTCACACTTCGGCAATATTGCAGCACATTTTATCTAGAAACAGGATTAAATAAAACATGAAAACTGGTTACCGTGAAGTGGAAAGACTGACGATGACACTGGCGATAGTGCTTGCAGATGACTGACAGCTAATGATTACTGATTTCAATATCAGTAACGTATCACCATTTCTACACTTACTGGGTTCCCCATCCCCTCTCACCCTGCCATTAGTTGAAGAAAGAAAGTAATGTGGAGAAATGATAAGACCTGTTTAAGAAAAAAACATCAACATTCTGCTCAGTAGTTTATATTTGTAGAACCAATTTTTTTTTGTTTTGGTCAGGGGTGGGGGGGGGGGGGGGGGGGGGGGTTATTGGTGCCAGTGTAGTAATGCTGAAATGACTTTCTGTAGTCTGTACTGGGGAAATAAAAAGTAATTTACTACCCACCCATTGGAAAAACAATTATTAGGATGTTTAGAACATAGATAGTATTGCAATATTTTCCAAACATAGATTTTAAACCTTTATCTGACATGAAAAGCAGACGACACTTGCAAACTTTTTGTCTCAAAAACAAAGGTTATGACCCCTCTTTGGAACGAGCTCAATGAGCTCGTTCCAAAGAGGAGTCATAACCTATGTTTTTGAGACAAAAAATGTTAAAAATAATGAAAATTAATAGGCGATTTTTGTGAATAGCGCTGGCCAGGTTTGGCTGTTACGTTGGGTAAAGGGTTAAATGACTAAATATAATAATTTTTCCTGATAATTCTGAATATTATTTTGATTAAACTCCCAGCATCAAAACTTAAATCAAATGCCATCTACATGTAATAGCAACATAGGTATATGAGATGGGGGATGTTGTAGGCACCCTGCAGTTTCACCCCCTCCCCCAACGGCCAGCTAATTTAGCAGTTTTCATGGCAAGCATGTGGTATTTTCAGAGCTGCATGGCAAATCCAATGTAGGTGCAGTTTAATTGTAGGTGCAGTTTAATTGGCCAGCCCCAACCCCCTAACAAACTCCAAAAGCCTCTCATTTGCCATATTCTATCAGTACTCTTTAAAACTACTCTTGTATTCAAATAATGGTAAGGTGCTGAATAATATAGTAAGGGTGGATATCTTTACCAAAATAAATATTATTATGCCTCATGTTTGTAACATCAGCCGTGATTGGTTAATTTGACACCTTCTCAAAGTCATAGTACTGGAGTTTTGGGGCAAAACACGGCTATACTATCGGAACGTTTTTTCCTGGAGACAATTAAGAGAATGAAGAAAATGTAAGCTCCACTTTCATTGATCAGCGTCGATTGGAATTTCTCAGCACCAATCGGGTCTGTTTAACTTTTTTCGTCACCGATAGACACAAACTTACCAACAAATATATCATCTTCAGTGGGTGTGTTTTCAATTTTAACTGCAAACAATGAATTCAAAAGAATCAGAAATATTAAAAACTCACGTGTTGTTCACCACTTCAGTGAATCCTGAATATGAGTTATGACTTCAATCAATTATATTTCCACAAGTTTAGTACTCCTCGACCTCACTGAGCCTCCACCTCAAGTTCAGAATAAATTGTTTCACTCCGCTTAATTCTATTAACTGTCGTCGTTCGAGAAATATAAATTTATATTCCATTAATTTATACCACTTATCACACAAGCATTAACAGTGAATTATAACATGAACAGCATGATGCAGTTGTAAACACTGGCATTTGGTGATATAGAAACTCCCAAAGCGACGGCACTTGTGACAAGTCATTTTCGAAGAGACGTCATTTGTTCGAAATTACGTCATGTTTTTGGATTCGACTACATTGTTGTTACAAAATTGATGGCATGTTGCAGTTAACGCTTAACAATGAAAGTAATTTTTTGTTCGGCATAATAAAATAATTAGAATGTTTCTTTTCATGTTCTATTGGTCGATAGTACCTGAGTTTGTGTGATTTCTGAAATAAAACCTTCAGCAGCTTCGCTGCTTCAGGTTTTATTTCAGAAATCACACAAACTCAGGTACTATCGACCGATAGAACATGAAAAGGAACGTTCTAATATTATAGTAGTAGGGTGTAGAATATTGTATTACAACTTTCAAGGTGTGATATTTATGAATATCCACCCATGAAATCAGTCATACACTGAATATATTAGAACAGGATGTTCAGAAAACTTCAGTTGGATGAATCCATTGAACCAATTAAGAGGCATAACTTCTAAAAAATTAATTTCTGCTGTCTGGCAGTGAGAAAAAATACTGGCCCAAATAAGGTTGATGGGGGTGGAAAAAGTTCGAAAAAATAATAAAAGTATGGGTATGATTATTTGGAAAACTAGAGTACTTACTAAATGCAAATTCAAATTTAAAATTGAGAATATATAGGACCAGACATCTAAAAAATTATTTTTGTTTTGAACATGATAAAAAATATTGATGGCCAATTCAGGTAACAAGTTGGTGACTTGGTCAAGCATAGATGTAACAAATAATGAAAAGGTACCTCAATTTTTAAATACATTTAAGGAATGATCGTTTCTTTTTGTCTATTTCTTGAGTTATGAACCCCAAAAAACAAAGTCCAAACTGTGTAAATGGGCGTATTTACGTGATGTTTGGACTTTGTTTTTTGAGATTCATAACTCAAGAAACACAAAAAGAAACGATCATTCCTTATAATTAAACGTTCGCGACCCAAATAAATAAATAGTGTTAGTCGTCCTCTACTTCATTGAACAAAGACTTAAAAACTAAAACTGGTAGATATATTATTTTTCTGGCATAAAAGAGGGCGCATATTATTGAAATGCAGGTAGCAATTGACACACTTTCCAAGTCAAATGCACTTATGTCATTAAATTTTTTTATTGACAAATGAATTACGTAATGCAAAGAAAACGTCATAAGCCACGCCTCCCTCAAATTTCATTCAACTGTTCACTTCACATAAAAGTTACGTTCCGTGGTAGGTGGAAGTAGGCCATCAGTAGTATTACATTGTATTTTGGTTTTGACCGTTTCCCGAGAACTGAAAAACACAGTTTGTAAAAGTGGAGTTAGATATAAAGCCAGATGACATTGCCGTATTCAAATTTGCAATGTCAAAATTGCCGTATTCGTCGTGACCAGCCATTGTTTACAATCGATTTGGGTAAAATGATGATCGCAGACGATCACCCAGTGTGCGTAAAAATTGAAAAGTCAAATAAATACAGTTGTGAAGAAAAAGAAAAATTGACCCACCACGGTCATTTAAATATTTTATAAATAATTTCATGGTGATAAATTAGTAATATAAATTTATTTTGCACATTTAGAATGTGCCAGTGTTCTAACTTCTGTTGATTTGACACCATGTTGCAACTTCGAAGACTGGTATTTTAGGGGCATGGCTGGGGGCGGACCTAATTGTGTTTTTTTCGGTTCACTGAGTTATGAAAAGAAAAAACAGAATCGTGTGAGCCAATCGTTTTATCTGAAAACGCATGAACCAAAAAAAAGTTTAATTATTATCAGTAGAAATAAGTTGGAGCTAACTGGTGAGAACAACCCCACTCCCTTTATTTCTCCATCAGCATCTGTCAAAGGCTTTGGTGGTACTCATTTTGAGAGTTTTTGAGAAAACTCTGTTTGGCAAGTAATGTGTGGGGGGTGGGGCGGTGGGATATGGGGTAAAACTGGTGGAGAAAAGTAGATATCTGACATTTTTTTGCAGTCATCCTGAAATTTGTTTCTCGCTTTATGTGTGGTAAACGTGGTCTACCTAAAACCAATATTGTTAGTGCAGTCCAAATGAAAAGCAGGCTAAATTTCAAATCAGAAACTTTAAATTATAGTGAGAAATAAAACTTACCAAGAATTCACCGAGAAATTATGGAAATTGGAATCACAAACAGTCCTAGTTAAACAAAATGGTCAAATAAATGCCCTGGAAGGTTAATTATTGCACGAAATTATCTTTGTTGTCCAATGTGTTCTTTTGTTACAGTACAGAACAGAAATGACCAAAGTCAATAAACAATAGCCCAACGCACACACAGCAAAGCCAATCCGAGTTCAACTTCAGTTTCAGTTCAAAAAGCACGAAATTAAATAGAGCGACCAATATGCATCGTATTTAAATTAAAAACCGTGAATATTTTCCATGCTCCAGATATGATGCCTGCACCCACACTTTTCAAAGCAAATTTCAACTTTCCGATGTGAAGTGTAAGCTTTGCGGTTTTGGTTGTTCAGATAATTTTTCTAAAACTAAATGAGTCAACATCGATTATACAGGTGGCAAGGTCAAAGACTCAAGACTGGTTCTCTGACAGAATTGCCCGCTTCCCAGTAAAATCATATGAACCATTCAAATCATCGACTATTTAATTCAATTAGTGATTAATTACAGTGAATTCTTTTTCAGGGTTGGGTGTGTAATAAATACAGAATCACACTTATGTTTGAATGGGTTAACGATTACTGGACTCGAGCAAGTGGTGGTGGAATACCACTTAAGCCTAACGGCTCTCATACTATCCCTGCACCATTCCTTCTCGTTCAGTAATCGTTAACCCATTCAAACATAAGTGTGGTTCTGTATATATACCACCTTTTTTGAGTAAATGTACATATGCCTCTCGGAGAGCGGTGGCTCAGTGGTAGACTGTTGGACTTCTATGCAAGAGGTCCCAAGTTCGATCCCCGTCCTTGATGACCCAAGTTGTGTTCTTGGGCAAGGGACTTTATCCCGGATGCCTACATGGGGGAACGATGATGCCGTGTACTAAGGCGTACTGCACGTCGATGGTGCACATGTCTTCAACCACTGTAACCCTGCTTGAGCGGAGCTTGAACAGAGTTAGAATGTTGAGGAGCTGACAGTTGCTCGTCAATGCTCGGTTGTTCTCTCTGGGTACTCCTGCTTCCTCCACCCGTAAAACTCACGGTCACTATTAGCCATTGTGCATAAGTATGTGACCTTAAACACCAATAAAAATGAGGGCGCAGTGGTTCTCGTCGGATCACTGAAGTTAAGCAACATCGAGCCCGATTAATCCTCAGATGGGTGACCGTCTGAGCGATTGATTCGGACTCCCACATTGTGTCCTTGGGCGAGGCACTTAACCCCGATTGTCCACATGGGGGCATGATGACGCCGTGTACTAAGGCGCACTGCACATTAATGGTGCGCATGTCTTCCACCAATCTAACCCTGCCTGTGCTGCAGTGCGGAGTTACGATGTTGGGGATCTGGCAGCTGCTCATCGTTGCTCGGTGGTTCTCTCCAGGTACTCCAGCTTCCTCCACCCGTAAAACTGTCACGGTCATGATTAGCCATTGTGCATAAGTATGTGACCTTAAACACCAATAAATAAATAAATAAATAACACCAATAAATAAATAAATAAATAAATAAATAAATATATGATCAGGAAAAACAGAATCCCGCAGTGCATGCAGTGGTCCCATGTGCGAACCCCAGGTAGTGCCCGATCAAGATATAATTTATTGATAACTTTTTGCCAATCGGATTGTCACGACTCTAGAATTATTATCATTTGTCATGTACAGTTGGATTCTGGATGTGTTTTCTTTTTCATAATTCTGTATCAAATAGATTTAATATTTTTGTAAACAATCAGATAGATTTATCACAACTTTTCTTTGATGAGGGGGGTGCTTCACTTGAAATAAAATTGCAACAATAGTTGGGAAAAAAATTGAAACTCTAATCTTCAATTTGTTATGAAATTAGTTAAATAATCTTTTCACCAGTGTAATATACTCAGAAACTTGCGGATTGTGTCATTTGATCAAAGTTGTTTTGGATAAACAGAGAACACCAGAAAGCTATACGTGCATTGATATTTTTTTTTTCATTTGAATGTATTTTGCGAACACTGGATACCAACCAGAAGTAATTCATATGATAAGTCTCCACAGTGCAAGAGAGTTCAAGGATTCAGGTGGGGATAACCTAATCATCGAAAGAGCCTATACAAAGGAAATATGATAACGTCCTGAACTGAACAAAGGGGTATCTCAGAGGTCGAAGTTACCGCCATTTAATTCTCAATCAATGACATATTTCAGGACTCTGAAGCAGCTTTTTTTGTACATTGTTAGGGCAATAACACACACTCTTTGGATATGTAAAGGCAGGGATTAGTGTAAACAACGTGTGTGAACACTAATTTTCCCCAGCATTAAATGGAGATATGCTTGGTTTAAACATGAGACAACTGTTCGGTAGATGCATCAAATAAATCACCAATACTATAAACCTTTTACAATTGTATTTTCTAGAATTGTATTTTCTGCTTATTAATATAACTGACTAAAGCGAATCATTAGCTTTTTAAAAGATATGGCAATTTGCCAACTGGCTAATTGCCAGATCTTTGAAAATGCTAATGGTTCCTTTCAATCCATTTAAAGTCATAACTAGAAAATACAATTCTAGAAAATACAATTGTAAAAGTTTTGTAGTACTGGGCCCTGGTGCAGTTATAGTTTTGCTGTACCATTAGAAATGCCCACACTTTTTCGCTGGGTGGGCGTGCAGAAAGCAAATACATTTATCCAACAGGAAAAACATTTGTTGAAGTATGAAAACCCATGTTCACCAATCATTTGCACATAAATTGGCTACCCTTGAAGAAAATTAAATTAAAGAGAGAGTCAATTTGTTATATTAAAACTCTTTTGTTTGAATATCGTTATTTCATTGCTGTTGTTCTAGCTGCTTAGAAAATTATATTCGTTCTTTTCGTTTTCAATTTCAGATTATTTGGCAGCTAGAAGACAAGCCTACATTTGACCGGACCGACTGTTGAATGAGGTTTTCAATTTATCTTCAATTCCTCTCTGCAATGTAAAAAAATTAAAAATTAAAATGCATCAATGAAAAGAAGATGTTTTGTTTGTTTTTGTTATGCCCCCCGACTCAAGTCGGGTGGCATATAGTGATTGAAGTGTCTGTGTGTGTGTGTCTGAGCCAATAACTCGAAAACGGTTAGGGCCACAGTCATCAAACTTCACACAATTATAAAGGACCATGGGAGGATGTGTCACACACCATAGCCGGGTTAGTACCTTCAAGGTCAAGGTCACATTTCAAGGTCACACTAAAAATCGGTCAATATTCGTGTCTCAGCCATAACTCAGAAACGAATCATAGCACAGTTGTTAAACTTTTTACAAATGTTAAGGACAGTCAGAAGGTGTGTCGCGTATAATAGTTTCTGCTGCATCTGCAAGGTGAAGGTCACAATTGACCTTCATATGTTCAGGGTCACAAATCGTGTCTCAAGCATAACTCCAAAACTATTAGGGCTACAATCATCTAACTTCGCTCAATTATAAAGGACAATGGGTGGATGTGTCACACACCACAGCCAGGTCGTAAGGTCAAGGTCACATTTCAAGATCACACTGAAAATCATCAATATTTGTGTCTCAGCTATAACTCAGAAACGAATCATATTACAATTGTTAAACTTTTTACAAATGTTAAGGACAGTCAGAAGATGTGTCACGTATAATAGTTTCCGCCACATCTGCAAGGTGAAGGTCACAAGGGGGCGGGGGAGGCATGTGTTACCTTAGTAACATTTTTCTTGTTTTTTTTTATCAGATCAACCTTGTCGAATAGATTTTATGATAGTGATCATACATTGGATTCAATAACTGATAGCCCCCACCCCACCCCACCCCACCCCACCCCACCCCACCCATGTGAACTAGCTGGGCATGGGCTGAATTACTGAGTTACGGAATCACATACTCCCTATATACATGAGGGGTCAAATTTACAAGAAATCTTGAGTTTTCTTTTTTAAGCTGCGACGAGCAGCTCTATATGTGGCAATGTCGGTCGGTCGGTCGGTCTGTCACCAATGAGTTTTAAAAATACAATATCTCCTAAATTACTTGATGGAATGACACCATACTTGGTATGCAAGTGTATCTTCATGATGTCTACACCCTCGCAATAGTGCATGTCATTCGGATAATTTCTGTCACATTTATGGACTTGTCACCAATGAGTTTTTTTTTGTCACCAAGTTTTTTTGTCACCAACAAGTTTTAAAACATCATTGGCATTGCACGAATCATCGCAGCTTCGGCACTGTGACAGTGCACTCTAGTTTTTACTTTCATCCCGAATAATTAGGCTAATGTTCCAACTACACCTACATCATATAAACCTTTTGAACCCTCATGGTATCTTCCATATTAGTTCAATGACAGTAACTGGAAGAGTCCATGTTCATTATTTAGGGGTCGATCAATAAATATTTTCAATGTGCAGCCTTGGGGCTGCATGTTGAAAATATTGATTGGTCTACCACACACATGCACTAAGCATCCATCCTATTTAATTAAATTATGACGTATCATGTTCCTGGCCGGAAAAATGGCTGGGCAAAAAATGCTAGGCATACCTTTGACACAGCGTATTGTTTTCAACAATGGATTTCGAGACATTATTGGAAGCAGTGTTTGTTTCTTCATACATTTACAGGTAGGCTAAAAATGTGTTTTCATTCTCAGGCAAACCCTCATTGAATTACAACCCCCTCATTGGACATTTTTATTGCCTGCCTTTCAGTGTTTTCCAATATTAGTACAAACTCAGGGAGACCCGAAACTTTTTACATTTTAAGCTCAACTTTGACGTAAGTCAAATTTGAGCTTATGCCATGGCCAGTCGTCCATCAACAATTCAATATGGCTCGGGCTAGAGGCCGTATTTATGAACCGATCTTTACGAAACTTCTTGGGTACGTTTGTTATCACTGTGGGACGAGATCAAGTGTTTTGGGGTCCGGTCCGAAATTCAAGATGGCCACTGGCAGCAATTTTATACAAAATTAGGTGCAATCAGATTTTTGCGCAGAACTTCCACATGAAAGCTCTGATTTGAATAATTTTTTGTATGAATGTTTAGTACCATGGGATACATCACATATAATAGGTTTTTTTTTTCTCGTCTGTAAATTATGCAAAATTAGATGAACTTTGATTTTTTCAGTGCTACCTACACACAGTAAGTACAGATGTCAATACAGCTCGGGCTAGGGGCTGTATTTATGAACCAATCTTCACAAAACGTCTTGGGTTCCTTTGGTATCACCATGGGATGAGAACGAGTGTTTTGGGGTCCGGATCTGAAATTCAAGATGGCCGATGGCAGCCATTTTGTACAAAATTTGGTACAATCAGATTTTTGCATAGAACTTCCATATGAAAGCGCTAATTTGAATAATTTTTTGTGTGAATTTTCAGTACCATGGGATACGTCACATATAATACGGGTTTTTTCTCGTGCAGAAATTATGCAAATTAGATGAACTTTGATTTTTTAAGTGCTACTTACACACAGTAAGTACACATGTCAATACGGCTCGGGCTAGGGGCTGTATTTATGAACCGAGCTTCACGAAACGTCTTGAGTACCTTTGTTATCACTTTGGGACGAGAACGAGTGTTTCTGGGTGCGGTCGAAAATTCAAGATGGCTGCCAGTGGCCATTTTGTACCAAAACTCGGTCTGATCAGTTTTTTGTACACAACTTCTATACAGCTCAGGCTAGAGGCCATATTTATGAACCAATCTTTACGAAACTTCTTGGGTACCTTTGTTATCACCATGGGATGAGAATGAGTGTTTTGGGATGTGGTCCAAAATTCAAGATGGCCACCAGCAGCCATTTTGTACCAAAATTAGTGCAATCAGTTTTTTGTACAGAACTTCTGTATGAAAGTTCTGATTTGAATAAATTTTTGTATGAATGTTTAGTAACATGGAATACATAACATATAATACAGGTTTTTTTCTCTTGCAGAAATTAAGCAAATCAGATGAACTTTGATTTATTCAGTGCTACTTGTACACTGTAAGTGCACATGTCAATACGGCTAGGGCTGGAGGCTGTATTTATGAACTGATCTTCATGAGCCTTCTTGGGTACCTTTGTTATCACCTTGGACAGGAACCAGTGTTTTTGGATGCCTTTGTTATCACTGTGCTATGAGAACAATCATTCTGGGGTTCAGTCAGACCCACTAAAGATTTCTTTTCTAGTTTAGCATCTGACTGTCGCCCACCTTTACAATACTTTACCTATACATTTGTTACAGGCTACGGTCAGTATTTATGTACAGACTGTTACAATACTGTAGATGTGCCTTTGTTATCAGGTCATTACCTAGATGTTTGTCATTGCTGTGTCACATACTATACATGTACATGTCTTAACAAGTTGAGCTACAGTGTCATTGACACTTTCATTTTTGATTGATGCATATTTATTTAGCTGCGTCTCCAATATGCTTGCCTTGTTACAATTTATGAAGAGTACCTGCATCCTCCAATAAATTGTAACGAGGCAAGTCCCCATAGATTAAATACTTATACTTTAAAGATAATATGAAGAGCATCGAAAGAATATGAAGCCTTTGTATCTACAGTTTGTTTTTTAGAATTTTTTATTTTTCAAATTAAAAATGAATTTATCTGTATAAATATGTACTTTCTATATTTCTGTGTGTAAAAAACAGCTGAAATCCTCTCCATGTTTGCACACTTTTTGCAAAAGAAAAATAAAAATTAAGAATAAAACCCTCTCCCTCCTTCACTGATTTGAAAAAAAAATTGCCCAAGAATCAGTTAATTTATTTTGTGTGGCCTTAGGCATTTTTATCAGATTTGAAAGCAAGTGATAAATCAAATTTTCACGAAACTGGCCTGAACAGTTTTTGTTACATGGGGGCCATGGCGAAATCCCATCATAAAGTCTAATCTAACATTTTTAGCTCAACTTGACAAAGTCAGGCTGAGCTATTGCCATCACTTCTCGTCTGCCGGCGTACGTACGTATGTATGTATGTAAGTATATACGTATGTACGTCCACAATTTCCTTTCGCACACCTCACAGGTTGCATTTATGATCAGATCCCTTTGAAACTTGGGGTGACTTCTGGATGAGAGCTATTGATTTTTTTCCATTTCCGTCCAAAAATGTTGCCGCGGCCAACATTCTTAGAACTTTTTTTAGTCAGACCTCAATATTTCCCTTTGGCACACCCTACAGGGCACATTTATGATCGGATTGCTTTGAAACCTGGCATGCTTGTTTGGGGTGACCCGTAGATGGGAGCTATCGATTTTCTTCCATTTCTGTCCGTCAAAAAATATTGCCGCTGGCAACGATCTTTGAACTTAGTTTAGTCAGGCATCAATATACTCCTTTAGCACACCATGCAGAGCACATTTTTTATCAGATCAGTTTGAAACTTGGTATGCTTGTTTGGGGCTACCTCTGGATGGGAGCTATCGATTTTCTTCTACATCTGCCAATAAATGTAGCCTCTGGCAACGACATTTGATGAACTTAGTGCAGTTATGCATCAAAATTTCCCTGTGGCACACCCTGCAGAGCGAATTTATTATTGGATCACCTTGAAACTTGGTATGCTTATTTGAGGTAACCTCTAGATGGGCTCTATCAATTTTCTGCCATTTCCATCAAAAAATATTGCCGTTGGCAACGTTCTTAGAACTTAGTTTAGTCAGACCTCGATATTTCCCTTTGGCACACCCTACAGGGCACATTTATGATCGGATTGCTTTGAAATCTGGCATGCTTGTTTGGAGTGACCTCTATTTGGGAGCTATTGATTTTCTTCCATTTCCATCAAAAAATGTTGCCGCTGGTAATGACCTTTGAACTTAGTTTAGTCAGGCATCAGTATATTCCTCTTGGCGTGCCCCACAGGGCACATTTATGATCAGATCGGTTTGCTTGTTTGGGGTTACCTCTAGATGGGAGCTATCAATTTTCTTTGATTTCCGTCAAAAAATGTTGCCACAGACAATAACCTTCAATGAATTTAGTGCAGTTATGCATCAATATTTCGCTTTTGGCACACCCTGCAGTGCACAGTTTTGACCAGATCACTTTGAAACTTGGTATGCGCATTTATTGTTAGATCACTTTGAAACTTGGTATGCGTGTTTGGGGTGAGCTCTAGATGGGAGCTATCGATTTTCTTTTCATTTTTTAAATGTAGCCGCTGGCAACGACATTTGATGAACTTAGTGCAGTTATGCATCAAAATTTCCCTGTGGCACACCCTGCAGAGCGCATTTATTATTGGATCACTTTGAAACTTGGTATGCTTATTTGAGGTAACCTCTAGATGGGCTCTATCAATTTTCTTCCGTTTTCGTCAAAAAATGTTGCCGCTGGCAACATTCTTAGAACTTAGTTTAGTCAAACCTCAGTATTTCCCTTTGTCACACCCTACAGGGCACATTTATGATCAAATTGTTTTGAAACCTGGCATGCTTGTTTGGGGTGACCTCTAAATGGGAGCTATTGATTTTTTTCCATTTTCCGTCAAAAAGTGTTGCCACTGGCAACGACCTTTGAACTTAGTTTAGCCAGGGATCAACATATTCCTTTGGCACACCCTACAGGGCACATTTATGATCAGGATGGTTTGAAACTTGGTATGTTTGTTTGGGGTTACCTCTAGATGGGAGCTATCGATTTTCTTCCATTTCCATCAAAAATAGTTGCCATTGGCAATGACCTCTGATGATCTTAGTAAAAACTTAGTGCAGTTAAGCATCAATATATCCCTTTGACACACCCTGCAGGGCAAATTTATGATTGGATCGCTTGCAAACTTGGTGTGCTTTTGTGGAGTGACATCTATATGGGAGCTGTCGATTTTCGTCCATTTCTGTCAAAAAATGTTGCCACTGACCTTTGAACTTAGTTTAGTCAGACCTCAATATTTCCCTTTAACACACCCTTCAGGCCACATTTATGATCAGACCACTTTGAAACTTGGTATGTGTGTTTGGGGTGACCTCTAGATGTGAGCTATTGCTTTTTTTCATTTCCATAAACAATTATTGTTGTTATCAGGAGCCTTTGAACTTACTGCATTTGTGCATCAACTTATCCCTTTTGCACTCTCTGCGGGGTATATTTATGAATTTCCATAAAAAAAAATACATTGCAACAAGCAATGACCTTCTACTTAGTGCATTTCTGAGTTAACATCTTTCTTTGGCATGCCTCAGAGGGCACATTCATTATCAGGTTGTTTTGAAACTTTGCTTATGCAGGGTGACAAAGATAGGAGCTATTGATTTTCTTTTCATTTCCATCAAAAACTGTTGCTGTCAGCAACAATCTTTGAATTTATTGGATTTGTGCATCAACATTCTTCTTTGACATGGCCTACAGGCCACATTTATCATTGGATTGTTTTTGAACTTGGTGTGCCCATTAGGCAAGACCTTTAGATAAGAGCTATTGACTAGCATTCATTTCTGTGAAAAAAGTTGCCATTTACAATAACCTCTGAACCTACTGCATTTGTGTATCAACATTCTTCCTTCAGCCAGTCTTACAGTTTACATTTAAAAATGCATGGATTACTCTGACGTTGTGCACACACAATGCTGTTATGTTGAAATTTCATCAAATAACATTGGTACAAATGATCTTCAATTTTGACATTTCATTTATAACTTACCAAGTTCAAGTTTGTCAAGTTGAGCTACAGTGTCAATGACACTTTCATTTTCATACCCTCATACGATGACAAAACTGCATAATCAGAGAGCCCATAGGGTTTTAATTACACTATCAGGTATCGAAGGTTTGATGCACCCAAGTTGTTAGTAAATTAAACCTTTGAAGAAAACCCATTTCTTAAGTACCACATTCCAGGCGTTTAGGGACAGGGGCCACCCAACTTCATCTGCGACCGTCATTTTAGGCTCAAATATTCTCTAATGTTCTCTGATCACAAAAAACGTAACTTAGGTAACGGATAAGAAGGGTCCTATGTGGACACCCTTCCCCAGGCCCGGTTCTTACTTTCTTGACGTTTTCAGATAAGAAGGGGTCCTCTGTGGACCCCCTTCCCCAAGCCCAGTTTGTACTTTTAATTACACTTCTGCATACGACCGACCATGTAACTTGGCGCGATACTAGATCTATGTTCAGGCATTTAGACAATACTTCTTAAGAAAAGAAAATTATTGGCGTTTTAAGATAAGAGAAGGGGTCTTCAGTGCCCCCCCCCCCCCCCCCCACACACACACACGCTGAATTTTCATTTTTAATTACACTGACCCCTGCGTATGACCAGTTAATTCGGTGCGGTTTTAAATTCATGTTTGGGTATTTAGAAAATGCATCTTAACCCTTCACCTTACATGAAATGCAGACGACACTTGCAACAAAAATTCTTGAATAACTAATTTTTTTCAATTTTGTCTCTCTCAAAAACATAGGTTATGACCCCTCATTGGAAAGAGCTCGTTCCAGCTAGGGGTCGTAACCTATGTTCTTGAGACAAAAAAATGAAAAAATAATGAAAATTAATTGGCGATTTTTTTAGAATAGCACTGGTCGGTTTTGATCGTTATGTGGGATAAAGGGTTAAGAAGCAAAAAGTCTTGGCATTCCAAGATAAGAAGGTTTTTTTTAGGTGACTAGTTACAGAATTAAAACTGAATGATGGGCCGGTTGGGGAGTGGGGGTGGGTATTGTTCGCTGGAATTGTTCTCATGTAGGCAGACGATCAACTCAAGTTTTTATTAGAAAGGACGAAAATATTCTGAACGCAGGTCCCAGATACAGACGGAGCCAGGGCAGCGATGCCCCCCCCCCCCCCCTTCATCTTTCTGTCTCCAAAACAGCACTCACCCTCATTTCATTGACCTTCATGTCAAATATTTCTTACAAATTACACCTGAGGACTCCGGAGATCTGCCCACTCTTTACAATAATACCACTGTTTATCGGCGTTTTCTGTGACATAAGGCATTTTCCAGCAAAATTGGGGTTATAATGAATCAAGTCAAACATTTCTCAAAGCAGGGGCATAGCTAGGATTTCCTATTGGGGGGGGGGGGGATAAATTTTATGGGGGTGCCAGGTCGATATATGCCACAGGCATATCCCAATGCCGTAGACCTGAGGTGGAGGCGGGTACGGCCCTCCCATTGGTGGGGGTTCGGGGCGCCCCCAACCCCACCAATGGGAGGTCCATACCCACCCCACATCAGGCTTACGGTATTCCCCTCCTATTGGGGGGGGGGGGGGAGGGGTTCCCCGAGAAAATTTTGAAAATTCTATGCCCTGAGATTGAATTTGGGACCTTCTGGTGCTTTAACCCTTTACCCAACGTAACGACCAAAACCGGCCAGCGCTATTCTCAAAAATCGCCAATGAATTTTTATTATTTTTTCATTTTTTGTCTCAAAAACATAGGTTATGACCCCTCGTTGGAACGAGCTCGTCGAGCTCGTTCCAACGAGGGGTCATAACCTATGTTGTTTTTGAGACAAAAAATGAAAAAAAATTAGTTATTCAAGAATTTTTTTTGCAAGTGTCGTCTGCTTTTCATGTTAGGTAAAGGGTTAAATTTCCCATTTCGAGGGGAAATACCCACCCACTCATTCCATCCCATGATTCGCAAATTTTGTCCGCACCCTCCTCCCTGAGATAAGTGAAATTTTCTTGAGTATTTGGACTGAAAAGGAGTTTTTCATCAACCAGTTCTGGATCCCTAAACAGTAAACATTTCGTATGATCACTCCAAAATCGGACGGAAAATCTTGCTCACAACCCCGCCTCACCCCCCACAAACACCAACAAAAAGCTATCCACGCTACTGTCTCTGAACGTTGCTCTACTGACTGGTATGTTTAAGATCCTCCGTCTATACAAGGATAAACATCATCGCAAAAGAATCAACGAATTTCGTTTGGGGTTTATTTTTCTGACCGTAAGGTAGTATACTTTGACCCTCACCTCTGTGTGAAAAATGTACGAATTAAAATCCGTACACTTTGTCCTTTGTCCCAACCTATACTCTAGAGAAAATCCTTGGTCTGTGATAAAACAAAGGTGTTTTTTTAAGTAGTCAGACTCTTGATCTACAGTTCAAATCTTGTAATGCCACTGAAGTTAATACAAGAGTCAAAGTGTGCTTGTGCTTCAGAGGCAACCACGTGCTACCCTAAAAACCAAGATGGCGGCGCCCATAGTCAAAATGGTTGTCGGAAGAGTGCGTCACTTTAGAAACACGCACCGCGTGTTACCATGGAAATGATGTCACAAGATGGCCGCTCCTGTGGGCTGCCAGGGCAACCTTACCCCCACCCCTTCCAGTCACGTGATTGATGACGTCAGATGAGAACCTGCTAAACAGGCAATAAGTCAACATCACATACTACTGACCTTGACTCCAGCATTGTATTTTTGTTTCTTCACCACTTATTCTTTGAAGAGGTACTTTTTACCTACTAGGATGACCTCCCCGAATTTCAAGCCATTTTGTCGCTTTTTCTATTCAGGAAATCGGTGAATGGAGCAATTTTCTGCTATAATCTCAAATATATTTAACACAATTCTTTTTACTATGTTATACCATATCCCCTAGAAACAACCCTGCAATGACATAATACAAATGGTGACGTAGCTATATTCCGAAGACAAATTACACCGAAAGTCCGTTTTTGCGACGACCCATTCCTTCGAAGGTCCGTTTCTTCGACGGCTTATAACTCCGAAAGCCCATTACTCCGAAGGTCCCTAACTCTGAAGGCTTTTTACTCCAAAGACCTATTACACAGAAGACCCATAACTCTGAAGGCCCGTTACTAGAAAGGCCCATTACACTACAAGACAATGCAGTCATATAGATTTATTACTGGTCGCTGGATGTCTTGAAAATGTACCAAGACATCCAGCGACCAGTAATATTCAGGAAATCAGTGAATGGAGCAATTTTCTGCTATAATCTCAAATATATTTAACACTATTCTTTTTACTATGTTATACCATATCCCCTAGAAACAACCCTGCAATGACATAATACAAATGGTGACGTACCTATATTCCGAAGACAAATTACACCGAAAGTCCGTTTTGCGACTGCCCATTCCTTCGAAGGTCCGTTTCTTCGACGGCTTATAACTCCGAAAGCCCATTACTCTGAAGGTCCTTAACTCTGAAGGCTTTTTACTCCGAAAACCTATTACACAGAAGACCCATTACTAGAAAGGCCCATTACACTACAAGACAATGCAGTCATATAGATTTATTACTGGTCGCCGGATGTCTTGAAAATGTACCAGAGTACCCCCCCCCCCCCCCCCCCCACACACACACACTTTTTTCGAGAGTTCCGCCTGTAGAGTAAACCCTAAAGATGACCCCTCCCCTGAAAGAGATTATCGCCTGGTTTTGTACCCAGTAGATAACCAAATATAAATAATAATAATAAATCTAGCACCTGGAATAGATTTGAACTTCTTATACCAAACCACACAAATATGATTGTCATTGTAACCTGCTCCATGAAAGGGTTTCAATGACTTCCATAATTTTGTTATTATATTTGAAGAAAACTGAGACTTACTCCCATTTAGGATTTTTTTAAAACAGAAAACCATTATGTATGAGGGGTCTGACCACACACTACCACTATACGTTTTCTCACTCGATACCGGCCTACTTGATTTTTATCCGCAAACGAGTAATGATAACATAGAAGCCAAAAAGTCAGATAATTACCCACAATAAGACTAATACCATAATTTACAATTTGTCAATAATAATACAAGTCTGAGTCTTATTGGAAAGGATCAATGATCTCATTCCAATGACATTCATAGAGGATATGGAATGAGTGTTTTTCTCAAATGATATTTATGAAACGAGTCTAAGAATTTTCCGTTTGGGCGAGCCTCTGGCGAGCCCAAACAGAAAATTCGGACGACTTTCATAAATATTATATGAGAAAAACACTCATTTCATATTCTATTTATCCTATGTCACACACATTAACGACTTAGTATGACTTTTCAACTCTTTACCTGACATGTGTTGTAGACGACACTTGAAAAAAAAACATCCTCATATAACTAAAAAAATTTCATTTTTTGCTTCCAAAACATAGGTTATGGTCCCTCATTGGAACGAACGCGACGCGCTCGTTCCAATTAGGGGTCATAACCTATGTTTTGGAATAAAAAAATGCACATTTTTTGTGTATAGCACTGGCCGGTTTTGGTCGTTATGTTAGGTAAAGGGTAAATGCAATATAACCCAACATAAATAGGACAGATAACGTAAATTCTCCCTACTCAAATTATGCAAATGTGACCTAGTTGTATTTTGTTCATCCAATCAAACTGTCCATATTTGAAATTGAACAATAAAATCTTTCAACCCCAATTATGCAAATTCTGAAAATATGTCCCAGTTGTATTTTGCTCAGCCAATCAAATTGCCTACTTTTGAAACTCACCAATGAAATCGACTGATTAATATGAAAGCAAAATATCAAATGTTTTAAAGTGAACAAAACGGACGAGTCATATGATGAATAGTTTTATTGTTATGTTAATAATTTCTATATAGATTTTTCAAATTTTTACTTCATTTCTAAAAAACTGCTATTCATTTATTTATTTATTTATTGGGGTTTAACAACACTTTAGACAGCGAGGGTCATCTCGTGTCAGACAGTTTTACTGGTGGAGGAAGCCAGATTCCACATAGAGAACCATCGATCAGCGGCCAGTAACTGTCAGACTCTCCACCTTACTAACCCGGCAGAAGCAGGGTTAGCAGTCTATGAAGACGTGTGTACCATCGACATGCTATACGCCTTAGCACACTGACATCGTGATCCCGATCGAGCAAGTGAGGTTAAGTATTTTGCTCACGGACACAACACGCGTGATTAACGAGATTCGAACTCATGACCTCACGATCACATGGCCGACACGCTATCCCACGGGCCACCGCGCCGTTCCAATATACTGTGGTGACTGGTTAAAGAGTATTGACAAAAGGCCCCACTCAACTAAGTCAATTCTTTTGATAAAAAAGAAGAGAAATGGCGAGACATTCAGGAGATTACTGTATAAAGCAAAAAGACGCCTCATCCAAGAAGACTGTGTCCAAAAGCTCAGGAAAGAAACAGTGCACAGTCCCACTGCCCTAAAAGTTAGAACTTTCCAAAAATAGTCAACTTTAGAACTCCAGCACACATGTGATGCTGGTACCGGACATACGCAACAAGTTTGGGTTTTGATAATCATGACTGAACGCCGCATCCAAGTACTTGCAGATTACTTCAATTTTCACACTGACAAAAACTAACAAAAATGGATGATTGTTGTAAAAAAAAAGGTGGTGAACAAGTTTTTGTTTTTGTTTTTTTTTTACAAAAATGGGCGATTGTTGTAACAAAAATGGTGAGCTCATTTTGTAACAAAAGTGGTTGATTTTGTAACAAAAGTTGTGCGCTGTAATAAAAGTGGGCAAATATTGTAACAAAAGTGGAGGGCTGGAACAAAAGTGGTTGTTGTAACAAAAATGGCTGCCACAGACGGTTCATAAAAATTGAGAAATTTACTTATAATCGCATGTTTCAGATTGATAATGAGAACGTTTCCACTGTAATCAGTCTTTGAAATTACATCCCTTCAATTCTTTTGCGTGAGTGACGTTAGGCGTGCTTTGCCCACAAATGTTAAATTTTGTTAACATTCAGAGTTGTCTCTATTCCTTCTCTACACTCAAAAAAATCCAGGTTTCTAAAAAACTCAAATTTATTACATCACTTGTCATGTTAGGAGTACCAAAGAAAGGTACTAAAGAATACCAAATGACATTTGGTTCTCCAGAGTATCAAGATTATTACCGGTACAATAAGATACCGACACTTTTTGAGTACTGTAGAACGCCAGATATAAAGTTTTACTTAAGGACAATGTTACCCCAAATTTCAGCCAAAAAGCACAGTGCCAAAACACACAATTGAAACATTTCGGATGTTGATGTTTCGTATCTATTGGATCAACACATAAATGAAAATACCAAAAATGAATTATGAAGTGAAAAAAGACTTTTAATTCTCCAATTTAAAAATCCGCTACAGCTGAATACGTGGGAAATATAACTGAAATAGTTGAACCAAAATATTCAGTGAACATCCACCTAGTGGCAATTACCAACCAAATAATTTTAATATCCCAGAAAAGTATTTTAAAATTGGCACAGAAAATGGTAAATTATCTACATGCTGTTTTACAGAAGATACAGAAGGACATCCTTAAAATCCCAAGACACTTAACCACAACACATGTGCAAAATCATTATAACTGGTCAGTGTGGCTAACAGAGGTTGAATTCTTTTTTCGCCTTACACTCAGTACCACTCATGCAAAATTGGTTTTCCTTCGTTTTTTTTTTCAAAAGTTAACTGATTTAGAACCAACACGTGAAGTTCATTTTAACAGTTACATTCATGACAGGTTCTTCTTATTTCATTTTTTTTAATTTTTCTTTTACTGTGAACAGATGCCCCAAGCAAACTTTCCTAAATGCTAAAAAAAAATGGTACAGTTGTGATTGAAATGCTAAGTTTTTTAGAATATTTTGTTAAATCATGTCACCCAGACAGAAGTCTATGGGAGACCATCTCTCGGCCAGATCCTTCTTGTTATTGTTTTGTTTTACAAAACATTGTTTTGATATTGGCATATATATTTAATCAAAATATTAACTCCAATCATGAATCTATGCTGTAATACGATTGACCTTGCTGATTGTTTATGACAGGCTAAACCAAATGAATCCTCATGGATAGTATATTTTTTGGAAGTTTGAACTGTCGAGGTCTATCCTCAGACCCCATTAAGCGGAAGGACATCTCAAAATGTAGAGATGCATACGATATAACATTTCTGATTGACACAATCTCCTCGAATGAAGTTGAAAATATTTAGA
This sequence comes from Pictodentalium vernedei, assembly GCA_031216915.1. Taxonomy (NCBI): domain Eukaryota; kingdom Metazoa; phylum Mollusca; class Scaphopoda; order Dentaliida; family Dentaliidae; genus Pictodentalium; species Pictodentalium vernedei. The sequence continues at coordinate 25,251,846 of CM062290.1, read as the reverse complement.
AACATGAGCGGAGGGTTGAAATAGTCTTCAAATCGTACAAAAGTAACAAAAGGGGTACTGCCATTCTGTTCAAAAACAGTTTTGGCTACGAAATAAAAAATGTTTTCATCCAATCGCAATGATTAACCATCTATGCGTTGTACAGCCCTAATAATGATGAACCGAGGTTTTACAGAAATCTGTTTAATACTATTGAAAATATCGGTAACACCTCAGTGTTGATTGGTGGGGATTGGAATGTGGCACTGGACCAAAGGTTAGACACACTAATTTATAAAAAACAAAATAATGTTAAATGTAATGAATGCATCCACAAACACATGGAAAAACACGACTTACACGATGTATGGCGTTTAGAAAATCCTGGCAAGAAAATGTATACATGGAGATTACTTTTTAATCACATCTGACTTACAGACAGCTGTTCAAAAAGTAGATATTTGTATGATGTACAGACTATGCACCCGTTGTAATTTTCCGAAAATTTATAAATCAAACAAGAGGATGCAGTATTTGGAAACTTAATAACAGTTTACTAAGCGACTCCAAATACATACAAATAGTTAAGGATACTATTGCAGATACTGTCCTTCAATATTCGTATAACAATAACAGTAGGAGAAGTAGTAGTACAGTGGAGGCCACTTAATTGGATATCTCTTAATTGTATATCCCTGTTAATTGAATATAATTTCCAAACACAAAACCATTTACCATACCTTCAGTACAAATTTGGTCTGTTAATTGCATATGGGTCGTAAACTCCTATTAATTGTATATAAATTTTTGTAATATGTCAAAAAAAGTACTGTGACACGCACCAAATACCCCTCATTTATCAACCTTTTTGGCCTCACTACATCCAATACAGGCATTTATTCTATTATATCTTGTTTGACAGAGCTCTATGAAACAAGATATAATAGAATAAATGCTCAGTTTACCTCCAGAACACAGGCCACTGACTAAATTCCTGTTAACTGTATACTCCTGTTAACTGAATAATTTTCACTGGCAAAATGGATATTCAATTAAGAAGATTCCACTGTAGTGGTGATAATAAAATAATAATAATAATAATAATAATAATAATAATGAAAATAATTCTAGATTCACAATAAAGAACCAGTTATTTTGGGAAACACTAAAACTAATGATCAGAGATAAAACAATTTCATATTCCTCCTTCCCGAAACGAAAACTTCAGTGCACCGAATCAGCTATCGAAAAAAAAATAGAAGTTCTCACTGAAAAACTCGAAGATGATTGCGAAAATATGTTAGAAAATACCAGCTGCCCAAATAACAAACTGCAAAATCTAAGAAATAAAAAAGTGCAAGGCATGATTATCTGACCAAAGGTTATTTGGAAAGTTGGAAGCGAGAGGCCCTCAAAATACTTCTGCAACATAGAAAACAGGCAGTACACAGAAAAGATAATACCCAAGTTAATAAGAGATGACGGTACAGAACGTAAAGAAATTAACGATATTCTCACCAAGCAACGTAACTTGTACAAATTACTCGACAAGTAAAAAATTAATAGCAATCACAAAACGAACCTTTTAGAAAGCTTGTTTTTTTTTTTGAAAATCCATACATTTGCAAACTGGATACAGAAGAAAGTTTACTACTTGATGGAAAACTAACTTAAAATGAGTGTGCTCTAGCTCTAAAAGACATGGGTAACAACAAATCACCCGGTCCCGATGGATTTACAACTGAATTTCATGATATTTCTGGGTCAATTAGGGCAAATACGTAGTTAATTCCCTAAATCTTGTCTATGACATAGGAAAATTATCTATCACTCAGAGGCGGGGGCTTATTACATGTATACCCAAAGAAGGGAAATCGAAAAAATATACAAAAAATTGGCGACCGATCTCCCTACTTAATGTTGATCAAAAAATAGGCTCATCAGCAATTGCCAACAGTCTTAAAAAAAGGTTCTTCCTAAAGTAATTTCCAAAAGTCAGCTGGGATTCATGAAAGGAAGATTCATAGGTGAATCCACGCGACTGGTCTTTGACTTAATTGAAAAATGTGAATCTATGAATATTCCAGGAATGTTAGTTTTAGTTGACTCCGAAAAAGCATTTGACTCACTTGAATGTTCTTTTATCAGAAAAACTCTTGTTTTTAAATTTTGGCGAATCCCAAATTCAGTGGTTCAACACATTCTGCGGTGAGGTTTCTAGCTGCATTATAAACAATGGGCATTGTTCAGATTATTTTAATATTCAGAGGGGAGTACGTCAAGGGGCCCCATTGTCTCCTTACCTGTTTATTCTGTGTGTCGAAATACTTAGCACATTCCTTAAATTCACCCCCAGAATAAACGGAATCAGAATTAATGATTCAGAGTATGTAATCAACCAATACACTGACAACAGTACTCTATTCTTAGATGACGACCAAGATTCCCTAAACGAGGCCTTAAATTCTTCAATTTCGCTGCGATATCCGGATTAAACGTTAATTTAGATAAAACTAATATCATTTGGATAGGATCTCGGCGTGGTTGTGGTGTTTTGGCTTTTGGTTGAAATTTTGGGTAACATAGTCCTTAATACACTCTCTTACTGTTTTCTCTGATCTGACTGATAGGATATTTACAGAAACCCTGGAGGGACATTTTTTGTTACTAGTTATCACTTACTTGTTATTACAAATAACAAATAACAAGTAAGTAATAACAAATAACAAATAAGTAATAACAAATAACAAGTAAGTAATAACAAACAAGTAATAACAAATAACAAATAAGTAATAACAAACAAGTAATAACAAGTAAGTAATAACAAACAAGTAATAACAAATAACAAGTAATAACAAATAAGTAATAACAAATAAGTAATAACAAATAAGTAATTACAAGTAAGTAATAACAAATAAGTAATAACAAACGAGTAATAACAAATAACAAGTAATAACAAATAACAAACAAGTAATAACAAATAAGTAATAACAAATAATAAGTAAGTAATAATAAATAAGTAATAACAAACAAGTAATAACAAATAACAAGTAAGTAATTACAAATAAGTAATAACAAATAACAAGTAATAACAAATAACAAATAAGTAATAACAAACAAGTAATAACAAATAACAAGTAATAACAAATAACAAATAAGTAATAACAAACAAGTAATAACAAATAACAAGTAAGTAATAATAAATAAGTAATAACAAACAAGTAATAGCAAATAACAAGTAAGTAATTACAAATAAGTAATAACAAATAAGTAATAACAAATAACAAGTAATAACAAATAACAAATAAGTAATAACAAACAAGTAATAACAAATAACAAATAAGTAATAACAAATAACAAGTAAGTAATAACAAACAAGTAATAACAAATAACAAATAAGTAATAACAAACAATAATAACAAGTAAGTAATAACAAACAAGTAATAACAAATAACAAGTAATAACAAATAAGTAATAACAAATAAGTAATAACAAATAAGTAATAACAAATAAGTAATTACAAGTAAGTAATAACAAATAAGTAATAACAAACGAGTAATAACAAATAACAAGTAATAACAAATAACAAACAAGTAATAACAAATAAGTAATAACAAATAATAAGTAAGTAATAATAAATAAGTAATAACAAACAAGTAATAGCAAATAACAAGTAAGTAATTACAAATAAGTAATAACAAATAAGTAATAACAAATAACAAGTAATAACAAATAACAAATAAGTAATAACAAACAAGTAATAACAAATAACAAATAAGTAATAACAAACAAGTAATAACAAATAACAAACAAGTAATAGCAAATAACAAGTAATAACAAATAACAAATAAGTAATAACAAACAAGTAATAACAAATAACAAATAAGTAATAACAAATAAGTAATAACAAATAGGTAATAACAAATAACAAGTAATAACAAATAACAAATAAGTAATAACAAACAAGTAATAACAAATAACAAATAACAAGTAATAACAAATAACAAATAAGTAATAACAAATAAGTAATAACAAATAACAAGTAATAACAAATAACAAATAAGTAATAACAAATAAGTAATAACAAATAACAAATAAGTAATAACAAATAACAAGTAATAACAAACAAGTAATAACAAATAACAAATAAGTAATAACAAACAAGTAATAACAAATAACAAACAAGTAATAGCAAATAACAAGTAATAACAAATAACAAATAAGTAATAACAAACAAGTAATAACAAATAACAAATAAGTAATAACAAATAAGTAATAACAAATAGGTAATAACAAATAACAAGTAATAACAAATAACAAATAAGTAATAACAAACAAGTAATAACAAATAACAAATAAGTAATAACAAATAACAAGTAATAACAAATAACAAATAAGTAATAACAAATAAGTAATAACAAATAACAAGTAATAACAAATAACAAATAAGTAATAACAAACAAGTAATAACAAATAACAAATAAGTAATAACAAACAAGTAATAACAAGTAAGTAATAACAAATAAGTAATAAGTAATAACAAATAAGTAATAAGTAATAACAAATAAGTAATAACAAACAAGTAATAACAAATAACAAATAAGTAATAACAAATAAGTAATAACAAATAAGTAATAACAAGTAAGTAATAAGTAATAACAAATAAGTAATAACAAATAAGTAATAACAAATAAGTATTAACAAATAAGTAATAACAAATAACAAATAAATAATAACAAACAAGTAATAACAAATAAGTAATAACAAACAACAAGTAAGTAATAACAAACAACAAGTAATAACAAGTAAGTAATAACAAACAAGTAATAACAAGTAAGTAATAACAAACAAGTAATAACAAATAACAAGTAAGCAATAACAAATAGGTAATAACAAATAATAAGTAAGTAATAACAAATAAGTAATAACAAACAAGTAATAACAAATAACAAGTAATAACAAATAAGTAATAACAAATAAGTAATAACAAACAAGTAATAATAAATAACAAATAAGTAATAACAAATAAGTAATAACAAATAACAAATAAGTAATAACAAATAACAAATAAGTAATAACAAACAAGTAATAACAAATAACAAGTAATAACAAATAACAAATAAGTAATAACAAACAAGTAATAACAAATAACAAATAAGTAATAACAAATAAGTAATAACAAATAAGTAATTACAAGTAAGTAATAACAAATAAGTAATAACAAACGAGTAATAACAAATAAGTAATAACAAGTAAGTAATAAGTAATAACAAATAAGTAATAACAAATAAGTAATAACAAGTAAGTAATAAGTAATAACAAATAAGTAATAACAAATAAGTAATAAGTAATAACAAATAAGTAATAACAAATAAGTAATAACAAATAAGTAATAAGTAATAACAAATAAGTAATAAGTAATAACAAATAAGTAATAACAAATAACAAATAATTAATAACAAACAAGTAATAACAAATAAGTAATAGCAAATAAGTAATAACAAACAACAAGTAAGTAATAACAAACAACAAGTAATAACAAGTAAGTAATAACAAACAAGTAATAACAAGTAAGTAATAACAAACAAGTAATAACAAATAACAAGTAAGCAATAACAAATAAGTAATAACAAATAATAAGTAAGTAATAACAAATAAATAATAACAAACAAGTAATAACAAATAACAAGTAATAACAAATAAGTAATAACAAATAACAAGTAATAACAAATAAGTAATAACAAACAAGTAATAATAAATAACAAATAAGTAATAACAAATAAGTAATAACAAACAAGTAATAACAAATAAGTAATAGCAAATAAGTAATAACAAACAACAAGTAAGTAATAACAAGTAAGTAATAACAAATAAGTAATAACAAGTAAGTAATAACAAATAAGTAATAACAAATATCAAATAACAAGTAAGTATTAACAAATAACAAATAAGTAATAACAAATAAGTAATAACAAGTAAGTAATAACAAATAAGTAATAACAAATATCAAATAACAAGTAAGTATTAACAAATAACAAATAAGTAATAACAAATAAGTAATAACAAGTAAGTAATAACAAATAAGTAATAAAAAATATCAAATAACAAATATTAACAAACAGCAAGTAAGTAATAACAAGTAAGTAATAACAAATAAGTAATAACAAGTAAGTAATAACAAATAAGTAATTACAAATAAGTAATAACAAGTAAGTAATAACTAATAAGTAATAACAAATATCAAATAACAAGTAAGTATTAACAAATAACAATTAAGTAATAACAAGTAAGTAATAACAAATAAGTAATAAAAAATATCAAATAACAAGTAAGTATTAACAAACAACAAGTAAGTAATAACAAGTAAGTAATAACAAATAAGTAATAACAAGTAAGTAATAGCAAGTAAGTAATAGCAAATATCAAATAACAAGTAAGTATTAACAAATAACAAGTAAGTAATAACAAAGAAGTAATAACAAATAAGTAATAACAAACAAGTAATAACAAGTAAGTAATAACAAACAAGTAAAAACAAATAACAAGTAAGTAATAACAAACAAGTAATAACAAATAAGTAATAACAAACAACAAATACGTTATAACAAGTAAGTAATAACAAACAAGTAATAAGAAGAAAGTAATAACAAACAAGTAGTAACAAATAACAAGTAAGTAATAACAAGTAAGTAATAACAAGTAACAAATAACAAGTAAGTAATAACAAGTAAGTAATAACAAGTAAGTAATAACAAGTAAGTAATAACAAGTAAATAATAACAAGTAAGTAATAACAAGTAAATAATAACAAGTAAGTAATAACAAATAAGTAATAACAAATAAGTAATAACAAATATCAAATAACAAGTAAGTATTAACAAATAACAAATAAGTAATTACAAATAAGTAATAACAAATAAGTAATAACAAATAAGTAATAACAAGTAAGTAATAACAAATAAGTAATAACAAATAACAAGTAAGTAATAACAAGTAAGTAATAACAAATAACAAACAAGTAATATTATTACTTATTTGTTATTACTTATCTGTTATTTGATATTACTTATTTGTTATTACTTATTTGTTATTTGTTATTACTTATTTGTTATTATTTACTTGTTATTATTTACTTGTTATTACTTATTTGTTATTACTTATTTGTTATTACTTACTTGTTATTATTTACTTGTTATTACTTATTTGTTAATACTTACTTGTTATTTGTTATTTGTTATTACTTATTTGTTATTACTTATTTGTTATTACTTACTTGTTATTATTTACTTGTTATTACTTATTTGTTATTACTTACTTGTTATTATTTACTTGTTATTACTTATTTGTTAATACTTACTTGTTATTATTTACTTGTTATTACTTATTTGTTATTACTTATTTGTTATTACTTACTTGTTATTATTTACTTGTTATTACTTATTTGTTAATACTTACTTGTTATTTGATATTTGTTATTACTTATTTGTTATTACTTACTTGTTGTTATTTACTTGTTATTACTTATTTGTTATTACTCATTTGTTATTTCTTGTTGTTTTTGTTGCTTGCTATTATTTAATTGTTATTTGTTATTACTTATTTGTTATTACTTACTTGTTATTTGTTATTACTTACTTGTTATTACTTATTTGTTATTACTTACTTGTTATTACTTACTTGTTATTTGATATTTGTTATTACTTATTTGTTTTTTGTTATTACTTATTTGTTATTACTTATTTGTTAATACTTATTTGTTATTACTTATTTGTTATTAATTATTTGTTATTAATTATTTGTTATTACTTACATGTTATTACTTATTTGTTATTACTTATTTGTTATTACTTATTTGTTAATACTTATTTGTTATTACTTATTTGTTATTAATTATTTGTTATTAATTATTTGTTATTACTTACTTGTTATTACTTATTTGTTATTACTTACTTGTTATTTGTTATTACTCGTTTCTTATTACTTACTTGTTATTATTTATTTGTTATTACTTACTTGTTAATACTTATTTGTTATTAATTTGTAATAACAAATAACAAACAAGGAATAAGTGCCTGATCACCCTCCCTACTATGGACAGGCTGCAATTTTATTACTTATTTGTTATTACTTAATTGTTATTACTTATTTGTTATTATTTATTTGTTATTTGTAATAACTAGTAACAAAAAATGTCCCTCGAGGGCTTCCATAGATATTAGATGGATTTCAAAGTATAATTTTTAAATTTCTATGGTCGGACAAAACGGATAAAATTAAACGTGACGTAATAATCAGTTTAATCGAAAATGGTGGGCTCAAACTACCCCACGTAGAAACACTATGTTGCTCCTTAAAATGATATGGATCAAAAAGTTACTAGATTCAGAAACAATGTCCCAATGAAAACACTCGTAGTCGATCATTTTGAAACATTTGGGGGGAACAAAATGTGGTCTTTGAATAAATATGGTATACTCTGTGTTTCAAATTATATGGACCCTTTCTGGAAAAATGTACTTAATGCTTGGGCACTCTTAAAAAATAGCCATCCCACAACCTCGACCGAGATCCTCTCACAACCACTACTTTATAATAATAATTATATAAAGATTAATAATGAATCGTTTCTTTACAGACATTGGTGTACAAAAGGTGCTTTCTTTACAAACGATATACATGGCGCTTCAGGATCCATTATTGACTTTCAAGAATTTAAACTGAAATATGACCTTGATATACCATTCACCAACTACCTCGGTGTGGTGAATGCAGTACCAAGGTAATGGAGAAATATAATATCCAATAGTACAAAACTTGAATTTGTTTCAGATTCCTTGGTGAGTGGAATTATATCTTGCACTAAAGCAAACCGCCGTTTCTATCCCATATTTCTTAATAAAGTATCACAAAAACCTACACACACCCAAGAGAAATGGAACACCACATTGGACGAAAATCTTGACCATAATGATTGGCAACACATTTACAAACAAACTTTTAGGGAAACAGATGATTCATATCTACAAAGTTTACAATATAAGATTAACCACAAAATCCTACTCACAAAATCTAAACTCTTTAACCCTTTACCTAACGTGAAAAGCAGACGACACTTGCAAAAAAAATTCTTGAATAACTAAATTTTTTCATTTTTTGTCTCAAAAACATAGGTTATGACCCCTCGTTGGAACGAGCTCGACGAGCTCGTTCCAACGAGGGGTCATAACCTATGTTTTTGAGACAAAAAATGAAAATATTTTGAAAATTAATTGGCGATTTTTGAGAATAGCGCTGGCCGGTTTTGGCCGTTACGTTGGGTAAAGGGTTAAATGTGGGTTTTCGGAAACAGATCTGTGATCTTTCTGTGGAAATACGAAAGAAAAGATCGCACATCTATTTTACGATTGTTCTTTCTCATAAACAGTTTTACTTTCACTAGTGGAAAAGGTTAACCTTAATCCAGATCCGCAAATTCAACTAAACATTAATAAAAGAGAAATAATTTTAGGCGCTACTTCCGAGCATGCCTATCCAAATGTCTGGAATACCTGTCTCCTTATCTACAAAAAGTATATTTACACCTGCAGCCGTAGTAACACCCCCACCCTCTTTCCCAGATCTAGCAAGAGCTATAAAATCCTACACAAATATTGAAATGTATTCTCTATGCATGTACACAATCAGCAAGGCCGAGCGTATTTGGGGAAAATGGAGCTATCTGACTGACGCATTCTTTGAATAACTGGAGAACTGATCTGTATATACACTATACTGTAAACATTTCATTTTGTTATAATCTTATATAATGTACTAGATTTCTAGTGATGCCAATAAAACAAAAATTAAAAACAATTAAAAAAATGAAATGAGAAAAACCTGTCATGAATGTAACTGTTAAAATATACTTCAGTTGTTGGTTCTAAATCAGTTAACTTTTGAAAACAATAAAATAACGAAGGAAAACCAGATTTTGCATGAGTGGTACTGGGTGTAAGGCGAAAAAAGAATTAACCTCTGTTGGATAATTAGATTGTCTCATGTTTGGACGCAAAACTCCTTTTCCTTACTGAGTATCAAGTGGTAATCTGTTCTACTGTAATCATTCATGTTTGTTATTGTTTGGCCACACTGACCAGTTATAATGATTCTGTATATGTGTAGTGGTTAAGTGTCTTGAGATTCTAAGGATGTCCTTCTGTATCTTTTGTAAAACAGCATGAAGATGATTTACCATTTTCTGAGCCAATTTTAAAATACTTTTCTGGGGTATTAAAATTATTTAGTTGGTAATTGCCACTAGATGGATGTTCACTGAATATTTTGGTTCAACTATTTCAGTGATATTTCTGACGTATTCAGCTGTAGCTGTTTTTTTTTAAATTCGATAATTAAGTCATTTTTTTCACTTCAAAATCATTTTTTGGTTTCTTCATTTATCATTGATGTGTTAATCAAATAGCCGTGATCCAACAGATATGAAACATCAACATCCGTAAATAATTTTGTTTCAGGGCTCAGCTATTCGTCGCCTCAGTGCTAGGATGTCCTATGCCCCCTATGGGGCATAGGACATTCTAGCACTCAGGCGACGTATTTATACTCCAGTTTTTTTCTAGATTTATGTATTTATATAACTACAGCTTTTATAATATCTCATTTCATGTACAACTAGCGGGTGTTACCCGGCGTTGCACGGGAAAAGATGGTTATATCAGCCGTTTTCGAAATAAAAGGTCAAGGTCACCAATTTCAAGGTCAATGTCACCCCACGCGGGCACCACGATAAAGTCAAAATGATCGATGGGTCAATATACCCGCACATATGAAATTTTAGCCCGATCGGTCCAGCCGTTTTCGAAATAAAAGGTCATGGTCATCAATTCCAAGGTCAAGGTCACCCCGCACGGGCACGGCACCCATCCCATGTTACTCGCAGAGACAAATTACCCCCGTGTACAAAATTTTTGAGATCGATCAGTCGAGAAACAGAGGAGTTCACCCGGAACAAAGATAGAGATATAGATACAGACATTCGCATTTATATATTAGATTAACATATAACACAGAAGGTTAACCCTTTACCTAACATGAAAAGCAGACGACACTAGCAAAAAAAAATTCTAGAATAACTATTTTTTTTTATTTTTTGTCTCAAAAACATAGGTTATGACCCCTCGTTGGAACGAGTTCAATGAGCTCGTTCCAACGAGGGGTCATAACCTATATTTTTGAGACAAAAAATGAAAAAATATTGAAAATTAATTGTCGATTTTTTAGAATAGCGCTGGCCGGTTTTGGCAGTTACGTTGGGTAAAGGGTTAAAACATTCTCTCTTTATTTTTAGATTTCTACTTATTTTATTTTAGCTCATCACACAGAAGGTTAAAATATTTCCTTGCTCTTCAGCTTTTTTAGCTCCTCACTTGGTTTCATTGCAGCTTGACATGTTTTTTTTCTAATAAGCATGCAGTGAGTAGTCATTAACTCATGGTTCATTGGTCAATTATTTGAATCTGCCAAAAAAAGGCTTTGCAGTGATCAAAAAGTATTGATTTTCTTGTCGTGATATTGTGACCAGTGCTTTAATTGATTCTGTTAATTCATACTGAAGTTGTTTAAAAACAAATATTAAAAGTACAAGTTAATGTTAAAAGGGGATAATATATGTGAAAAAGTGATTAATATTCTGGGACACTTTCTGGGAGCTGTTAGAACTGGATCTCATGGAACTTCAGGTACAGTGAAAGTTTATTACATAAACATCAGTTTTAGTTTTACAGTCTGTATTGGAGTTTAAGAAATATTCTATTATATATATACAGTGGGTGAAGAGCGTATTTTCACTAAATCACCCACAGAGTGAAGATTCCACCCATGCAATAATTGCAAATTTGCTGCGAAGCATGACAATGACAAGCAAAGTTCCAGCCAATGGACCTCCGGGTGAAACCCGGAAGTCCATTGGATGAAACATTGCTTGTGCTTTTTGTCCAAGTGTACACAATTTGAAAGTGATACTTTGGGTGATAACTTCACTCCACGGGTGATTTAGTTACAATCCACTCTCCACGTGTTGTATATTGTGGTAGTTGGGTGTCCTGCGCAATGTTCCATGGTAATGGCACACTTGTCTGGCCACTGTGACTATCACTAGGTCCTGTTGTGCAGAGTTATGTAATTATACCCCCACAAAACGAAATTTAGGGGGTACATAGGAGCCAACTTGTCCGTCGGTCGATCGGTCGGTCGGCCATCGTCGATCCGTTGCACATGTAAACTTCTGGAGCGAACTACTTCCACAGTTTTAGCCGCATTTTCATGAAACTTCACAAAAATGATCAACATGATGAGGGGAAGTGTGACATAATTTTTTTTTTCACGCTCAGTTTCAAGATGCCCGACTGGTGGCCATATTGGATTTTTTGTTATGTAAACTTGTGGAGCGAACTACTTCCACAATTTTAGCCTCATTTTTCTGCAACTTCACAAAAATGATCAACATGATGAGGGGAAGTTCGTGACATAATTTTTTTCACGCTTGGTTTCAAGATGGCCGACTGGCGGCCATATTGGATTTTTTTACTTAGAATAATTGAATGCCCCTTTTCAGTTATCCACACTAAGCGGTATACCAGGGCAAAAAGATCGTCAGAGAAAGGGTCATGGAGGATTGTAACCGTAATTGGCGAGGGGGGGATCAAATCAAAGAGATCTTTGGGTGGCCTGCGTGATAAAGAGAAGCCTGGTTTTGAAGAGTACCTTGATGGTACCTTTGGGGGGTCACTGTTGTTCAAGCTGAGGTCGCGGTCCCTGGAGCTGAGGGGAAAAATTGGGAAACACAGTGAAAAGGAGTGCCAGATGTGTAACTTGGGCGTGGTGGAGACCCTGGAACACTTTCTTATAGAATGCCCAAAATATCAGTCTAAAAGAACAAGATTCACGGGTAGTATAATGGGGAAGTGGGATGGGAGAATGAAGGACACGTGGTTAGGGGGCGACTCAAAGGAGAGGGTTAATATACTAATCGAAGAGATTGGAAAGAATGGGGCAAGGGATGTCATCAAGCAGTTCGTCTCCGAGTGTTGGGGGGAGAGAAGAAGCGCGGGAATAGGGGGAGGCATTTGATAGAACATGGGTAACCAAGGCCTTCTCATACGAGAACCGCGACAAATCAGCGGTCGGCCGAAGTTTTATTATTATTATTATACCACGGTAGGGTATGCCGGGCGACAGACCATCTCTAGTTATTAATTTATACAGGTGGAAATGTAAAAATTAACCGTTTACTAAGCTCTTGTGTATTCCGGATTATTGTTAAATATGTTTAATTGATAATCAGCAATTTCACTATTTGAATGACCCTTCATGTGTGATAACTTTTAAAGTGCATTTTGTATTGGAATATTAAGTAACTAGTATGTATCCGTTCTATCCAATATTATTCACTGTGAGTGGACGATCCACCTCATTCTGCTTATATGCAAAATGTGCTTGGTCGTACACCGCTGTGAACAGTGTCATGGATACAAGATTTATTTAACCCATTTCATACCGCCTTACTTAGTAAATATTTTATTCCATGCAGGTCCAAAATCCACTGCTGCCCTGAAAGCTCCTTCATTAATGTGCAGGAACTCGTCACACTGTGAGAATGAATGTAATATATTGATTATTTATTTAGCCCATTATGAAAAATAAAATATGCAGTTTGAGTAGTTTAAATTGTCCCCTCTGGACAATAGCTCTTTCCATTCGCTCATAATCTGAGGTTTATTCTTGGCCTAATTCACTGTTATTCCACCGTGTGAAAACAAAGTGTTTTCATTAGTAACTGATTAGTGTAGAATGAATGTCAGTGATAGTCTACATGAAATATATCAGACTGAGAGTATAAAAGGTGTAAATAATAATTTTATTCTCTAGTGTCATACTTGCTCAGTAATAGATATATATACATGTAATTGCATGACGGCAATTTGACGAAGTTATATACATGTAATGATATACAAGTTACTATAAAGTTCTACATGCTGTGTTCTAGATTAGCGCTATCACGATTAATCGATAAAACGATTGTCGATCGGTCATGCCGAAATCGATTAGTATTTTTCGTTGTTAAAAAATCGGTAAATTTTACACCGTTTTAGATGTTTAATAATTGAAAAAACAAATTTGATGAAAAAACTATTGTTTCTAAAGGTAAAAGGTCAAGAACGTCGACGTTAAACCACGTGAAGCCGTTAGAAGCATTTGACTTTTCGGTATATTCAAAGCTTTGATGTTCTGAACTTTTGAACCGTCAGTGTAATAATCAAGACCGGTCGTCAGTTGCGAAGTTCGCAACTGACGACCGGTCTTGATTATTACACTGACGGTTCAAAAATTCAAAACATCAAAGCTTTGAATGTTCCTGAAAGAGGATCGTCTTCGTTGTTTATTTGAGGTAGGTCAACTGACTTGAACTTCATTTTTAACGACTTCAAAGAGAAGGAGAGGGGGGCATCTAGGTACGATTAATCGATTATTATTGATTAATTGCGACGATTAATCGATTCCTAAATTTAAAAATCGTGACAGCGCAATTCTAGATGAATAGAGCCTTAGCTTAATAATGTAAGTGCGTCATCGGTCAATGTTTTAATTTGCTCATTCCAGTAGAGTTGAGTTCTGTGAGAGAGGTGTTTTCGATTGCTGGACACATGTGAAGCGATGAATAAATTCATTGGTGAAATGTATTGAGCATTGTTTGCTGTGCCTCATTTGAAGGAGCTTGTTGAGCTCATTCTGGTGGAGTATAGCAATCAGGGCTCTTTACCATACCCGATATTTTATTTCATATACGTTTATTAATGTTGTGGATATGTCCAGCTTGTACAAGTAACTGTACTTCAAATGCTTACTAGATTTGCTTTCAGGGTTCCTAGTTATAGTTTCCAACTTTGTACAATATTGTTTAAAATACATCATGTAAATACAGTTCCACGAAATTATGGAATAAATAAACCCATGTATTTAAACTTTATCCGCCTCCTCCTTATCTGTTCTGGGTTTTGCGGTTACAGTATGGGTAATGGATGTTGCTTACAGCAGTTAGACCACTTCGATTGTGACCATTTCAGCGACTGGTTCGCGCTCCCGCGTTGTGTCCTTGGGCAAGGCACTTAACCCCGATTGCCTACATGGGGGCACGATGACGCTGTGTGCTAAGGCGTACTGCACGTCGAAGGTGCGCATGTCTTCAACCAATCTAACCCTGCCTGTGCCGCGATGCAGAATTCAGAGTTACGATGTTGGGGAGCTGACAGCTGCTCGTCGTTGCTCGGTGGTTCTCTCCGGGTACTCCGGCTTCCTCCACCTGTAAAACTGTCACCGACATGATATGACCCTGGCTGTTAATGTGTCGTTAAACACTAATAATAATTAAAAAAAACTAAAAAAAAAAAACACCACTCCGATTCAAAAATGGAATATCGAGACTTAACCCTTTGCACTCTGATGTCAAAAATTCCAATATTTCCGACAACAAATTTTTCCCATAATGCAACTAGGAATTTAACCAATTCAGTCTTGTTTGACAGAGCTCAATGAGCTCTGTCACACAAGACCGAATTGGTTAAATTATGAAGTGCATTATGGGAAATATTTGTAACTTTAAATTTTGATATTTATACATCAGAGTGCAGAGGGTTAACACGATAAGAACAAAACGATACGCCCTAATTATTTTCACCTATTACTTTAGTTGTCACACTGACTCATATCTTTACAGAGGCATTTTAGTTACTGCAGGCTGTAGAGCTCCAACAGTAACCACAGTATCTCACTAACTTCACTGGTGTCACTTTTTAGTTGAGTATTAAAAAAAAAACTCGACTATTGATATGACGAGGGTCGGTCGCCGGGCGGGCAGTCGAACGGACGGCTCTTTTTGATTGTAACTTAGTTGTTTGTGGATGGATTTTGATAATATTTGGTATGTGACGTGATATGCATGTTCAACACCCGATGACACGAAATAGGGCTTGTCCATGCTTTTTCACAAGAGTTGTGGTCCTTTGTTAAAATGGACAAATTTTGAGCTCGATGGTGCGATAACGTCAACACACGTTAACTGATTTAACTGATATTTGGCATATGGGTTTCAAAGAACGATGTCTTGATCGAGTTCGAAAAAGGGTTTGGTCCGATGAACGGCAGTAGAAATTGGGCTACTTGGCCATTCTTAGCCAATTTTTTGCTTGATAGCGTTATCATAAGGGTCCTACTATTTAACGAACACAAACGAACATAAACGAACAGAAGAGAAACTAATAGGAAATACAAGTTAAAAATGATTGAGGGTGCATATGCAGGTATATGTGGGTATATATTATTCGTTTGTAAAAGTTTATTCACTTCTGATGAGTATTTTGATGATTAATAAGGTTTATAAAATGTACGACGGCGCGAAATTCTTGCTCCGCTTTCTAAGGGTAGATCACGGTTTGTCCACGACGCGCCGTGATGCGTCCTCGGAATCCAAAGCGAGAGTTTGATGCATGTTTGTCAATCCAAATAATGGCTATAATCTTTATTTATCACTAAAATACCCATTAGACGTGGATGCAATTTTACACACGATTAAAATAGGCGCTTGCCATCCTCTTGAACCCAAATTTCGCTGTTTTCCTCAGCGACATTCTTCCTCAGATAGACAGCTAATTGATTTCACACCTTTGTCGCATCTTGTCGACAGCATCAAGCAGGTTACTACTTAACGAACACAAGAATTTCGCGCCGTCGTACATTTTTCCTATTATTTTCTCTTCTGTTCGTTTATGTTCGTTTATGTTCGTTAAATAGTAGGACCGGCGATAACCTGAACAAACGTCAACCGATTAGATTCATTTTTGTAATATGGTTTTCTAAGAAGATTATATCAATCGAATCCGATATATGATAGCAAAATTATTGGGCTGACTTGGCTACTTTGGGAGAATTTTGTGCTCGATAGCGCGATAACTTGAACAAACGTCGACCAATCCAGTTCATTTTCGTTATGCTGGGTTTCCAGGAACATTTTCTTGATGGAGTTCGAAAATGGGCTCGGTCCGATATATACGGCAGCAGAATTATTGGGCTGACTTTGTCATTTTTGCAAATTTTGTGCTTGATAGAACCATAACTTGAACGAATGTTAACCGATTTCATTCTTTCCTTTTTTTTATTATATGGGTTTCCAAGAAAAATGTCTCGACCGAGTTTGAAAATGGGCTCGATCGGATATATGGCAGCAGAATTATTGGGCTGACGTCGTCATTTTTTGCAAATTAGTTATTTAGAAAAGATACTCTGGTGCTTATAGTTCACAGCCATCGTTGCGTTAGCCACGAAAACTTAATCCCGGACAATTGCCCCGCGGACATTTGCCCCGCATTCCTTTTCAAGAAAAACGGATATTTGCCCCGATCGGTGAATTGTTCCGTGGACATTTGGTCTGATCAGCAAATTGCCCCGCGAAAATTTGCCCCAATCAGCGAATTGCCCCACGGATATTTGCCCCGATCAGCGAATTGCTCCCAACCCGGATATTTGATAACAGAAGAATGTAGATCGTTAACCCTTTACCTAACCTGAAAAGCAGATGACACTTGCAAAAATAATTCTTGAATAACTAATGTTTTTAATTTTTTGTCTCAAAAACATAGGTTATGACCCCTCGTCGAGCTCGTTCCAACGAGGGTTCATAACCTATGTTTTTGAGACAAAAAAATATGAAAATTGATTGGCGATTTTTGAGAATAGCGCTGGCCGGTTTTGGCCGTTACGTTAAGTAAAGGGTTAATATAACTTTTATTTCATAAACAAATGAAATGGTTTAACAAAGACTTGATGTTGTTGAATAAAAAAAAGTAACTTCAGTTCAGAAACAGTTAACAGCATCAGTTTTCCGATTTGGGTAAAGTCCTTATGACTGGCAGTGGTTCATGACAGCAGCAAACAATTCATCATAACAGATTTGCTCGTTTGATGGAAGAAATGCATACACACATGTCACAGTTAGGTCATCTTTTTTGCACGAATCACAAATAGCTGCTTGAAGATCTTACGATAAACACCAAATGTGCCATCGAGAAACCACTCATCTGCATCACATAAGAATTGAAGTCTGTCATTGGTACCAAAAACTATAGAACTGCCTTCTTTGTGGTTGTCGTAAAAGAGGAAAGGGAGGTCGTCGACGCCGCCTGTAGTCGTATACTCATAAGGGATAGACTTGAAGGTCTGAGAGTTTTGTGGGCTCATTTGGAGCATTACCACGTTTGTATAGCCTAATCGCACGTTTAACAGTTTCTGTCGACCCAGCAGCCACTCGAACATCAACAGGGTATTGATCTAACTTATCTTTGACTATTTGAACAGTCTTGCCACGATTGCATGATACAGAATCTTTTATGTCCTGACGGTTTTTCATAGCTACTATGGCGATGTGATCTTTTTCATGATTGTGCTCGTTTGAATTCAAAACGTTTGTTTTCTCTATGTCAGTCACAAGGCTGCCACTACACTTAGTTCTCTATGTCAGTCACAAGGCTGCCACTACACTTTGTTCTCTATGTCAGTCACAAGGCTGCCACTACACATTGTTCTCTATGTCAGTCACAAGGCTGCCACTACACATTGTTCTCTATGTCAGTCACAAGGCTGCCACTACACTTTGTTCTCTATGTCAGTCACAAGGCTGCCACTACACTTTGTTCTCTATGTCAGTCACAAGGCTGCCACTACACATTGTTCTCTATGTCAGTCACAAGGCTGCCACTACACTTTGTTCTCTATGTCAGTCACAAGGCTGCCACTACACATTGTTCTCTATGTCAGTCACAAGGCTGCCACTACACATTGTTCTCTATGTCAGTCACAAGGCTG
The DNA here is from genome assembly GCA_031216915.1 of Pictodentalium vernedei. NCBI lineage: Eukaryota > Metazoa > Mollusca > Scaphopoda > Dentaliida > Dentaliidae > Pictodentalium > Pictodentalium vernedei. The sequence continues at coordinate 25,232,958 of CM062290.1, read as the reverse complement.
CCATTACACTTTGTTCTCTATGTCAGTCACAAGGCTGCCACTACACTTTGTTCTCTATGTCAATCACAAGGCTGCCATTACACTTTGTTCTCTATGTCAGTCACAAGGCTGCCACTACACTTTGTTCTCTATGTCAGTCACAAGACTGCCACTACACATTGTTCTCTATGTCAGTCACAAGGCTGCCACTACACATTGTTCTCTATGTCAGTCACAAGGCTGCCACTACACATTGTTCTCTATGTCAGTCACAAGGCTGCCATTACACTTTGTTCTCTGTGTCAGTCACAAGGCTGCCACTACACTTTGTTCTCTATGTCAGTCACAAGGCTGCCATTATACTTTGTTCTCTATGTCAGTCACAAGGCTGCCACTACACTTTGTTCTCTATGTCAGTCACAAGGCTGCCACTGCACATTGTTCTCTATGTCAGTCACAAGGCTGCCACTACACTTTGTTCTCTATGTCAGTCACAAGGCTGCCACTACACTTTGTTCTCTATGTCAGTCACAAGGCTGCCACTACACTTTGTTCTCTATGTCAGTCACAAGGCTGCCACTACACTTTGTTCTCTGTGTCAGTCACAAGGCTGCCACTACACATTGTTCTCTATGTCAGTCACAAGGCTGCCACTACACTTTGTTCTCTATGTCAGTCACAAGGCTGCCACTACACATTGTTCTCTGTCAGTCACAAGGCTGCCACTACACATTGTTCTCTATGTCAGTCACAAGGCTGCCACTACACTTTGTTCTCTATGTCAGTCACAAGGCTGCCACTACACTTTGTTCTCTATGTCAGTCACAAGGCTGCCACTATACTTTGTTCTCTATGTCAGTCACAAGGCTGCCACTACACATTGTTCTCTATGTCAGTCACAAGGCTGCCACTACACTTTGTTCTCTATGTCAGTCACAAGGCTGCCACTACACTTTGTTCTCTATGTCAGTCACAAGGCTGCCACTACACTTTGTTCTCTATGTCAGTCACAAGGCTGCCACTACACTTTGTTCTCTATGTCAGTCACAAGGCTGCCACTACACTTTGTTGTTCTACGAGTAGAACATTCCCAACGTATATTATCTTTGTTTTTTCTTTTTATGGCTTAAGAAAATCCACCTACGCATAGTTTCTCACCTCCTCGACTTGAATGAATGAAAGGTTTCAGCGCGCCAAAGGCGCGCAGGGACGATATGGGATTTACACATCACTTGCGACCCGGTTAACCTTGTTTTATTTCACTTGGTTCATACAGGCCTAGCTTTCCTATTGCCTCAAATGGGGTCTGAGGGGAGGGGGGTATGCACGCGGTTAGAATTCCCGGCAATTTACGTTGGAGTGACAGATTGTCAATAATCAATCCCTCAACGCCATTAAGACTATTAGAGAGTGGGCTCTATTCGGTTCCAGCTTGGCGATGGTAGAGGTTTGAGTCCCACCATGGCGGCGAGCCAGAATATAATGTTGTGCGATGGCAAATTTAAGGGAAGAAGAGAAAAGAAAAACAAACAGCAACGCCGGTTTGGTAGCGGCCCCGGTATATGACCATAGCGGTTACAAAAAAAGGAGTGGAGAAAGCTCCAACAGTTTAGTTTTGAAAAACCGGGTGTCATCCATCAAGCCTTCTGGGAGATAGGATGCCGTATGTAGTTATGAGGTATCTGGTTATCCTTCGGGAATTCCAAATGACCTCCCCCATCCGCCCCCACCGTCCCCCAAAAGCCCTTAAAAGGTCTGTTTGCTGGCAAGATTGTTTCAATCCTTGCCTTGGTCTTATTAGGTTTTCTGCACATCATTGCATGAGGATTGTTTCATTCCCTCATAGTTTGTCATTCAGTTTGGTCGTGTGTCTGATGAGAGAGAGGAGGTAGAAAAGATAGAGAGCTGGAAATTAGAGCAATTCTGTTTTTAATTTACAACTGTTCCGTCCGTGACGACCAGTGACATGTGGATGGGGAAGCCAGCATTTTTTCCCCGAAATTTATATCTCGGGGAGGGGAGACCCGGCAACAGGTGGAGATTTTCCTCGCTGTTTTTAACTCCCACTGGTAACAGAGGCAAGCTTTCGTGCGTATCTTGTCACCCGCAGCCAGTTCTGAATTTATGTCACAGAATGCGTGGCTCACCCCATCGCAATGATGTAATCTTTAACCCTTTCGATGGACACGCCCCAGATTATTTAGTTTTCCTATTGAGGACGCGATGCGCATTGAGTTCTATTATTAATTCGCTGTCTTGAAGTCTATTTAGAGTTTTGCTTTGAAGATCTTTTAAGCGCATTGCCATAGAGTCTATTTTTGCTATCTCGTGGAGGTGTTTTGTCGATGTCCACGTGGGCTTGCGCAGAGCCACGCGCAATGCAAGATTTTGGACCCGTTGTAGTTTTTCAATGTTGGTTTTATTCAGGTCACTTGTTATTATGGCCCCATATTCTTGTACTGGGCGTATATATGATTTGCAAAGCTTGAGGAGAACTTCTTTATTGGCTCCCAAATTTTTACCTCTAATCATTTTCAGGAAATTGATGCGTTTAGTGGCTTTGACAGTGACTGAGTTTACGTGATTGTTTGGATTGAGACTGCTATCCAGGGTGAATCCCAGAAACTTTGTCCCATTACTAGCTTCAAGTTTATGGTCGTAAAGCTTAAGCTCAATATTAAGGACCGTTTTTTCCTTTGCTTTTTATAGAATGCGATTCTTTGTGTTTTCGCGGCATTTAGCTTGATGCGCCACAGAGCGCACCAGTCTTGAAGGTCGCGGATGGTATCCTGCAGGCTGTTTTGTATTATGTTTCGAGACTTACTGGCCGTCCACATTCCTTTGTCATCTGAGAACTGAGATAGTTCAGCATGGTTCTTCCCTACTTTGTCAATGTCATTCACATTAAAAATAGATGCGGACTAAGGACCGAACCCTGTGGAGTTCCCGCTTCGAGTTTTACCTCGTCTGACACCTCGCGGTTGACCCTCACTTTGATTTTTCGATCAGATAAAAATGATGATATGATCCTTAGAATTTTGATAGGTAGCCCCATTTTAGCTAGTTTGTATCTCGTGTCATTGTGCCAGACAGAGTCAAACGCCTTTTCTACGAGGAGTAATAGCGCGGTTCCTATTTCATTTTGACTGAACGTCTCCTCGACTTGTACGAAAGAGTTCCATTTTAAATGTAATATGCTAGTGACTGTCACACATATACTTTTATAACCAACCTAGAGTGAAGCCAATTTGTATATTTGGTGATCACCCTTTTCAGAACATAGTTTGTGTTTTCACTAAACCGTTTGTCGGCATATTATCAGCAATTCATAGAACCGTTTGTCGGCATGTTGTCAGCATTAATTCATGATTCATTTGGCGCATATGTCCGCTTCGGTATCGGGGCAAATATTCGCGTCTCATAACTCTCATTTAATAAATCGGGGCAAACGTCCGGATGCCAAAAATGAAATCAGGGCAAACGTCCGGATGCCAAAAATGAAATTGGGGCAAACGTCCGCATGCCGAAAATGAAATCGGGGCAGATGCCCGCTTTGGTATAGGGGCGAATGTCCTCGGGGCAATTATCCGTATCCCACGAAAACTCGACTCTGCATCGACGATGCGAACCTTTGTTCTTTTTTGAAGTGGTCACCAGATATAAGTACCAGACATGAACACACAATTTCCCAAAAGTGTTGGAATGTGTGACCATACACAAGTTCTTACTTTACACTCACATATACCGGCACGTGCTCATATTCTCGATGATTCCTAGTGATTGAGAATTCGATTTATATTTACTTTTATTTTTATTTTCATTCGTTTTTCTTCCCCCAAAACAAATCCTATTCCCACTCCAACTCGCCGAAAATGGTATCCGATTCCCAACATCGTATTCCACTCTCAGTGATGACGGACTTCTTTATATCAATAACAATGGGCTGTTTGGGGGAAAACAAATAAAAAGAAAATAAAATTAATACAAAAGTTCTCTACTTGGATTCGAGTACGATTGTGTCCTCTCTGTCAACGCATCGTGAAATAATCCTCCGTGTGCCCCACTCGAGGATCAAAATCGTACCCGAATCCGAGCAGTGAACTCTTGTCTATAAATTATCCCATGGTGAAGTGACTTCCCCAAAGTATCCCATATTCCTGTTTATTCCTATCTTTTCTGTTGCATTAACCATTTGCCCAACAGATCGGCCGCATCAGCCCGCGTAATATACAAACTGAGAAATTATTTATTTATTGGTGTTTAAGGTCACATACTTATGCACAATGGCTAATCATGACCGTGACAGTTTTACGGGTGGAGGAAGTCGGAGTACTTGGAGAGAACCGCCGAGCAACGACGAGCAGCTGCCAGCTCCCCAACATCGTAACTACACACTGCAACACAGGCAGGGTTGGATTGGTTGAAGACATGAGCACTATCGACGTACAGTACGCCTTAGTACACGGCGTCATCGTGCCCCCATGCGGACAATCGGGGTTAAGTGCCTTGCCCAAGGACACAACGCGGAGTCCGAATCGATCGCTCAGACGGTCACCCATTCGAGGACTAACCGGGCTCGACATTGCTGAACTTCGGTGATCTGACGAGAACCGGTTGCCGCAATGCCACCGCGCCCCCAATTGAGAAATTGAAAATATACATTTTAAAAAAAAATACAACAAAGCCATATTATGTGACTCCTCATTGGAACGAGCTCGTCGAGCTCGTTCCAATGAGAGGTCATATGATATGGTTTTGTCGAAAAATTTTGAAAAAAACAATTAAAATAATAAATTTTGATATCCTATGCGTTGAGTAAACGTAAAGGGTTAAACGATATTCTCTATAATGAAGTCTGTGCAGTAATTTGTATCCTTCTGCAAAACATGGTAAAAATACTGTGGTTATTATCTAAGTTCGATGAGATTGCAAAATGGGGTCAATGTCACAAGTATGAATGTGACGTGAAGACATAAAACCCAAAGAAATCGCCACATGCATGCACCCCCCCCCCCCCAAAAAAAAAAAAAAAAAAAAAAAAAATGTTCTGCATATTTTGCAGCGGTCTAGTTGTTTGGGCGCTGGACTACAGATTGACAGGCGGTGTTGCCGAGGGTTCGACTCCCAGCAAGGAACCAACATTCTAAATTCTTCTAAAATATGATTGTGTCCTTTGAAAAACACCCTCCCCACTACCTCAACACTATTTTCAGTGAAATTCAAACAGAGTTTACCTCAATTTATACCATGATTACCTATTCTACTATATATGAAAAGCCTATGACATAAATTTTAGCTTTACACAGCAACCGTGGTGAACATGACAGCAATGGGATTTCAGTAGTAAAAATTTACACCTACAGTGTAACTACATCCAAGGTGACCTTTAGTGACGTCGACCTGAATGCGAACTTGTCTAAATATATCGCATGTCGCCTCGCGAAGAGTGAAATGAAAGTGGCAATTATTTACGTTTTTAAATGAGTTTACCCCATAAGACACAACAATTAACAAACATGCATTGTCGCATGTTAATAAAGCATACATAACTCGAAATAGTGTGTTATTGTGTTATTAAAATGAAAAAGTCCCTGTTTCTGTTTCTTTTTCTATTTCGTTTCGGTTATAAAATTGACAGCGGAAGTACCGTCCACAGATGCTCATGTAAACAAAAACAGATTCGCACGTATGGAGTCTGCTGCTCAATAAAATCGAGAAAAAATAATAGCGTCCCTTAATAATCTGACGATCATGGTATAAATAAAATATACCCATAGTAGCTTGGTGTACCAAATGTTCACCACTCGTGGTTAAGTGGTGTTAACCACGCGCCAAAGGCTCAAGCTACTATGGGTATATTCTATATATAATACCCGCGTGAACCCCGGGAAGTGAAGCCGTGCCTGTTCACTGCGACAAACAAGCTCTGTTTTACTGGTAAAATAGGACGCAGTCACTAATGCTTAGGAGGTGCTAACCCTGCCAAGATTGGGCAACATGGCTTATTAACGCTCACCCCTGGTCTTGAGTTGATACTCATGTTGTGGTCATGATTAGCCATTGTGCAAAAATATGTGACTTTGAACACAAATAAATAAATAAATAAATAAATAAATAAATAAATAAATAAATAAATAAATAAACTGCTTCACGAGGAAAAAATTAAATGATCTGAGAAAATACATTTCTGACACGCCGAGAGAGAACGCCCGCCCACCAAACGGGTAGCAACAGCGCAAGCTCTTATCTCCTGCGTGTTTTAGAATGGTCGGCATCGTAGCTATTTGTTTCGGCAACTTGAGCCAATCAGGAGACGCGTTCAATGCTGATAGAGGGACAAAAGGTGTTATTTCCAAATGGGAGGAAATACTGCTTTTTGATTGGCTGAGTGGTAAGTGGTAACTTATGATGCACACTATCATTTTTAGCTCAACTTTGACGAAGTCAAATTTGAGCTATTGTCATGGCCCGTCGTCCGTCTGTCCGTCTGTCCGTACGTCAACAATTGGCTATGGCTCGGGCTAGAGGTCATATTTATGAACCGATCTTTACGAAACTTCTTGTGTACCTTTGTTATGACCCTGGGACGGGATCGAGTGTTTTTAGGTGTGGTCCGAAATTCAAGATGGCTGCCAGTGGCCATTTTGTACCGATGATGCAAAAATCAGTTTTTTGTACAGAACTTCTGTATGAAAGTTCTGATTTGAATAAAGTTTTGTATAAATGTTTAGTACCATGGGATACATCACATATAATACGGGTTTTTTTCTCGTGCGTAAATTATGCAAATTAGACTGACTTTGATTTATTTAGTGTTACTTTCAGAGCTGTAAGTGCCAAGCTGCTATGACTCGGGCTAGAGGCCGTATTTATGAACCGATCTTTACGAAACTTCTTGGGTACCTTTGTTATGACCGTGGGACGAGAACGAGTGTTTTTGGGTGCGGTCCGAAATTCAAGATGGCTGCCAGCTGCCATTTTGTACCGACGATGCAGAAATATGTTTTTTGTACAGAACTTCCATATGAAAGCTCTGATTTGAATAATTTTTTGTATGAATGTTTAGTAGTACCATGGGATACATCACATATAGTACGGGTTTTTTTCTCGTACGTAAATTGTGCAAATTAGACTAATTTTGATGTTTTTGGGGGTTACTTTCAGCACTGTAAGTGCAAATGCCAATACGGCTCGGGCTAGAGGCCGTATTTATGAACCGATCTTTACGAAACTTCTTGGGTACCTTTGGTATCACCGTGGGACGAGAACGAGTGTTTTGGGGTCCGGTCCGAAATTCAAGATGGCCGATGGCAGCCATTTTGTACAAAATTAGGTGCAATCAGATTTTTGCACAGAACTTCCATATGAAAGCCCTGATTTGAATAATTTTTTTTGTGTAAATGTTTAATACCATGGGATGCATCACATATAATACGGGTTTTTTTCTCGTGCAGAAATTATGCAAATTAGATGAACTTTGATTTTTTCAGTGCGACTTACACACAGTAAGTACACATGTCAATACGGCTCAGACTAGAGTCTGTATTTATGAACTGATCTTCACGAAATGTGTTGGGTACCTTTGTTATCACCTTGGGACGAGAACGAGTGTTTCTGGGTGCGGTCTAAAATTCAAGATGGCTGCTAGTGGCCATTTTGTACCGAAATTAGGTCTAATCAGTTTTTTGTACACAACTTCTATACATCTCAGACTAGAGGCCATATTTATGAACCAGTCTTTACGAAACTTCTTGGGTACCTTTGTTATCACCGTGGGATGAGAGCGAGTGTTTTTGGGTGTGGTCCGAAATTCAAGATGGCCACCAGCAGCCATTTTGTACCAAAATTAGTGCAATCAGTCTTTTGTATAGAACATCTGTATGAAAGTTCTGATTTTAATAAATTTTTGTATGAATGTTTAGTAACATGGAATACATCACATATTGTAAGGGGGGTTTTTTCGTGCAGAAATTATGCAAATTAGATGAACTTTGATTTATTCAGTGCTACTTACACAATGTAAGCACACATGTCAATACGGCTCAGGGTAGAGGCTGTATTTATGAACCGATCTTCACAAAACTTCTTGGGTACCTTTGTTATTTCCTTGGGATGAGAATGAGTGTTTCTGGGTACGGTCCAAAATTCAAGATGGCTGCCAGTGGCCATTTTGTACCGAAATTAGGTCCAATCAGTTTTTTGTCACAAGTTCTATACAGCTCGTATTTATGAACTGATCTTCACAAAACTTCTTGAGTACTTTTGTTTTCACCTTGGGACAGGAACGAGTGTGTTTTGGGGTGCCTTTGTTATCACTGTGCTATGAGAACAAATATTTTGGGGTTCAGTCAGACCCACTCTGGGACTCAAAGATTTTTTCTAGTTCAGCATCTGACTGTCACCCACCTTTACAATACTTTACCTATACATTTGTTACAGGCAACGGTCAGTATTTATGTACAGACCGTTACAATACTTTATATGTACCTTTGTTATCAGGTCATTACCTAGATGTTTGTCATTGCTGTGTCACATACTATACATGTACATGTCTTTGTCTTGACAAGTTGAGCTACAGTGTCATTGACACTTTCATTTTTCATTTGTTGAGCCCGGTTGGTCCTCGGATGGGTGACCATCTGAGCGATCAATTCGGACTCCCGCGTTGTGTCCTAGGGCAAGACACTTAACCCCCGTACTACACGTCGATGGTGCGCATGTCTTCAACCAATCTAACCCTGCCTGTACTACAGTGCGGAGTTACGATGTTGGGGAGCTGGCAGCTGCTTGTCATTGCTCGGTGGTTCTCTCCGGGTACTCCGGCTTCCTCCGCCCGTAAAACTGCCACGGTCATGATTAGCCACTGTGCAGAAGTGACCTTGAACACCAATAAATAAATAAATACATAATCTTTTTTAATTTTTACACCGTGGTTAACTACTGGTACGCTGTAAAAACAGGAATACACAATAACTGGTAAAAAGGCTGGACAAAAATTCTCCTTATTTGTATTATTATAAATATTTATTTACTTTCCCATTTATGTGTTGGGAAAAATAAAAATATTGTTTATTGAATATTTTGAAGTAAAGTATTACCCAAATATTTTAATGTAAATCAAAAATACATATGTATAATGTTGGAATTATTTATTTATGGTGATATTGTTTGGAATGGGTATGATGCGTTTTGTTTTTGGTTTGATGTCTGCTTAATTAAAAATTGCTGCAATTAATTTTAAGAAACGCTTTGCAAGTCATACTTAAACTGAAATTTTGGAATTTAAGACGGCAAAAAAAAAATACCAGTAAATACAGCCAAATGTTACAAAAAGTGTGTCAATTTACTAAGAACATATTTATTGGAAAAAGGAGAAAATGTTGATTTTGAAAGCTGCACATCTCTCAAATTGAATGACACTTTGGAACACATTTACCTGGATGCAAGAAAAAAATGAAGGTAAAATGTACAAAACTTCTTCCCTGGACAATTTTAGGTATGGTTCAAACAGGTACAGTACAAGTCAAAATAAAATGTAGCATAACCGCAATAAACCGCAATAAACTAAGTATACTGCTGCTCCTGCACTGATATGATCAGAATCTGACATCATTTTCTGTCAGCTTCCAGTCTTATCAATGTAGGAAGAGAAAGGTACATAGTTTATAGTGGTTATCCTACAACTTATTTTGACTTTTACTGTGTTTAAGAGCATCAGTCCACCTCAAACGTTTTGATATCATTTGAGACAGTGAATTTTATTCCGCTAGAAAGTGTTTTAAAACTGTGCTATGTTAACTCAACACTGCCGGTGAAGGTGACTGCGTGCACTATCCAGCAATAATAATAATAATAATAATAATAATAATAATAATAATAATAATAATAATAATAAATCTTCGGCCTTCCGCTGTTTTGTCGCGGTTCTCTAACGAGGAGGCCAACATTAACCCAGTGCCACGCCGAGGTATCCCCCTCCCCCACTCTCGCTCCTAATATCCCAGCATTCAGTCAAAAAATGCCTCCACCGGCGCCTTATTGATCTCCCCAACTATAACATTGACATTTTTACTCATGTCATTCTTCATCCACTTATCCTTCATATTTTCATCCCATTTTTCCATTAGTTTAACAAGGAGACTTGTTCTACTAGGCAAATATTTAGCGCATTCTAAAATTAAATCTTCCTGGGTCTCTATTACACCTAAGTTACACATTTTGCACACTCTTTCTTCGCCTTTCCCGATTCTCTCCCTCAACTCCAGTGACTTGGATCTCACTTTGAACAACAATGACCCCCCCCTCTCCCCCCCCCCCCCCAAACCCCCCCCCCCCCCGATCCATCCAGGTTCTCCTCAAAAGCTGGTGCATCCTTTTCATATAACCTGTCTAAAGAACTCTTTGTCCTAATTCCAGCTCGCCAGTTTCTATTACAATCTTCAAAGGATATACTGTTTATTTATGCTATAAATATTTATTCTATATCTGAAGTAAAGGATCAAGCTTTCCCTTATAAAGCTTCTCCCCGTCTGCAGTCCCCCTTCTGGATCTTCAGTCTCTATAGAGTAGTTGTCCATTAGCTCCCTCGTCTGCTTTATCCATCCTGTCTGAATGTTATAGTTCCATACACGGTTGAATGTCGTTTTACACCATCTGCTGTTTAAGAGAGTTACTAAGTAATTTAGGTAGCATGATTATCCCATATCTATTGTATTTTTAACCCTTTATCCAACGCAGACGATGCGGAATCGGAAATTCGATCGCATTTGCGCAGAGGGGGTTGATAACCTGCTCTGTGCGAATGCGATCGAGTTTGATAACCGCCTCTGCGTGAATGAGATCGAGATTCCGATACCGCATCGATGAAAAGGTCTATTCGTTTCTGCGCCATTACCGGGTTATTGTTTTTACTGTTTTATATTTATACAAAAACATGGACGATTTCGAAATTTCCGTTGACGCTTCGCGAGTATTGAAATGACGATAATTAAAGGATAAAACATAGTTTGGATCAATAAACTCTGCCCAATTGTAAGGAAATACGTGCACTATCGATTGCAGTCGGTAATAAGGGTGAAAGCTTGATATATATTCCTATTTTCGAGTTTTGAATTCCCATAAAAACTTGATGGGAGCTTTTTCTATAGGATTGAATGGGAAGAATCTGAACGCAGAGGGGTAGCCAAGACGTTTAGATCGCTGAACTATTACACCACGTGCTTGGGAGGTGGAAGGAGCTAGGGAGGGGGAGGGGCTTTCTGTGCTGAAATTCTGCGTCATTGTTAAGTAAGGAAATCAGCTCAATGAGTTATATTTGCTGTCTTTTTTTCGAGTGAGGCGGTGAAGTGTGGGGAGGGGAGGGCTGGGTGCTGAAATTCTGTGTCACTAAATTTAGAAAGGAAATCAGAACAGTGAGCTGGATTTAATGTCAAGTTTTTACGAGTGTGTGTGGGGTGGGGGTGGGGTGGGTGCTGAAATTCTGTGTCACTAACTTTAGTGAGGAAATGAACTCCGTGAGCTAGATTTAATGTCCATTTTTTACTAGTGGGGGCGATGGATGTGGGGTGGGGGCGGCTGGGTGCTTACATTATGTTTCACGAAATTTTAGTAAGGAAATCAGCGTTAGATTTAATGTCCATTTTTTACGAGTGGGGGATGGGGGGGGGGGGGGGGGGTGGGGGGGGTGCTGTGCCTAAATTATGTGTCACTAAATTTTAGTAAGGAAATCTGCTCAATGAGCTATTTTGTAATGTCCATTTTTTACGAGTGGGGGCGAGATGGGGGTGGGGGGCGTTCGGTGAAGAAATTATGTCTCACTAAATTTTAGTGAGGAAGTCAGCTCAATGAGCTAGATTTAATTCCCCTTTTTACGATTTTATGAGGTATTGTTTTGAAAGCTACATTTATTGTTGGGTTAACAGAACGAAAGGATCTGGAAATAAATCCGTCATGCGCCTCATGGTATATGAGTCCGTGGGCGAATCTATCTGGTGATCCAAAGGCGGAGAAGGGTGGCACAAACGAAGAAAGGGTATTATTACATACTGATATTCCCCATTTGATCCCTATTCACGGGGCAACGAAACCGGGGAAAATAACAAACGTCCCCAAATTCCCCTTGTCACGTGAATCTGGTCAAACGAAAGGCGGTGTCCATCGTCATAGCAGACGGCAAGTTCACTGTCATATTGATAGTGTATAGCATGTATGAATTGGACCTCCTCACCCGAAGCTTTGCTGGTGCAAGCAGTGATAAATTCTCATAGAAACCGGAGTTTTTACCGGTGAATATTTGCGGATGCGTAGTAGTATGCAGTGTGGTTTTCACTCCCATTGGAAGGGATCAAGGGGGAGCTCTTATGTGGCGTTATGACCCAGTTACGCCATGTTTTGTTATGGTAGTCCGCGTGAGCGACCATAGTGTGACGTCATCCCGATAGTGATACGTGATTTCAGTGCGCATGCACAGCGCGTGTTGTTAGCGTGATAGTGATTCCCTCGTCCATTTTGTATACTGGAGGTCGCCATCTTGGTTTCTGTGGTAGCACGTGGTTGCTACGTGGTCCCAAACCCTCTAATAGGACAGGGTATGGTCGGAGAGTGATTCGATTCAACGGAAGTAATCCAATTACGCAACTTGACATTCTCCCCAAATCCCCAACAAACTGTATAAAATCTCCGAAACGGACATGGCGAAGCCCCACATTGGGCTTATAATAATTGCACGTAGTGCTGTAAGACGCGTTCTAGTAATCAGGAGTAGTTTTCTGGTTCAGATGTTTCTCAAATCCTCGATTAGAATAACCACAAACAACCCGAGAATTGTTTTACTAGTTCGGATTTCCCGGACTCCGTTGCTTTTGCCTGCCCTGATCTATTCTATAGCTTATTTTCTCCATTCTTTGGCTTGTCCTGTCTATTTTATGACACCACGGCCTCGCTATAATATATATTCTAACTGCTCTAATTGTATTTGTGTGCTTGTGTACAATGTGTACAGATCACATGTAGCACATAGCCACACGCTGAATGTGTCGATATGTAACTTCTGTGCTAGCGCACAATGTGCGAACAACACAGGAACATACGGGTATTTCAGAATACCTATGGCATGATAATGTATTATCTGAGGATATATTTTGAGGATATATTTTGATGATATCTTTTGAGGATACCTGTTGATGATACCTTTTGGAGAATACCTTTTACAGGATATTTATCTGAAGATAGTTATGGCACCTAACCGTATTCAGCTCCTGGCTTCTAAACCACCCACATCCTTCATAATTCCAAGGCCACCACTGCTGCCTTGTCCATAGTCACCACCATCTGTCCTTTTATCAGCATGTATTCTGTTCGCCTTCAGAATGGTGTTGTACAGCATTGCAGTCTGGTGCCATTACAGCCTTGTATCATTACTATTGGCTTCCCCTATTCTGCTGTGCGCTAGTGTCTCAATCGTTACTAACGTATGATACTACAGCTCTTAGTCCTCTACTGCCGCTACACGTTACAATTCATACCACTATCAAAATTGTCTTCCACTACTGTTCGCTCAAACGACTCGAGTTTTATCAAGCAAATGAGCTATCGAGTATTTGCTGAAAGAACCCTTCTATGCCCTAAAAGGGATTCTGTAAGTGGGGTGCCGAGAAATGGGGGTTGATGATTTCATCGAATGAGCTAAAGAACCATGAGAGTAATTGCTCCATGAGCAAATGCTATTGGAACTCAAATTTCAGAGAAAAAATAAGCTATAGAGCAATTGCTCGTAATTGCTCAATAAGTAAATACTCTTGCGACTCTTCTACTCCTTTCGGCAAAAGGGCTGAAAAGGGATTTCGTAAAAGGGATTCCGTATGTAGGATTCCAAGATCCCGGTAGTCTTACCATCGGCTTTCATCTTGTCTTCCACTATCTGTTCTATGATTTGCCTCATTATAGTCAGCCATAACTAGAGTCTTCTAGAACCCTTACAGCTTTATACCATTAACCCTTTACCTAACATGAAAAGAAGACGACACTTGCAAAAAAATTCTTGAATAACTAATTTTTTTCATTTTTTGTCTCAAAAACATAGGTTATGGCCCCTCGTTGGAACGAGCTCGTTCCAACGAGGGGTCATAACCTATGTTTTTGAGACAAAAAATGAAAGAAATAATGAAAATTAATTGGCGATTTTTGAGAATAGCGCTGACCGGTTTTGGCCGTTACGTTAGGTAAAGGGTTAATAATGACTTGTAGCACTATTTCATACTTTCTAGCTATGCTTGACTCTATTTTGAGTCTGCGGACGGTTGGGTCTTTAACAGGGAGCGCGGTGGCTCAGTGGTCGACTGTTGGACTTCTATGCTAGAGGTCCCGAGTTCGATCCCCGTCCGGGACGACCAGCGTTGTGTCTTTGGGCAAGGCACTTTATCCCGGTTGCCTACATGGGGGCACGATGATGCCGTGTACTAAGGCGTACTGCACGTCGATGGTGCACATGTCTTCAACCGCTGTAACCCTGCTTGATCGGAGCTTGAACAGAGTTAGAATGTTGGGGAGCTGACAGTTGACAGTTGCTCGTCGATGCTCGGTAGTTCTCTCTGGGTACTCCGGCTTCCTGCACCCGTAAAACTGTCACGGTTACGATTAGCCATTGTGCATAAGTATGTGACCTTAAACACCAATAAATAAATAAATAATAGATCTTTAACAGGCGCACCAGATTACTCCATTCATCTTTGCATGTATGGGCCTCTATACAATGCCTAGACCCAGTGCAAGTTAGGGTACCTTACATTGTGTCACAAAGTACCGAACATGCAGCACATAGGGACATACGATGAAAAGGGGGTTCTAGAAGTATAATCGGATACTAGAAAGGGATAGCAAGGAACGTGGGGCTGGTAGTTGATGGAATGCGTTTGTGTGCTACTGCACAAGGTGTCACAATGTGTACACATCGCATGCAGCTCACGGGCACATGCCGGATGTGCCAATATGTGCTATTGCACAATGTATTTATTTATTGGCGTTTAACCCTTTACCCAACGTAACGGCCAAATCCGGCCAGCGCTATTCTCAAAAATCGCCAATTAATTTTCATGATTTTTTTCATTTTTTGTCTCAAAAACATAGGTTATGACCCCTCATAGGAACGAGCTCATCGAGCTCGTTCCAATGAGGGGTCATAACCTATGTTTTGGAGACAAAAAATTAAACAAAAATAGTTGTTCAAGAATTTTTTTTGCAAGTGTCGTCTGCTTTTCATGTTAGGTAAAGGGTTAACGCCACATCATTGCACAGTGTGCGCACAAAGCATGCAGCACATTGGTACGCACGACGAAAATGGCTTTCTGTAACCACAGGCATATCTTAAGAAGATATTACACGGAGAGTGGGATTGGTGGTTCATGGGATGTGCTGGTGTGCTAGCGCACAATGTGTTAAAATGTGTGCACATCACATGCTCCTCATAGGCAAACTCTGGATGTGCCTATATGTGTTTATGTTATTGTACAATATGCACACAACATATGCAGCACATATCCACATACGACGGAAAGGGGATTCTGTAACTACAGTTATATCATAAGAAGGGCTTTCCACGGAACGTGGGAATGGTGGTTAATGAGATGTGCTGGTGTGCTAGTGAACTATGTGTCATATTGTGCATTAGTACAAAAACACATATTGGCACATCTAGCATGTATCTGTGTGCAGCATGTGATGCATACTATTGAGAGCTTAATGACCAGTTTGATTATACTAAAAATCAATTATCTTTTGTGTGCAGTTGAGGAATAAATGGCTTAGTTCAACTTCTAGCCTTTGTGGGGTCCCCATGGGACTGCTGACCATTTTTTTCTGACTAAATGAAAAACATGTCACCCACTAGTAATGCCCATATAGGCTAAATTATGTTTAATCGTCACAATGATTCAAAAAATGTTAGTTGAAAAACCCCGAGTTATTGCCCCTCCCCCATCCTCCCCACATATGCACAGACTTGGTTTTAAAAAAAATGAAGTGAGTCTGTAAAATTCCCATAAATTCTTTGAGTAAGAAAGAAAAAAACTAAGCCCTGCGATCATTTCAAATTCCAAGTGGATTCGAATCCTGCATCGTATCAGGCCGAGGGTTTCGAATCTCTGAACGTTCTTTCCAGTTGTATTGCACTCTCCTCCATTCGTAAAAAGATTGTCAGTCTCCGCCAGTCTCCGTCAAGTCTCCGTCAGTCGCCATTCAAGTAAATCTCAACGTTCTTCCCAGTTGTGGATACCGCACTCTCCTCCATTCGTAAAAAAATTGTCCGTCTCAGCCAGTCTCCATTCAAGTTAATCTCAACGTTCTTCCCAGTTGTAGATACTCCACTATCCTCCATTCGTAAAAAGATTCTCAGTCTCCGTCAAGTCTCCGTCAGTCTCCATCAAGTTAATCTCAACGTTCTTCCAGTTGTAGATATTTACGGAAGCGTATTGCTGCCACGTGGAAAAAAAAAGAAATTGTTTCGTTTAAACGAAAACTTTTACTACACGAAAACTTTTTTTTCGAGGCGTTCAATACGCTTCCGTAGATATTAGACTCTCCTCCATTCGTAAAAAGATTGTCAGTCTCAGCCAGTCTCCATCAAATCTCCGTCAGCCTCCGCCAGTCTCCATCAAGTTTCTATCAAGTCTCCGTCTGTCTCCGTCAAGTCTCCGTCAGTCTCCGTCAAGTTTCCATCAGTTTCCATTCAAGTTAATCTCAACGTTGTTCCAGTTACACTCTCCCCCATTCGTAAAGTTTGTCAGTCTCCGTCAAGTCTCATTCGGTCTCCGTCAAGTCTCCATCTGTCTCCGTCAAGTCTCGCCAGTCTCCATTCAAGTTAATCTCAACTTTCTTCCCAGATATTGCAGTCTCCTCCATTCGTAAAGATTGTCAGTCTTCGTCAGTCACCACTCAAGTTTTGTTTGCAATGGCGGCTCGTCTGTCCGGCCATCACGTTCACGCACTCAGATATTATAATGGACGTTAGTACATTGGACACGGTGAAAGATTAATTTAAACAGAACCGAGAAAGCACAATGTTGTACATGCCTTGTTTCTCCCCGCCTTTATCTTCCTTTTTCTGTCTTACTCTTCTTTCTTTTTTTATTTTGGGAAAGACAGGAAGACAGCCAATCTGTCTATGCCTTTCCCTTCCAGTGTACATTTTAACCCTTTACCCAACGCAGACGATATCAAAATTTATTATTTTAAATTTCATTTTTTCGAATTTTTAAAAAAATTTCAACAAAACCATATCATGTGACCCCTCGTTGGAACGAGCTCGACGAGCTCGTTCCAACGAGGGGTCACATGATATGGTTTTGTTGAAATTTTTTGAAAAATAATATTTTTTCAACTGCTGAATTTGCATATTACGCGGGCGGATGCGGGCGATTCGTTAGGTAAAGGGTTAAAAATTAATATTATCTCTGATTGTGTATGTGCTTTATTATTGTAAATTGGATATAGATTTACACATATTTGTCAGTTTTGTATTTGCTTAGTATACTGGTGAATAAAATATCTATCTATTTATAGTATATCTCACTTGTCTTCCTTACATTCTGATTGGCTGAAATATGATACCCCATTTCGTGTAGTTTGCATCCACAGAACTGACCAGGCACTACACCCAGGCACTACACGTTTTCTATTTTTAACACACTACTATATCAGTTTTCTTTTCATACTGGGCGAATAAAACTGCTCGGGCTAAATTTAAAAATCGATTCACAGAGGCACAACATCCACAAAACGACCCGGAAAGAAATCTTTGTGGAAAAATGTATCGCTTTTCCATTGTTGAAGTCACATTTTTCGAGGCGTTCATTTTGTTTCTTGAGAAGACGATCCATATCTCGTTTCGAAGAGAATGATCCATACCTGGGTCCAACTTTCATGAGAACGCGTCCGGAAATGAAAAATCGTTTGTTTTGCTGCTCATATTATTTCGCTATTTAACTGTATCTTTTGGGCAGTAAACGAATAAATAATGGAATTCGATTGAATCTTCGGAGTTTGTATCCCGTGCTGACCCATTCGCTAATGTATATGCGTGACATATGTGTGGAAATTATCAAACTGCGTTGTCAAATTTTGAAAATTTTGGTAAAGGTGTAGAATAGGGGACTTTTCGTTTTTTTTTTAAAAATAATGCTTTTTTCGCTATTTTTTCTCTGTTTTCTTAAAGTAAACTATATTTTGAACAAAATGACACAAAATCACATACTTTTATCGTTTTTTAGCTCAACTTTGACGAAGTCAAATTTGAGCTATTGTCGTGGCCCGTCGTCCGTCGTCCGTCCGTCCGTCTGTCCGTCTGTCCGTACGTCAACAATTGGCTATGGCTCGGGCTAGAGGTCGTATTTATGAACCGATCTTTACGAAACTTCTTGTGTACCTTTGTTATGACCCTGGGACGGGAACGAGTGTTTTTAGGTGTGGTCCGAAATTCAAGATGGCTGCCAGTGGCCATTTTGTACCGATGATGCAAAAATCAGTTTTTTGTACAGAACTTCTGTATGAAAGTTCTGATTTGAATATTGTTTTGTATAAATGTTTAGTACCATGGGATACATCACATATAATACGGGTTTTTTTCTCGTGCGTAAATTATGCAAATTAGACTGACTTTGATTTATTTAGTGTTACTTTCAAAGCTGTAAGTGCCAAGCTGCTATGGCTCGGGCTAGAGGCCGTATTTATGAACCGATCTTTACGAAACTTCTTGGGTACCTTTGTTATGACCGTGGGACGAGAACGAGTGTTTTTGGATGCGGTCCGAAATTCAAGATGGCTGCCAGCCGCCATTTTGTACCGACGATGCAGAAATCTGTTTTTTGTACAAAACTTCCATATGAAAGCTCTGATTTGAATAATTTTTGTATGAATGTTTAGTACCATGGGATACATCACATATAATACGGGTTTTTTTCTCGTACGTAAATTGTGCAAATTAGACTAATTTTGATGTTTTTGGGGGTTACTTTCAGCACTGTAAGTGCAAATGCCAATACGGCTCGGGCTAGAGGCCGTATTTATGAACCGATCTTTACGAAACTTCTTGGGTACCTTTGGTATCACCGTGGGACGAGAACGAGTGTTTTGGGGTCCGGTCCGAAATTCAAGATGGCCGATGGCAGCCATTTTGTACAAAATTAGGTGCAATCAGATTTTTGCACAGAACTTCCATATGAAAGCCCTGATTTGAATAATTTTTTTTGTGTGAATGTTTAGTACCATGGGATGCATCACATATAATACGGGTTTTTTTCTCGTGCAGAAATTATGCAAATTAGATGAACTTTGATTTTTTCAGTGCGACTTACACACAGTAAGTACACATGTCAATACGGCTCAGACTAGAGTCTGTATTTATGAACTGATCTTCACGAAATGTCTTGGGTACCTTTGTTATCACCTTGGGACGAGAACGAGTGTTTCTGGGTGCGGTCTAAAATTCAAGATGGCTGCCAGTGGCCATTTTGTACCGAAATTAGGTCTAATCAGTTTTTTGTACACATCTTCTATACAGCTCAGACTAGAGGCCATATTTATGAACCAATCTTTACGAAACTTCTTGGGTACCTTTGTTATCACCGTGGGATGAGAGCGAGTGTTTTGGGTGTGGTCCGAAATTCAAGATGGCCACAGCAGCCATTTTGTACCAAAATTAGTGCAATCAGTCTTTTGTATAGAACTTCTGTATGAAAGTTCTGATTTGAATAACTTTTTGTATGAATGTTTAGTAACATGGAATACATCACATATTGTAAGGGGTTTTTTTTCGTGCAGAAATTATGCAAATTAGATGAACTTTGGTTTATTCAGTGCTACTTACACAATGTAAGCACACATGTCAATACGGCTCAGGGTAGAGGCTGTATTTATGAACCGATCTTCACAAAACTTCTTGGGTACCTTTGTTATCTCCTTGGGATGAGAATGAGTGTTTCTGGGTACGGTCCAAAATTCAAGATGGCTGCCAGTGGCCATTTTGTACCGAAATTAGGTCCAATCAGTTTTTTGTCACAAGTTCTATACAGCTCGTATTTATGAACTGATCTTCACAAAACTTCTTGAGTACTTTTGTTTTCACCTTGGGACAGGAACGAGTGTGTTTTGGGGTGCCTTTGTTATCACTGTGCTATGAGAACAAATATTTTGGGGTTCAGTCAGACCCACTCTGGGACTCAAAGATTTTTTCTAGTTCAGCATCTGACTGTCACCCACCTTTACAATACTTTACCTATACATTTGTTACAGGCAACGGTCAGTATTTATGTACAGACCGTTACAATACTTTATATGTACCTTTGTTATCAGGTCATTACCTAGATGTTTGTAATTGCTGTGCCACATACTATACATGTACATGTCTTTGTCTTGACAAGTTGAGCTACAGTGTCATTGACACTTTCATTTTCAAGAAATATTAACGATTTTATTGCAATCGCTCCGTTCCATTACCGCTATCTTAGGGGGAGAGTTTAGTAATTGAAATGTCGGCTGACAAACCCTGCCCCCTCACGAAACTGACCCTAGATCAAATTTTAGGGTCAGTCTAGTGAGGGTCAGGGTTAGCTTACCGATTAGCTCACGCTGGTCCTCGTTGAACTGACCTTAAATCGAGGAACATGCACACAAGCGTAGCGCATCTGCTAACATGCACACAAGCGAAACACACCTGCTATCATATAGAATGATTTCTCCCCTGTGACGTCACTCGTAACAACGAATGAAAACAACAGATGCTTCGAAATTTTCAGCGGTCAACAAATGGCAATTGAGAAACTCGCAATTCAACGGGATTTAAAATCTATTCTCTGACATGTTAAAACATGATAGAGGTACCTAATTTTGTGTCATTTTGTTCAAAATATAGTTTACTTTAAGAAAACAGAGAAAAAATAGCGAGAAAATCGTTATTTAAAAAAAACCCGATAAGTCCCCTATTCTACACCTTTACCAAAATTTTAGTTTTCATTCGCGATTCTAGAATACACAGTTCCATTTGGGGGAAATGTTTTGTTTACCCTTGCCGACCGATTCAAAATCTGTCTTCTGCTCATATCAATAATCCAAGTTAGCCGTGTTTTGGAAGAAGAAAATGTTTTTTAAAAACTACATGGTATTTTTTCTATATAACGCTGGTTGGTAGGGCTGCTACCTTGGTAACAGATTAACAAATCGGACAGATGTTTTTCTTGACTCAAACACTCTCTTTACAGCGGATGGACGACGTAGAGCCCCAACTCAAACACTCTCTTTACGCCAGATAAATGAAGGACGAAACGGCCCACGGACGAAACGGCCCAGTTTGATCTTGGTCAAAACGACCCAGATTGATCTTGGTCAAAACGAGCTAGATTCAAATTTTGAGACGGAGTGGCCCACATTTCGAGACTGAGCGGCCCACATTTTTGGACAGAACGACCCTCATTGAAAAAATTTTTTGTTACTTCTTTTGCCCCCATTATTTTTTTTCACATAAATTTATTTGGATTTACAAAAATGAATTCACCGAAGTTAAGCAACGTCGAGCACTGTTAATCACTGGATGGGTGACCGCCTGAGCGATCAATTCGGACTCCCGCGTTGTGTCTTTGGGCAAGGCACTTAGCCCCGAATGTCCACATGTGGGCACGATGACGCCATATACTAACTACTAAGGCGTACTGCACGTCGATGGTACGCAGGTCTTCAACCAATCTAACCCTACCTGTGCTGCAGTGCGGAGTTACGATGTTGGGGAGCTGGCAGTTGCTCGTCGTTACTCGGTGGTTATCTCCGGGCACTTCGGGTTCCTTCACCCGTAAAACTGTCACGGCCATGATCAGCCCTTGTGCTTAAGTATATGACCTTAAAACACCAATAAATAAAAAAAAATAAATAAATAAATAAATAAATAAATAAATAAATAAATAACAACGTGGTTGGAGTTGTGCCCGCTCAGATTTTGTCGCGAATTGTGTGTAAACTGAATAATTCGCGTTACCGCCTCACACCATGAGGACCTACTACTTAGTAAACGGGACTTGAGTGAACCATTGGGTTCCAAACAAGTGCCCCCCCCCCCCCCAAAAAAAGGGATTAGTTTCTGTTCGTCTGAAATAAACGAAAAATTAAATTAATTTCTGGTCATCCGATATAATCGTGAAAAAAAGAGAACTTGTAAGTGAGGGATTCGACAGTAAGCTTGGAGCTTTTGTGAGTCGTCTTAAGTCTATTATTCCATCACTGTACGTCGCTGTTTGTTTTGATGGATCGTCCAGAAACACACCACTCCTGCACTGGCCATACTGTACTATCTATCCACATACGTTTCACATATTCAAAAAATCTCTCCATTTCATCTGCCTCTGGGTCTACTTTTGGGTCGTAACTCTTCAAACGCGGGTCTGATGTCATCCACGGGTAACATGGACAAAGCAAAAGGTTTTCTAAAAAATGTATATACATTGTCTCCGGCATAATAGACACTCCGCAAACCAGTCTCATGAACCTTTTTCCACAATGCCTGCCCAAAACGAAACTCACACCCCTGTACTGTTGGCTCATCAAACTTGACCTCAATCCTTGCCCTTACCCAAATTCCAAATCAGCAACAAATGTGTTCGCTTCAATTGACGGCAAATGATCAAGTATCGAAAAATTTTAATTAAAATGTTTAATTCACCCCCTCCATCCTTTTGCAAATGTAACATTATAAAAAAAGTAAATAATATATAGAAACAGGACTAACAAATTTCAGCTCATGGACCAACATCAAATCAATTAAATACTCGAAGCACAATAAGCTTTAACAGTAACAAAGCAGTTAATCTACTTCATTTCCGATAATTGTAATTGACTCAGAATGATTGTAATGAAAACACAAGTCGAAAAATGATAATTGTTGACCATTGTTTTGTACACCTGATTACATGCTAAAGTAGATGAAATGGTTTCGCGCGTCATTCTTTTCTTTCCTGCAGAAAATAGTTTAATGGGAAATGCACAGGCATATATGCATATATAAAAACAAAAAAATAACTGAAAAAATGACAAAAAATAAACAAATAAGTGTCAAAAAGTTGAAGGGAAATAATTTATTTGGGACGCCATTCGGCCTTGAAAGCTGCGCTTTTCGGCCCAAAACGAGACCGAATAGCACACAAAAATTGTTAGGGCCGAATCGCGCGAGGCCGAAAAGCAATGAAGCC
Source organism: Pictodentalium vernedei (assembly GCA_031216915.1). NCBI lineage: Eukaryota > Metazoa > Mollusca > Scaphopoda > Dentaliida > Dentaliidae > Pictodentalium > Pictodentalium vernedei. Next base: position 25,209,760 of record CM062290.1, on the reverse strand, counting down.
TTTAGGGGATTTTTTAGCATCATGTCCAGGTGCGTCAAAGGAGGAAAAGGGTCGGGTACTCGGCAGATGTCCGGGATTATGGTGTTCTTGGGAGTTGTGGCTCGTCTTTTTCATGTTTTTTTTTTGGTCTAAACCCTCGGGTGAGGACCAGTGCGAGAGGGGTCCTCTCAGCAAAGGTGCTACCTCTCCCCGAGGGTGCAGTGACCTGATTACAGATTAGTTAAATACCTTTTTATAATCCCTTATTTCTTAAGCCGCTGACGTTACCCACAAAACACTAGATTACAGTACCTGTCGAAATCAGTTGTGGGATGACCACAAGAATATGTTAAAGTCATAAGTGACCTTCAATCAACTTCAGTATAATAATAATCAACTTCAGTACCGCCATAAGTACTCTTGTAAAAAAAATAATGGGGGCATAAAAATATTTTTGGAATAAATGAGATTTTTTAATGAGGGCCATTCTGTCCAAGAATGTGGGCCGTTCTATCTCGAAATCTGGGCCATTCCGTCTCAAAATCTGGGCCGTTCTGACCAAAATCAATCTGTGCCGTTTCGTCCATAGGCCGTTTCGTCCAGTATTCACTCAAACACTCTCTTTACGATGGATGAACGACGGAGAGCCCTTACTCAAACACTCTCTTTACGATTGATGAACGACGGGGAGCCCTAACTCAAACACTTTCTTTATGACTCTTGAACGACGGAGAGCCCTAACTCAGACATTTTCTTTATACGATGGATGAACGACAGAGAGCCCTAACTCAAACACTCTCTTTATGACGGATGAACGACGGAGGAAGAATGAACAGTAGAACCCACAATAACTTTCAGTCAAATGAGCAAATGAAAGGAATGTTATTGGCGAAAAATTTCAATGTGCATTTTCATGTGTGTCTTTAGGGAAAATTTGTTCTTTAACACAAACGATTAGCTAGCATTAATTACTAAATTACATGAACATAGTAATGCATGGGGTTCTACCATCTCAGGGAGTAGATGGAAGGTTTGGGAGGGAGAGATAAATGGGCGGTGGTTGATAAAGGAGAGATAGACATTCTCAGTTTAAATTTAGTTCAATATTTCGTTTAAAACTAGGATCAGTCAATAAATTTCCGTATTTTACCAGACAAGTTTTCAAACAATGAACGATCGTCGGAAACGCTGTGAGATCTCAATTTCTGAACTTCCGTGACATTGTCCAGTAGTTTTTAAACACTGTTAAGCCATACTATTAGTTCCGCGTTGTTTCAGCAGGGTGTGCGGGACTGTACTGCCCTTCTGAGATTTGAATTTCCTCAGGCTAAAGCCGAAGCCTGAAGACGAAGGAAATACAAATCTCAGAAGGGTAGTACAGTCCCGTACACCCACCTGAAGCCGAAGAAATGCAAATCTCGGAAGGGTAGTACAGTCCCGTACACCCTGCTGAAACACCGTGTGATGAATTTATTACCCAGCCCCATTCAGTGTGTCAAGTTTCGCTTTGTTATATAACCCCCAAACGGTACCCCAATGACGAAAACCTTGATAAAAGTAATAATTAGAGAAACTGAAAGGAACATATCTTTCTTTATTATTGAAAAAAAGGACGATTTGGAGTTATTTCCCTTTGATTGAGCTCAAATGTTTGGGAGACTTCAATTCAAGGGCACTGGGAAATGACGCATCGTTATGGGACACAAGCTGATTTTATAAGTAATTTATTCGATTCAGTGGTTCGTTGTGTGTCTTGGAAAATCGGCAACATTATATTCAATCTTGTACAAGTACTTTAACCCTTTACCTAACCTGAAAAGCAGACGACACTTGCAAAAATAATTCTTGAATAACTAATTTTTTTCATTTTTTGTCTCAAAAACATAGGCTATGACCCCTCGTTAGAACGAGCTCGACGAGCTCGTTCCAACGAGGGGTCATAACCTATGTTTTTGAGACAAAAAATGAAAAAAAATAATGAAAATTAATTGGCGCCTTTTAAGAATAGCGCTGGCCGGTTTTCGCCGTTACGTTAGGTAAAGGGTTAATAAGTTTTTCGAGACCACAACGAATCAGTAGTGTAGAAACACCACAACAGAATCCCTCCTCTCGACAGTAATAAAATAATATTGTTCCCATTTTCTCTGTGAGTCTGAATATTTATTATTATTGACAAAAATGTGTGAGGTGATGGAAATTGGCGAAGGGTACCAGGAAATGTCTACACCTGTAGGCTGCTACTACTGTGAAAATATCAGCAAGAGCGTGGTAGTAGGCTAGGTACTACTGTGAAAATAACAGAAAGGGCGGTAGTAGTAGGCTACTACTTCTGTGAAAATATCAGACAGTGCAGTAGAAGTAGGCTACTACTGTGAAAATATCAGCTAGAGCCATGGTAGTAGGCTAGTACTCCTGTGAAAATGCCCGTAAGAGCCGTGGTAGTAGGCTAGTACTGCTGTGAAAATATCAGCAAGAGCGATGGTACCAGAATTACAGCTACTGCGAAAAGTAACAGCAGGACTACTAGGTTACTACAGTGATATTATCAAAATATCAGTAAAAGCGGTGGTAGTAGGCTACTACTACTGTGAAAATATCAACAAGAACGGTTATAGTAGGCTAGAACTGCCGTGAATATATCAGGAAGGGCGGTGGTAGTAAGTAATAAATGCAAGAGTGGTGGGGTAGGCTACTAATACTGTGAAAATATCAGCAAGAGCGGTTATAGTAGGCTACTACTAATGTAAAAATATGAGCAAGAGCGGTTGTAGGAAGAGCAGTGGTAGTAAGTTACTACTACTGTAAAAATATCAGTAAGAGCGGTTATAGTAGGCTTCTACTACTGTGAAATATCAACAATAGCGGTTATAGTAGCCTACTACTACTACTGTGCAAATATCTGAAAAATCAGTATTATTAGGTTACCATACTTGTGTACAAATATCACCAAGAGTGGTCATAGTAGGCTATTACTACTGGGAAAATATCAGCAAGAGCGGTAACAGTATGTTACTACTACTGTGGAAATATCAGCAAGAGCGGTTATAGTAAGCTACTACTACTAGGAAATACCAGCAAGAGTGGTAACAGTAGGTTACTACTGCGGTGAAAATATCAGCAAGAGCGGTTAGAGTAGGTTACTACTGCCGTGAAAATATCAGTAATAACGGTTATAGTAGTCTACTATTACTGTGAAAATATCAGTAATAACGGTTATAGTAGGCTACTATTACTGTGAAAATATCAGTAATAACGGTTATAGTAGGCTACTATTACTGTGAAAATATCAGCAAGAGCGGTTATAGTAGGCCACTATTACTGTGAAAATATCAGCAAGAGCGGTTATAGTAGGCCACTATTACTGTGAAAATATCAGTAATAACGGTTATAGTAGGCTACTACTACTGTGAAAATATCAGCAAGAGTGGTTATAGTAGGCTACTATTACTGTGAAAATATCAGCAAGTGTGGTTATAGTAGGCTACTACTACTGTGAAAATATCAGTAATAACGGTTATAGTAGGCTACTATTACTGTGAAAATATCAGTAATAACGGTTATAGTAGGCTACTATTACTGTGAAAATATCAGCAAGAGTGGTTATAGTAGGCTACTATTACTGTGAAAATATCAGTAATAACGGTTATAGTAGGCTACTATTACTGTGAAAATATCAGCAAGAGTGGTTAAAGTAGGCTACTATTACTGTGAAAATATCAGCAAGAGCGGTTATAGTAGGCCACTATTACTGTGAAAATATCAGCAAGAGCGGATATAGTAGGCCACTATTACTGTGAAAATATCAGTAATAGCGGTTATAGTAGGCCACTATTACTGTGAAAATATCAGCAAGAGCGGTTATAGTAGGCTACTATTACTGTGAAAATATCAGCAAGAGCGGTTATAGTAGGCTACTATTACTGTGAAAATATCAGCAAGAGCGGTTATAGTAGGCCACTATTACTGTGAAAATATCAGCAAGAGCGGTTATAGTAGGCCACTATTACTGTGAAAATATCAGCAAGAGCGGTTATAGTAGGCTACTATTACTGTGAAAATATCAGCAAGAGCGGTTATAGTAGGCCACTATTACTGTGAAAATATCAGCAAGAGAGGTTATAGTAGGCTACTATTACTGTGAAAATATCAGTAATAACGGTTATAGTAGGCCACTATTACTGTGAAAATATCAGCAAGAGCGGTTATAGTAGGCCACTATTACTGTGAAAATATCAGCAAGAGCGGTTATAGTAGGCCACTATTACTGTGAAAATATCAGCAAGAGAGGTTATAGTAGGCTACTATTACTGTGAAAATATCAGTAATAACGGTTATAGTAGGCCACTATTACTGTGAAAATATCAGCAAGAGTGGTTATAGTAGGCCACTATTACTGTGAAAATATCAGCAAGAGCGGTTATAGTAGGCCACTATTACTGTGAAAATATCAGCAAGAGTGGTTATAGTAGGCTACTGTTACTGTGAAAATATCAGTAATAACGGTTATAGTAGGCTACTATTACTGTGAAAATATCAGCAAGAGCGGTTATAGTAGGCTACTATTACTGTGAAAATATCAGTAATAACGGTTATAGTAGGCCACTATTACTGTGAAAATGTCAGCAAGAGTGGTTATAGTAGGCTACTGTTACTGTGAAAATATCAGCAAGAGCGGTTATAGTAGTCTACTATTACTGTGAAAATATCAGTAATAACGGTTATAGTAGGCCACTATTACTGTGAAAATATCAGCAAGAGTGGTTATAGTAGGCTACTGTTACTGTGAAAATATCAGCAAGAGCGGTTATAGTAGGCCACTATTACTGTGAAAATATCAGCAAGAGAGGTTATAGTAGGCTACTATTACTGTGAAAATATCAGCAAGAGTGGTAACAGTAGGTTTCTACTACTGTGAAAATATCTGCAAGAGTGGTTGTAGTAGGCTACCACTACTGTGCAAATGTCAGCAAGGGCATCGGTAGTAGGATTTTGCCATAACTCTTATAAAATCACAAACATCAGTTTCTACTGTAACATTGTTTCTGACTACGGCTGATATTATTACAGCTGATCTTGATACTTTGCTACGATTGCTGCAACAACAACACAACTACTGCTATCGTTATTATTATTAATAATAATATTCGTTATTATTATTATTACTAGTAGTAGTAGTAGTAGTATTAGTAATAGTAGTTGTAGTAGTAGTACACGCTAAAAACTAAAGTGTTAGAAACTACACTTGAAGTGCTGTATTTAACACTAACTAAGTGCTGAACTAGCACTTTGTTCAAGTGTAGATATCCCAGAACTTGACAGGTGTTACAATAATACCACTTGACAAGTGTAATGTCGCGAAACTTAAAAGGAAACAACGCAGATGACGTGGATCAGGCTCGAACTCTCGAGCCTGATCCGCGTCATCTGCGTTGTGTCCTTTTAATTATGTACCCACCAAGCGCAAATCAAATTATGGACGATTCTGGAAGAACCACCATTGCTAGACACATGGGAAGTGCCATCCATTCAAGTTTCAGATGTCTGACGATTGTAATGTTAAGTGCTTAAAGCATTGCACTTTGAGTGTTAAAATCAAACCCTAAGAGTTAGAATGGGTTTAACATCTTGAAAGTGTCAGTTTTAACACTTTAGTTTTTAGTGTGTAGTAGTATTTGTAATGTGTATAGAATCCGTAGCTCATGCATCGATAAAACTTGGTTATTATATATTCACACTAATTCTTCTTGTTCTCTTTGAAGTTAATGACATTTGTATCTCATAAAATACTTGTTTATGAATATGTCATCATTTGGTGGAAAGACTGCAGGAAAGAGCACTTCCAGCAAAAATATACACAGAACGTCAGGACGTGTGAATGCGTTCGCCAATACAGCACGAGTGCCCAGCGCGGAAGGATTGGGCGAGAAGAGCAGCCTGGAGTTCTATCCTTCCGCGATGGCTCTCGTGCCGTATGGATGAACGCATTCACACATCGTGACGTTATGGTGTTAGTACACGCCTCAATTACATAGAATCCATTAACCCTTTACCCAACGAATCGGTCGCATCCGCCCGCGTAATATGCAAATTCAGCAGTTGAAAAAATAGTATTTTTCAAAAAATTTCAACAAAACCATATCATGTGACCCTCGTTGGAACGAGCTCGTTCCAACGAGGGGTCACGTGATATGGTTTTGTTGAAATTTTTTGAACAAAATTAAAAAATGATATTTAAAATAATAAATTTTGATATCGTCTGTGGTGGGTAAAGGGTTAATTTCAAAATTCGGTCTTTATAACATTTAACAGTTCTGACGACCTCTTGAAATAAAAGCAAAAACAAAACTCGGATGTGATTGGCAAACACGTGTGACAGATCGTGGCGTAAACAGAACAATATATATGTGAAAATGGGAGCGCGATGGCTAAGTGGTAGGCTGTTGGACTTCTATGCTGGAGGCCCCGAGTTCGATCCTCGTCCGGGGAGACCTGCGTTGTGTCCTTGGGCACGGCACTTTATCCCAGTTGCCTACATGGGCAGTGGCGGCGCCATGGAGGGGTATGTGGGGGTACTTACCCCTCCACTTTTTTCGCCAAGCGTAGTAAAACAATACTATCATTTTAATTTTTGTTGTATTGAACGTTGCGGTGTAATGGTCGGTATGCTTAATCCCATATTCCCAAGTGCACTAATTCAGAGAAGTTTTGAAATTATGTTTGCTCCCCCCCCCCCCCCCCCCGTCCCCCACACACACGCTAGCTGCAAACAACAAACAAGAGTCGAGGGTCCAAATTGCAACAAGGCATGCTGCGTTTAAACGGACTGAAACATAGTGCTTAAGAGTATTCGACGAATGCTAGAATCGAGAGCGTGCAAGGCATCCGTTTGGAATTCAGCCTACAGCAATTTTAAAGAATAAATAAAATTTAATATTTTAGAAAATTTCTCAAAGGTAATAACTCAATGAAATCATGCAAATATGAATATCATTGGAACCGGCTTGTTCAGCCGGTTCCAATGATATTCATATTCGCATGATTTTGTTTCAAAACAGTTAAAAAATTTCTCAACTTAGGGAGAGGACCCCCCCCCGAAACCCACCCCAGCACGGCGCTGCGCAATCCCCAACTGTACCCCCTCACTTTTATAACTCTGGTGTCGCCACTGTACATGGGGGCACGATTACGCCGTGTACTAAGACGTATTGCACGTCGATTGCGCACATATCTTCAACCGCTGTTAGCCTGCTTGAGCGGAGCTTGAACAGAGTTAGAATGTTGAGGATATGACAGATGCTCGTCGATGCTCGGTGGTTCGGAAAGTACCCCGTGAATTTCAAAATTCAACTCCTTTTCTGTAACGGGTACTCCGGCTGCCTCCACCAGTGAAACTTTCACGGTCACGATTAGCCATTGTGCATGAGCATGTGACCTTCAACACCAATAAATAATAATAATAAAATAAATGAAAATTGTGTCCAAATTGGTTAATTGTTCGAATTTTAAAGAAATTGGCTGCCATTATCCGGGAATTGATCTCGGTCAGAATGCGACGTTTCGATTGGCTTATTACGAAAACTGGCGGAGTCCAGTTGTTTTGATGGATCCGTGATGTCAGGTGGAAAATAATCCGTCAACGTAAATCCGTATGGAACACGTGTTCCGTACATATTTGTAAATATTGAACTGGGGGAAAATAATAGGCGAGTAATAAAAAAAATCATCAAATTCCATTTCCGTTTCTTTTATAATAAACCATTAGAATGAAATTAAAAGTTCAACACATTTGAATTCTTGCTTGCCGACTTGAACACCATATAAGAAAAACTTATCTCCGTTGTTGTGAACATATAGCTACTGCCATGCATTCAGACGTTATCTACTGAACGCGTGAATTAAGGTCTTCAAGAGTCATGGCTCGCGCCCATCTCTGTCTGTCCTGGCGCTCTTTTAATGATGTGGGTGTATCCTGTAAACCGTTGTTAAGACTACTACTCCCCTTCAATAACCTCATTCTGGAACTAAAACTTTCGGCCGACAGTGACATAGACATGGTGTCATTTAAATGCCCACGTCTTGAGGAACGCGAATCCGTTCGAATATATTGTACAGAATTCGAGTGTTTCCTCAATGTGTTTCTTTTTTCTATTTGTACTACTACTAGCCTATACAATAACAATAATATAACCAATGTATTTTTTGAAGTGAAAAACATATTAGTGTAACTAAGAACCCGATACTTGAATATTAACAAAAGTCGCAACACCAAGAACGGAGCATCCTGCAGCAGGATCGATATTAAAATGCCATAAACATCGGCGGCACAGCATCCATCGTTTCGGTAAGCATTCCATTCCGGTATTAAACCTGATTGGTCACGTCTTGCACGTGCTGCAGTAAGAACAAGGCTGAACTGTATTAAACTGAGGGACCAAATTCCAAGAATTATCACACACAGTAATTTGTTGTATCGCACCTGAAACAAATAATGAAAGTTTTAATCCTTCACACAACGCTCACAATATCAAAAAAATTTCTTTCATTTTTTTTCCAAAGCAATTTAATAAAGCCATATAATGTGACCCTCCCATTGGAACGAGCTCGACGAGCTCGTTTCAATGAGAGGGTCACATTATATGGTTTTACTGAACTTTTTGAAATTTGTATTGTTTTGTTTTTTGTTTTTTTTTGTTTTTTTTTTTTTTTTTGCAACTGCTCAATTTTGTATATTACGTGGGCTGCGTATAGGGTAAAAATAAAGAAGAGAGGTTTTTTTGTAACAATGTACAAGCGTATATTTTCAGAACACCGCACGGAGTTTGGCTTGAAATTTGAAGTTTGAAATGGGTGAAAGCAAATCACGTGGTAACTTCTAACCATTTCTTTAACAAATTATCAAAATCTAACAACGCTATGCACATATGTTAGAATTTCTAACCAGGGGTCAATACTATCAAACTTTTACAACTGTATTTTCTAGAATTGTATTTTCCAGTTATGACTTTAAATGGGTTAAAATGAACCATTAGCATTTTCAAAGATCTGGCAATATGCCAGTTGGCAAATTGCCAAAATCTTTCAAAATGCCAATAATTCATTTTAGTCTGTTATATTGATAGGTAGAAAATACAATTCTAGAAAATACCATTGTAAAAGCTTTATAGTATTGGCTCCAGATTATGAGCAGAGAGGGAGAGAGAATTGCCGAAACAGAAACAATTCTTTGGGTTTTTGAAATGTTGTGTGTAGTAAACAAATTTACGTAGTCACTCAAATTTGAAATGGGAGAGTTTAATAGAAAATACATGAATGCTCTCGTCTCTATAGACTGTGTGTGAGCCAACAGACTTGATATATCTGAAAGTTACAGAAAATGCGTTGGATTTTTAAATTCACGTGGTACTTTTCTTATTAAAGTCTCACACTGAGGGAGACAACCTTCATTCTTACAATCTTACAGGCTCTGTTTATCCGAAAAAGCCAATTTCTGTTGTCCACCTTCAAACTCCTGTGACACCCTCAAATCCTGCTGGACATAAATGAGTTTTCTCCCCTTAGATACCAAGCCCTGTTAAGTATTATTGTTTTTTTTTCTCTCATTAAATTCTAAGTTCTGTTGGACATACCCCCTCAAGTCCTATGGTCTTTTTAACATAAATGTTTTCGTCCTTCCCTTAAATCCAAAGTCCAGTTGGGCAGAATATTTTTCCCCTCAGAACCAAAGTCTTGTTTGCCATGAATGTTTCTTTCTCCTCCAAAATCCTGTTTGGCATGATGAATGTTATTTCTCCACTTTAATCCTTAGTCCTGTTAGGCGTGATAAATGTTATCTACCTAAATCCTAAGTCACGTCAGGCAGAAATGTTTTTCTCTCCTCTTGAAATCTAAGTCATGTGAGGGGAGCACGGTGACGGTTACGGGATTGGTCTCCAAGGCGAAAGGGTTACAGTTCGATCCCGCCAGGGGTAGCTGCGTTGCGTTCTTGGGCAAGGTACATTAATCCCTATTGCCCATATGAGGCTGTGTACTAAGGTGTTCTGCACGTCGATGGTGCACTTGTCTTCAACCAATGTTGACCCTGCTTATACGGAGTAAGTACGTTGGCGCAGGGGCAGCGGAAGCTCGATAAAAGTGGAGGTACACAAATTTACAATGTGAAGCTCGATAAAAGCGAAAGCTCGAGAAAAGTGGTGGGGGCACAAATTTACAATGGTACCATGGTTCGACCCAATGTGAGAAAGATTACAATCGTTTATCGGTAAATATTCCACGACTCGCTATTGTCTCTCGCCAAGTTCAGATTAATATCCCGATGTGTGGTTGCTGTACCGTCCATTTCTTCTACTTCAACCATCTTCCAACCCGAAGGCAAGCCTTCGGGTTGGAAGATGGTTGAAATGGAAGAAACGGACCGAAGCGACCGTAAATAGGATTCTTTTGCTAAATATTGTTTGGGTTTGCAAATAATGTTACAGGAATGCGTGTATATTGACACGTTTGCATGCGCCCATTTTAACTCATTGTGTAAGTACGACACATATCTGTGGAAAAAAGGTGGAGAGTTACGTGCCCCCTTACTCCACCGCCGCCTCTGCGTTGGAGAATCTTACAGTTTATCGCCGATTCTCAGTGGTTACTCCGGCTTCCTCTGCCCGCAAAACTCTCCGAAACGAGGTGAGTCGGCTGTCTAAAGGGTCGTCAGACCCTAATAAAACAAAAAGGCATAAATGTTTTAAAATGTAATAAAAATGTAACAAAACATTGTTTCAGTTTTTCAATTAGTGTAGCAGTACTGACCTCTTCTTCTTTAAACGCCTCAAAGAACTCTACAATATCGGCAGCCGTACCTATATAGACCAGTAATAACTGAGACAGTTGATCGTGTGTTAATTTACCCTTAGGTAGTATCCAACGTCCTAGTATCAATATTAATAAGAGTATTTGTTCTAATGTTCGTATCCATTGATCTGAAGAAAGAGCTAGCGGTATTCTTATTTCTAAAGGCACCTACAATAAATAAAGACATTTTTATTTTACTCGTAACAAAATCCATGTTTTTACAAAAAAATCTTTGTAGTTCTACAGTTTCCGATTAATAAGTAATTGTTTATTTTAACCTTTCGATGGGAAGGTTGGAAATAGAATGACACGTAAACCCGCAATAATAAAAAAAATGGCCTCGCGATTTGATGCATGAGACTTCTCCGCTGATCTCTTCATACCTGGATTCCTGGAAAGTCAGCGACAAACATCGCAACTCACTCTGTTCCCCTAAAAATGCCTGAAAGCTTACAACGAAAATTTGTTAAAAAAATGGTATCTACATTCCAATGTGTGATGTGGTCGAACCCCCGCTCTGTCATTTTCAAAAGATCTATTTTTTCTCTGGCTCTCGAAATGTAAACAAACAACGAAAGGTAAGGGTTCAGATTTTGTCCAAGAATTCTACCCCACACACCTTGATTTCTTTCAAAATGTTACTACATCAGTAATTTTAAAGGATGAGTTTAATTGTAAGAAAATGAGGGAGATCAGTGATACAATATTATTTAAACACGCCCTCTTAATTACGTCATAACGGTTTCTGCGTAATAATTTTTTTTTTGTTTGCTCGAAAACACCTGGCAAGAATAAAAGAGAAAGTCATCAACAGTCACAAACAAACTGATTCCTTACAAAAACACACGTGGTAAGAAATATAGAATATACCCATAGTAGCTTGGTGTACCAAATGTTCATCACGAGTGGGAACACCACTTCACCCCGAGTGGTGAACATTTGGTTAAAGAGTCGCTATTATTATCGCTATTATCAGACGTACATACATACGTGCGAATCTGTTTTTGTTTACACGAGCATCAGTGGGCGGGACTTCCGCTGTCAATTTTATCGGCGAAACGAAATGGAAAATGAAACGGGGCCTTTTTCTTTTTAATAGCTTAATAACATACCATTTCGAGTTATGGATGCTTTATAACACTCTAAAATCAATTGGGTTAAAAATCAACCCAAATCAACTGGGTTGAGTGAACATGAACCCAATTGGGTTCATGTTCACTCAACCCAGTTGATTTGGGTTGATTTTTAACCCAACTGATTTTAGAGTGTAACACGAGACAATGCATGTTTGTTCAGTGTTTGTGACTTATGGGGTAAACTCATTTAAAAACGTAATAAATAAGTGTCACTTTCATTTCACTCTTCGTGAGGCGACGTGCGATAAATTTAGACAAGTTGCATTCAGGTCGACGTCACCGAAGGTCAGCTTGGATGCAGTTCCACTGTAAGTGTAAATTTTAACTATTGAAATCCCATTGCTGGTATGTTCATCACGGTTGGTGTGTAAAGCTAAAATTTATGTCATAGGCTTTTCATATATAGTAGAATAGATAACCATGGTGTAAAATATATATACCATCGGCACAACTTTGTTTCGTTAATTTGAGATCATCAAACAATTACTGAGAACTGAACCAATCATTACTGACAGGACCAATTTGTGTTTTCCGGGGGCTAGGGTGGAGGACCTAAGGGACAGAGTGGATGGATTAGTAAAGGGGTCAGGCCCATACCCAGTGGTTGTTGTACGCGTGGGGACCAACAACATCAGGGAGAGAAAATCAGTTCAACTTATTGAGACTTACAAGGACTTAATAACTCAACTGAATGCCAAGAATGCACAGGTAGTGGTTTCGGGGCTTTTCCCAGTAATAAGTGGTGGGGGGCGAGCGTAATTCGCGGATCATTGGGACCAACGAGGAACTGGGGGAGTATTGTAAGGAACTTGGGATACCCTTTGTAGACAATTGGGGATAGTTTTGGGGCAGAAATGACCTATATGGAAGGGATGGTCTCCATCTTAGCCCAAGGGGTACAGAGGTTTTAGGAAGAAATATGTTGCAGGTGGTGGAGCCATTTTTGGTATAGGGAGGGGAGGGGGGTCAGTGAGGGGGGGAATAATCACAGAAATTGTGTCACGAACCATAGGTGTAAAAAATGGGACAAGGGGGGTAAGGAAAAGGGACCAAAAATCCAAATCAATAGGAATAGCTTCCCAGGGAAAGAACAGGTACACAAAGTGGGATATACAAACATACAGGGATTAGATAATAAAGGGACCAGTAGGCGGAAGCCAATGAACCTTGACACCCTGAAAGTGGGTTATAGCAACATCCAGGGTCTCCACCGGAAAGTAAGTGAAATTGCTACATTGATTGAGGCAGAGGAGTTTGACGTCATGTGCTTAAGCGAAACGTGGGTAAGACACGAGGAGCGGGTAGACCAAGTAAGGGGGTACGTATGGATAGGTGTAGGGCGAACGGAAGGCCAGAAAAAAAGGGGGAGGGGTAGGCATGTACATTAAAGAGGATTTAAAACCATCGCTGATCACAGACCTGGAAAACATCAGCACCCCGGCTGAGGTATCGAAAGAAATTGGATGGGTAAGGATCAGTCTGAAAAACAGAAGTATTGCCCTTGGGGTTGTGTATTGTGCGGTGGAGGGAAGCAAACCCGAATGGAATAATTCGATATACTCAACACTGAGGTCCAATATCGCCGAATTACAAAACAAGGGGCTCGGTATAATTCTGATGGGTGACTTTAATGGCCACATAGGTAATGATGAAGAAGGCATAGAGGGTGGGGACAATAAAGTCAACAGGAATGGAAGGAAGCTGTTGAACTTCACAAACGAGCTCGGTCTGAAGATTCTGAACAGGGACGCGAGGTGTAAGGGGAAATGGACCTGGGAGAGGAACGACAGAAAATCAATAATCGACTACATCCTCACAGATATTAATTTATGGAGGGAGGTGATAGGGGTAGAAGTGGACGATGAGGGTAAAATGGAGGTGGATAGTGATCACGACTTGATTACAGTGACGATTATGGCCAAAACTCTAGTAAAAAGCAAAGGAAGCTCTAAGGAGATTTGGGAACTCAAAAAAGATGCTGACTGGGCGAAGTTCAATGAAAAACTGAAACCAAAGCTTGCAACCGTACCCAAGAGGGGCAGTGTCCAGAAGATGGCCGACGTCATAGTTGCGAGCCTGGTGGAGGCAGGAAAGGTCAGGGTGCCAACACGGGAACTTGGGTACAGAGTGAACGAAGAACTGAAAAGGGCCATAAAGGGAAGAAAAGCTAAATGTGCTGCATACAGGAGGAGTAGAAAACTAAAGGGGGCGGAAAGCAATGAGGCCACAGTTGCTAAGGAAGAATACCACCAAGCACGAAATAAAGTAAATAAGATTAAAGACGATAATCGGAGAGTGCGAAATAGCAGTCTTATTAGGACGATAAGAACGACAGGGGGGTCGAGTTCGAACGTATTTTGGAAATGGGTGAATAAACGTAACAAAGGAAGTAACCCACAGAGTATTAAAGTAGATGGCAGAGTTACAGACGAGCAAGATCAAGTCGCATCAGAACTAGTCAAGCACTGGGAAAGGGTAAACGATAAGCGATGGGGCATGGGGAGCCCACCAGAGTGTCCGAATCAGGTCGAGGAAAACCTATCGAGCTTCGTGTGCAGCGAAATTAAAACGGAGGAGGTGCGAAAGGTGATATCGAAATTAAGGGATGGAAAAGCGGGAGGAGTGGATGAAATTCCTAACGAGTTTATCAAAAAAGGGAGAGAGGAACTCCTGAAAAGCCTAACTGCCCTATTCAATCTAGCCATAGAAAATCAAGAGGTCCCAAAAGAGTGGAGAGAAAGTAAAGTGACATTTATTCACAAAAAGGGGGAAAAAGACGTTTTGGTAACTATCGAGGGATCTCTGTCAGTAGCAACATTGGAAAGGTTTTCTGTAAAGTCCTGTATGGGAGACTAGAGGAGGTGATTGGGGAGAAGGGTTTTTTGGGAGAAATCCAGAATGGCTTCAGGAAGGGAAGGAGAGTTACTGACCATCTTTTCACACTATCCCAAATGATAGAATCCGCGAAAGCAAAAAAGAAAAAGATGTTTATGGCCTTTTTGGATATCAAAAAGGCATACGATAGAGTATGGAGGGAAGGTATGTGGCGCAAGCTGGAGGCTATGGGCTTAGGAGGCGAGTTTGTTGGAATTATGAAAGCATTATATAAAGATGTACAGAGTGAACTTAGCCTGGGGAACATTACAACAAAACGTGTGCCTATGGAGATAGGCCTAAAACAGGGGTGTATCCTTTCGCCGATCCTGTTTGCATTGTACATCAAAAGTTTAGGAGATGAACACCTGCGTAGCGAGGAGGGGCTAGCAGTTGGGGACTTGAAGATCCCAGGGCTGTTTTTTGCAGACGATATGGTTCTAGTGTCAGAAAGCGAAGAGGGGCTAACGAAAATGCTGGAAATTGTTGGGAAATATGGGAACAAATGGAGACTCGAACTTAATGAAAGCAAGAGCAAAATTATACCTGTGGGCCGCAAAGTGGACCCCACTCGAAGGTGGAGAGTGGGTGAGTTCAGCATTCCGGAAGGGAGCAGCAAACTTCTCAGTGTGGGAGAGACAGGTGATTACGAGTATTTGGGGGTAAATATAAACATTACAGGAAGAGGCATCTACCGGAACCACACAAATGAATTGATTCTGAAGGGGAAGCGAATCCTTAACCAAATGAAACTTATTGCGAGAAACAGTTTCAATAAGGTTTTCGTGGGGAAAACCATTTGGGGCTGCCAAGTATAACATACGGTACGGAAGTGGTACCCCTAAACCAGACGGCCGTAAAGAGCTTGGAAATCCTGCAGAACGATGCAGGCCGATGGATAACGGGGTCTAGTAATGCCGCAGCGCTAGAAGCAATCAGGGGTGAGCTTGGGTGGATGAGGATCAAGGACAGGATAGACCTGTTGAAGCTCGGTTATCTTAATTATTTGGTAAATCTCCCCGACAACCGATGGTGTAAAGCAATGTTCCTGAGAATTTTCAACTCAAATATCAAAACGGGGTGGATGGTCCAAGTGAGGGAGCTAGTAGAGAAATACTCATTGGAGATCTCGGACCTGGACGTTGGGGCAAACCAGGGTAAAAAAATCGTCAGAGAAAGGGTCATGGAGGATTGTAACCGTAATTGGCGAGAGGGGCTCAAATCAAAGAGGTTTTTGGGTGGCCTGCGTGATAAAGAGAAGCCAGGTTTTGAAGAGTACCTTGATGGCACCTTTGGGGGGTCACTGTTGTTCAAGCGGAGGTCGCGATCCCTGGAGCTGAGGGGAAAAATTGGGAAAGACGGTGAAAGGGAGTGCCAGATGTGTAACTTGGACACGGTGGAGACCCTGGAACACTTTCTTCTAGAATGCCCAAAGTATCAGCCTAAAAGAATGAGACTCACTGGGAGTATAATGGGGAAGTGGGATGGGAGAATGAAGGACATGTGGTTAGGGGGAGACTCAAAGGAGAGGGTTAATATGCTAATCGGAGAGATTGGGAAGAATGGGACAAGGGATATCACCAAGCAGTTCGTCTCCGGGGGTTGGGAGGAGAGGAGAAGCGTGGGAATAGGGAGGCAGTTGGGAGTACAGGGGTAACCATGGCCTTCTCGTCCGAGAACCGCGACAAATCAGCGGCTGGCCAAAGTGTTATTATTATTATTACTGACATGAAAAACTAAAAATCAATATCGACCTCGCTTAAAATAAGTTTAGAGAAACCAAAGAAAAATTGTCATAAATGGAAAATAACAGAAATAAAATAATATTTAAAAAACGAACAGTATATTGACAATGAAAAACAACTATTCAGACGCATGAGTGCAAAGGGCGGTGAAGAATGTTTTATTCCATGGTTACCTATTCTACAGTATATGAAAAGCCTATGACATAAAATGTAAGCTGCCGTAGTACGAATCGCACCTGCGGCAACCGCGTTGTCCTTTGGCAAGACACTCCATCCCCTTTTCCCACGTGGGGGCACGGTGGCGTTGTGTATTAAAGCGTACTGCACATCGATGAAGCAAGTGCCTTCAACCGCTGTAATCCTGTTCTGCCGAGTTAGTTCGTTTGAGAGCTTGACGGTTGCTCGCCGCCGCTCGGTGGTTGTCTTCGGATTCTCCAGCTCGTCCTCCACCCATAAAACTGTCCAACACGATATGACCCTGGCTGTTAAAAGTGTCGTTAAACATCAATAAGTAAGTAAATTGACCAGCGAACTTGATTTCGATTATCGGTAAATAGCGAATTTATACACTGGCAAGGTTTATTGCCATTTCATCAATTCCCATTTTCATCAACTGCCTCTAAAATTATATTTTCCCATTTCATCAATTCCCACTTCATCAACAGAATGAAAGTATGTTTTAATCTTATGTAAATGCATTTTTTTTACCAATTATAAAACATATTAAATTAAACTGAAATTAAACAGAAATATATTATATTAAGAAATATATATTTGACACATTAAATTATTTTTTTTTATTTACTAGTGTTTTTGAATGTTGTTTGTTTTTTTTGCCTATTCTCAAGTAATTTGTCTCTTTTGAGTAACAAATTAGTTTAGAATGCCACTAGGCATTCTAAACTAATTTGTTACTCAAAAGAGACAAATTAATTTAGAAAGCCAACAGGCATTCTGAAGTAATAGTATGTTACTAGAGTATTGTGCTTTAAATGTTACATTCTGATAGATATTTAAATGTTATATGTTACTTTTCCCCACTTATTATGTGTAGTAATCCAGTTGTTCTGAATAAAATATTTAAAGTGTGTTAGAGAGTTATTTTCTTTTTTGATCTCCCATTGTTCAACTCTTCACTTAACATAGCAGTCGAACACAGTCAAAAAATAAATTGTATAACCACTATCCAAACATTTGTCTGACAAATGTCTGGAAAGTGGTTATACAATAAACCCTCAAAATATTGATTTTTCATCAACTGGCAAATTGTATTGTTGATGAAGAGGGAATTGATGAAATGGGAAAATATAATTTTAGAGGCAGTTGATGAAATGGGAATTGATGAAATGGGAAGACACCACTGGCAAAACCAAAACTGTTTATGGGTAATCGGGTTATCACCTCGCGAAGACAATTGCTTTTGCCTTTTCCGATTTACTCGGTATCTGGAGTCCTGAATGCGTCGTTAAATGATATGGCGCGAATAAAACAAAAACAAATCAAAGTTTTTAAAATAGCCTTTTCCCTCTAACGTACACTAACTCATACGTGTACGCAATGTACGACATGCTGATAAGATAAATACCAGTACCATTCAGTGTAATTTATGATGACTAGTGGGATAGTACTATTAGTTATCCTTGTGTTTTCCAGGATGTATGGGAATTTACACCGGTTTGGGAATTCATACACCCTGAGGCGAAGCCGAAGGGTGTATGAGTTCCCAAACTGGTGTAAATTCCCATACATCCTGGAAAATACAAGGATAACGGATTTATTTCCAAGAATTTTGGTGTACTTAATACTTTAACCAACATTGTGGGAATTTACAGAATAGCAATTCATGGAGAAACACTCAATCCACTAACACATATCGCTATGTGTGATATATTCCTTTCTGCATTAAAAAGATGAAAGAAACAAAAGTAAGTAAGAAGGGTACATAAGACAATAGAAATAGAAGGGAAAGAAAGTACTGTAGTTCGGGCTGAAGGGGTAGGCCGTATGCTGTGTAGCTATCGAACAATCGTCTGGAAACAAGTCACAGAAAGGGTACTAACAGTATGTAACGAGCGGACCACAACCAAGCCGGCCCCGGGACGTAGACTCCATCCGGCTATTCAGCTAATGTATACAAAACAATATAACAAGGCAGGAAAACTATCAGCTGAAGAATCGGCGGTTGGAATCCCCATCCCGAGGGCGCCCCAGCAAACACCCGTCCTCCACCATAATAGAAAGGTGAGTATTAGAAAGTCCCCATACCTAACTGTTGGTGAGTTCAGTTCACTATCGACCAAATCTACCGGTTGCTTCGATAAATTTATGAGGGCATTCAAATATTGACCGATTTGTGTCAATATTGTACTGAAATCCCCCATATAAGAGACTGTCTATGTCTGTTGTATAGGGCAAGGTATCAAGGGTAATGCTACTTATGTTCTGATAAAGGGGACACTCAAGAAGGAAATGTTGGACTGTTTCACGTTCCCCACAACCACATAGGGGTGAACTGGTCAAATGATTGTTAAACATGTGTTCGTTTAGGTTGCTGCATCCCAAACGTAATCGACAATGATATATCTGGGATTTACGAGATTTGTGGTGATAAAAAAAACTCGGTACTAGAATTCTGTCGCTGTTAATAAATGAAACAAATTGACTCAATGAGTTGTTTTCACGGATGGTTGTGGGAATAGAATTCCAGAGTCTGGTAGTTGCTGGAATAAAGGAATTTTGATGTGAGCTAGTTCGACAAAAAGGGATGGTGAGATCAGAATTGTTGCGCAACTTATAATTGTGGGATTCTGAAGACTGTCGAGGTATTAGATTCGAAAGATATTCAGGCACGAGATGGTGGTACATTTTAAAATATTGTTTCAGCTTATGTTTATTTCGGCGAGTCTGCAACGTTTCCCATCCAGTTTCGGCATATAGCAACGCTTTGCTAGTGCTACGCGTTGCGCCCGTGACTATTCTCGCTGCCTCGAGCTGAATTTTTTCTAGTTCAGCTGCCTCAGTCAGAAGGCAGTTGTCCCAAACTGTGTCAGCATATTCGAGAACCGGGCGTATAAAAGCGAAATATATCTTCTCGAGGGTCTTACGATCCAATTTGAACTTGTGCTTCCTGAGAAGATATATTCGCTTCCAAGCCTTTGATGTTATTTCTGAAATGTGCTTCCCCCATGTGCCGTGGTTGTTTATAGATAAACCGAGATGCTTGTGACTTTCAACTTCTTTGATAGTTGTTTGTGACATTGTTAGAGATGGGTGCGAAATTTCTGATTGCTTTCGAGATATTATAAGTGACTCTGTTTTTGCGGGGTTGAAGTCTACAAGCCATTGTTTGGCCCACTTCTCAATTTTATTTATGTCCCTAGCTAGAAGTTCCGCCGCACGCACCGTATCTTCCTCAATGAGGTACAATGATGTATCATCTGCAAATAGACGAAAATTGCAAAAGATATCATCAACTATATCATTGATGTAAATCAGGAAAAGAATAGGACCGAGAATAGATCCTTGGGGGACACCGGCGCTTATATTTTCCCACCTTGAAGTTTCTGAGTTAATAACGACGCGTTGCTGTCTACCACTTAGGTAAGACCTGAACCAAGTATGGAGCTGTCCTGTGATACCTATTTTTTCGAGTTTGTGAAGCAATCCTTCGTGCCAAACTCTATCGAAGGCCTTGCTTATGTCACAAAAGAGAAACCTAATTTCTTTTCCTTCATCCAAGGCACAACTGATTGTATTATAGATTTCACTTAGTTGGGTTACTGTAGAATCATTTAATACAAAACCAGATTGAAATCTTGTCAGGAGGGCGTTAGATTCAAGAAATTCTGTCACCCGTTTTGAGACACATCTCTCGAATACTTTCCCGATGCAACTCAAAAGTGAAACTGGACGATAATTTGCAACAAGTTCAGGGGAATCTTTCTTAAAAATTGGTATGACATTTGCCATTTTCCATTCTTGTGGAACTATACCGTCTTCAAGAAAACGGTTAAAAAGTTTGGTCAAGGGTTTAGATATGCTGGTAGCGCATTCTTTAAGTATTTTCGGGCTGATCTGATCAGGTCCGCACGCTTTCGAGGCTTTGGTTGCCTGTAGGGCTTGTTCGACTTCTTCTTCCTCAAGCGTTATAAAGCCAATAGTCGGGCGGCTGGGGTCGAACGTTTGGTTTGGAAGTGAAGCAGTAGAAGAGTTAACACTTGAAATCGAAGAAAAATATTTGTTAAAAGCTTCAGCCTTCTCTTCGTCCGAAGATAACAGTCGGCCAAAATGTAAAATATTTGGAATATCTGAAGATTGTTTAGAAAAGAGTTGCTTTAGGGTTTTCCATCATGTACACGGAGGGGTAGTAGGCGATTTCAAAGTATTTTCAATTTTCTCATGGAATTTATTTTTTGCAATGCGTATCGCAGATGTCTCATTTCTTTTTTTACGATACATTTCCCAGGTCGACATGGTATTTTTCTGCTTGGCTAGGTGGTGTAAACGTTTCCTTTGGCGGAGAAGACGTCTAATTCCTACGTCCATCCAGGGTGGTTCGTTTGGTCTGATTGTAATAAGCTTATTTGGAATATGTTTCACGATAAGATTCTTAAGACGGGTTACTAGCTTATCAACGATGTCTGATGGGGTTTGAACTGCCAAAATTTCATCCCAACTAGTTTCCTTAATTTCACGATTGAGGTCTACAAAATTACCATCGGCATACAAGAATATTTGGAGTTGAACGGTCTGTCGACGCTTGGTTGGAAATTTAAGTTTGGCTACAACTGGGCAGTGGTAGCGGACAAGTTCTGAATAAAAAGGATCGCCGACGTCTTGGCCAATGATGAATTCGGGGTCATTTGTCATTACCAAGTCAAGTAAGGAGTTCGAAGTTTCTGTAAAAAATGTCGGTTCTTTAATAACTTGATGCAGACTGTACTCTTGTAGAATATTTTGAACAGGACCGCGTTGGAAGGTTAGATGGCCATCGTTAAAGTCACCGGTAATAACAACATGCTGCATTTGTTTGTCTAAAGCCCGTTCGATTGTTGTTGAGATCAAATCCCATGTGTTATTATCTGTGTTGGGTGGTCGATAAAATGACCCAAGAAGAAAGCTTTTGTTATGGTTGAAGACTTGTAACCACACGCACTCCAAGTTGTCTAATTCAAGATCTGGACAACGTTTGAATGAGAGTGTATTCCTAATGGAAATTATTATCCCCCCGCCTCTAGTTTTTCTGTCATATCTTATTGGTTTGTGGTAGCCATAAATCTCTAAGTCGGAGTTACTATCGGCCTCACTTAGCCACGATTCAGTAAAGACGCAAATATCATAGTTTGTAATTTCGCAACGTATAATGTCAAGTTTGGGTTTAATACTTTGAATATTCATATGAAACAACGTCAAGTCAGGACGTTTTGATGAGCCATTTCCAATGACATCCATATTTGTAATATTTTATTGCACATAAATATTAAATTTCCTGAATTTTTATTTTTGTTCTAACATAACCGAGCAGAAGGTATGAATTAATAATTAAAAATGGGTACTTTTTTAGCCATATCGCCTGCTATTGTGTCCCCTTGTTTTTACACCGTGGTTAACCACGGTATAAACAAAAACCACTGTGGATTGCAAGTTACACCGTACCTCTCAGGCAATCAAAACGCAGTATTTTGTTTCATTTGGAAATAAGCCGTTTCATTTTGCCAGTAAGTGATTTTGACCAATCAGCTTCCGTTATTTCCCACTAAGAATGTGCCCGTATTCGGCTGAACCCCGTCGCTCCTACTAAATATATATTTTCCGTTTTAGGTGCCAGCACTTCATCTTGTTTTTGTGTCCATAATTCCCCCACCACACCTTTCCGATTCAGCCATCTGAAAGTGATTCAATTAACCCTTTACCCAACGAAAAGGACAAAGCCAGCCAGTATTATTGAACAAAACTCTCCGTTCAATTTCAAATTTTATTGTGTTGTCAATTTTTGTCTCAAAAACATGCTTATGACTCCTCATTATAGCATCGTACACAAAAGAAAACTAAAGTATTGCACGCATACCCAAAATCAATTTATAGTAACAGTGACCCTGATCTTTGACCTATTGACCCCAAATGCAATCCCAACGATTGGCACCTCAAATGCAATCACAATATCATGTTATGGCTTCGTACACAAACGAATTCCCCGTGGGAACCCCGGGAAGTAAGCAGCACTTGTTTACTGTGGTAAACCAGTTCCGCTTTACTAGTAAAATAGGACCCAGTCACCAATGCTTGGGGTGAAAGTCTTCTAAAATGGGCAACATGTTGATCAACGATTGACTAAACTTGACTTCATCTCTATGTTGTGTCACGATTAGCCATGGTGCATAAATATGTGACGTTAACACCAACAAACAAACAAACACAAACGAAAACTAAAGTTATTGCACGGAAACCGAAAATCTAATTATAGAAAAAGTGACCTTTAGCTTTGACCTATTGACCCCAAATGCAATCCCAACGAACACCTCAAATGCAATCCCAATATAAAGTTATAGCTTCGTACATAAAAGCAAATTAAATTTATTGCACGGAAACCAAAAATCTATTTATAATAACAGTGACCATGTCGTTTGATCTACTGATACCAAAATTAACCCCAATCATCATCCCATTTCAAGCAGCCTACCTGTGAAGTATTGCGTTATAATGCCAAGGTTTTGCGTAATAATGGCAGTTTTAATCCTTTACCCAACGTAACGGTCAAAACCGGCCAGCGCTATTCTAAAAAATCCCCAATTAATTTTCATTATTTTTTTATTTTTTGTCTCAAAAACATAGGTTATGACCCCTCGTTCGAACAAGCTCGTTGAGCTCGTTCCAACGAGGGGTCATAACCTATGTTTTTGAGACAAAAATTGAAAAAAATTTGTTATTCAAGAATTATTTTTGCAAGTGTCGTCTGCTTTTCAGGTTAGGTAAAGGGTTAATATAATTCAGGTTCTCTTGTGTGTTTTAAACTAAATACTCATATTTAGGCGCCAGTGCACATTATTCAAATTCTTAACTTTTTAACAAACAATTTATTTCGCTCATAATTTAACTTTTCTAGGAGATATTATTATTTTTTATCCACAATAGCAACGCGACTACTCAATTAGGAGTGAACAAATTCGCTAACCCAATCATTTCATCTTGCTGTATTGTATTCAAACTTCCCACTAAGTGAAATAAGTTTTATTAATTTCATGCATGACATCTAAAAATGTGCGTAATCTTCGTCACGGTACAGTCGTCACTGCTTAAAGATGAGGGAGGATGGAGTGCTTAAAGATGAGGGAGGATGGAGATAGTACTGAAGACCGCAAAACAAGGCATAACTGATTCCGGATGTGAATTTATCTACATGTATTTCGCCTTGAATTCCATAAAGCGATGTTCTCACTTTCACGGTTCGGGGTGCCGGCAGCCCACGGTTTTAAACCGTGATTATCCCTGGTAAATCCGTTCCGGGCCCGTAGACATGACCGTGGTGTTCCGAGATAAACCTTCGCTCTTTCGCCGCCTTGTTTTTTTTCCGTGGGGCGATTTTCAAAATGTTTGAAAATTTCATTTTTTCCGTCACCAAACGTAAGTGACCGCAGAAAAATGTAGACACCGGGTCACAACCGTAGCATATCCGTAGCTGATCCGACATAAACTGTGATCAGAAATTGCGACCCTCATGACCACGGAAAGCACCGGATAGACTGCAGATATGCTACGATTGTGTCCCGGTGAGAAAAAAGTTGGTCTGGTGGGCCAAATATATAGTTTTGACCGACCAAACCCTGGGAGAACGTGACATGACCGTAACATAAGTATAGACCACAGAAGAGGCGTTGCAGAACCGTAGCATATCAGTAACACCGTAGCATGGTCGATACTAACCGGAACAAATCGTTAGGACAACCGTGGCTTTTCCGAAGCGCTTCCGGTGGTGCCGTAGCATAACCGGAGGAATCCCGTCACATAACCTTAATAATCTTTGGTGCTTCCTTAGCACAACCATAGTACATCCTTAGTGCTTCCTTAGGTCTTCCGTAGGTGCCGTAGTCACACCCTAGTGTCACCGTAGAAATTGTCTACCGTGATCTAAGAACGTCGCTTCAATACCGTAGCAATCCGGGGTCCAAACCGTGAAAGTGAGGCATCCCAACAATATTGATTAAAATAATATCTTACGCGAAAATTATCTCCCTTGAGATTACTGAACTTGCGAGACGAAATCCAATTAAGAAGGCAGTGAATGCAGGTGGTGAGGTGTGAAATTTCTGAGACTTGATGTGCATGGATGAATGAATGACAATGAGGTGTGAAATAGCGACACCAATTAAAGCAATTGCTATGTAATTTCTCGTCCATCTCTGCGTTATTGTACAGTCCGAGAATGTGTTTTCATCGCAATTTGGAAGTTTTAATTCATCAGAGGAAAAAAATTGGAAAACCACATCTGACAGTCTTTTAGATTATTAAAAAGAACAGTGTCTGTATTTTATGCAACGATGCGCACACTGTTGATACAATGAATATAAAAAAAGTTATAGATCACCAAAAGGGTCTGAAAAGGCAGTTTTCTATTTTTTTAAATGGGGTTTTACTGGGAACAATAGTCCAATGTTCAAATTGATTGGGAAAAAAGTGTAACAAGATAGCTTTTATTTGCTTATACTACGCCACAGCAAAAGAACTGTAGTTTGTGAAATGATGCGCACATCGATGATAAAAATACGCGAATATTAAAAAAAAAATAAGTTTTTATATGAAGTTCCCATCTCTCTCAGTGTCAAATATATATTTATTTATTGGTGTTTAATGTCACATATTTATGCACAATGGATAATCATGACCGCGACAGTTTTAAGGGGGGAGGAAGCCGGAGTACCCGGAGAGAACCACCGAGCAACGACGAGCAGCTGCCAGCTCCCTCTCAGTGTCAAATGCCTGAACAGCTTTACCAAATTAAGGGGAGGTAAAGTTATAGAGAATCGCATCAAGGGAAACATTTTCTCGGCCATGACCCCGCATTACAAACTCAAAATACAATAGCTTGAACTCCAGTGGGGCATTCTGTCAGTTTCTATCACGATATGCTCTTCTTTCGTGTTCTGAATTCAAAACGGAGCTGGATTTATTCTGAAAATTTACTTTAATAACTCGCCGCCAACTTCCATTAATAAATATTTTAATATGAGTGAAATCAAGGGCGGGGGGGGAGGGGGGGTTGGGGGGGGGGTGCACAAAAAAATTGTAAGACGTGACGTGGGGGTGGGTGGGTCTCTTGAGTGCGCCAAAAATGTGCATTTCCAACTTAGGCAATTTTTTGATTTTTTTTCAAAATATATCAATATATCAGCTAATATATACCATCATTTGTGTTTCAAACCTTAAAGATGATGTTGTGCATCACACTCTTAACATAAATACAACATCAGGAGGCTTTATATGTGAGAATATTGAGCTTAATCTGGGAAAATGTCACACGTTAGTAGGGGGTGGGTGTCTTGTTCGAAATGTAGAAAATGCGCAGACAATATTTTGGGAAAATTCTCTCTGATGCACTAAATTCAACCCAAGTTATTTATTTATTAATAGAATTTGTATGGATAGAAGAGGAAAGTAGCAAACACCTGAGAGTACTGACAGAACAATTCAAATGAAAATTTGTTCCCGTATATGTACACCTGCTCTGTCCAAGCCTGATAATGAACAGCTTGTCTTTTGTAGATTGGGGCCCTCAGCAGCCCACAGAGGTTTAAATTGGTGGTACCAGTTTAAGAGCATTATGAAAACCCCCTAAAGACAGCTGTGCCTACTAAGTTTATAAGTTTATTTTGGATTTTAATGGGAGAGTGGGGGTGGGTGTCTGAGAACGGTAGTAGAAAATTTGCATGTAGTGGTGGGTGGGTGTAAAAAGGAGCCGAATAAAAAATAGGACGTCACGTCTTGCAAATTTTTTAGTGCCCCCCCCCCCCCCACCCCTGGTGAAATAACAGAAAATATCATAGCAATTACTGAATACTGTTCAACTTCATGGAACATGAACACAAGATATTTCACGTTTATTCTACGGAATACAGTGGCGGTGGAACCGGGGAGGGGGGAGGGCGGCTGGGATTGGACGGGGGAGCTTCAGCCCCTCCACTTTTTTTGAACGCCGGACATAATCCCATCGGACATAATCCCATCCGGACAAAATCCCAGCGGACAAAATCCCATACATGGGCGGACAGAATCCCAGTTGACGACTGGTATTTTTATGGTAGAAAATAGAGGATACCTTTTCCTTTGAAATGCATCAATTGTGCCTTAATTAACTACATAAGACTTAGATATACAAAAATACTTTTTACCACTGAAAATACCAGTAAGTAACATTAGTTATTGGAAAGCTCTGAGAGAGCTTTCCAAGAATTAATGTTAATGACTGGCATTTTTCTGGTAGAAAATAACTTTTTCCATTGAAATGCATCAATTGTGCCTTAACTAACTACATAAGACTTAGACATACAAAAATACTTTTTACCACTGAAAATACCAGTAAGTAACATTAGTTATTGGAAAGTTCTGAGAGAGCTTTCCAAGAATTAATGTTAATGACTGGTATTTTTATGGTAAAAAATAACTTTATCAAAGACATACAAAAACACTTCTGTCCACTCGTACTGTATAAATGAATAATTATTTACATCTCATGCACAAACTAACAGAGTGTAAAAATTCCTCGATATTTTTTGTGTTATTTTAGCGATTTGGGATTTTGTCCGCTTTTTTGTGAAAAAATATTGCCTGGTGTTTTGTCCGCCCATGTCTGGGATTTTGTCCGCTGGGATTTCGTTCGGGTAAAAAATCTGGCATATTGTCCGGATGGGATTTTGTCCGATGGGATTTTGTCCGCGCACCCTTTTTTTGCCGGGCCATGTTTTTTTGTATGCACATATTTTAACACAACCAATGACTGGTGAAACAAGGGGCGGATCCAGAGCCTCCCCCATAATTTCTCTCGTACTGGTTCAGTTTCGATGGATTTCGGATCATTTTTTTGCAGTAAGTGGCAGCAAACGCCAAAATGTATACAGTCTGTTAAAAAGTCAGTTGACTGAAATAGATCGTAATCTTACAGACATACAAGTACCAAATCCACTCCCAGACAAGATAATCCACAGACAGTATAACTGCTGTTAACGTCTGGTAAAGCATACAGGTGGGGTCTATTTATTAGCTTTTGTCGTCACGACCAAAGCTGATAAATAGACCTCATCGGTATGCTTTACCGACGTTTTTAACGGCTCTCAAAGTGTGAAATCTTTCAGATACATCTCCAGAAAAATCTCAAAATATCCGCTCAGATGCATGGAAATGGGGGTTTTGGGACCTTGGAATTTAAAATTTTCAAACGACGACCATCCATCGTCCGATCCAGCACCCCCCCCCCCCCCCTCTCTCCACCACTTTGAAAATTGTTCCGCCGCCTCTGGAATATGTGAACTTTATGAAGTTAATGTTTGGAATGCAACAGTTAATACGGTGTGCAGATCTACATTATCTTCCCTAAAAGCTTTGCAATGAGCAGAAAAACAGAATATGCACCCTTTTCTATTGTCCACCCCCACTGCGGACACAAAATCAGTATTTATGGGAAATATTTACTCAAGTGGTGAAGTGATTTTGTTCACCAACAAACGTTTTTCAGTATTTTATTGGATCATACCCACGGGGACGTACAGAGAGATTATTCTTCTTCCTTTTAACTCCTTCCATTCATTTACTACAAAATAGCAATTTTTCAGTCCCAAATCCTCTCTTTTCCACACCAACACAGAATAAAACTTTCCATTGAATGTTTTTTCTGTTCACAGTGTTTCAACAATTTTTGTAAATATTTGATACCCGTTATCATACAGTGCAATACACTAACATGTTTATTAAAATTTACTTCAACTTTTTATTATTATTACATCTCTCACAGGGTTCATACAAAAATTTGCTCACAAATTTCAAGGGTTTTTCAAGGGTTTTCAAGGGCTTCTTTTTTTTCTTTTCAAGGGCTACAGATACTATCCAGCTTGTTGTTTGAGCTCTAAAAATCTAAGATTCATGTGACACGGATCTGACTTTGGAAGTCAGGAAGTACTGGAACCCAAAGTGTGATCTGTGTTACAGTAATCTTGGTAAAACGTTCCATACTTTTTTGTATTTTTTTAACTGAGCGACACGAGCACAACAAACAAGTAAAAGGCGAGTACACATATATTTACAGTACGTGGAGAGTGTATTATCACTAAATCACTCACAGAGTGGAGATTCCACCCAAGCAATTATTGCAAATTTGTTGCAAAGCATAACAAGCACAAGCAAAGTTTCAGCCAATGGACCTCCGGGTTAAACCCGGAGGTCCATTGGCTGAAACATTGCTTGTGTGTTTAGTCCATATACACGCAATTTTAAAGTTATAGCTTGGGTGATAACTCCACTCCGCGGGTGATTTAGTTACAATCCACTCTCCACGTACTGTACAATGCCCAGGAAATAGCATGGTATTCAAGGGTTTTTCAAGAGATTTCTGAAAGTTCAAGGGTTTCTCAAGGGCTAATTTCAAAGTCCAGGGTTTTTCAAGAAAAAACTCATTTTCAAGGGTTTTTCAAGAGCTGTATGAACCCTGTCTCATAACCAACAAAAAATAAACCCTTCTCACAATTATGTGATGTACATTGTTAATTGAAACAAATTTCACATGTGCAACCACTGAGGGGGCCAATACTATAAAACGTATACAATAGTATTCTCTAGAATTGTATTTTCTAGTTATGACGTTAAATGGATTAAAAGGGGCGCGGTGGCGTTGCTGTAACCGGTTCTCGTCAGATCACCGAAGTTAAGCAATGTCGATCCCGGTTAGTTCTCGGATGGGTGACCGTCTGAGTGATCGATTCGGACTCCCCCGTTACGTCCTTGGGCAAGGCACTTAACCCCGATTGTCAACATGGGGGCACGATGGCGCCGTGTACTAAGGCGTACTGCACGTCGATGGTGCGCATGTCTGCAACCAATCTAACCCTGCCTGTGCTGCAGTGCGGAGTTACGATGTTGAGGAGCTGGCAGCTGCTCGTCATTGCTCGGTGGTTCTCTCCGGGTACTCCGGCTTCCTCCACCCGTAAAACTCTCACGGTCATGATTAGCCACTGTGCATAAGTATGTGACCTTAAACACCAATAAATAAATAAATAAATGGATTAAAATGAACCATCAGCATTTTCAAAGAATTGCCATATATTTTAAATGCTAATGAGTCATTTTAGTCAGTTATATTAATAGTTAGAAAATTCTAGAAAATACAATTGTAGATGTTTTATTGTATTGGCTCCAGTTTTGAACAAATATTCCAAGTATAAGTATTAATTGTATGTCTGTATCCGAAACAACTGAAAAAAACCTGGCTTCAGTTTCTAATAATATGTTATCATGTTATGTGTCCCCAACAAATCATGCAGAACGAAAATGCATCACCAGATACAATAACTAAGATATAATACGAAGATAAAACGCATGCATATTGCCTCTCATTCTCTTTTTAGTTGACCATCAATTCCTAAAATTAACATACATTGGAAACTCCCCCAAATAGCTTTGCAAAAATTAATACAAATTATCCATATGCCAGTTGGAGGAAGGAAAATACTCCGCCCATCCCCACCCCCCCAAAAAAAAAATAAAATAAAATGAAATAATTTGCTGTCAACCCACATGCATGAGACACCTGATTTGGATTCCGTGACATTTTTAATAACTATTGGTACATTCCAGTCAGTAAGAATCAGGAAGTCCAATATAATAATTACCTAAATATACAGAACTTTTATTGTGCTTGGCCATTTTTCGAGGTCTGACACCTACACGCAACTTGAGGAAAGCTGCAAACACAACTAAACTGAAAGGTCGGAAATTCACAGAATGTAGCCTTCCCAGAGTAGTGAGAGTACCCAGACACTGCCATTGGCAGTGTCTGGGTACTCTCACTAATCTGGGATGGCTACATTCTGTGAATTTATGCAGCAAGAGAGTACTTTAATAAAAAACGAAAAACCTAAGATTACGGGATGTCGACGGTTTCGGTTTCGGTTTTTAAAAAAAAACTAAAAACCCCGGTTCGGTTTCGGTTAACCTACAGCTCTACCAGTCAGGTGAGAATATTGTGGTAGATTGGAATAATAATTTACGGATGATTAATCAAAGAAGAATTATCTCAACGATAATGTTGAATAACCAGAGATCTGAAGATTAACAGCAGGCGCCTTGTCAATATAAAGTTACTTTAATGAAAGACAACAGGACATCAAAGGAAATACTCTGCAATAGACACGCCCTTGATACTTGAGCAATAGAGTATCAAGGGAGATAATCAACACATGGATGTGCTTTCTTCAAGCAAATCGCACATGACACTCCTCCCTTGCTTATTTTAACCCTTTCAATCCCAGTGGCCTTTTTCCGGTCCAGGAACATTATACGTCATAATTTCATTGAGTAGGCTAGCTGCTAAGTGCTTGTGTGTGGGGTAGATCAAGCAATATTTAGTGCTGCACGTCGAAAATATAAATATGTCTACCCCCAAATAATGAATATGGACTTTTCGAATTGCTTCCGTTGAACTGACATGGAAGATACAACCAGTGTTCAAAGCAGAGGCGGCGGACGTTCCAAAAAAGTGTGTGTGTGTGGGGGGGGGGGGGGGGGGGGGGTCACACCTTTCTGGGTAGCGCAAGGGTGTAGGATGGAAAATAATATTTCTTCGGGGGAGGGGGAGGGGGGTCAATGGTGGTGGGGCGATGCATTCATGGAAAATATATAAATGTATATACGCTATCCCTCACCCTTGACCCCACTCTATTTACGACACTAACCTCAGCGTATTTATTTTGTTTTGTTTTTACTTAAGCCTTACAACCCTGGTGGTAACTTCCATATCAATTCAATGGCAGCAATTGGAAGAGGCCATATTCATTATTTGTGGGCAGACCAATTAATATTTTCAACGTGCAGCCTCGGGGCTGCAAGTTGAAAATATTGATTGGTCTCTCCCACACATTCACTTTCCAGCTATCATACTTAATGAATTTATAAAGTATCATGTTCATGGGTCAAAAAAGCGGCCTCTGGAGTTCAAAGGGCTAATCATAACTTTGAAACCGTCCTTTGAAACATTACGCTGCATTTGGAGCTTTCTATTTTCAATAAAATCTTGAAAATCAGTGTGGTCAAATATGTATAGGTGATGTGTAGTGACCATAGGGGTTGTGTACGTTATGTTGGAAAATGACGTTCGGGTACCTATAATTGGTGAAAAAGTGGGGGCTCCGTCGCCCCCGCTTCAAAGGGTTAAAGAATGTGTTGTGGTTAAACATGGACATGTGTCAAATTTTAATGATAAAATTATGTATATTAAATGAAATAGAGCCAGGCTAGTTTGCGGCGTGGTTTATATGGTTTATATGCAACTCATGGTACTACATATAAAATTTAGTAGAAATCGAGCAAATATTTAGTCCATTGCAATGGAAATGGGGTGGAGATAAAATGACGTTGTAAGACTGTTAGTTTTTTTCTGGTCCACTCACAGTACTAACTTTGAAATAGGTCAAAAATCCACCATTAGTGTTAGGATAACATGTAATGGAGCATACGATTGCCACGTGACTACGTGATTTGATCACCGAGTGGTTTGTTCAGTCTCTGAATAAATTGTGTGCATAAATATAAAATTTCATTTCAATTAAACCCGTGGGTAGACCGTTGCTAAGGACAAAATTCTGTTGTTGCTAAGGAAATCATCTGACACTATGGTAGCACTGGTAGATTAATTTTTGGTCC
The DNA here is from genome assembly GCA_031216915.1 of Pictodentalium vernedei. Classification (NCBI taxonomy): domain Eukaryota; kingdom Metazoa; phylum Mollusca; class Scaphopoda; order Dentaliida; family Dentaliidae; genus Pictodentalium; species Pictodentalium vernedei. The sequence continues at coordinate 25,177,290 of CM062290.1, read as the reverse complement.
AGCTATGAAATAACATCAAACTCTACCAATTAGTTAACCGTTGCTAGGGAAGAACAGTGGTGGCTATTGAGACAACGTGACTTCCTTGCAAAGTGTAGTCGTGTCCGTTGTTAGGGAGTCGCGTTAGTTGTTATTGAAATCACGTGACATTTTTGCTTAAAATAGGCCCAGTAGTTTGCCCGTTGCTAGGGAGTCGCACCGGTTGCTATGGGTGTTCCGTGACATGGCCAATGGCCCAATAGATCGAATTCCCGAGGCATTATGGTTTCATACACCAGTTTGGTTGAAATCGGTCCAGTAGTTTGCTCGTTGACATGGAGTCGCGTTGGTTGGTATGGGAGTTAAGTGACATGGTCAATGACCCAATGTTTCGAATTCGTAATGCATTGAGGGTCCATATACCAAATTCGGTTAAAGTCGGCGCAATAGGTTGCCCGTTGTTAGTGAGTCGTCATGGTTACTATGGATGTCAAGTGACTCGATAAATGGCCCAATGCGTCGATCTCCCAATGCATTATGGGCTCAGATACCAAATTTGGTTAAAATAGGCCCAGTAGTTTGCCCGTTACTAGGGAGTCGCGTCGGTTGCTATGGGTGTTAGGTGGCATGGTCAGTGGCCTAATAGATCAAATTCCCGAGGCATTATGGTTTCATACACTGAGTTTGGTTGAAATCGGCCCAGTAGTTTGCCCGTTGCTATGGAGACGCGTTGGCTGCTATGGGAGTTATGTAACATGGCCACTGACCCAACAGGTCGAATTTGTAATGCATTGTGGGTCCACATACTAAATTCCGTCAAAACTGGCCCAGTACTTTCCCCGTTGCTAGAGAGCCGTCTTGGTTACTATGGACATGATAAATGACCCAACGGGTCGATTTTCCGAAGCATTGTGGCCTCAGATACCAAATTTGGTTAAAATAGGCCCAGTAGTCTGCCTGTTGTTAGGGCTGCTATGGGTGTTACGTGACATGATCAGTGACCCAATAGATCGAATTCCCGAGGCATTGTGGTTTCATACACCAAGTTGGTTGACATCGGCCCGATAGTTTACCCGTTGCCATGGAGATGCGTTGGTTGCTATGGGAGTTATGTTAGTTACATGGTTAATAACCCAATAGGTTGACTTCGTAATGCATTGTGGGTTCACGTACCAAATTCGGTTAAAAATCGGCGCAGTAGTCTGTCCGTTGCTTGGGAGTCCCCTGTTGCTATGGAAGTTAACCCTTTACCTAACGTAACGGCCAAAACCGGCCAGCGCTATTCTCAAAAATCGGCAATTAATTTTCATTATTTTTTCATTTTTTGTCTCAAAAACATAGGTTATGACCCCTCGTTGGAACGAGCTCGTCGAGCTCGTTCCAACGAGGGGTCATAACCTATGTTTTTGAGACAAAAAATGAAAAAAAATAGTTATTCAACAATTATTTTTACAAGTGTCGTCTGCTTTTCATGTTAGGTAAAGGGTTAAGTGGCATGGTCAGCGGCTCGATAGATCGGATTCTTGCTATATTTTGGGTCAATCAAGTGAATAATTCCAACTTGTTGGGTGCGCGATGTTAACCCTCGTTTTATTTTTGCCTGAACCACTAGACACCCCCATTCCGTTATTAACATTTCGAAATCATAGTTTCCAAGAAGTGGTTTAAATGCTACATTTCGGACTTGAGCTTTTTTTAATAATCCTTGATTCACTGTGAAGTCTCGACGAATCACGTCTCGCGAAAAACTTCCGACGATAAAAAAAAATGTGAGAACAATATAAAGGACGATTTCACTCGACGTCGGCTATCGCACTTTAAGGGGTCGTCCAACGTAACTTTGGGCATTTTTTTGAAAATGTTCACAATTCCCTAAATACGAATTAAAGCGGTGAACAACGACATAATATGAAATTTAGGCAAACCTGAAAGCGAGCTAAATTGATGCATTAGGCCTAAAGTGCTGTAGGCCTACATTGACTGGTAAAGAATAGGGGACCAACCACAGTGGCTCTTCCCAATATTTGTAAACAGCAGTCTATTTCGAGATATTTTATCTGCATTTTGATTGGAAGATATTATTTTCCAGTGCCCTGATTGAAAGATAATTTTATCATTGCTTTGATTGGAAGATATATTTATGGCGTCGTTGTTTTCCGGAATTTATCCGAAGAGTTACGAAAATTGCTGCGTTCATTTTTATTTTTTCACAAATAGCATGTAGCATTTATTGTTACTATTACCAACTGTTAGTAGCCACATAAATATACTGCGAAAATGTAGTATCGTTCTTCGATAAATAAATCATTTTTTCAGTTGCGAATGTCAATTTCCGCCATGCGCAAACATGTCAGCGTCCTTGTGTACCACTTCCATTGAAAAAATTTGAAGTTGATGTCTTTGAGATTAGCTTGGCTTTGAGTTCATCCAAACGGTACATACGTGTTGCCTAATAGATTGCGAAGCAAGCGATCCTCCGGATCGCTTGCATGCGACCCTGCGGGTCGCTTTCGCTCGCTATTATATACCAAAATAATGACAAAAGTATACAAAACCCAAATTTATCCATTTTTTAATTTTTTTTTTTTAATTTTTTTTTTTGCTTTTCGTGACAAAGAATATGCCAGCCGCATAAGTAACGGTCAGGGTTAACAAGGAATAGATCGGTAATTCGAATGTCTGAGTTGTAAATAATAGACTTCACACTCCACACTCGGATAAAACATCTTTATCATTTCATCACCAACGTGGTGAGAACGCTCAGGGGAAAATGGATGACCACAAACGCTTGATTCTGTTCGGGAGACACGTTTGTTATGATCACGTGGATTTTGGGCAAAGTTGGGAAATGATTTGATTTCCCACGATCTGAAATCTTCAAACATTTCACTGCTGTGTTTGAATCTGGGAGGCGATGTAATGTACAACTCACGACACACTCAAAGGAAAATATTCAACTGACAATGTGATAATTGCGAGATACAGTCCATAGTAGTGCTGTTGAGACTAGAAACTGTACAATGTGACGCAAGTGTCACCAAGGGATTAATACGCCACCGCTTCGAACTATTATTATTTGGTTGGTGACGATGATCAAAACATAAAAGTGGAAAATTATATTTTAAAACAAAAATATATTCACATCAACATACATTACAGTCCTCACAATTGTATATTTAAGAAAAATTAATTTTACTGTCGCCGAACTATATTAGTGACGTAAAGAAGGCTTGATGAAGTCTGCTACGAAAAAAGAACACCAATGTCGAGCAGAATTATCAGAAAGGTTTCTTCCTGTTCACCAGATAAAGCGAAATATCGTACCATCGTAAATATAAATATCTCCCTCGCACAACCGCATTGTGTAACAGTATAAGACGGATCAACGTCGATTTTGAGCACTGTTAGCAACAGAAGGTTGCGAAAATCCATGTGTGTTGACAATGTGTGGACAAAAATAGAAAAAATCCTCAAGGCGGACCAAAATTCACACGAAATACCGAAATGAGACCACAAGATGTCATAAGTGTTCAGATAAATGAATTTAATAACCAACACAATTCCGATATTGTTCAAGCCGGTAACCCTCCGCCTATAAAATTAGTATTGGTAAGCAGATCAGTTGTTAATGCTCTTAAATCTCACGAGAAAACAACAGTTAAGCCTCCCCAAACACCAACTATGGAAGGCCGATAGTTCCAAACCAAATGAAGCATACCAAATCATGTACATAAATGAATTGGAAGCCAGGGTTTCTGACTAAGTGTAGCCGATTGGTGAAAGTATTCTGCACGCAGGACAGGTCATTTGTTGTTGTTTTGGCCACACTTGAACATTCAAATGACACTCTTGGCAGCTGTCCTTCCCCACGCAACCCCAGAAATGGACACATATAATACTAAATGAGGAAATTTGGCAGTTTACCCTTTTTGGGTGTATCAGTCTCGTCGTATTTTACCAATTTGATACAGATCTCATGCAAAATGGCACAGGATTGTGAGGGGTATGGTCACAACAGACTCACAAAAGCCATATTGGACATTCTTCATTTTTCATTGATACACTCTCTCATGACTCCATACTTATTCTCCTGAACTGTGTGGATTTGACCCTTGGTGAACTTCGTCAACACTTCATCCACAACATCAACATTCCCTCGTGGTTAGAACTGTTAGATTGCCGAAATGACGTCCGAACGCTTTTGGAATTAAAGATAAATGAAATCAATAACCCTTTACTCAACGTAACGGCCAAAACCGGTCAGCGCTATTCACAAAAATCGTCAATTAATTTTCATTATTTTGTTAATTTTGTCTACAAAACATGGTTATGACCCCTCAGTAGTATAGCACGTATGAATCGTGCCTCATTACCCGGACTTGTGCAACTAGTGTTACATTCCCATAGGAACCGGACTTTTGCCGGTGCAACTTTTGCCGGTGCAAAAGTACAGCCCCTTTCAGCTAGATCCGCCAAGCAGTGTAGTACTGCATATATAGTATGCTATGGCATGTATATTGATATATGTACGCATGGGGCTATAGGTATATATTATGGATAAGTGATGGAAAGATGGTGGGAAAATTGGGTTTTCTTGAAAGTTTTTCCCGCGAAACGGTTGACGTTGCTATTGACGTCATGATACGCACGCGACGTCATAGAGATGCTGACCGCTATTATTGTCCAGTATACAATCTGACATAAAGTTATTGGGGTCAGTGGTTGTCGGACTTCTCGTATGGGGTGGCGGCGATATGGTAGTGGTGGTATATATCCATGTAGGTCCCAAGTTAGCCCTTAGTACTATTAATCCACCGTATGCTTCATATTATCCTATGTCTGCTATAGCTAAGTCAAGCAGTAGGGTGGGTGGGTGGTAGTCTGGTTTGCGAGATAGTCATTGGTGGTTTAGATTGGCAGTACAGGATGAATGATCTGTTGGTCTATTACCCCCCTTAGTACTATTAACCTACCGAATCCTTTGTATTATCTTATGGCTGGTATTGGTAGTTTAGTGTTAGGCCAGGCAGTATTATACTAGGTTGTTTAGAACGGGTGGCATATGATGCATGGTATATACCCCTGTAGGTCCAGTCCTCGATGTTATTAACCAGACGATTGCTTTGTACTATTCAATGACTGGTATAGGGAGTACGTTATGGCAGGTCAAGTGGTATTGTGGGGTGGGGTGGGGGTGGGGGTGGGGGTAATGCCTGGCAGTATAGAACTGCGGTACAGTATGGACGATATATACCTCTGTGGGCCCCTGCAGGTCCTATGTTAGCCCTTAGTACTATTAATTCACCTGATGCTTTATGTTATCCTATGACTGGTATAGGTAGTATGCAATGCTAGGCATAGGGGTGTTGTATTTGAGGATACCTTTGGTCTGGTATTGTATTATTTGAGGATACCTATCGAGGATACCTACTGGAGAATCCCTTTTTGTCATATGTGCTTATGTGAAAAGGCACAATGTGACACCATATGCCCTATCACATAGGCACATACGGGTATTTGAGGATACCTAAGGCCTGGTATTGTATTATTTGAGGATACCTATTGGGGATACCTATCGAGGTTACCTTTTGGAGAATCCCCTTTTTTTGTCGCATTAGGCTATGTAAAAGCCCTCAATGGGTCTAATGTAGTCTTACCAATCGCTTCCATCTTGTCGCCAAAGCTCCAAGGCCATTACAGGTCTATGGCCTATCTGCCCTATCATTAGCTTCTACAACAGTCTTGTTCATTGCGGCCTTGTACCAGTACTATTGGCTTCTGTTATTCTGCCCCATATCTCATCCATTACTTCTTAGCTATACCTATCTCAGTCTCGACTATAACATTGATCGTTGTTGAATCAGATTTCCCCTGTATACATATAAGGCATTCCGTTATTGATATTCCTAGCCGAGTCCGTAAAATTTGGATTCCGTGTTTTGACATCAGGCATTATACTTATCCACAGTACCCCTTGGCCTAGCATTACATACTACCTATACAAGTCATAGGATAACATGAAGCATTAGGCGGATTAATAGTACTAAGGACTAACATGGGACCTGTAGGGGGAGAACGCGTACATCCTACACTACCACACTAGGCGACCATGCATTACACCCACCCACCCACAATAACGTCTGGCCCCACATTACATACTACCTATATTAGTTATGGGGTGACATAAAGCATTAAGTCGATTAGTAGTATCAACGGCTGTCGGAGGCCCACAGAGCTATATATTGTCCATACTATACTGTTGTTCTATACTGCCAGGCATTACCCCCACCCCCACAAAATCACTAGATCTATCATAACGTACTACATATACCAGCCATATAATAAAACAAAGCAATCGGTTGGTTAATAGTACCAAGCACTAACAGGGGGCCTATAGGTGTATATACAGCCCATACTATAGTACCGTTCTAAACTACCAGGCAGTACCCCTACCCACAATACCCCTATGCCTAGCATTGCATACTACCAGTCATAGGATAACATGAAGCATCAGGTGAACTAATAGTACTAAGGGCTAACATAGGACCTGCAGGGGCCCACAGAGGTATATATCGTCCATACTATACCACAGTTCTATACTGCCAGGCATTACCCCCACCCCCACCACCACTTGACCTGCCATAACGTACTCCCTATACCAGTCATTGAATAGTACAAAGCAATCGGCTGGTTAATAACATCGAGGACTGGACCTACAGGGGTATATACCATGGCATCATATGCCACCCGTTCTAAACAACCTAGTATAATACTGCCTGGCCTAACACTAAACTACCAATACCAGCCATAAGATAATACAAAGGATTCGGTAAGTTAATAGTACTAAGGGGGGTAATAGACCAACAGATCATTCATCCTGTACTGCCAATCTAAACCACCAATGACTATCTCGCAATACTACACTACCACCCACCCACCCTACTGCTTGACTTATCTATAGCAGACATAGGATAATATGAAGCATACGGTGGATTAATAGTACTAAGGGCTAACTTGGGACCTACATGGATATATACCACCACTACCATATCGCCGCCATCCCATACGAGAAGTCCGACATCCACTGACCCGAATGACGTTAAGTCAGATTGTATACTGGACAATAATAGCGGTCAGCATCTCTATGACGTCGCGCGCGTATCATGACGTCACATCAATAGCAACGTCAACCGTTTCGCGGGAAAAACTTTCAAGAAAACCCAATTTTCCCATCATCTTTCCATCACTTACCCATAATATATACCTATAGCCCCATGCGTACATATATCAATATACATGCCATAGCATATTATATATGCAGTACTACACTGCTTGGCGGATCTAGCTGAAAGGGGCCGTACTTTTGCACCGGCAAAAGTTGCACCGGCAAAAGTCCGGTTCCTATGGGAATTTAACACTAGTTGCACCGGCAAAAGTCCGGGTATTGAGGCACGATTCATACGTGCTATACTACTCCCCTCTTTGGAACGAGCTCGTCGAGCTCGTTCCAAAGAGGAGTCATAACCTATGTTTTTGAGACAAAACAACATTTGTTATTCAAGAAATTTGTTTGCAAGTGTCGTCTGCTTTTCATGTTAGGAAGGAGGTTAACTGAAATAATCGTGGTTTTGTTCACACCTTTCATTAACTGACTATTAAATTGGATTCAATCAACATATAAGCTGTTATTGTTGTTGTAAAATCGGCCGGTTCTGATAAATTGTCAAACTTCCCATAAACGCACTACAGGAGGACGATAGTTTCAAAATAAATTATGCAAAGTAAAACGAAGAATGAACAATCGCACACTCGAAACCAAATCAGTTAGTCGATACAATTTTTTTAATGTGGGACTGTTAATATAAATGATTGTTCCAACCGCTGATGCCATAGTTCACTTTAGTTAAGCACTTAAATGGCAGCTTTCATAATTTAACACCAGAAATGACCCACATGAGACCAAATAAATAAATCAGGGTAACTGTTTATAAATGAAATTATTTTTTGTGAATTTGTCAAGAATATTAAACCATCAACAGAATCATGAGGAAAAATTACTACAAAATATTCACAATGCACATCATTCATTTTTCATTGATGAAGTCACTTGTGCCTCCATAGCTGTTGCTCTGAACTGTAGTCCACCCCTGCTAAACTTTCTTCATAAAAACAAAAAAAAAACAAAAAAAAAACAAAACAAAAAAAATGGCAGATTTGAGAATGATATATTCCACGGATTGGAATTAATATTACTGCTCGTTCTTCTCATGAATGACAAAAAAGATTTCTCAAAGTCTGCACTAGAAGGATTGTAAAATACAAGCATTAAGTTATATTCATGTATTTTATTGTCAAAATTCTAATATCTCATTTATGCCTTAGCATGCTTTCAGGCTGTCCTTTCATCCACATGACAGTATTTCCAAAGCAAATTTCCGTTTCCACATGTTCTATGTTTCATATCAAATATTTTGGAATATAATTTACTGGGGTTATTTCTTTCTAGCCATTTTTGGACTTGAAGAACCCATAACCTGATTTGCAGACACCTGGGTCTTCATTGTAAGTGCCATTATCTTGTAGGAAAATCACTACAATGTTCCCTAAAACGCAAGGCTTTTAGTATGGGCCTAGAGTTCAGAATAGTATTACAGTGGAGCCCACTTAATTGGATATCTCTTAATTGTATATCCCTGTTAATTAAATATAATTTTCAAACACAAAACCATTTACCATACCTTCAGTACAAATTTGATCTGTTAATTGCATATGTGTTGTAGAGTAAACTCCTGTTAATTGTATATAAATTTTTGTAATATGTCGAAAAAATTGCCGTGACACGCACCAAATTCCCCTTATTTATCAACCTTTTTGGCCTCACTGCATCCAATACAGGCTTTTATTCTATTATATCTTGTTTGACTCAGGGGGCGAACACTTGAACTTTGGAGTAACTGCTCCAAGAAGTTTTGCCATTGTTTACTCTCAACTGATGGTACGGTAATTCTGGTGTGAGACATACACTGCTTTCAAGCGGCACGGTGCGACGTGGGACGCGTCATTCGGCGTCTTTGTACGTTCAAAGACAGCAGAACCTCTTCACTGTTGAGCCCATTCACTGATGGACGTGTTTCGTTGAATGACGACTGAAATTTCGCTTTTCGACTTCAAAATAATCTAGTTAAGCCGGAATGACTTCTTAGGATCGTTAAGCTATTTTATTTTATTCCTTCAGCTTTGTATTTCTACATTTCTAAACCTACTGTCACCAAACTTGGTATATTTATTAACGACCCTCCGGCTTTGAACATTCTGGAATGAGATTTTCCATTTTCGACATTTATTCAAAACAATGTCAATTCCAACGTTTTTCTCTACATTTTAATATCAACTCCTGTATCAAGCCTCCCTCTTTCATATGAAGTTGTGCACCTTTATTTTTCAATTTCAGTTCGAGACACCCGATGCCAGGGATGCTAATTTTACGTTTTTCCTGTATCTTCTATTTTTCAGCCTCATTTTGAGCCTCAATCTTTCTAAATTTTGCTGACATAATGTCTACAAAAACTACATCTCAATATGTTGGCCCGTTCTAGAAATTCCCATCCGTTATGTCCGAACTGTCAGGTGATGTCATAAGGCGTTATAGGGTCAACAATGAAAACGTGTCGATTTTTTGTGGGAAATTTTAGAATGTTGTGGAGGTATAAAATTAAGAGACAGCTGTTTTTTTTTTTATTATTTTTCTCCATTTTTGACCTTTTGACGTCAGTTTGACGAAGAAATTGCCCTATTAAAAGCTTTCGGCCAAAGGCCTTCATCAGTTTTGCTAGCTTAAGAAAACACTACAAACTCAGTTGAATGCAAATTTCACAGTTGTGAAATTTGTATTCAACCGAGTATGTAGTGTTTTCTGAAGCTAGCAAAACTGATGAAGGCCTTTGGCAACTGTGAAATTTGCATTCAACCGAGTTTGTAGTGTTTTCTGAAGCTAGCAAAACTGATGAAGGCCTTTGGCCGAAAGTTTTTAATAGAGCAATTTCTTCATTTATTACTGTGGTCCCTTTATCTGGACCTTACGGAACAGGTCAATTTGACGTTTTGTATTAACGTTTAATACCTGCCCACTTGTTGAATGTTCACTTTCGAAATTTATGAAAAAATATTCTCCAGTAAAAACGATATCTAAAAAATTTTAAGTTTGTCCGATTTTTGCAGTTCGGAATTTGCACATGATCAATTTGTTTCACCACCTCGTGAACGGTTATGATTTAATTCTTAAATAAATCACTTCCCGCTTAGCGCATTCCAGTATTCTATTACACCAGGGCTGAAAAATAATCTATACAAAACAAGAATCTCGGGGGGGGGGGGGGGCAGGGAGAGAGAGAGAGACAGAGAGACAGAGAGACAGAGAGAGAGAGAGAGAGAGAGAGAGGGGGGGGGGGGGGGGGGGGGGTTGGGGGTTGGGGTGGGGGGCGCATATCTGATTATAGCATTGTTTAAGTAGCCTGTTATGGAAAGTCTGGTCAAAAGCTAATACGACTCTAGACTCTGAGTATTTGAAACAGAAAAATGTCCCATCTTCCGCGGTTGCAATTGTTGTTGACAGACAAAGCTTAACAAAAACTTTGTTTGCTTTTTAAAGAATTTATGTCTGCGAAAAACAAATGTTGATGGTGTACATTTTTTCAGGACTGACAGCATATTTTAGTTATTAGGTCCCATAAAGTAGATCTTTTGTTTCTCACACCATATTTTTTAAAAATCCATGTGCGCGGGCAGTATTTTATTTTTTATTGTTTTAATTATTTCTTTGCCAGCAAAATTCCTGTTCTGGGTTTATTTTATGTTTTAAGTCTCGGAATCTACAGAATAGCATGGGTGGTGGTGTAATTCGTCCCTTGAGTGAAAGAAGGCTTTGCAAAGTCTTGGTACACTCAAGGGACATCAAATTTATAAATTTTATTAACTTGGGTACAATTTCGGACATTAACCTTTCGATTTTTATTTTTTTTAAGTTCGCATTGGTTATAAAAAGAGAGAGCATGCGACAGCCAAAAAGAAAACGGGAGGGTTTGAGAAACATATTTTAACCTTTTTTATACCTTACTGACAAAAAATAATTATATTTGAAAGATAACACGATGTTACAAGTCTTCGTGTAACTCGCCGGTGTCGCGGTGCAACAGCTCAAACATCACAAATGGGCGTATTTGGCGCATTGATTGACAAACCATCTTTAATCGGCAGACCACTGATTTCTTATCACAGGATTTCTGGGACGCAAATTGGTCACAAAAAATAGTGTCTTACCTGTCGCCACCTGGCGGGGGTGAAAGCAGTTATGGGTATGAACAATATTCAACAACAAATTTTTTTTCTCGAACGTTTTCAATTTACTGACACCATGTAATCGCCGATCGTGTTTTAATCCTTTACCCAACGCAGACGATATCAAAATTTATTATTTTAAAAATAATTTTTTTAAAATTTTTCAAAAAATTTCAACAAAACCATATCATGTGACCCCTCATTGGAACAAGCTCAATGAGCTCGTTCCAATGAGGGGTCACATGATATGGTTTTGTTGAAATATTTTGAAAAATTTAATTTTTTCAACTGCTCAGTTTGCATATTACGCGGGCGGATGCGGGCAATTCGTTAGGTAAAGGGTTAAAGATTACACCTCGGTGTCTGTAAAACATGAACATGAGGATGAAGTGTACATTTTCCAGAGCAGTGCTAAATGAATACCGGTACATGCAACATGTTTTGGTTACCGTTGATAAAACACAATCGATATTGGAATATTGATAATCCGCTACCAATTTTCATTTAAGGACAACACGATGACGGTTGGTGCAGGTAAAAGCTTTCATGTCATCATCAAACATCAACAATGAGGGAGTTACAGCGTTGTTTGACTTTGTCATCTTGGGGAGGGGGGGGGGGGGGGTGGAATTGTGACGCTTTTGGCGTTCGTTCCAGTAATCCAAACATTTTGAAATCAGTAGCTCATAGACACTTGGTCAAAGTTTCAACACAAATTTATTTAAAGTAAATCGATCTTTACACACATTATATTACCTAGAATGGTACAGGACACTTTTACTGGACACTAAACTGCTAATTTTAAAACATTACATTTAGGCCCCACAAAGTAGATCTTCCGTTTCTCATGCTTTTTTGTACAATTGCATGTGGGCGGGCGGTTTTTTATTTTGATTTTTATTTTTGTAATTAATTCTTTGCCACCAAAAGTTCAGTTTTCTTGGTTTGTTTTATGTTTTAGGCCTCATAATCTACAGAATAGCATGGATGGTGGTGTATTTCGTCCTTTGAGTGCAAGAAGGCTTTGCAATGCTAAAGCATTGCAAAGCCTTGTTGCACTCAAAGGAGAAATTTATTAATTTTATCAACTTGAGTAAACTATCCATAAAAAATTTAATTTTTATCTTTTTAAGTTTGTATTGGTATAGAAAGTGAGCACGAGACAGCCAAAAGGACCCGGGGGGGGGGGGGGGGGGGGGGGCTGAGAAACATATTTTTAACTTTTTAGGTCTTACTAATTGTTAGTGACACAAGGTAAACTATCAAGAAAGGCGTAATATTTCTCTTACAATATACTATTAGCCGCGACGCTGACCTCAGTCAGAAGTAGTGCAAATTGCACTTGATCTTTCTCACAGCCCAGCTATTTGCGGCAATACACTGGATCACAACACACAAGTCAAAAATAGAGGTAATTATAATTTTAAAAAATCTCACCCCTAATACGCTTCCAAGGGTGGCGCTAAGTTCTTCGTTAGTCTGGTTAGCCTCATCCAGTGTGTGATTTTTATCTGCTCTGTAAATCCTTCTGTCCATTTCATGTAACTCCAGGAACCATATAGACGGAACTACACTTAACAAGTAAATAAATACACTCGGACAAAACCTGTAATACAGACAGAATATATCAAAACCAACGAAAAGCTCCCGCCTAGCTACGGACAAAGTCTAGAAAACAAAAAGAATATGAATCATACCCTACCCAACTCGTCAAAGCAGAAAGATTATAACTAAATCAATGCAAAGCACCCCTAGACACAGCGCAAAGATCTGGAATATTAAAGATATATATCTAACCTAATGTAAAGCGCCCACTGGCCACTTCGCCAAAACCCAGAACATATAACGAATATATCTAATCCAATTTAGACCGACCCCCAACGATAATGCCAAAAACATGGAATAGTGAAGAAATATATCTAAAGTAATGTAACCCCCCCCCCCCCTCCCCAGCCACCTCGCCAATACCTGGAATACAGAACAAATCTATCAAAACTATTTTAAAACATCTCTACAAAATCTGGAATATAGAAGAAATGTATCCAAACTATTGCAAGGCACGCCTAGCCACACCAGAAGGCATGTATCTAAACTGATGTAAATGATCCCCTAGTCACCCAGAAGGAATGCATCTAAACTAATGTACATGGCCCGCTAGCCACCCCAGAAGGAATATATCTAAACTAATGTGCACGATCCTCTAGCCAACCCCAGAAGGAATATATCTAAATAATGTACACAATCCTCTAGCTAACCCAGGAAGGAATATATCTAAATAATGTACACAATCCTCTATCCAGCTACAGAAGGAATATATCTAAACTAATGTACACAATCCTCTAGCCACCCCAGAAGGAATATATCTAAACTAATGTACACGATCCTCTAGCCACCCCAGAAGGAATATATCTAAACTAATGTACATGATCCTCTAGCCACCCCAGAAGGAATATATCTAAACTAATGTGCATGATCCTCTAGCCACCCCAGAAGGAATATATCTAAACTAATGTACACGATCCTCTAGCCACCCCAGAAGTAATATATCTAAACTAATGTGCATGATCCTCTAGCCACCCCAGAAGGAATATATCTAAACTAATGTGCATGATCCTCTAGCCACCCCAGAAGGAATATATCTAAACTAATGTACACGATCCTCTAGCCACCCCAGAAGGAATATATCTAAACTAATGTGCATGATCCTCTAGCCACCCCAGAAGGAATATATCTAAACTAATGTGCATGATCCTCTAGCCACCCCAGAAGGAATATATCTAAACTAATGTAAATGTTCCTCTATCCACCTCCAGAAGGAATATATCTAAACTAATGTAAATGATCCTCTAGCCACCCCAGAAGGAATATATTTAAACAAATGTAAATGATCCTCTATCCCCCTCCAGAAGGAATATATCCAAACTAATGCAAATGATCATCCAACCACCTCCAGAAGGAATATATCTAAACTAATGTAAATGATCCTCTATCCACCTCCAGAGGGAATATATCTAAACTAATGTAAATGATCCTCTATCCACCTCCAGAAGGAATATATCTAAACTAATGTAAATGATCCTCTATCCACCTCCAGAAGGAATATATCTAAACTGATGTAAATGACCTCTAGCCACCCCAGAAGGAATATATCTAAACTAATGTAAATGATCCTCTATCCACCCCAAGAAGGAATATATCTAAACTAATGTAAATGATCCTCTATCCACCTCCAGAAGGAATATATCTATACTAATGTAAATGATCCTCTAGCCACCTCCAGAAGGAATATATCTAAACTAATGTAAATGATCCTCTAGCCACCTCCAGAAGGAATATATCTAAACAAATGTAAATGATCCTCTATCCACCTCCAGAAGGAATATATCTAAACTAATGTAAATGATCCTCTATCCACCTCCAGAAGGAATATATCTATACTAATGTAAATGATCCTCTATCCACCTCCAGAAGGAATATATCTAAACTAATGTAAATGATCCTCTAGCCACCTCCAGAAGGAATATATCTAAACTAATGTAAATGATCCTCTAGCCACCCCCAGAAGGAATATATCTATACTAATGTAAATGATCCTCTATCCACCTCCAGAAGGAATATATCTAAACTAATGTAAATGATCCTCTATCCACCTCCAGAAGGAATATATCCAAACTAATGTAAATGATCCTCTATCCACCTCCAGAAGGAATATATCTAAACTGATGTAAATGACCTCTAGCCACCCCAGAAGAAATATATCTAAACTAATGTAAATGATCCTCTATCCACCCCAAGAAGGAATATATCTAAACTAATGTAAATGATCCTCTATCCACCTCCAGAAGGAATATATCTATACTAATGTAAATGATCCTCTAGCCACCTCCAGAAGGAATATATCTAAACTAATGTAAATGATCCTCTAGCCACCCCCAGATGGAATATATCTAAACTAATGTAAATGATCCTCTATCCACCTCCAGAAGGAATATATCTATACTAATGTAAATGATCCTCTAGCCACCTCCAGAAGGAATATATCTAAACTAATGTAAATGATCCTCTAGCCACCCCCAGAAGGAATATATCTATACTAATGTAAATGATCCTCTATCCACCTCCAGAAGGAATATATCTAAACTAATGTAAATGATCCTCTATCCACCTCCAGAAGGAATATATCCAAACTAATGTAAATGATCCTCTATCCACCTCCAGAAGGAATATATCTAAACTGATGTAAATGACCTCTAGCCACCCCAGAAGGAATATATCTAAACTAATGTAAATGATCCTCTATCCACCCCAAGAAGGAATATATCTAAACTAATGTAAATGATCCTCTATCCACCTCCAGAAGGAATATATCTATACTAATGTAAATGATCCTCTAGCCACCTCCAGAAGGAATATATCTAAACTAATGTAAATGATCCTCTAGCCACCCCCAGATGGAATATATCTAAACTAATGTAAATGATCCTCTATCCACCTCCAGAAGGAATATATCTATACTAATGTAAATGATCCTCTAGCCACCTCCAGAAGGAATATATCTAAACTAATGTAAATGATCCTCTAGCCACCCCAGATGGAATATATCTAAACTAATGTAAATGGTCCTCTATCCACCCCCAGAAGGAATATATCTAAACTAATGTAAATGATCCTCTAGCCACCCCAGAAGAAATATATCTAAACTAATGTAAATGATCCTCTATCCACCCCCAGAAGGAATATATCTAAACTAATGTAAATGATCCTCTAGCCACCCCCAGAAGAAATATATCTAAACTAATGTAAATGATCCTCTAGCCACCTCCAGAAGGAATATATCTAAACAAATGTAAATGATCCTCTATCCACCCCCAGATGGAATATATCTATACTAATGTAAATGATCCTCTAGCCACCTCCAGAAGGAATATATCTATACTAATGTAAATGATCCTCTAGCCACCTCCAGAAGGAATATATCTATACTAATGTAAATGATCCTCTAGCCACCTCCAGAAGGAATATATCTAAACTAATGTAAATGATCCTCTAGCCACCTTCAGAAGGAATATATCTAAACAAATGTAAATGATCCTCTAGCCACCTCCAGAAGGAATATATCTATACTAATGTAAATGACCATCCAACCACCTCCTGAAGGAATATATCTAAACTAATGTAAATGATCCTCTAGCCACCTCCAGAAGGAATATATCTAAACTAATGTAAATGATCCTCTAGCCACCTCCAGAAGGAATATATCTAAACTAATGTAAATGATCCTCTATCCACCTCCAGAAGGAATATATCTATACTAATGTAAATGATCCTCTAGCCACCTCCAGAAGGAATATATCTATACTAATGTAAATGATCCTCTAGCCACCTTCAGAAGGAATATATCTAAACAAATGTAAATGATCATCTAGCCACCTCCAGAAGGAATATATCTATACTAATGTAAATGATCCTCTAGCCACCTCCAGAAGGAATATATCTATACTAATGTAAATGATCCTCTAGCCACCTTCAGAAGGAATATATCTAAACAAATGTAAATGATCCTCTAGCCACCTCCAGAAGGAATATATCTATACTAATGTAAATGACCATCCAACCACCTCCTGAAGGAATATATCTAAACTAATGTAAATGATCCTCTAGCCACCTCCAGAAGGAATATATCTAAACTAATGTAAATGATCCTCTAGCCACCTCCAGAAGGAATATATCTAAACTAATGTAAATGATCCTCTACCACCCCCAGAAGGAATATATCTATACTAATGTAAATGATCCTCTAGCCACCTCCAGAAGGAATATATCTATACTAATGTAAATAATCCTCCATCCACCTCCAGAAGGAATATATCTATACTAATGTAAATGATCCTCTAGCCACCTTCAGAAGGAATATATCTATACTAATGTAAATGATCCTCTATCCACCTCCAGAAGGAATATATCCTAACTAATGTAAATGATCCTCTATGCACCTCCAGAAGGAATATATCTAAATTGATGTTCAGGATACTCTAGCCACCTCCAGAAGGGATATATCTAAACTAATTTAACCCGAACCCTAACCACCTACAGAAAGAATGTATCCAAACTATAACAAAGCACCCCTAGTCACCTCCAGAAGGAATATACCTAAACTATTGTAAAGGACATCCTAACCCCTCATGGAAAGAATATATCTTTACTATTGCAAAACGCCCCCAGCCACCAACACAAAGAATATAACTATACTATTTCAGAGCGCCCCTAGCAACCCCCAGAAAGAATATATCTAAACTACTGCAGAGGACCCCTAGCCACATACATAATGAATATATCTAAACTATCGCACAGCACCCCTATTGTTAAAGCACACCTAACCTCCCCAGAAGGTTTATATCTGAACTGTTGTAAAGTACACCCTAACCACCTTTAGAAGGTATCTATCTGAACTATTGTAAAGCACACCCCAACCTCTTCCAGAAGGTATATATATGAACTATTGTAAAGCAACCACTAACCTCATCCAGAAGGTATATATCTGAACTATTGTAAAGCACACCCTAACCTCCTCCAGAAGGTATATATCTGAACAATTGTAAAGCATACCCTAACCACCTCCAGAAGGTCGTAACCTCTTCCAGAAGGTATATATATGAACTATTGTAAAGCAACCACTAACCTCATCCAGAAGGTATATATCTGAACTATTGTAAAGCATACCCCAACCTCTTCCAGAAGGTATATATATGAACTATTGTAAAGCAACCACTAACCTCCTCCAGAAGGTATATATCTGAACTATTGTAAAGCATACCCTAACCACCTCCAGAAGGTCGTAACCTCTTTCAGAAGGTATATATCTGAACTATTGTAAAGCATACCCTAACCACCTCCAGAAGGTATATACCTGAACTATTGTAAAGCACTCTGTAACCCCCTACAGATGGTATATATCTGAACTATTGTAAAGCACACCTTAACCTCCTCCAGAAGGTATATATCTGAACTATTGTAAAGCACACCCTAAACTGCCCCAGAAGTTATATTTCTGAACTATTGTAAAGCTCACCCTAACCTTCTCCAGAAGGTATATAACTGAACTTTTGTAAAGTACACCCTAACCTTCTACAGAAGGTATATATCTGAACAATTGTAAAGCACACCCTAACCTCCCCCAGAAGGTATATATCTGAACTATTCTTAAAGCACACCCTGTCCATATTGACAAAACCTGGAATGCAGTGGAAATATATCTAGTCTATTGTAAAATGTCCCTAGCCACATCTTTGAAACTTGGAATTCACGATGAATATAATGTATAATGTAAAGCCTTCTCAAGGCACCTCGTCAAAACATGGAAAACAGTAGGGATATATCTAGTCTATTGTAAAGCGCCCCCAGCTACATTGTCAAAACTTGGAATACAGAAGCAATATATTTAGTCTATTGTAAAGTGCCCCAATAGCCACATTGTGAAAACCTGGAATACAAAAGAAATATATCGAGTCTATTGTAGAGCGCCCCCTAGCCATACTGTCAAAACCGGGGATACAGAAGGAATACATGTAAACTAATATAGAATGTCTCCTAGCCACCTACAGAATAAATATATCTAAATTAACGTAGGGCATATCACGTTTCGATTGATGATTGATTCAGTGACAATGATCTGATAAACTGTTAACCCTTTACCCAACGTAACGGCCAAAACCGGCCAGCGCTATTCTCATAAATCGCCAATTAATTTTCATTATTTTTTTCATTTTTTGTCTCAAAAACATAGGTTATGACCCCTCGTTGGAACGAGCTCGTCGAGCTCGTTCCAACGAGGGGGTCATAACCTATGTTTTTGAGACAAAAAATGAAAAAATTTAGTTATTCAAGAATTATTTTTGCAAGTGTCGTCTGCTTTTCAGGTTAGGTAAAGAGTTAAAGGGGAATTGACGTGTTCTCTGCACACTTTTCGTTGAGTGCATATAAATGTTGGAGACACTCATCAAAACGGAATGGTAAAAGCTATTTGTTCAAAACCTAACATTCAAACGCTTTATTTAACCAATATGAGTACATGCAAAGAGCAAGAAATATGACAAAGAGTTTATATGTTGTCACATGGAGAACGGAGAGAGAACACATACACAACTAATCAGTAGAAAATAGTGAGAGTAGTTTTTTCCCACCGTCCACGCCCACCAATAATGTAAATTCTACAGGATAAGGAGCAGACTAATGTGAATGCGAATCTTTGGAGAAAACTGAATCAATGTAAATATATTGCTTTCTGTGTAAGTAAATCGACTACCATTCGTTTCTTGATATTTTAGAAAACGAATCTCCCAAATTGTATGAAATGCTGAGACTTTCGCAGTACCATGGTTCAGTCATTTCTAACAACTGACTGAGCACCTCCTATATATCATGAAAAAATCGAAAAATTCTGAAAAGGTTTGCTTCGTAAACTTCTTTCTGTGATACATTCGACTAAGCTCTCAAGCCCAGTCTAATTCTGTAAGGAATTCCATGCTCTTATGGCCTGGAAACAGTCTAATTCTGTAAGGAAATCGTCGCTGTTATGGCCTGGAACCAGTCTAATTCTGTAAGGAATTCCATGCTCTTATGGCCTGGAACCAGTCTAATTCTGTATGGAATTCGACCCTGTTATGGCCTGGAACCAGTCTAATTCTGTAAGGAATTCAACGCTCTTATGGCCTGGAACCAGTCTAATTCTGTAAGGAATTCGACACTCTTATGGCCTGGAACCAGTCTAATTCTTTAAGGAATTCGTCACTGTTATGGCCTGGAACCAGTCTAATTCTGTAAGGAATTCCATGCTCTTATGGCCTGGAACCAGTCTAATTCTGTATGGAATTCGACCCTGTTATGGCCTGGAACCAGTCTAATTCTGTAAGGAATTCGACACTCTTATGGCCTGGACTGTGTAAACTCATTCTGGACTGTGTAAACTGTGTAGGCACTCTGTATAAACTCATTCTGTGACTGTGTAAACTGTGTAGAGAGTCTGTGTAAAGTCATTCATGTAAGGAATTCGACCATGTTATTGCCTGGGACCAGTCTAATTCTGTAAGGAATTCGATGGTGTTATTGCCTGGAACCAGTATAATTCTGTAAGGAATTCGACGCTCTTATGGCCTGGAACCAGTCTAATTCTGTAAGGAATTCGATGTTCTTAAGGCCTGGAAACAGTCTAATTCTGTAAGGAATTCGACGCTGTTATGGCCTGGAACCAGTCTAATTCTGTAAGGAATTCGGTGTTGTTATGGTCTGGAACCAGTCTACGTCTGTAAGGAATTTGAAGCTCTTATGGCTTGGAACCAGTCTAATTCTGTAAGGAATTCGACGGTGTTATGGCATGGAACCAGTCTAATTCTGTAAGGAATTCGACGCTGTTATGGCATGAAACCAGTCTAATTCTGTAAGGATTCGATGTTGTTATGGCCTGGAACCAGTCTAATTCTGTAAGGAATTCGACGCTGTTATAGCCTGGAACCAGTCTAGCCCTTACATAATTCAACACATACATTCAGATTCACTCACTAGTTGGTGGGAAAAGCGAATCAACGCAAAAAAGTTGCCCAATCGAGACTTGATTTTATTACCTGCCGGTTCTTTGAAATTCCAATCTGCAGCAACTCTGAACCATGCAAAAATGAAAATCCGTTCCGCACACGTGTGGAACAGAAATCGTTGAATGACTTTTCTAAATAGAAGCGAATTTTCACTGGAATTTTCTACAAATTGTGCACGGCAATTACAATTTGAATCCCTAGCAACTGCTAAAAATCGTCCTCTGAGTTCCAATGTGTTCCCTGTGTTAATAAGCACATAGAACACATTGCGACGAAATGGTAACACGGGTTCCCCGTGCAATTTTGCTCTGCGATAAAATGTGTTCTTTGTGTTGATAGTTGTTAGATTGGATGGTTTCTTGGGTGTTCTTCTAATAATTGTTTTTACAGATGTGAAGGCGTGTAATAATCACAAAACGATACACATGCCTGTGGCCTCACGTTTTATCCTTCTGAGCAGGAACTCGTGCCATATCGGTTTAACCCAATCACATGCGTGTGTCGTTCTGTGTATTTACCGAATTTTTTAATGACATTACCAGTAGGAATAGGGAATCACGACAGCCGCAGTTTTATAATTACTCCACGTAGTTCCACTAATTGTGTAAATATCTTGGTAGTTTCAAGATAAACAAATATTTATCAGTTGAAATATCTATAACTGGGATGCGAAAGAATATGGAGAAATCTCTGTGAGTGAAGGAACATCACATGACATTAAAGACAGTCTGTGTAAACTCATTTCTTATAAAACAGAATCTAGATTGGAGAAATGGAACATCACATGGCATTAAAGGCAGTCTGTGTAAACTCATTTCTTATAAAACAGCATCTAGCTTGGAGAATTGGAACATCACATGGCATTAAAGGCAGTCTGTGTAAACTCATTTCTTATAAAACAGCATCTAGATTGGAGAAATGGAACATCACATGGCATTAAAGGCAGTCTGTGTAAACTCATTTCTTATGAAAAGCATCTATCTTGGAGAAATGGAACATCACATGGCATTAAAGGCAGTGTGTGTAAACTCATTTCTTATAAAACAGCATCTAGATTGGAGAAATGGAACATCACATGGCATTAAAGGCAGTCTGTGTAAACTCATTTCTTATAAAACTGCATCTAGATTGGAGAAATGGAACATCACATGACATTAAAGGCAGTGTGTGTAAACTCATTTCTTATAAAACAGCATCTGGATTGGAGAAACGCGCAGGCGCTTGTCTGTGCATTCGACACTTCCTTTTGGAGTTATTATGAAGCAGACTCTTAGGTAAGGCTTGAATGAGAAAAGACGTAGAGGTGAAGTTATCAACATTTAATAAACAGAGAATAACAGATAATTTTAGACCTGCAAATGGCGATGCGATTGGTTCGATGGCATGTTTTAAAACACGAAAAGTTTCGAATTACTTCGATTCCTTTGTTCGCTATCCTGTGTTTTTACGTCTCAGATAGACGATCTGCCATAATAGTGCCATGGTGCTGTTTCAAGAAAACGCGTTTCATTTAATTGTTCTACAATTGCAATAAACATTTTAAAATATTTTTTAAATAGTTTTAGGAAATTTTTTGAAGAAATTTCACGGAAAAGTCAACTTTTTAAACATACTGTAGTACTGTTTAAACATTGGAACATCCAACATTTTCCAATAAGGACAAATGTGGGGGCTATTTTATCAACATATTAGTAGGATTGGGTGGAAAACAAAAATTATTACGCTCGTTTGACTTCAAAAACGTACGTTTACTGTAATTACTGTAGTCTCAAAATAAAAATGGCTAAGGCAATATATAATTGGTACAGAGAATTGGCACCCTTGTGAACATTCTTGTACAATTTTCCAATAAAGTTTACAACAGATTTCCAGTTTTGATAATATTATATATATATATTATATCTCACGTGACCTTCTGGATTCCTGATTGGATGAATGCTGCACCCCTATTTCGTGTAGTTTGCATCCACAGAACTGACCAGGCACTACACCCAGGCACTACACGTTTTCTATTTTTAGCACACTACTATATCAGTTTTATTTTCATACTGGGCGAATAAAACTAATCAGGCTGAATTTAAATATCGATTCACAGAGGCACAACATCCTCAAAACGACCCGGAAAGAAATCATTGTGGAAAAATGTATCGCTTTTCCATTGTCGAAGTCACATTTTTCGAGGCGTTCATTTTATTCCTTGAGATGATGATCCGTATCTTGTTTCGAAGAGAATGATCCATACCTGAGTACAACTTTCATGAGAACGCGTCCGGATATGAAAAGTCGTCTGTTTTCGATGCTATTTCGCTATTTAATTGTATGTTTTGGGCAGTAAACGAATAAATAATGGAATTCAGTTGAATCTTCGGCGTTTGTATTCCGTACTGTCCCATTCGGTAATGTATATGTGTCACAAATGTGTGGAAATTATCAAACTGCGTTGTCAAATTTCGAAAATTTTAGTTTTCATTCGTGAGTTGCGTGATTCTAGAATACACAGTTCCGTTTGGGGGAATTGTTTTGTTTACCCTTGCCGACCGATTCAAAATCTGTCTTCTGCTCATATCAATAATCCAAGTTAGCCGTGTTTTGGAAGAAGAAAATGTATTTTAAAAACTACATGGTAGTTTTTTCTATATAACGCTGGTTGGTAGGGCTGCTACCTTGGTAATAGATTAACAAATCGGACAGATGTTTTTCTTGATGGGTGTTCGATATAATATAAGGATTAGTGCATGTCTTGTCGTTGACTACGCCCATATAGTGCCCAGTGAGATGGTGTAGTTCCCTCCGCTTCGCGGCGGGAACTACACCACCTCACTGGGCACTATATGGGCGTAGTCAACTCCAAGCCATGCACTATTCCTTAAATATATTTCAATTATTGTTAAAATTTAAAATCTAAAAATGAGTAAATTTCATATAAATAAATCTTCTTATCAGAGTTTGTTGGGAGCGCGGTGGCTCAGTGGTAGACTGTTGGACTTCTATGCAGTTGCTCGTCGATGCTCGGTGGTTCTCTCCGGGTACTCCGGCTTCCTCCACCCGTAAAACTGTCATGGTCACAATTAGCCACTGTGCATAAGTATGTGACCTTAAACACCAATAAATAAATAAATAAATCAGAGTTTGTTAAAACTGCCAGGAAAGGGTAATAAATCGACCGATAAAGTAATTCATTGTGAACCCTCTCTTGTAGAAGTGCCTTTCAGGGTTTTCCATTTTTCTGGAAGACAAGAGTGAAGTGGTGGCAAAGGTCGCCATTTTTCTGGAAGACAAGAGTGAAGTGGTGGCAAAGGTCGTGTCTGGGGTGGACATAACAATAAAGGGAATATGATCTAAATAAAAGTATTTATCTAAATATAGATTTTGGTCTGAAAACCACGAGAAACGGTACGTATCACATTATGTGTTCCGATTCCGTATCATATGGACGACTCATTCTGATTCCGTATCATATAGACGTCTCGTTTCCGGTAGCGCTGCGGGCTATCATAACAGGCACATAGATACATTCTATGAGCGTTTCAGTGGTCGACCGAACATTATGTCCCAAAAATGTTTGAAAATAATTTAACCCTTTACCTATCATGAAAAGCAGACGACACTTGCAAAAAAATTCTTGAATAACTAATTTTTTTCATTTTTTGTCTCAAAAACATAGGCTATGACCCCTCGTTGGAACGAGCTCGACGAGCTCGTTCCAACGAGGGGTCATAACCTATGTTTTTGAGACAAAAAATGAAAAAATAATGAAAATTAATTGGCTATTTTTTGAGAATAGCATTGGTCGGTTTTTGCCGTTACGTTTGGTAAAGGGTTAAGGTTTAATCTGTTTATGTGACAGAATTGTTAGATAAATGAATTATCATGATAATGTGCATGTCCTGTGATTTGTATCAGATTCTCGGTGGTGTCCAAAATGGGATCACAACTCAACGGCAAAGCCGGCTTGTTGAGATCCCATTCTGGACACCACCTCGAATCTGATACAAATCAAAGGACATGCACATTATCATGATAATCTGTATATACTAACGGAAGGTAAGATCTAAGTACATGGATGAAACATAACAAACTTCGAGGTTTGGTCAAGATGGTCCAGTTTCGGAGAGTCAAAATGTTTTTGAAAATACAAAGTGAAGGGATAGAATGATCGTTAATTCTGAAAAGTTTGGCAATGTGTTGGTACAACCAAATAATTCAAAACATGACATGGGCTTAGTTACCGATATTGAAACTCGAAGTTATGAGCATGCACAAAATGTCGATCGATATAGACCAGAGCATACAAAATGTCTATCACATGTGGCTAGATTCCAACAGGATGAGCAGAGAAATAGTTCTCCTATGTTTCGGCAGACTCAAAATGTCAAGCCGGGGGACATTTATTTACTCTGGCGGTCTACTATCCCAATGCATCCTGAGAGTTTAAACGTAAGATACCCCACACTTTTGCGTATCTGAATACTGAAATATATTAAGATAAAGGACAAAATATCTATCCAAATAAAATGTATCTTGATTATTCAAATCCCGGGGTTATCAGATCTCAAATCCGACCAATTCACATGCACAAACACACAAACTAAATAGTCCTATAAGTGAACCTAGGCAACTTGTTCAGCCTGATATCTCAGGTACACCACACTGGTTTGTTCAAATAGACCTTGGCGAGAAAGTTCTATCGGATCGGAAAACGGCGTGATGGCCATGGTCATTTTTAACGAGCTTGAGTGAAGGGGGATGATTTTTTTTCTGAGCGGCATGGTTCAGGCTCGCATGCAAGTAACATTGCGGAAGAAATGACTGAAGTTCATTCTTCCGTGTTCGTTAAAAATTCACAAATTACTGAAGTGGAAAACAGAAACGGTAGCTGAATCTTTTCCATTGGTAAAAAATCTTCGCAATTTTGCATTAGATCGGGAACAGCCAAAGAATTCGGTAGTGGTGCATCAAATTCCGAGCAATTAACAGTTTCAGCAAAGTCTAAAAGATCAGGTCCATCATTCAAGGTCACAGTGAAAATGTAAGGACAAATGGTTTATGCTACAATAGATACAGCAGCTCATGTTACCATCATTTCTTACAAACTATATAAAAAATGTGCAAATAAATCTGAAGTGTATGAAGAAACAATTCTTCGAACAGCCAGTAGACGTACATCAATTGAAACACAGTATACAGTACGTGGAGAGTGGATTGTAACTAAATCACCCGGGGAGTGGAGTTATCACCCAAAGTATTATTTTCAAATTCTGTACATGTGGGCAAAAACACAAGCAACGTTTCAGCCAATGGACCTCCGGGTAAAACCCGGAGGTCCATTGGCTGGAACTTTGCTTGTGCTTGTTATGCCTTGCAACAAATTTGCAATTATTGCTCGAGTGGAATATCCACTCTGCAGGTGATTCAGTGATAATACACTCTCCACGTACTGTACAACTCCCGCTGACATTCAACCTCCAGATTCACATTTTTCGCACTCAGTGTTCATATCTCCAATCGAAGACGATATGTTATTGGGAATTGATTTTCTGAAATCAAACCAACATTAGCCATGTTTGTTTGTGATTAATATTTCTGACAATAATATTATTTTTGATCAAAATTATGCTGTTGCCCAGGCAACAGAAATAGACACTGAAAATAGTGAAATTTCAAACAGAACTAAGTTTGGGGGAGACCGAAACAAAATAAAGTCGTTCCTAAATATGTGATTCAGTGTCTGTTGAAAATGGAGATAATCAAAATAATATTTGAGAAAATTTAGCACATTTACAAGACTTATTTCGAAGATCTTGTAAAGATTTAACAGTGAATAAAAACAGAAATTATAATAATTCTTTACTGAATGTAGTGACTATTTACCCAAAATGAATTTGACTTTGGTAATTTCACAACAATTACTCATTCTATGGATACCGGTGATGCAAAACCGACCAAAAGGTAAAGGCATCGCATACCTGCTTATTTTATAAAAGAAAAAGCACATTTGGAAAAAGTTAACCACATGAGTTATTAGACCATCGATATCGGGGTGGGCATCTGCACCAGTTTTGAGAGCAAGACGAGACGAATCGGTAAAGTGATGCGTAGATTACCAGGTGTTGAGTGCTATGACGTCAAACGACCTGTATTCTTTGCCGTTGGTGAATGACTGTCTTGACACATTATATGGCAATATTTGGTTTTTCAAGTTGGATGCGAATTCAGCTTATTGGAAGATAAACATTGATGAAATGATAAAAAAGAAAGCTGCATTCATTCACCACAACATATGGTCTTTTTGAATTTAATAAAATAAGTTTCGGATGCACGCGCGCTCTATTCCAAAACCATGAACCTCATTTTTTAAAAGGCCTAACATGGGATAAAGTGGATGATGTGCTTATTGCGAGTAGAAATTTTGAAGATCATTTAAATAACTTGAGACAAGCATTGAAACTATTCAGACAGCATCATCTAAAATTGAAACCGAAGAAATGTAAGCTGTTTAAAACAGATTGAATTTTTGGGCCGTTTAGTTATCCCGAATGGAATTAACTTTGGAGATGAAGTCATTAAAGCCAACACCTGCTAGTTAAAAACAAGTTCAGACATTTTGGGGTCTTGTTAATTAGTACCGTGCATGTATTTAAGATTATGCTAAATCGACTACATCATTCTGTAGCATTACCTCTAAAACATTACACGAGAAGAGGTAGAAATAGAAGCTTTCAGAACGATTGATCCCTTTGAGCTCATGAGCCCGTTGTTCCAGTTCAGGAACATGATACGTTAAAATCGCTTTAACCCTTTACCTAACATGAAAAGCAGACGACACTTGCCAAAAAAATTCTTGAATAACTACTTTTTTTCATTTTTTGTCTCAAAAACATAGGTTGTGACCCTTCGTTGGAACGAGCTCGACGAGCTCGTTCCAACGAGGGGTCACAACCTATGTTTTTGAGACAAAAAATGAAAACAATAATGAAAATTAATTGGCGATTTTTGAGAATAGCGCTGGCCGGTTTCGGCCGTTACGTTAGGTAAAGGGTTAAGAAGAATGGTTGCTAAGTGAACGTGTTGGATAGACCAATCAATATTTTTAACGTGCAGCCTATTGAATTGGTCTATCCTGACATAATGAATATGGACTCTTCCAATTGCTGCCATTGACTTGACATGGGAGATACCACCCGGGCTACACACTGACACAACCACACAATCACACCCTTACATACTGATACATACACAATCACAACCTTACACACTGATACATACACAATCACACCCTTACACACACACAATCACACCCTTATGCACTGGCACATACACACCCTTACACACTGACACATACACAATCACACCCTTACACACTGACACATACACAATCACACCCCTACACACTGACACATACACAATCACACCCTTACACACTGACAAATACACAATCGAACCCTTACACACCGACACATACACAATCACACCCCTACACACTGATACACACACAATCACACCCTTACACACTGGCACATACACAATCACACCCTTACACACTGACACATACACAATCACACCCTTACACGCTGGCACATACACAATCACACCATTACACACTGACACATACACAATCACACCCTTACACTCTAACACATACACAATCACACCCCTACACACTGACACATACACAATCACACCCTTACACACTGACACATACACAATCGAACCATTACACACTGACACATACACAATCACACACCTACACACTGACACATACACAATCACACCCCTACACACTGACACATACACAATCACACCCTTACACACTGACACATACACAATCACACCCCTACACACTGACACATACACAATCACACCCCTACACACTGACACATACACAATCACACCCTTACACACTGACAAATACACAATCACACCATTAAACACTGACACATACACAATCACACCTCTACACACTGACACATACACAATCACACCCTTACACACTGACATATACACAATTACACCCTTACCCACTGACACATGCACAATCACACCCCTACACACTGACACATACACAATCA
The DNA here is from genome assembly GCA_031216915.1 of Pictodentalium vernedei. Taxonomy (NCBI): domain Eukaryota; kingdom Metazoa; phylum Mollusca; class Scaphopoda; order Dentaliida; family Dentaliidae; genus Pictodentalium; species Pictodentalium vernedei. The sequence continues at coordinate 25,148,321 of CM062290.1, read as the reverse complement.
CACCCTTACACACTGACACATACACAATCACACCCTTACACACTGACACATACACAATCACACCCCTACATACTGACACATACACAATCAGACCCCTACACACTGACACATACACAATCAGATATGTACACACTGACACATGCACAATCACACCCTTACACACTGACACAATCGCACTTACACACACCAGTATATGATGAACACCTTACAAAGAGGGTTTAATCCAGGGAACGGGAATTTTTTGGTTCTCTCTTTTGAAAGTTAGTCACGATACCGGGAATTTTCCGATTGTCATTTCTGAATATCAGTCCTGATACCCGGGAAATTCATAGGACAAAACCGGGAATCAAAGGTTGCGTTCCGCAACCTTTGATTCCCGATTCTAGTCTATGAATTCCCAGGGCATTAGCACTCATTTTCAGAACCAGTAACTGAGAAATTCCCGTTCGCGAGATTAAACCATAGCTCCAACGGCGATGCTGTTCTCAGAAGAAACTGATGTTCGCCGTTATCTCAAAAACTATAACACGCAATCATTGGTACCATGGTCTATGAATTTCCCGAGTATCCTGATTGACTGTCATAATCTGGAGCCGCAGAGCTCTGAAATTCCCGTTCCCGGTAATAAACCTTACTTACAGAAACACATACACATATAGAGGAAGAGAAATGCACTCAATCACAAAGAAGGTTAATGCAGTCTGCTGCTATTTACAACTGTCAACATGTATAATGGAGATTGAGAAGCTTTATAGGGGGTCCCTCTTTACATTGATTGACTAGGCTATACTACTTACAATTTCCACACGTAATTATTACTTTTCATACATAAACTCGATCAATCATGCTTATTACTACTCAAGACAGTTCCCAAAGACAAACCTTATTGCTACTGACACATAGGAAAGCTAGTAAAACAAAACTAACCTTTGATAGCTAATGTCATGAAGGCTGGAGCAACAAATTGAATGGTGTGGGCAGATCAAATGAAAGGGTATTTTGGAAAAGAACTTACCGGAAGTACATATATTGCCTAAATTTTACATAAATCAGTCAAGAGTTAACTCTTTGCATGTTCCTGGCAGATATTCCTGCTCAGGACAGGTTTTCTTTTGTCACTGAAATATGTATAATTTGGACACATTTAATTAAATTTACCCTCTACAAGTTGAATTTTTATTTAATCTTATTTGTTTTACAAGGATTGGCGAACAAGTTATGCAACTTATATTAACGCCTCTCCTTGGCCCAATGAGGCAGGTGTGTGGGATGACCTTCGTAGCGGCAACTTCGTGGCCTCGCTCTTCTCGAATACTACGAAGGATCTTTACCCTGCAAGGAGTGTGTCTCTCCGTACAGAGGACAGCCATTTTACGTCCCCACCCGACAGGACGGTACGCTGTGACAGCATCAACCCCACAACTGATGCTGACAGAGAGTGTTCGGACACCTCGAGAACTTTCCCCGACCGGGAATCGATCCCGGGACCTCTGGCATGAGAGATCAGCGCACTTATCCACTCGACCACCACTCTCTGCAAGTTGAATTGACCTTTTCACCAATGATTTCTTGAGTTAAATTTAGATGAATTTTCCATTAAATCTAGTCATGGCTGCTTAACGGCAAACCTTGAAAATATCTAGCAGGCTAAGAGTTAATTGACACCTAGCACTGTGGTAGTGCAGCATAATTTTCTCCAATAACTCTGTTTTCCTCTTGTTTAACTATAAATTTAACCAATTATATCTTGTTTGACAGAGCTCACAGAGCTCTGTCAAACAAGGTATATTTGGTTAAATATCAAACTGCATTATGGGAAATATTTGCTGCTAAAAACTTGATCATTTTGACATCAGTGTTCATAGGGTTAACTATTACGATAACCTTCCTTCTCACCGTAACAAGTAAGTTATATAATTGAATTACAGTGACGAGATGGACCGTTGGGTCGCGGAAAAATGTGTCTTAACCCCTAACCCAAGCGTTAAGCTATATAAATCATCATTTAAAATCTTTGTCAGTTTTTGCTGCCCAGAAACGTACCAGTAAAGGGTGACCATACACACTATTACATCCACCACAATATGCCAGCTACCAGGTTGGGTTGTTCAGGGTACATACCTTAATTGACAGCCACCCAGCTTGGATGCATAACGCCTTCTATGCTGGGTTCTATATATGGCAACATAACTGTTTGTAGCGACCGCCAGGTTTGATTGAATGTTGCGCACCCCTCCCCCAACATTCTTTCTGCTGAGTTCTAACTGTGGTAGCAACCGCCAGGTTTTATTGTATGTGGCGAATGCCTCTCGTAACACTCTTTATGCTGGGTTCTGTCTGTAGTAGCCATCACAGGTTTGATTGTATGTGGCACACGCTCCCCGTAACACCCTTTATGCTGAGTTTTATCTACAGTAGCCACCACCAGGTTTGACTGTATGTGGCGCACGCCTCACGAAACACGAAACACTCTTTATACTGGGTTTTATATGTAGTAGCGACCACCAGGTTTGATTGTATGTGGCGCACACCTCCCGTAGCACTCTGTGCTGGGTTCTATAGGTATTAGCCACCACAAGGTTTGATTGTATGTGTCCCACGCCTCACGAAACACGAAACACTCTTTATACTGGGTTCTATATGTAGTAGCGACCACAAGGTTTGATTGTATTTGACGCACACCTCCCGTAGCACTCTATGTGCTGGGTTCTATAGGTATTAGCCACCACAAGGTTTGATTGTATGTGTCCCACGCCTCACGAAACACGAAACACTCTTTATACTGGGTTCTATATGTAGTAGCGACCACAAGGTTTGATTGTATTTGACGCACACCTCCCGTAGCACTCTCTGTGCTGTGTTCTATATGTAGTAGCGACCACAAGGTTTGATTGTATGTGGCCCACGCCCCCCCCCCCCCCCGTAACACTCTTTATGCTGTGTTTTATATGTAGCAGCGACAACCAGGTTTGATTGTATGAGGCGCACACCTCCCGTAACACTCTTTATGCTGGGTTTTATATGTCATAGCGACTCCCAGGTTTGATTGTATGTGGCGCACGCCTTCCGTAACACTCTTTATGCTGGTTTCCCTCTGCAGTGGCGACCACAAGGTTTGATTGAATGTGGCACACGCCTCCTGTAGCATTCTTTATACTGGGTTCTATAAGTAGTACCGACCACCAGGTTTGACTGTGTATTGTATACTAGTCCATGTTTAACTGTTTCTTTATCTTTATTGAAGTTTAACGACACTTTCAACTGCCAGGGTCACATCGTGTCGACCATTTACAGACGGACGAAGCCGGCTAACACGGAGAAAACCACCGGGCAACGCAAAGTAACCATTCGATTGCAGCTTACCAACCCAGCACAATGTTGTGTTGTTGGGTTGTGCATGACATATATCCCCGATTGCTGTCATGGGTTGTGTATGACATATACACCCAATTACGTTCATGGGTTGTGTATAAGGTATACCTTCATCGGGTGTCATCCTGTTGGGTTGTGTATAGCATATAACCTCTTTAGCTTTCATCATGTTGGGTTGTTTATGACATATGCCCCCATTGGGTGTCATCATGGGGGATGTGTATGACATACCCTCAACAACTGCCACCATGTTAGGTTGTGTATGACATACCCGCATTAACCGTCACCATGTTGGGTTGTGTTTGACATATACCCCCATTAGGTGTAATCATGTAGGGTTGTGTATGACATATACCCCTCAATAGGTGTCAACGTGTTGGATTGTGTATCACATATGCCCCCATTAACTGTCATCATGTTGGGTTGTGTATGGCATACCCTCATCAGGTGTCATTATGTTGGGTTGCGTATGACATATACCCTAATTAGCTGTCATCAGGTTGGGTTGTGTATGGCATATGCCATCTTTAACTGTCCTCATGTTGGGTTGCGTATGACATATAACGCCAATTTCTAGAATCATGTGGGACTGTATATAGCACATAGCCTTTATAGCTGTGTTAGGTTGTGTGTGGCATATGACTTCAATAACAGTCATCATGTTAGGTTTGGTATAAACTTATTTTGTGTGGAAATATATAGAGAGAAATCGCTTGACTGGACTTGTTACGTGAAATAATTCATGAGAGGTGAGGGACGTTGTACAAACACGAGTGTTTTACAATATAGTCCCTCGCCTCGAATGAATTATTTCATGTACCCAGTCCAGTCAAGCGATTACTCTGTTTATTACTTTTCATTATTAACGATAATTATATTATTTAACCCTTTACTTAACGTAACGGCCAGCGCTATACTCAAAAATTGCCAATTAATTTTCATTATTTTTTCATTTTTTCATTTTTTGTCTCTAAAACATAGGTTATTACCCCTCATTGGAACGAGCTCGTCCAGCTCGTTCCAATGAGGGGTCATAACCTATGTTTTTGAGACAAAAAATGAAAATAATTGCTATTCAAGAATCTTTTTTGCAAGTGTCGTCTGCTTTTCATGTTAGGTAAAAGGTTAAAAAAACAATGAAGTCCCCATTACACCCACGGCAAAGCGTCTTCCTTTGCGCGCACGGATACATGACCCAATTGTTGGTTGCATAATTCACTTGTGAAGTTATCGTTTATAATCAAACCCGGAAATCCCAGTCAATCACACTTTGAAAAGTAATAAATCACTATTAACAGTCGTGATGTTGGATTGTGTATGGCGTATACCCTTAATACCTGTCATCATGTTTGATTGTGCATGGTATATGCCACCAATAACAGCCATCATGTTGAGTTTTGCATGGTATATACCAAATGTCATCGTGTTCAGTTGTACAACGCATATATCCCCAACAGCCGTCATCATCTTTTGTTGTGTATGACACATATACCCTCTATAGCTGTCATAATGTCGTGTTCTTGGTGGCATATGCCCTCAATAACTATCATCATTTTGCGCTGTGTGTCGCATATTCCCTCATTAGATGTCCCCATGTTGGATTAAGTATGAAATTTGCCCTCAATAACTGCAATCATGTTGGTTGTGTATCGTATCTACCGCCAATAACTGTCACTATGGTGGGTTGTGAATGGCAAATACCTTCAGTGACTGTCAGCATGTTGGGTTGCATACGGCATATACCCTCAGCAACTGTCATCATGTTGGGTTGTGTTTCGAATATACCTTCAAAGGCTGTTATCATGTTGGGTTGTGTTTCGAATATACTCTAAAAACTGTCATCATATTGGGTTCTACATGGACTATACCCTCAACTAGAAAACTGTCATCATATTGGGTTCTATATGGCATATTTCCTCAATAACTGTCATCAAGCTGGTTTTTGCACGGCATATACCCTCAATAGCTTCTATCTTGTTAGGTTTTGCATGACATATACCCTCGATAACTGTCACCATGTTGGGCTGTGTACGGCATATACCATAGCTGTTATCATGTTGGGTTCTGTATGGCGTGTACCCTCATTAGTTGTCATATTTATTATTTATTTATTGGTGTTTAAGGTCAATTGGCTGTCATAAGGCTGAGGTATAAATGGCATACACCTCCAGTAACAAGATCATGTTGAACTGTGTATTGAATATTCTCTGATAGTTGTCATCATCTTGGGTTGTTTTTCTAACAATCATATAGATTTTGGCCTGAAAACCACGAGAAGCGGTACGTATCACATAATGTGTTCTGATTCCGTATCATATAGACGACTCATTCTGATTCCGTATTATACAGATTCAACTTCCGGTAAACACCGCTATGACAAATAATATCATTATATGCATTGTTATTACGCATTAAAATATGAAATTCAAAATTTGGACCAATTTCAACCCAATTTAAACTGAAAAACGGAAAAACAGGCTTTATGTAACGGGATAGTTAGATAAATGTATTGTCATGACCAAATGCATGTCCTGAAATTTGTATCAGATTCTCGGTCGTGTTTACAATTGGATCACAACTCGCCCTGACGGGCTCGTTGCGATCTGATTGTAAACACAACCTGGAATCTGATACAAATTACAGAGGACATGCACATGGTCGTGATAATGTATATGTATAGCATATACGCTCATTATATACCCATAATATATGTTATTATGTTGGGTAGTGTATGACATATGCCCTCATTGGTTGTCATCGTGGTGGGTTGTGAATGCCTTATAGCCATAATATCTGTTATTACTTTGGGTAGTGTATTTCTCACATAGATGCCAGCATGTTGTATTATCTGTGGCATATACCCACAATAATTCATAATGTTGAGTTGTGTATGGATTAAATCTTCATCAACTGCCATCATGTATTGTGTGTGGCACTTACCCTCAATAGCTGTCATTGTTATGGGTTGGGTAAGGCATATATCTACAATGACTTCCATCATGGTGGGTTGTGGAAGACGTATAGCCTAAATGACTGTCATCATGATGGGTTGAATAAGGCGTATGCCCTCAATGACTGCCATCATGTTAGGCTGTGTGAGACATATTCCATCAATGACTGTCATAATGGGGGTTGTGTAAGACGTATACCCCAGTAACTCAATGTTGGGTTGTTTAAGGCATATACCCCAATGATCATCATCATGGTGGGGCGTGTAAGATGTATACATTCAATTACTTTCATCATGGCGGGTTGTGTAAGAGGGATACCCCACAATAACTGTCATCATGTTGGGTTGTGTAAGATGTATACCCTCAATGACTGTCACCATCGTAGGTTATATAAGATGTACACCCTCAAATGACTGTCATCATGGTGGGTTGTGTAAGGCATACACCCCAATGAGTGTCATCATGGTGGGTTGTTCACGGCATATTCCATAAATGACTGTCATCATGGTGGGTTGTGTAAGGCATATACCCTCAATGAGTCATCATGGTGGGTTGTATAAAGCAGATACCCCCAATGAGTGTCATGTTGGGGTATCTAAGATGTATACCCTCAACTGTCATCATGATGGGGTATGTAAGACGTATACACTCAATGACTGTCATCATTTTAGGTGGTGTAAGGCATATACCGCCAATGACTGTCATCATGTTGGGTGGTGAAAGATGTACACCCCCAATGACTGTCATCATGGTGGGTGGTGTAAGATGTATACCCTCAATGCCTGTCATCATGGTGGGTTGTGTAAGATGTATACCCTCCATGCCTGTCATCTTAGTGGGTTATGTAAGATGTATAACCTCAATGACTGTCATCATGGTGGGTTATGTACGATGTATACCTTCAATGCTTGTCATCATGGTGGGTTATGTACGATGTATACCTTCAACTGCTGACACCGTGGTGGGTCATGTAAGGTCTATACCCTCAATGACTGTCATCATGGTTGGATAGGTAAGGTGTATGTTCTCAATGAATGTCATCATGGTGGGTTATGTAAGATGTATACCCTCGATGGCTACTGGCACAACATGGAAGGTTTTGTAAGACGTATACCCTCAATGACTTTCATCATGGTGGGTTATGCAAGGCATATATACTCGATGACTGTGATCATGGGGGATATTTAAGATGTATACCCTCAATGATTTTCATCATGGTGGGTTGTATAAGACGTATACTATCAATGACTGGCATCAAGTTGCATTTGTGTAAGATGTATACCCTTAATGATTGTCATCAAAATGGTTATGTAAGATGTATACCCTTAAAGTTTGTCATCACGATGGTTATGTAAGATGTATACCTTCAATGATTGTTATCACGATGGTTATGTAAGATGTATACCCTCAATGACGGTCAACATGGTGGATTATGTAATGGGTATACCTTCAGGAACTGTCATCATGTTGGGTTATATAAGATGTATACCCTCAATGACTGTCACCATGGTAGGTTATATAAGATGTACAACCAATGACTGTCATCATGTTGGGTTGTGTAAGGTGAGAACCCTCAATGATTGGAATCATGGTATTACTGTCATTCAGGTGGTGTAAGGCATATACCATCAATGATCTTCATCGTAGTGGATTGTGTAAATTGTATACCCTCAATTACTGTCATCATTTTAGGTGGTTTAAGGCATATATCATCAATGATTGTCATTATGGAGGGTTGTGTAAGGTGTACATCCGCAATGACTGTCATTATAGTGGGTTGTGTAAGGCATGTACCCTCCATGACTGTCATCATGTTGGGTTGTGTAAGATGTATACCCTTAATGACTGTCATCACGGTGGGTAGTGAAAGGCATGTAACCCCAATGATTGTCATCATGATGGATTCGTGAGGTGTATACCTTCCATGACTGTCATCATGGTGGGTTGTGTAAGGCATATATCGCCAATGACTGCCATCATGGTGAGTGGTTTAAGGCGTATACCTTCAATTACTGTTATCATGATGGGTTATATAAGACGTATACCCTCAGTTACTGTCATCATTTTAGGTTATTTAAGGCATATACCTCAACGACTCATCATGGTGGGTTGTGTAAGGTGTAAACCCTCAATGACTGTCATCATGGTGGATGACGTAAGGCATATACCCTAAATGACTCATGGTGGTAGGTGGTGTGAGGCATATACCCTCAATGACTGTCATCATGCTGGGTTGTGTAAGGTGTATACCCTCGGTGACTGTCATCATGGTTGGTGGAGTAAGGCACATACCTTGCCATCATGATGAGTTATGTAAGATGTATACTCTCAATGACTGACATCATGATGAGTTACGTAAGATGTATACCCTCAATGACTGTCATCATGGTGGGTTATGTACGATGTATACCCTCGATGATTTTCATCGTGGTGGGTTGTTTAAGACGTATACTATCTTTTACTGTCATCAGGATGGGTTATGTAAGACATATACCCTCAATGACTGTCATCACGGTGGGTTTTGTAAGGCATATACCCTCAATGACTGTCATCACGGTGGGTTGTGTAAGGCATATACCCTCCATGACTGTCATCACGGTGGGTTGTGTAAGGCATATACCCTCTATAACTGTCACCATGTTGGATTATGTAAGATGTATACCCTTAATGACTGTCATCATGATGGGTTATGTCAAATGCATACCCTCAATGACTGTCATCATGGGTGGTGGTGTAGGGTATATTCCCTGCCATCATGGTAGGTTATGTAAGATGCATACCCTCAATGACTGTCATCATGGTGGGTTGTGTAAGGCGAAAACCCTCAATGGCTGGCATCATGGTGGGTTGTGTGAGGCATATTCCATCAATGACAGTCATCATGGTGGGGGGTGTAAGGCGTATACCCTCAATGAGTGTCATCATAGTGGCTTGTGTAAGACCCTCAATAATTGTCATTACGACGGGTTATGGAAGCCATATACCCTCAATTATTGTCATCAATCTGGGTGGTGTAAGACATATACCCTTCAGGACTGTCATCATGTTGGGTTGTGTAAGATGTATACTCTCAATGACTGGCGTCATGATGGGTTGTGTAAGCATATTCCATCAACGAATGTCATCATGGTGGGTTGTGAAAGGTATATGCCCTCAGTGACTGACATCATGGTGGGTTGTGTAAGATGTATACACTCAATGACTGTCATCATGGTGGATTATGTAAGACATTTACGCTCAATGACTGTCATCGTGGTGGGTTGTGTAAGATGTATACCCTCAATGACGGTCGCCATGGTGGGTTATATAAGATATACACCCAATGACTGTCATCATGGCGGGTTGTGTAAGGCATATGCCCTCAATGACTGTCATCATAAAGGGCCATGTAAGATGTATAACCCTCAATGACTGCTGTCAACATTGTGAGTTTTGAAACACATATACCCTCAAATGGCTGTCATCATGGTGGGTTATGTGGGACGTATGCCCTCAGTGACTGTCACCAGGGTGGGTTATTTAAGATGTATACCCCCAATGATTTTCATGATGGTGGTTGTGTAAGACGTATAATATATCAATGACTGTCATCATGGGGTTATGGAAGATGTATACCCTCAATGATTGTCATGATGATGGGTTATGTAAGGTGTATACCCTCAGTGAATGTCAACATTGTTGGTTATGTAGGATGTTTTCCCCGAATAATGGTCATGATAGTGGGTTATGTAAGATCTATGCCCTCAATGACTGTCACCATGGTGGGTTATGTAATATGAATACTCTCAATGATTGTCATCATTGTGGGTTGTGTAATGCATATACCCTCACTGAATGTCTTTATGCACCAGTTCTTATATATAAACCTACAGACAAACCATCAACTACAAAGGCAGTGCATAATCCTCCAGTATTTATTATATATTAACCTACAGACAAACCATCAAATACAAAGGCAGTGCATAATCCTCCAGTATTCATTATATATAAACCTACAGACAAACCATCAAGTACAAAGGCAGTGCTTAATCCTCCAATCTTTATTATATATAAACCCACAAACAAACCATCAAATACAAAGGCAGTGCTCAATCCTCCAATCTGTATTATATATAAACCTTCAGACAAACCATCAAATACAAGAGCAGTGCTTAATCCTCCAATCTTTATTATATATAAACCCACAAACAAACCATCAAATACAAAGGCAGTGCTCAATCCTCCAATATGTATTATACATTAACCTACAGACAAACCCTCAAATACAAAGGCAGTGCTCAATCCTCCAATCTGTATTATATATAAACCTACAGACAAACCATCAAATACAAAGGCAGTGCTTAATCCTCCAATCTTTATTATATATAAACCCACAAACAAACCATCAAATACAAAGGCAGTGCTCAATCCTCCAATCTGTATTATATATAAACCTACAGACAAACCATCAAAATAAAGTCAATGCTCAGTCCTCCAACCTTTATTGTATATAAACTTAGACAAACCAGCAAATACAAAGGCAGTGCTCAACCCCCCAATCTTTATTATATATATAAACCTAAAGACAAATCATCAAAATAAAGTCAATGCTCAATCCTCCAATCTTTATTGTATATAAACTTACAGACAAACCATCAAACACAAAGGCAGTGCTCAATCCTCCAATCTTTATTATATATAAACCTACAGACAAACTGTCAATATAAAGTCAGTGCTCAATCCTCCAATCTTTATTATATATAAACCCACAAACAAACCATCAAATACAAAGGCAGTCCTCTATCCTCCAATCTTTATTATATATAAACCCACAAACAAACCATCAAATACAAAGGCAGTGCTCTATCCTCCAATTTTTATTATATATAAACCCACAAACAAACCACCAAATACAAAGGCAGTGCTCAACCATCCAACCTTTATTATATTTAAACCTACAGACAAACCGTCAAATACAAAGGCTGTGCTCAATCCTCCAATCTTTATTATATATAAACCCACAAACAAACCATCAAATACAAAGGCAGAGCTCTATACTCCAATCTTTATTATATATAAACCTACAGACAAACCGTTAATATAATGTCAGTGCCTAATCCTCAACTCTTTATTATATATAAACCTACAGACAAACCGTCAATATAACGTCAGACCTCAGTCCTCCAATCTTTATTATATATAAAACTACAGACAAACCATCAAATACAAAGGCAGTGCTCAATCCCCTGATCTTCATTATATATATAAACCCACAAACAAACCGTCAACGCAAAGTCAGTGCTCAGTCCTCCAATCTTTATTATATATAAACCTACAGACAAACCATCAACTACAAAGGTAGTTTTAAATTCCCCAATCTTCACTATATATACACTTATAGACAAACCAACAATATAAAGTCAGTGCTCAATCCTCCAATCTTTATCACATATATAAACCTACAGACAAACCATCAAATACAGAGGCAGTGATCAATCCCCTAATCCTTATTATTTATAAACCTACAGACAAACCATCAAATACAAAGACAATGCTCAACCCTCCCCTCTCTATTATATATAAACCTATAGACAAACAGTCAACAGAAAGTCAATGCCAAATCATCCAATCACATATAAGTCAGTGCCAGTTCCGCATTGCATATCTGATGTAAACCTACAGGCAAACCATCAAATACAGAGGAAGTGCTCAATCATCCAATCCTTATTATATATAAACCTACAGACAAACGATCAAATACAAAGTCAGTGCTAAATTCTCCCTTCTTTATTATATATAAACCTACACAGAAACCATCAAATACAAAGACAGTGCTCAATCCTCCCCTCTCTATTATATATAAACATACAGGCAAACTGTCAACAGAAAGTCAATGCCAAATCATCCAATCTTTATCACACATAGAAACCTACAGACAAATCATGAATATAAAGTCTGCTCAATCCTCCAATCTTTACTACAGATAAATCTACAGACAAACCATCAACATAAAATAAATGCTTTATCCTCAATTCTTCATCATATGTAATCCTATAGACAAGCAGTAAATATAAAGTCATTTCTCAATTCTCCAATCTTTGTCATTTATGAACCTCTAGAAAACCTGTCAATATAAAGCCCTTGCCCAGTTCTCCGTTGTTTATCTTATGTAAACCTACAGACAAACAGTCAATATAATGTCAGTGCCAGTTCTCCATTGTTTATCTTATGTAAACCTACAGACAAACAGTCAATATAATGTCAGTGCCAGTTCTCCATTGTTTATATTATGTAAACCTACAGACCAACAGTCAATATAATGTCAGTGCCAGTTCTCCATTGTTTATCTTATGTAAACCTACAGACAAACAGTCAATGTAGTGTCATGCCAGGTCTCCATTGTTTATCTTATGTAAACCTACATACAAACAGTCAATATAATGTCAGTGCTAGTTCTCCATTGTTTATCTTATGTAAACCTACAGACAAACAGTCAATATAATGTCAGTGCCAGTTCTCCATTGTTTATCTTATGTAAACCTACAGACAAACAGTCAATAGAGTGTCATGCCAGGCCTCCATTGTTTATCTTATGTAAACCTACAGACAAACAGTCAATATAGTGTCATGCCAGGCCTCTATTGTTTATCTTATGTAAACCTACAGACAAACAGTCAATATAGTGTCATGCCAGGCCTCCATTGTTTATCTTATGTAAACCTACAGACAATAAGTCAATATAATGTCAGTGCTAGTTCTCCATTGTTTATCTTATGTAAACCTACAGACAAACAGTCAATATAGTGTCATGCCAGTTCTCCATTGTTTATCTTATGTAAACCTACAGACAAACAGTCAATATAGTGTCATGCCAGTTCTCCATTGTTTATCTTATGTAAACCTACAGACAAACAGTCAATATAATGTCAGTGCCAGTTCTCCATTGTTTATCTTATGTAAACCTACAGACAAACAGTCAATGTAGTGTCATGCCAGGTCTCCATTGTTTATCTTATGTAAACCTACATACAAACAGTCAATATAATGTCAGTGCTAGTTCTCCATTGTTTATCTTATGTAAACCTACAGACAAACAGTCAATATAATGTCAGTGCCAGTTCTCCATTGTTTATCTTATGTAAACCTACAGACAAACAGTCAATAGAGTGTCATGCCAGGCCTCCATTGTTTATCTTATGTAAACCTACAGACAAACAGTCAATATAGTGTCATGCCAGGCCTCTATTGTTTATCTTATGTAAACCTACAGACAAACAGTCAATATAGTGTCATGCCAGGCCTCCATTGTTTATCTTATGTAAACCTACAGACAATAAGTCAATATAATGTCAGTGCTAGTTCTCCATTGTTTATCTTATGTAAACCTACAGACAAACAGTCAATATAGTGTCATGCCAGTTCTCCATTGTTTATCTTATGTAAACCTACAGACAAACAGTCAATATAGTGTCATGCCAGTTCTCCATTGTTTATCTTATGTAAACCTACAGACAAACAGTCAATATAGTGTCATGTCAGGCCTCCGTTGTTTATTTTATTTAAACCTACAGACAAACAGTCAATATAGTGTCATGCCAGGCCTCCATTGTTTATCTTATGTAAACCTACAGACAATAAGTCAATATAAAGTCAGTGCCAGTTCTCCATTGTTTATCTTATGTAAACCTACAGACAAATAGTCAATATAGTGTCATGCCAGGCCTCCATTGTTTATCTTATGTAAACCTACAGACAATAAGTCAATATAAAGTCAGTGCCAGTTCTCCATTGTTTATCTTATGTAAACCTACAGACAAACAGTCAATATAGTGTCATGCCAGGCCTCCATTGTTTATCTTATGTAAACCTACAGACAAACAGTCAATATAGTGTCATGCCAGGCCTCCATTGTTTATCTTATGTAAACCTACAGACAAACAGTCAATATAATGTCAGTGCTAGTTCTCCATTGTTTATCTTATGTAAACCTACAGACCAACAGTCAATATAATGTCAGTGCCAGTTCTCCATTGTTTATCTTATGTAAACCTACAGACAATCAATATAATGTCAGTACCAATCCACTGTTCTTTATAGCATACAATGCTACAGACAAACAGTCAATACAAAGTCAGTGTTCAATGCCCCAATCTTTATCGTTAATAAATCTACAGACAAACCATCAATATAAACTCAGTGTTCAATTTTCCATTCCCTACCATATTTTTTTATTTTATTTATTGGTGTTTAAGTTCACATATTTCTGTACGATGGCTAATCATGACCACGACAGTTTTACGGGTGGAGGAAGCCGGAGTACCCGGAGTGAACCACCGAGCAACTGTCACCTCCCCAACATACTAACTCCAAACAAGCATGGTTAGCATTGATTGAAGACAGGTGTACCATAGACGTGCAGTACGCCTTAGTACACAACGTCACCGTGCCCCCACGTGGGCAATGGTGGTGAAGTGTCTTGCTCAAGGCACAACGCGGTTGCCGCAGGTGGGATTCGAACCGAGGACCTCTCGACTGGCAGCCTGCACCTCTACCAACTTAGCCACCGCCTCCCTCCCTACAATATATTAACATACAGACAAAGGGTTAATATAAAGTTAGTGTTCCTCCATTCTTTGTAATATATAAACCTACAGACAAGCAGTCCATATTAAGTCGATACTCAACTCTCCATTCTTTATCATTTATAAACCTTCCGACAAACAGTCAACATAAAGTCAGTGTTCAATCCTCCAATCTTTCTCAAATTTTAACTTACAGTCAGTAAGAAGCCAGCTCTCAATTTGGCCATCTTTATCATATATAAACACAGAGAAAAACAGTCACTATAAAGTCACTGTTCAATGCTCCAATCTTTATCAAATATAAACTTACAGTCAGTAAGAAGTCAGCTCTCAATTTGGCCATCTCCATCATATATAAACACACCCAAAAACAGTCACTATAAAGTCACTGTTCAATGCTCCAATCTTTATCAAATATAAACTTTCAGTCAGTAAGAAGTCAGCTCTCAATTTGGCCATCTCCATCATATATAAACATACAAAAAAAAACAGTCAATATAAAGTCACTGTTCAATCCTCCAATCTTTATCATTAACTCTTTGGACACTGGTGGTATCGTCCATGTCAGTTCAATGATAGTAATTGGAAGAGTCCATGTTCATTATTTGGGGGTAGACCAATTAATATTTTCAACATGCAGCCCTGGAGCTGCATGTTGAAAATATTAATTGGTCTACCGCCCACATTCACTTATCAGCCATCTTACTTAATGAAATTATGACGTTTCATGCTTCAGGGCCGGAAAAACGGCCACTCGGGTTCAAAGGTTAACAAACCTGTAGACAAACCATCAATGTAAAGTCAGTGCCCTATCTTCTATTCTTTATCATATAAAAACCCACCGACACCCAGTTAAAATAAAGTCAATGTTCATTCCTCCAACCGTCATCATCAATGAAGCTATGGAGTGCTCAGATGCGATCTTCCTTGTCCAGGCTCGATTAACTGCTGAGCCAAAATTGTATCACAGAAACAAAATTTAAGCTTTGTAAATACGTTTTCATTTACAACTCACCATTTCCATTCTTTTCCTCCCCTTTTCCCAAGTGTCAGTGTTGTCTCCAAAAGAAGAAGTACCAATGATGAGGCCAGGTACCAATATCTGTGATCTCTCTTCACAAAGTACAATCTCCAAATTGCAATCACCCCGTGAGAGGCAAATAAAACCCTGACGCCAAATGCTCTCAAAATCGACAGACAGCTCATCTTATGTCGTCCTCATTCTTGTCCTGTGATACCTGATGAATCAAAAAATGTGTTATATAGAAGATTTTCATGCAATAGTTGGAAAATAGGTTTGCTATCAGCTTTTACCTCTTATTTTACTTTCGACTCGTTTATATCTTACTTTACTTTTATCCCTTTACCTAACATGAAAAGCAGACGACACTTGCAAATAAAATTCTTGAATAACTAATTTTTCCATTTTTTGTCTCAAAAACATAGGTTATAACCCCTCAATGGAACGAGCTCGACGAGCTCGTTCCAAAGAGGGGTCATAACCTATGTTTTTGAGACAAAAAATGAAAATTAATTGGCGATTTTTAAGAATAGCGCTGGCCGGTTTTGGTCGTTACGTTGGGTAAAGGGTTAACTCTGCTGCCCGTCTGTCTGTCTGTCTGTCTGTCTGTCTGTCTGTCTGTCTGTCTGTCTGTCTGTCTGTCTGTCTGTCTGTCTGTCTGTGTCTCCCTCCCTCCCTCCCTCTCTCTCTGGGTAAAGGGTTAACTCTGTCTGTCTGTCTGTCTGTCTGTCTGTCTGTCTGTCTGTCTGTCTGTCTGTCTGTCTGTCTGTCTGTCTGTCTGTCTGTCTGTCTGTCTGTCTGTCTGTCTCTCTCTCTCTCTCTCTCTCTCTCTCTCTCTCTCTCTCTCTCTCTCTCTCTCTCTCTCTCTCTCTCTCTCTCTTAAAACTTGGACCCACAAGAGTCACCAGAGCGACATCTCGAAGAAAAAACCGTTCAGGCGTCTCTTCGATTTAGTGGAAGCTGGAGGATTTCCGTCCTTATGGTTCCTATCAGCTTTTAATTAATCGTTCCTACCAAGCTATAATATCTTGGCTTCTAGTCCCTAGATCCCAGATCATCAGATGCTATTAACTATTACTCAGCGATTCCCATCTACAGTATTCCCAGATTCTAAATCCTCATATACTTGGTACCCAGAAAGTCTCCAAGGGATCTT
The DNA here is from genome assembly GCA_031216915.1 of Pictodentalium vernedei. Classification (NCBI taxonomy): domain Eukaryota; kingdom Metazoa; phylum Mollusca; class Scaphopoda; order Dentaliida; family Dentaliidae; genus Pictodentalium; species Pictodentalium vernedei. The sequence goes on along the minus strand of CM062290.1, from coordinate 25,131,260 downwards.
CTTCTTGGTCCATTTGGAATGTGATATGCGTAGACAGGATTCCAAATATGGATGCCACACTTATTTTTCATATGTGGGTTTAATTAAATGATCAAATTTCCGAATCTGACACAATCAGCCAATAAAACTATACCATTGCTTCATTCCCTACCTCTTTCTGCTATTACAGAGTTGTCACCACTTGGCACCAATCTGATTCTATCATTCATTATCTATTCTCTCCCCCATTTCATTAACCTACGTCTAAGACAGCTTGTTGGTAACCAACACGAAATTCTCACATGCACTCACCCGTATGTAGTATAGGTTACATGTGAGCATTGTCACCTCCGGGGCAGTTAGGCTTTACTATCCATCTACCTATGACAGTACCATCTGAAAACCATCTCGCTCCAAATTCCCGACTTCTTGTATTTACGTGTGTGTGAATGGACACTGTAGAACATGTACACATCAGAGTCTTTGGCGGAAGGTCGAGTTTGTGGAATCTTTCAGTCATGATGCTTGATTTGTAATCATCCAATGTTTGGATTAGTAGAAGATTCTTCTGCATGTAGAACCATCTGTTGTTCTTATAAACTGACTAAGAACTGTGTTGGTCATAATCTTTGTTGTTGAGAGGTCTCTTTCATTGATTGATTGACTGGTCGGTTGGTTTGTTGGTTGGTTGGTTATTTGATTGATTGATTGAAGACAATCTGCAAAGTACGGACTACGCTGGGTCGCCCCGTAACGAAAGGAAAGTGAGTGGACCCTGGGAACTAAAATATGACCCTGAACTTCAACTTTATAAAAGAGAAATTTAATTTTGACGTTTTTTTGCATCTTTCTCGCATTTGGCATAACAAGGCTTGGTGCGTTGCCACAACGGGTCTAAAACTGTGATAAGACATGTCAACTATCCCTTGAGCCGTATGTTTAATTTTTATCGTGGTGTCTATCGTAGTTGTGGTTGTAGGGAGGGGGTCACAAAATGAAAGGTGGTACCCTACTGAAATGGCCCAATATTTCCGGTGTTTGAAGTCGGACCTTCGGTCTCGTTACTGTTATTCGGGTGAAAATGTCGGCTTTTCAAGAAATGTTCAGCTTCTGATTGACACGGCCGAGGATATTTCGCATTTAAATTACCTCCCCTATTCACAATACTCACAATGTATATAGTTTCTGGAAGCTCTGAATATGGCCCTTTCTGGAGACAACTGTACACAACAAAAATCTTACAATACACTCAGCCGAAAGACACAGTTGATGGCTAAAAAATGGCTCAAAATGGTCAAAATTTTCTCATTTTGGGGATAAATCTTCAATTTTCGTGCATCGATAGTGATAAAACTGTGTTATAGGAATTCCTCATTCCTCCACTGAGGATTTTACAGCATAACATGATCATTCTGACAAATAAAAAACATATGGGTTTCTTATTAATTTTTTCAGAAGGCTTTCTCAAAGCAAATTTACACAAAAATTGTCCCATTTGTAAACTGCAAATTGTCAGGTCCCAAACAGGTCTGGGTTAGTCATTTAACACTTCCATGTGACCTTGACCCCCAATTGAAATGCACTTGACAATACACAGTTTGAATCAAGACCATCAACAGATTATTTTGGCCATATCACCATTAATGAGAATTATTTACTAAATCCACACCACCATAAACTAAAACTATAGCTCAAAATAGTCATTTGGCTGAGGATATCCAATAACCTCGGAAATGACCTTTTAATTGGAAACGAGACTTTCATTTTTTCACTTTTCTATTGGGAAACATGAATACTGAAAGGTCACGTGGTGCAATCTTCCTGGAGTTAAATTAATTTTGACTTTCTGCACATTCGTCTTTTGTGCGTAGTGCGTAACTGAATTTTCTGTGATAAATAAAGAGACCCTATATTATCAAATCTACAGGACAAGCGGAGTCTTAATGTACCTTATCGTCAGCAGAATTGACCATCTGTGATGAATATGTCAAATTTGTGTCAGCAGATACTGCAAGAGTGTTTAAGCCGGTAATCGCTGAAATATACCAGCTGTCACAGCTAGAAGTGACACTCCGGGTGTGTGGGACTGAGCTGGAGCTCACTAGGGCTACACACCGAGCCATTGGCTCAGCATTGTGGACGGTCTTCGATTTTGTTTAGTCCCATGCAGCACGTGTTTGTCGTCTGCACAACGTTTCTTCGGTCTGCTCAGCATTCATGGGCTACCAATTTGAACAAAAGCATTGGTACGTACCATAGATATACTAGAAAAAAACATGCTACCCAAGAAAGACTTATCCCTAGCCCAAATCTAGAAATCCAGATTTAATTTTCAACCGTTTTGGGGGTATTTTTGACGTTATTATGTATGTAACTTTAGGAGTTTGGGGGATAGCGGACTAATATTATGCTGTACACACTTTTGATTATCGTGGTATTCATATACGTAATTTGATATCTCTATGTTGTATAGTTCTGGTTACGGAGATGTCACAAGGTTGAACCCACCAAAAGCTGATACTGATGTAAAAACTTTAAAAATTACGTTAAATACAGAAATCGCAAAATCCAGGGCTTTTTGATTTTTTGAGCTCCACAACATACTAAACTTTCATCGAATTCAGACAAACTTGAATTTTTTCGACTTTGATGTCAAAGAATCGAGATTTATCCATCAGTGAACGAACCTTTCTCCCATCGTGTAAAAAACTTATGGGAGATTATATACCCCAAATTTCTGAATCAAAGACCTTTTGTGTATATGAGAGATTGAAATCGTTCAAAAAGGCGTTTTTACATCAAAATATCAAAATTATGACGCCATTAACAACTAAATTATTACCATTGACTAGGGTAGTCGTGAAGAAAATACCATCAGAAGTTTTATATCTGTAGCTTAAACAATTCCGAAGTTACACGTGTCATCAATTGTGCGTTTTTCGGTCAAAAAGTGCAGAAGACTAAAAAAAAAAAAGTCGAGTGGCGGAAAACATCTAAGTCGCGTCAAATCGAAAAATAAAAACCCGTGAATGGTAGGAAAGTGGTGGTGGGCACCTCGGATTTGGCGTCATAGTCACGTGACAAATTGCGTCATTTGATTTGTCATGGTAGCCTGCGTAAGTGGCCATGTAGTGACATCGCGATCTTGCCGATATGTGATGCCATTGCGCATGCTGTTGATGTGACATGTTCCCATCGACCATTTTGTTTACCAGAGGCCGCCATCTTCGTTTCTATAGTGGCACGTGGTTGCTGTGTGACTGAAAGTCCTTATAATTTGACGGGGGCGGGGGGGGGGGGGGTGTTCCTGGGGTGCTTCGTTGAACTGGAGTATATCTAATTACCTAAATAGACCTGACAATTACTAAAAAACAATCGAAACAGACTCTGTTTTTGATCGAATGCCCCCAGAAGAGCTATTAGTACGATTACGATTAGTCGATCCGAAGGGAGTATGAATTAAACTTTATTTTGCAACAAATACGCTATCAATTAACTCCCCTTTGCACTCTGGTGGTGTCTTCCATGTCAGTTCAATGGTAGCAGTTGGAAGAGTCCATAGTCATTATTTTGGGGTAGATCAATTAATATTTTCAACGTGCAGCCTGAGGGTTGAAAGTATTGATTTGTCTACCCCACACATCACACAGCAGCCATCCTACTGAGCGAACTTATGAATATCGTGTTCTTGGGCCTGAAAAACAGCCTCTCATGTTCACAGAGTTAACCATTTACCTAACGTAACGGCCAAAACTGGCCAGCGCTATTCTCAAAAATCGCCAATTAATTTTCATTATTTTTTTCATTTTTTGTCTCAAAAACATAGGTTATGACCCCTCGTTGGAACGAGCTCGTCGAGCTCGTTCCAACGAGGGGTCATAACCTATGTTTTTGAGACAAAAAATGAAAAAAATTAGTTATTCAAGAACTTTTTTCAAGTGTTGTCTGCTTTTCATGTTAGGTAAAGGGTTAACAAATAACAAGGTAAGTGTACACTGCATGGAAATGGCATAGCCGGAGAGGTTGTCTTCCTGTCCTTCCCACATACCAGCTTTCTTGACATCAAAGCCTTGTCCTTTTGTCTTTTCTCGAGGGATTTGTCCAAATAAAAGAAAGTCAGTCCCCATGCACTGACCTGAGACATTTCTTGCTAAAGTCACATCACTTAAACAGTCTGAAAGCTTGAGAGAAGAAATAGTGGGTTTGGAAGATGAGATCCAATTTTAAGAAAAATAATCAGGATAAGATGGATTGGCATAAGTAACGAATTTAGAGTTGTATTGAGTATTGCCTTTTTAGAAAGGAGCCTACTGTGTTGTGTTTCTGGGTTTAAATCTTTCCAAATTTTCGGAAAAGTGTGAAGCGGGAGACCAACAGAAAAACGGGTTCTCGGTTTGAGTGTACGCACACTCTCAGACTGTCTGGTTTCCATTTCGGAGGGATTTATGTAAATTTCAAAAGTACTATCAAAAGACGCGGGCAATTTATTATGATACCAGCCATGCATAAACAAAAGAAGATACATATAAACTGTATAGATCATCGAACTTCAGTATGCCATAATTTTTAAATAATGGTTCGGTGTGTAGGGTATATTTTCTGTTCGTTATAACGCGAATAGCCTTTTTGCAGGGTTATTATTCTATTTGCCGACGGTACATGGCCCCAAACAAGTATACCATAACAAATGACTGTGCATGAGTGAGTAATATAATGTCTTTACGGCTTTAACCCTTTACCCAACACAGACGATATCAAAATTTATTATTTGAAAAATCATTTTTTAAATTTTTTTCAAAAAATTTGAACAAAACCATATCATGTGACCCCTCATTGGAACGAGCTCGACGAGCTCGTTCCAAAGAGGGGTCACATGATATGGTTTTGTTGACGTTTTGTGAAGAATAGAATTTTTTCAGCTGCTGAATTTGCATATTACGCGGTCGGATGTGTCCGATTCGTTGGGTAAAGGGTTAACCCTTTACCCAACATAACGGCCAAAACCGGCCAGCGCAATTCTCAAAAATCGTCAGATAATTTTCATTATTTTTTCATTTTTTTGTCTCAAAAACATAGGTTATGTCCCCTCATTGAAACGAGCTCGACGAGCTCGTTCCAATGAGGGTCATAACCTATGTTTTTGAGACAAAAAATGAAAAAAATTAGTTGTTCAAGAATTTTTTTTGCAAGTGTCGTCTGCTTGTCATGTTTGGTAAAGGGTTAAAGGGAAGAAATATTTCGCCCTATTCAAGGCGAAAATTGCCCTCGCCATTTTTAAACAAACCAAACAGGTGTGTTGTGTGGACTCCAACAAATCTAACTGATTTTTCTTCGTGTTGGTTACTAATTAATGGAATATCTGTACTATTTAAAATGATTTTTCTACCAACGACGTTATAGGAATCATTTTGTAAATGCAGCAGCATAGGTTTTATTTTGCATTTAGACAAAGTCCATTTCCAGAACACCGTTCACTTATCTTATCTAGTTCAGAGTTGATCTCGTCCATCGGGTTATACAGATTGTTACCAGTATTGTCGCCTGCAAAAAACGGGACATTGTTCCGTAAGTAGTATTCCGCGGAACGTGGCCGTTCAATGCTCAGATGGGGATATGAGGGCTGCGGGTAATGAGGTTATTCTTCATTGAGGTAATTTATAGCATTCATTCCTCGTACGATGAAAAATAGGATTCTAAACGCAGAGAAGACCATGATAGAATTCTGTAAGTGGGATTCCTATATACAGCTGATTCCGAAAAATGAAATTCCGTGATTTTACATGAACATGTTTACATAGTTCAGTTTTTTTGCTGTTCAGTTCTTCCTGCTACTCACTTCTTATCACCCATTTTTCTTTATAACCTTTGTTTGGTTGAGTTCTGTTCGACTTTCGTTTTTTTCAATTCTTTTCGATCTTCTGTTCGATCATTCATCTTCGTTATCCTTGTTCTCCATTCTCGTCGTTATCGTCAATGGTCCTGTATCGTAATAGGTAATGACTGCAGGCCTGGCATTCCTAAAAATGCAGGAGGACTAAAAACCGCTTCCCTGGCATGGCCTAGGGGAGCGATTAACTCTCCTCAAACTTACAAAAGCTAAAATAAAGTTTTACTATTAATGAATTCTGCCGAGTGGGCTTTATACATTTTGTTTGGTTCTGCTAACAAGGTAGTCCCTGTGAGACAGCTATACTAATAATAATAATAATAACACTTTGGCCAGCCGCTGATTTGTCGCGGTTCTCGGACGAGAAGGCCATGGTTACCCCTGTACTCCCAACTGCCTCCCTATTCCCACGCTTCTCCTCTCCTCCCAACACTCGGAGACGAACTGCTTGATGATATTCCTTGTCCCATTCTTCCCAATCTCTCCGATTAGCATATTAACCCTCTCCAGTGAGTCTCCCCCTAACCACATGTCCTTCATTCTCCCACCCCACTTCCCCATTATACTCCCAGTGAATCTCATTCTTTTAGACTGATACTTTGGGCATTCTAGAAGAAAGTGTTCCAGGGTCTCCACCATGTCCAAGTTCCACATCTGGCACTCCCTTTCACCGTCTTTCCCAAATTTTCCCCTCAGCTCCAGGGATCGCGACCTCAGCTTGAACAACAGTGCCCCCCCCCCCCAAAGGTGCTATCAAGGTACTCTTCAAAACCTGGCTTCTCTTTATCACGGAGGCCACCCAAAGACCTCTCGCTAATTACGGTTACAATCCTCCATGACCCTTTCTCTGACAGCCCCTTGGAAAGGCCCGGAGGTGTGGAAGGGGCTGTGTGGCCGTCTTACAGAGACCACTATCAAAGCAGAGATCTCAAAAGATGTGGGTTTTAGGAACAAGCTGTTATGGTAACCATTATTTTCTAAGGCCAAGAGGGCTAGTTTTCGCCCTCCTTAATTTCTTTAAGTCGAGCAGTAGGCGAGCGAATAAATCGCTCTCCTGAAAATGCCAGGCCTGTGGCTGTGAATCGATGTGGAGAAATTCTCTGTATCTTTGTAAGATTTGGTTGTATTAAAGAATCTTCTCATTCATGGTTCTCGACTCCTGTACGTTGCAGCCAGGCCATTTAGGTCTTTGTTGACTGAAGGTTCTTGTAAACTCTCCGGTAGTTTAGGTTTTACCAACAAGTAGTTGTTCTCTTCTGTTTCCTTCATTGTTGGATTATGTAGTTACCATGGTTCGATCAGTCGTGTATTTTCTGTTCGTCGTATTGTTTCCCCTGGCTTTATGCATGGTTCTGTCAGGTATGACTGTGGAATTTCCATTGATGCTCGAGGTTTTGTCTTCTTTTCTTCTCTTCTGCATAGCTTTGGCTGTTCCTTTGTGGGGTGGATCTTCTCGTATCGGGTTACGCGGTGAGCCCTTTTAAATATCTTTGCACACCTTAAGCATTGAAACATCTTTGGTTGATGGATGGCCCGTCTGCGATGGAGTAGACATTTTAAACGACTGAAGAATTTTCGACACTCGTCGTCGATGTGATGTTGATCCATCTCTGGTTAGAAATGAAATGAGAAAGTTTGGGAGATGAATCTCTTTCAATACCCTCGAGAGTTTCTGCGAAATCACGTAATTCCATTTTAAAGAATAGGCAAGGAGAATCCCACTTACAGATCCTTTTTATGTTATACTATGCTTGTAGAATCTTGTTTTCAGCGTATGAAGGGCTGTGAAAAATTCCACAATGAAGTATAACCTCATGGCCTTCATCTCCTCATCAGGGTTTTGAACGGCCCCTGTTACGTGGAATTACACTTTTGGAATTCCTTGTATGGACACTCTCTATGTCTACAGAATCCCTTTTTAATTGTATTCATGGAATCATTTAGGAATGCCACATACAGAATTTCACTTACACACTTGCGGAATCCCACTTACATGATCTCTTTTTATGGAATCCTACTTACATAATCTCTTTTTATGGAATCCCACTTATATAATCTCTTTATGGAAGACCACTTACGTAATCTCTTTTTATGGAATACCACTTACATAATCTCTTTTTATGGAATCCCAGTTACATAATCTTTTTTTATGGAATTCCACTTACATAATCTCTTTTTATGGAATTCTACTTACATAATCTCTTTTTATGGAATCCCACAACATGGTTGCAGAATCCATTTTTAGGATTCGTCTTTCTATATGGTTATAGAATCCTTTTTAGGATTCGGCTTTCTACATGGTGATAGAATCCTTTTTAGGATTCGTCTTTCTACATTGTTATAGAATCCTTTTTAGGATTCGTCTTTTTACATGGTTACAGAATCCTTTTTTAGGATTTGTCTTTCTACATGGTTATAGAATCCTTTTTAGGATTCGTCTTTCTACGTGGTTACAGAATCCCTTTTTAGGATTCGTCTTTCTACATAGTTACAGAATCCTTTTCAGGATTCGTCTTTCTACATGGTTATAGAATCCTTTTTTAGGATTCGTCTTTCTACATGGTTATATAATCCTTTTTAGGATTCGTCTTTCTACGTGGTTACAGAATCCCTTTGTAGGATTCATCTTTCTACGTGGTTATAGAATCCCTTTGTAGGATTCGTCTTTCTACATGGTAACAGAATCCTTTTTTAGGATTCGTCTTTCTACATGGTTACAGAATCCTTTTTAGGATTCGTCTTTCTATATGGTTATAGAATCCTTTTTAGGATTCATCTTTCTACGTGGTTACAGAATCCCTTTTTAGGATTCGTCTTCCTACGTGGTTATAGAATCCCTTTTTCAGGATTCGTCTTTCTACATGGTTACAGAATCCTTTTTAGGATTCGTCTTTCTACACGGTTACAGAATCCCTTTTTAGGATTCCTCTTTCTACATAGTTACAGAATCCCTTTTTTAGGATTCGTCTTTCTATATGGTTACAGAATCCCTTTTTTAGGATTCGTCTTTCTACATGGTTACAGAATCCTTTTTAGGATTCGTCTTTCTACATGGTTACAGAATCCCTTTTTAGGATTCGTCTTTCTACATGGTCACAGAATCCCTTTTTTAGGTTTGTCTTTCTACGTGGTTATAGAATCCTTTTTAGGATTCGTCTTTCTACATGGTTACAGAATCCCTTTTAGGATTCGTCTTTCTACATGGTTACAGAATTCCTTTTTAGGATTCGTCTTTCTACATGGTTACAGAATCCTTTTTTAGGATTCGTCTGTCTACATGGTTACAGAATCCTTTTTAGGATTCGTCTTTCTACATGGTTACAGAATCCCTTTTTAGGATTCGTCTTTCTACATGGTCACAGAGTCCCTTTTTTAGGATTCGTCTTTCTATCTATATGGTTATAGAATCCTTTTTAGGATTCGTCTTTCTACATGGTTACAGGATCCTTTTTAGGATTCGTCTTTCTACATGGTTATAGAATCCCTTTTTTAGGATTCGTCTTTCTACATGGTTATAGAATCCCTTTTTAGGATTCGGCTTTCTACGTGGTTATAGAATCCTTTTTAGGATTCGTCTTTCTACATGGTTATAGAATCCTTTTCAGGATTCGTCTTTCTATATGGTTATAGAATCCTTTTTAGGATTCGTCTTTCTACATGGTGATAGAATCCTTTTTAGGATTCGTCTTTCTACATGGTTATAGAACCTTTTTAGGATTCGTCTTTCTACATGGTTATAGAATCTTTTTCAGGATTCGTCTTTCTACATGGTTATAGAATCCTTTTTAGGATTCGTCTTTCTACATGGTTACAGAATCCTTTTTAGGATTCGTCTTTCTACGTGGTTATAGAATCCTTTTTAGGATTCGTCTCTCTACATGGTTATAGAATCCTTTTTAGGATTCGTTTTTCTATATGGTTATAGGATCGTTTTTAGGATTCGTCTTTCTACATGGGTACAGAATCCCTTTTTAGGACTCGTCTTTCTACGGGGTTATAGAATCCTTTTTAGGATTCGTCTTTCTACATGGCTACAGAATCCCTTTTTAGGAATCGTCTTTCTACATGGTTAGAGAATCCTTTTTTAGGATTCGTCTTTCTACGTGGTTATAGAATCCTTTTTTAGGATTCGTCTTTCTACATGGTTATAGAATCCCTTTTTAGGATTCGTCTTTCTACGTGGTTATAGAATCCTTTTTAGGATTCGTCTTTCTATATGGTTATAGAATCCTTTTTAGGATTCGTCTTTCTACATGGTGATAGAATCCTTTTTAGGATTCGTCTTTCTACATGGTTATAGAATCCTTTTTAAGGATTCGTCTTTCTACATGGTTATAGAATCCTTTTTAGGATTCGTCTTTCTACGTGGTTACAGGATCCCTTTGTAGGATTCGTCTTTCTACGTGGTTATAGAATCCCTTTGTATGATTCGTCTTTCTACATGGTTACAGAATCCTTTTTTAGGATTCGTCTTTCTACATGGTTACAGAATCCTTTTTAGGATTCGTCTTTCTATATGGTTATAGAATCCTTTTTAGGATTCGTCTTTCTACGTGGTTACAGAATCCCTTTTTAGGATTCGTCTTCCTACGTGGTTATAGAATCCCTTTTTTCGGATTCGTCTTTCTACATGGTTACAGAATCCTTTTTAGGATTCGTCTTTCTACATGGTTACAGAATCCCTTTTTAGGATTCCTCTTTCTATATGGTTACAGAATCCCTTTTTTAGGATTCATCTTTCTACATGGTTACAGAATCCTTTTTAGGATTCGTCTTTCTACATGGTTACAGAATCCCTTTTTAGGATTCGTCTTTCTACATGGTTACAGAATCTCTTTTTTAGGTTTGTCTTTCTACGTGGTTATAGAATTCTTTTTAGGATTCGTCTTTCTACATGGTTACAGAATCCCTTTTAGGATTCGTCTTTCTACATGGTTACAGAATTCCTTTTTAGGATTCGTCTTTCTACATGGTTACAGAATCCTTTTTTAGGATTCGTCTGTCTACATGGTTACAGAATCCTTTTTAGGATTCGTCTTTCTACATGGTTACAGAATCCCTTTTTAGGATTCGTCTTTCTACATGGTCGCAGAATCCTTTTTTTAGGATTCGTCTTTCTATATGGCTATATAATCCTTTTTAGGATTCGTCTTTCTACATGGTTACAGGATCCTTTTTAGGATTCGTCTTTTTACATGGTTATAGAATCCCTTTTTAGGATTCGTCTTTCTACATGGTTATATAATCCCTTTTTTAGGATTCGTCTTTCTACATGGTTACAGAATCCTTTTTAGGATTCGTCTTTCTACGTGGTTATAGAATCCTTTTTAGGATTCGTCTCTCTACATGGTTATAGAATCCTTTTTAGGATTCGTCTTTCTATATGGTTATAGGATCGTTTTTAGGATTCGTCTTTCTACATGGTTATAGAATCCCTTTTTAGGATTCGTCTGTCTACGTGGTTATAGAATCCTTTTTAGGATTCGTCTTTCTACATGGCTACAGAATCCCTTTTTTAGGATTCGTCTTTCTATATGGTTATAGGATCGTTTTTAGGATTCGTCTTTCTACATGGTTATAGAATCCCTTTTTAGGATTCGTCTGTCTACGTGGTTATAGAATCCTTTTTAGGATTCGTCTTTCTACATGGCTACAGAATCCCTTTTTTAGGATTCGTATTTCTACATGGTTATAGAATCCTTCTTTAGGATTCGTCTTTCTACGTGGTTATAGAATCCTTTTTAGGATTCGTCTTTCTACATGGTTATAGAATCCTTTTTAGGATTCGTCTTTCTACGTGGTTATAGAATCCTTTTTAGGATTCGTCTTTCTACATGGTTATAGAATCCTTTTTAGGATTCGTCTTTCTATATGGTTATAGAATCCTTTTTAGGATTCGTCTTTCTACATGGTTATAGAATCCTTTTTAGGATTCGTCTTTCTACATGGTTACAGAATCCTTTTTAAGATTCGTCTTTCTACGTGGTTATAGAATCCTTTTTAGGATTCGTCTTTCTACGTGGTTATAGAATCCTTTTTAGGATTCGTCTTTCTACGTGGTTATAGAATCCTTTTTAGGATTCGTCTTTCTACATGGTTACAGAATCCTTTTTAGGATTCGTCTTTCTACATGGTTACAGAATCCTTTTTAAGATTCGTCTTTCTACGTGGTTATAGAATCCTTTTTAGGATTCGTCTCTCTATATGGTTATAGGATCGTTGTTAGGATTCGTCTTTCTACATGGTTATAGAATCCCTTTTTAGGATTCGTCTTTCTACGTGGTTATAGAATCCTTTTTAGGATTCGTCTTTCTACATGGCTACAGAATCCCTTTTTTAGGATTCGTCTTTCTACATGGTTATAGAATCCTTTTTAGGATTCGTCTTTCTATATGGTTATAGAATCCTTTTTTAGGATTCGTCTTTCTACATGGTTATAGAATCCTTTTCAGGATTCGTCTTTCTACGTGGATACAGAATCCCTTTTTTAGGATTCGTCTTTCTACATGGCTACATAATCCCTTTTTTAGGATTCGTCTTTCTACATGGTTATAGAATCCTTTTTAGGATTCGTCTTTCTACATGGTTATAGAATCCTTTTTTAGGATTCGTCTTTCTACATGGTTATAGAATCCTTTTTAGGATTCGTCTTTCTACATGGTTACAGAATCCCTTTTTAGGACTCCTCTTTCTACATGGTTACAGAATCCCTTTTTTAGGATTCGTCTTTCTATATGGTTACAGAATCCCTTTTTTAGGATTCGTCTTTCTACATGGTTACAGAATCCTTTTTAGGATTCGTCTTTCTACATGGTTACAGAATCCCTTTTTAGGATTCGTCTTTCTACATGGTTACAGAATCTCTTTTTTAGGTTTGTCTTTCTACGTGGTTATAGAATCCTTTTTAGGATTCGTCTTTCTACATGGTTACAGAATCCCTTTTAGGATTCGTCTTTCTACATGGTTATAGAATCCTTTTTAGGATTCGTCTTTCTACATGGTGATAGAATCATTGGGGTGGTGGCGTTGCGGTATTCGGTTCTTGTCAGATCACCAAAGTTAAGCACGTCGAGCCCAGTTAGTCCTCGGATGGGTGACCGTCTGAGCGATCGATTCGGCCTCCCACGTTGTGTCCTTGGGCAAAGCACTTAACCCCGATTGTCCAAATGGGGGCACGATGACGCCGTGTACTGAGGCGTACTGCACGTCCATGGTGTGCATGTCTTCAACCAATCTAACCCCGCCTGTGCTGCAGTGCAGACTTACGATGTTGGGGAGCTGGCAGCTGCTCGTTGTTGCCCGGTGGTTCTCTCTGGGTACTCTGATTCCTCCACCCGTAAAACTGTCACGGTCATGATTAGCCATTGTGCCTAAGTATGTGACCTTAAACACCAATAAATAAATAAATAAATAAATAGAATCATTTTTAGGGTTCGTCTTTCTACGTGGTTATAGCGCTTATTTGCTTGACAAGATTCGAGTCATTCGAGCAATGCTTGTTCCAGTTACTGCTCAGTTGCTTATTTGCTCTATAAGATTCGAGCCTGTCGGGTAATATACCTGTTCCCGTCACTGCGCGCCTTTCTTTGAGATTTATTCTTAGGAAGCACAGATGCATTCTTTATACATAATAAAGATAACTATGTACATGAAAATATAGTCTATAGGGAATGGATCTAACTGGACGAAAGCAGAGGCCCAGACCAGAGATAGTTAAGACTAAATAAAATACTAGGTATAGTTAAGACTAAATAAAATACTAGGTTAACCAGATTAGGACGTGTGATAGGTAAAAAGAATCCAGGAATGGGTGAAGAAGATATAAAAAAGGAGGTTTGAGAAAGAATCAGAACCAATAAAGATGCTTCATTCAATTCGAACACATATAGCTTATGGCACAACATGCTACTCGTACTGGCAGGTTTCGGGAAGTGTTGGAAATAAAATTAAGTCCGTTCGGTTTTTTTTTTGTAATTGTCAGATTTATTTAGGTACCGTAATTAGATATATTCTTCAGCTCAATCGAAAACACACTCCTCTCTATCCTATTAGAGGACTTTCAGTTAAACTATAACCACGAAGGCAAGATGTCTCCTCCAGTAAACGAAATGGGTGACGGAAACACGTGTCATCCTAACCACATGCTCTACGCATGGCTCCTGACACCGCATATCAACATGGTGGGGCGTCAAAACATGGCCACCTACGTGTGCTACCATGACAATCCCACATGATGTAACATATCATGTGATTATGACATCACATAAGAGGTCCCCCAGAAAGGGACCGATCCATTGCGCTCTTACTACTCACGTGTCTGGATTGTTTTAGCTCAACAACATACTAACATTTCAAGAAATTAGACAAACTTTAATTTTCTGGCCATTGATTCCCCATGGCGTCACGGGTCAGTTCGGTCTTAATCATTGAGAATTTCTCAGATCGCAACTCATTTTTAGATTTGTTTTTTGTCGGAGAATATATTCTCAAAACATCGAGGATGAGATCACAATAGATAAGCTGATAATATATGCTCATCGTAAAGACGTTGTTTTGGATACAGGTGAAAACATGAATATTGAAATATTGCTGTGCACTAGGTCTATTGTTCAAAAAAGGCTATCACTAAAAAGTGTATACCGAGGACAAGTCCTTGCCCAGAATTGGTGTATACAGAAATCAATTATTCAAATATCCCATTAATGCCAAAGTGCTGACGAGATATTTTTATCTATGTGGCGTATAAACCCATCTTCTTTCGAATTAGTGAAAGAAAATCGTTTTTTTTTTCATTTTTCTGACTTATATCGTGAAAAAGGTCTTTAAAACACACTAAAAAGTGTGTACAGAGAGACCATTTGGTCAGTTTGTACACAGTACATGGAGGATGGATTATTGGTATTTACTTACGCGAGGTGGGTTTGACTGTTTGGCTTTCGAGTCATTTCATAGTTTGAAGTTAACCCTTTACCCAACGAATCGCCCGAATCCGCCCGCGTAATATGCAAAATCAGCAGTTGCAAAAATATTATTTTTCAAAAAATTTCAACAAAACCATATCATGTGACCCCTCGTTGGAACGAGCTCGTTCCAACGAGGGGTTACATGATATGGTTTTGTTGAAATTTTTTGAAAAATTTAAAAAATGATATTTAAAATAATAAATTTTAATATCGTCTGCGTTCGGTAAAGGGTTAAATAGATGTTTGCTTCGATTTTGATCTCTCTCTCTCTCTCAGAGAGAGTGAGACAGACGCGCAGACAGAGAGAGAGAGAGAGAGAGAGAGAGAGAAAGAGAGAGAGAGGGGGAGCGTGAGACTGCCGAGAGAGAGAGAGAGAGAGAGAGAGAGAGAGAGAGAGAGAGGGAGAGCGCGCATCACAACACGTATCTGTAATTATACTTCAATGAAGAAAGCGTCCGAATTCTGCATGCGCTAAACGGAAGGAAGAAGGACAGGACTAGAACGCTCTTTTTTCAATAATGTGGGAGCAGTAACATTAGAAATATACGAAACAAAATTACTACCGAAGTTTTCGGGTGTAACTCGTACCAGTTTCCTCTCAGAACTTGCCGAAGGTATAATATTTTTTACACCGCCCATCAAAATAAGAGACAAATCACGTGAGTCAATAGTCTTTCTGGATACACTTTTTAGTGTGTTTGAAAGACATTTTTCACGATATAAGTCAGAAAAATGAAAAAAATTGGATTTTCTTTCACAAATTCGAAAGAAGATGGGTTTATACGACATACAGATAAAAATACCTCGTCAACACCTTGGCGTAAATGGGATATTTGAATAATTGATTTCTGTATACACTAATTCCGGGCTCGGACTCGGCCTTGGTATACACATTTTAGTGATAGCCTTCAAAAAACAATATGTGAAGTTTCATAACTGTAGGTCAAGTGCGTACGAAGTAATCCGTGTCCCCGTTTTGGCTCTTTCAGCTCGAAAATGTCGAAAAGTTGATAAGTTTTTTTTTATTATCTTAGCTCTACAACATACTAAAACTTCATAAAAATCGGACGAATTTCCATTTTTTGACATTGACTCCTAAGACGTCATGGGACAGTTTGGAGATATCTGTTGATAATACCCTTAGATGGAAAAGGGAAATTAGATATCGTTTTTATTGAAGAATATGTTCCTCAAATTTCAGAACGATGAGTCTTAAAATGGGGCTGGAAATAAAAGATTAAGAAAAGCAAAGTGACTTTCAACTTCCCTGACTGGTATAAAAGACTTTAAATTTCCCTGAATGATATACTAATACTTTCAACTTCCCTGGATGAGATAATAATATTTTCAATTTCCCTGGATGAGATAGCAGACATTTCCATTTCCCCGAATGATACAACAAGACTGCCAACTTCCCTGAATGGTTTAATAAGACTTTCAACTTCCCTGGGTGATATAATAATACTTTCAATTTCCCCGGAGGGTATAATAAGACTTTGAACTTCCCTGGATGATATAATAATACTTTCAAATTCCCTGGATGATATAACAATACTTTGAACTTCTCTGAATGATATAATAATACTTTCAATTTCCCTGGAGGGTATAATAAGACTTTGAACTTCCCTGGATGACGCAACAAGATGTCAATTTGCCTGAATGATATAATTATACTTTCTATAGGGGTCCTATAACCCCACGTGCCACTATTTTAAGCGCTAAATGGTGGCTTTGCCAAGTCCGTTTTGGTAGTTTTGGTTGAGTTGGAGGGATTATCGGGGCGTTTGTGGTAATTAGAACACACCCTCCGAACATATCCCTGTTCTATTAAAGGGTTTTGGGTCACATAGTATACAAAATGGACGACAGTAACACGTATCACCCTAACAACACACACTGCGCATACACACTAGGACCACGTATCACTATGGGGAAGATGTCACAAGATGGCTCACGCTGGATACTATGACAACCAGACATGACGTACATGCCACGTGACTATGACGTCACATGGCGATATTGGGCTTGAAGTTTGTAAACAGTGTTCTATGATGTATGGGGACTGTCGCTCGATGGGATATGGAGAGGTATGTGCAAACTGTCAGGAAATCCTCCGCCTACTTGAGACAATTGTTAAGTTTGAGGGGGAGATTGCTGAGCTGAAGGGAAAACTTGGTAGGGCGGGGCTGTCTGGAGTTACGCCTGTGAAAGTGGCTTTCCGAGAAGGATGGAAGGTTGTCGGTGGTTCCAAGAGGAAACATGGGGGTAGAACCTTTGATGTGAATGAGGTAGGTGATGAGGTGGGGGCTGCTAGAAAAGTACGTAGGACAGATGAGGGGGGCCCAGGCCGGAGCAATGCTGTAAAGCGTTTGGCGTGGACTACCAAAAGTGGTAGGAAAGGGGGGCCAGAGAAGCAGGTAGATAGGGGTGTAAAGTCCAAAGGCAGTGGGGAGTGCAGCACCAGAAACAGATTTGATGTGCTCGATTCGGAAGAGACAGAGGAGGAGATTGAGGTAGTTGCAACAGATAGCAGCTTGGGGTCTAGGCCAGGAAAAAGGAGGAGGGATCCGGGGGAAGACCAGGGGAGTAGTCCAGGTAGCTCAGGGCATGGAAAGAGACGGAGGGACAAGGATAGGAGTAATCCTAGGTCAAAGATACCGATACCGATATTGAGTCCGAGTGGGGCTGTTGGAGAGGAAGAGGACGCTGTAAACAATAGGAGACTAGAGGAGATAAATAGGGCGAGGTCCAAAAGTAAGTTGGTGGCTGCGGGAAGTAGCATAGTTCGGGGGATCGACAAGGTTGTCTGTGGTCCGGACAGTAAAAATAGAACAGTTCTGTGCTTTCCGGGGGCTAAAGTGGAGGACCTGAGGGATAGAGTGGACGGTATTGTAGCTGGGTCGGGGCCTGATCCGGTAGTGGTATTACATGTGGGGTCCAATAACATCAGGGAGAGGAAATCAGTTCGTTTGGTGGACACATACAAGGACCTAATTAGTAAGCTACTTAGCAGGAATGCTCGGATCATCGTTTCAGGGGTGCTCCCCGTTATGGGTGGTGGGAATGAGAGGAACTCGCGGATTATGGCACTAAACGAGGAGCTGGAAGAGCACTGCAAAGACTTGGGAGTACATTTCATTGACCACTGGGATTCATTCTGGGGACAAGGAGAGTTGTATGGGCGAGACGGATTGCATTTAAGTAGGATGGGTACAGACCTGTTGGGCCAAAAAATCTTACAGGTGGCTGGGCCTTTTTTGGAGAAAAGGGGGGTAGGGGACCACAGCCGGTAACCCAGAGTGGCACAAATGCTGGGAACATGGGAAGAACAACAAACATGCACAATACAGGGACATACCAGGGTTATAATAATGTGCCAGTGATGACAAAAAAACAAAGATTCATTAAGTTTGGGTACTGCAACATCCAGGGTCTGCACAAGAAAGTAAGCGAAATATCAACAATGATGGACGAAGGAGACTTCGATATAATGGGTCTAAGTGAGACGTGGATACGACGGGATGAGCGGGTTGATCAGATGAAGGGTTGCGTGTGGATAGGAGCTGGGCGAACTGAGGGTCAGAAACGGGGTGGGGGTGTTGGCATCTACGCTAAAGAGGAACTACAGCCCTCATTGATTACAGATCTCACAGAAGCAAGGACTCAGATTCCAGTATCCAACGAAATAGTCTGGGCAAAAATCAAGTTAGGAAACAGGAGTGTTGCCGTTGGTGTTGTATACTTAGCAGTGGAGGGAAGTAAGCCCGAGTGGAATGATTCAATATATACAACTCTTAGATCGAATATCACAGAGCTTGGGAGCAGAGGGTTCAGTATTGTCCTAATGGGGGACTTCAATGGGCACATCGGGGATAAGGAGGAGGGCATACAGGGAGGTGATAGGAAAATTAACACGAATGGGAGGAAGATGTTGGACCTATCAAAAGAGCTTGGTTTAAAGATCCTGAACAGGGATGCGAAATGTAAGGGTAAATGGACCTGGGAGAGGAACGATAAGAAAACAATAATTGATTATATACTCACTGACATTAGCGTATGGAGGGAGGTTATAGATGTAGAAATAGATGACGAGGGAAAAAATGACTTGGGTAGTGATCACAACCTGATAACAGTTAAGATTATGGGCAAAAAGACGAATAGAGACAGAAATACCTTCAAGGAAGTTTGGGGACTAAAACAAGGAGCCGACTGGAAGCAGTTTCGGGAAAAACTAAAACCAAATCTTGAATGTATACCTAGGGATGCAAATGTCCAGAGTATTTCAGATGGCATAGTAAATAGCCTAACAGAGGCAGGGAAGGAGTGTATAGGAAGGGTGAGGGTCCCAACGAGAGAGCTTGGATACAGGGTTAACGAGGGACTGAAAAAGGCTATAAAAGAAAGGAAGGTAAAATGCGCTGCTTACAGAAGAAGTAGGAAGCTTAAAGGGGTGGATAACAATGACACGAGACTAATGAAAGGAGAATATGAACTGGCACGGAAAAAGGTGAATGAGATAAAGAATAATAATAGGAAGGAGCGCAATTGCAGTCTTGCCA
This sequence comes from Pictodentalium vernedei, assembly GCA_031216915.1. NCBI lineage: Eukaryota > Metazoa > Mollusca > Scaphopoda > Dentaliida > Dentaliidae > Pictodentalium > Pictodentalium vernedei. The sequence continues at coordinate 25,111,872 of CM062290.1, read as the reverse complement.
GAACAATAAAGAAAACGGGGGGTTCGAGCTCAAACGTATTTTGGAACTGGGTAAATAAACGGGGGAAAAGTAGTGTGCAGAGTATCAAAGTGGATGGGGAAAGTACAGAAGATAAAGGCCGTATCGCTTCAGAGTTAGTCAAGCACTGGGAAAAGATAAACGATAGGCGATGGGGCAGTGGGTCCCCACCAAAAAGAAATACACTGGTGGAGGAGAACCTATCCAATCGTGTATGTAGCGAAATAACGGCAGAAGAAGTGCGGAACGTGGTCTCGAAATTAAAAAATGGTAAAGCGGGAGGGACTGATGAAATTCCGAACGAATTCCTCAAAAATGGAGGGGAGGCACTTATTGAAGTCCTGACAAACCTTTTTAACCTGGCTCTGCGAAAGCAAGAGGTCCCCAGAGAGTGGAGGGAAAGTAAGGTGTCGTTCATACACAAAAAGGGGGATAAGGAAGTTCTAGATAACTATAGGGGGATATCAGTTAGTAGTAACATCGGAAAAGTATTCTGTAAGGTCATATACGGTAGACTAGAGGAAGTTATTGAAGAGAAAGGTTTTTTAGGAGAAATTCAAAATGGTTTCAGGAAAGGACGAAGAGTCACTGATCACCTATTTACACTCACCCAACTGATAGAATCAACAAAGGCTGAAAAGAAAAAGATGTTTCTGGCATTTCTAGATGTGAAAAAAGCGTACGACCGAGTGTGGAGGGAAGGTATGTGGCGAAAGCTCGAGGGCATCGGACTGGGGGGTGACTTTGTGGGAATCATGAAAGCACTGTATACAGATGTGCAAAGCCAACTCAGTCTAGGGAGTATCACTACAAAACGAGTCCCTATGGATATAGGCCTCAAGCAGGGGTGTATCTTTTCACCGATTTTGTTTGCATTGTATGTTAAAGATTTAGGGGACGAACTAATTCAGAGTGCGGAGGGGGTAAATGTTGGAGACATAAAGATACCAGGCTTATTCTTTGCGGACGACATGGTGTTAATGTCTAGAACTGAACAGGGGCTAGAGAAACTGCTGGAAATTGTTGGTAGATATGGGAACACTTGGCGGCTCGAACTAAATGAAAATAAAAGCAAGGTAATACCCGTTGGACGCAAGGTAGATATGACGAAGAGATGGAGAGTGGGGGAGTTCTCAATCCCCGAAGGGGAAAGCAAACAAATCACTGTAGGAGAAACGGGAGAGTATGAGTATCTAGGGGTAAGCATAAATATAACGGGAAGAGGGGTGTACAGAAATTACTCAGCCAAACTGATTCTGAAGGGGAAAAGAATTCTGAACCAACTAAAACTTTTAGGGAAAAATAGTTTCAACAAGGTCTTTGTGGGGAAAACACTGTGGGAGAGGGTGGGTTTACCAAGTATAACGTATGGCACGGACGTGATTCCATTAAACCAAACCGTTATTAAGAAGTTGGAAAATACTCAAAATGATGCCGGCAGATGGATAACAGGGTCGAGTAATGCTGCAGCTTTGGAAGCAGTAAGGGGGGAGCTTGGGTGGATGAAAATCAAGGACAGGGTAGATTTGGGAAAACTGTGTTACTTTAACTACTTGAGAAACCTGCCTGACAACCGGTGGTGCAAATTGATGCTCGATACCATTTGGAATTCTAATATAGAAACGGGGTGGTCAAAACATGTGAGGGAACTAATGGACGATTACTCTATAGAGGTCACAAACATAGAAGTAGGAATGAAAGAAGGCAAAAGGTTTGTCAAAGAGAGAGTCATGGAAGATTGCAATCGAAACTGGCGAGCAGGGGTTAGCGTGAAAAGATCACTGCAGGGGTTACAATATAAAGAAAAGCCAGCTTTTGAGAAGTACCTAGATGGCACCTTTGGAGGGTCACTGCTGTTCAAACTGAGATCAAGATCACTGGAGCTTCGGGGAAAAATTGGGAGAGATGGGGAAAAGGGATGCCAAATGTGCCACTCTGGAGTAGTGGAGACCCTGGGACATTTTCTCTTGGAATGCCCACAGTATATACCTCATAGAATAAAATTTACTGGAAGAATAATGCAGAAGTGGGGTGAAGAAACAAAGGATAGATGGCTGAAGGGGGACACGAGGGAGAGGGTAGGAATGCTTATTGAAGAAATTGAAAAAGAGGAAGTGAGGGACACTATTAAGCAGTTTATATCTGAATGCTGGGAGGAGAGGAGGGGAAGAGGGGGTGGGGTGCAGGGGGAATGATGGCCTTCTCTTATGAGGACCGCGACAAATCAGCGGCTGGCCAAAGAGTTATTATTATTATTATATGAGATGCCCCATGAGATCTCCGAGTATGGGCCGATTGCTACATCTCCTACTACTGGGGACTGGTGCCAGTCTTAACTACGACCCTCCGGACTCCGGACTCCCTGAAACCCCACACAATGGCCTTTCAATTGTCACACACCCCCAATAAAATTTGAGTAGGTCGCCACCTATTTTAGAATCTTGGCAAGCGCCTATGTTCAATCCTGGCAAAAATGTCCCGAATAGAAAATTATTGGGGGAGTGTCAACCCCGAAGTCGCCACCTAGCAACGGCCCTAGCGACTCCCTGATGCCCCTGTGATCGGAAAAAGAACATTTACCATAATGGGTTCTCATTTCACAAAGCAAACACGAATCTCGCTACGAAAAAAATAAATCTTTCTGATTTCGAAACCTGGCCTCGGTCATTCAATTCTGTGAGCAATTGTCCCACGGAAAGGACACAACCGGCTGGTGTGTATAATGATACATACAAGACGGCGCGCACCAGAATGACCTAATTGTTTTTGTTGGCACACATACTGACTGGAACTGAATAAAAATATTCCTCGTTCTGTTCCAGCCGTGGGTTAAGTCATTAACGAGTTTAAAATAGAAAATTGATTGTAACATGTAAATGTGAAACAAATACAAGCTTTTAGCTTTAAGCACAGACATGAAATGACATCAAAATAGCGGTCCTGTCACTTTCATATCAATTTTCAATAGAAAGTTAGAAAGCTCTGTAGTCCATAGTGTTAAATACAAATGTGCACATATTCCATCACATTCTGCTTATCGTGCATGAAAATAATTATATGTTCCAACCAAATACAATACCTCGTAATACATGTGAATGGCATAATCTAGAGTCGGGAAATGTAAATATAATGTAATTACGTGTACCTATCAAATAATTCGTACTACATGTACATGCCATAAACTAGAGGAGCGTGAGGTAAATCGTCGCCTGAGTGCTGGAATGTCCTATGTCCCCGTTGGGACATAGGACATTCTAGCACTCACTCGACGAAATATAATATAATTACGTGTACCTATCAAATAACTCGTACTACATCTAAACAACATGAACTCGAGGAGGGTGAGGTAAACATAATATATGTATGTGTACCTATCAAAAAACTCTTAATTCATCTAAATGACGTGAACTAGAGGAGGGTGATGTAAATATAATATAATTATGTGTACCTATCAAATATCTATTAATACATCTAAATGACATGAACTAGAGGAGGGTGATGTAAATATAATATAATTATGTGTACCTATCAAATAACTATTAATACATCTAAATGACATGAACTAGAGGAGGGTGATGTAAATATAATATAATTATGTGTACCTATCAAATAACTATTAATACATCTAAATGACATGAACTAGAGGAGGGTGATGTAAATATAATATAATTATGTGTACCTATCAAATAACTCTTAATACATCTAAATGACATGAACTAGAGGTGATGTAAATATAATATAATTATGTGTACCTATCAAATAACTATTAATACATCTAAATGACATGAACTAGAGGAGGGTGATGTAAATATAATATAATTATGTGTACCTATCAAATAACTCTTAATACATGTAAATGACATGAACTAGAGGCGGGTGATGGAAATATAATATAATTATGTGTACCTAACCTATCAAATAACTCTTAATACATGTAAATGACATGAACTAGAGGCGGGTGATGTAAATATAATATAATTATGTGTACCTAACCTATCAAATAACTCTTAATACATGTAAATGACATGAACTAGAGGCGGGTGATGTAAATATAATATAATTATGTGTACCTATCAAATAACTCTTAATACATCTGAATGACATGAACTAGAGGCGGGTGATGTAAATATAATATAATTATGTGTACCTGTCAAATAACTCTTAATACATGTAAATGACATGAACTAGAGGCGGGTGATGTAAATATAATATAATTATGTGTACCTATCAAATAACTCGTAATACATCTGAATGACATGAACTATAGGCGGGTGATGTAAATATAATATAATTATGTGTACCTATCAAAGAACTCTTAATACATCTAAATGACATGAACTAGAGGCGGGTGATGTAAATATAATATAATTATGTGTACCTATCAAATAACTATTAATACATCTAAATGACATGAACTAGAGGCGGGTGATGTAAATATAATATAATTATGTGTACCTATCAAATAACTATTAATACATCTGAATGACATGAACTAGAGGAGGGTGATGTAAATATAATATAAGTATGTGTACCTACCAAATAACTATTAATACATCTGAATGACATGAACTAGAGGAGGGTGATGTAAATATAATATAATTACGTGTACCTATCAAATAACTCGTACTACATCTAAACGACATGAACTCGAGGAGGGTGAGGTAAACATAATATATGTATGTGTACCTATCAAATAACTCTTAATACATCTAAATGACAGGAACTAGAGGCGGGTGATGTAAATATAATATAATTATGTGTACCTATCAAATAACTATTAATACATCTAAATGACATGAACTAGAGGCGGGTGATGCAAATATAATATAATTATGTGTACCTATCAAATAACTATTAATACATATAAATAACATAAACTAAAGGAGGGTGGGTGAGGTAAAGATTATATAATTATATGTACACATCAAATAGACACGAACTAGAAGGGGATGAGGTAAATATATAGAGGATATTCACGAAAATTTGATGAATACCGAAAATATCTCGTGAGTGGCTACAAAGAAATATGAGGATCTTCACGAGCGACGCAGAAAATTTTCGTGAATTTTCTTTTTATTTAATGCTCTACGACTACAAACTCTCCAATTTGTGGCCTTTATTTGCCATTAAGGCGCAAAATTTATGTGCCGAACCGGCGTCCATACAAAAATTACAACAACCAAAATCCAACCATTGGAATGTGTGAATATCCGCACAAAAAGTAGTCCCGTCTTATTTCTCCCCTAACTTTACGATTTACCAAGGCTGGCGAATTGAAATAATCGCAATGTGTTTCGAAGAAATAGAACAATAACAAAAAACACCACTTTCTTATTTTCAATAACAAGACACATCATTTTATTTTTTTTTGAACTCAATGCACTGAAGACGTGTGAAGTTGAACTGAAGAAATTTGAAAGTGATTTCGGCTTTTCGCTGGAAGGTGAATGAGAAAGTCAAACTTTGAAACCGCTGATTTAATGAATTGATTTAGTCACTGTCACTATCAATTATTCGAATTCGTTTGTATTTGGGACTCTGGAATTCATTACTGATGTGCTGACTCGTTTAAAGTACATGTGATTCGTCATCCGAACCTACGATGAAATATCGATTTCTAAATATCATTTTGATATTTCGTTTTGCCGACCGACAGGGGAATATGACTTAATTTTTCAGCGTGAATTGATGCCTGAGCATTAAATAAAATATAATTATTTGTACCTATCAAATAACCCTTAATACATGTAAATGACATAAACTAGAGGCGGGTGATGTAAATATAATATAAATATGTGCACCTATCAAATAACTCTTAATACATTTAAAAACATAAAATAAAGGAGAATGAGGTAAAGATAATATAATTATGTGTACCTATCAAATAACTCTTAATACATCTAAATGACATAAACTAGAGGCGGGTGATGTAAATATAATATAATTATGTGTACCTATCAAATAACTCTTAATTCATCTAAATGACATAAACTAGAGGCGGGTGATGTAAATATAATATAATTATGTGTACCTATCAAATAACTCTTAATACATCTAAATGACATGAACTAGAGGAGGGTGAGGTAAACATAATATAATTATGTGTACCTATCAAAAAACTCTTAATACATCTAAATGACATAAACTAGAGGCGGGTGATGTAAATATAATATAAGTATGTGTACCTATCAAATAACTCTTAATATATCTAAATGACATGAACTAGAGGCGGGTGATGTAAATATAATATAATTATGTGTACCTATCAAATAACTCTTAATACATCTAAATGACATGAACTAGAGGAGGGTGAGGTAAACATAATATAATTATGTGTACCTATCAAATAACTCTTAATACATCTAAATGACATAAACTAGAGGCGGGTGAGGTAAACATAATATAATTATGTGTGCCTGTCAAATAACTATTAATACATCTAAATGACATAAACTGGAGGAAGCCTTCGAGCCAGCAAAACACTCCTATGCAATCGAACACTTCTTCTGAGAGACTTTCGAGCCAGTAAACACCCCTATACTACCGAACACTTCAGACGGACTTTCGAGCCAGTAAAACACCCATATACTTTCAAGTGCTTCTTCAGGGGGGCCTTTCAAGCAAGTAAAACACCTCTATACTATCGAACAGTTCTCCTGGGGCATTCGAGCCAGTAAAACACTCCTATACCATTCAACACTTCTACTGGGGCCTTTCGAAGCACACCTTTTAACGCCATAAAGCACCGCAGCTCACCTTCAGCAACCCGCGAGTACCTATACTTAATGCTCAGATGGCTTTTCAACTTTGAAGATAGTGCGTACCCTATCTCTAATATCTGATTGAAAGCTTTTCGTTCGAATGCAGCGCGTAGCCTGTGTTTGACACCCAGATGGTATATCCACTCTCAAGCCGCGCGTACCCTATATTTACCACGTTTATGGAATCTTAACGCACGAAGGGCGCGCGTTCTTTTTTTTGACATGTCCATATTCAAAAGCTGTGCATGCCCTAAGTTTAACACTTAGGTGGCATATTCACGCTCCAAAGCAGCGCGTAATCCTAGTTTAATACCAAGATGCCATCACCACACCGAAATGTCGTCCGTCCCCTGTATTTAAGGCCTAGATGGCATCTTCATCGTCCAAGGCAGCCCGTATCCTATATGTGATGTACGTATAGCATCTCGAAGCTCAAAAGCTGTGCGTACCCTATGTTTAAGACCCGGATGGAGCATACACGCTTGAAGGGCACGCGTATCTAATGTTTAACACCAGCAGGCGTCTTAACGCTCGAATAACACGAACCCTGTGCTTAACACCCAGATGGCATGTCCACGCTCGAAGGCCGCTCGTACTCAATGTTGAATACCTAGATGTCATCTCCACACTCGAAGGCCGACCGTACCTTTTATTTAATATCCAGATGACATTTCCATTGTGGAAGGCCGAACGGACTCTATATATTTACTACGCTTATGGTATTTCAACGCTCGAAGGCCGTGTGTATCCTATGTTTGACGTCAAGATGGCATATCCATATTTCAAGGCTGTGCGTAGCCGGTGTTTCACAACCAGATTGCATATGCACGCTCGAAGGCAGTGGGCATCCTACGTTTAACACCCAGATGCCATTTCCACGTCGGGGGTCGCGCGTCCCCTATATGCAATGCCCAGATGACACCCCCCAGTATCAAAAGCCACGTGTATCATATATCGATTGTGCTTATAACATATCAACGCTAAAAGGTCGCACGTACTCTATGTTTAAGGCCCGGTTGGAATCTCCATGCTCAAAGGCCACGCGTACTCTTTGAGCGTACAGCTCAAATGTTCCAGTATCGGTTCAAATTTGAATTTAAAATCATGAGTACATGGGTGTGGAATGGACTCGGGCATATGTGAAGGTTCTGTCTGCAAGTTTACCCCTCCTCTGGATGTTGAGTCGTCTCAATTATGTGTGGAGGATTGTGAGAAGGCTTACAGAGGGCATGGGGAATTGGCTCAATGAAGTGTGAAGATTTGTCATCAAATTTCCACCTTCTGTGGATATGGCTTAGTGATGTGTTAATTAGTACTGAAATGGTTAACCGGATAATCGTTTTGAAACCAGTTATCTCCCTAACCGATTAGAAAAACCGTCAACCGGTTATCCGAAATATCGATAGTGATCGCCATTCCACGTTTAAAACGTAGTAAAACTGCCGCTTCTCCTTTGTGAGAGATTACACATCGAAGCCGCGTTGTGTATATTGAGAAATAATCGGCTTTGGCGTTCAAGACTTCGTTAATGATCGGCAGTTTCCGTGAATAATGAGTAATCGCAGAAACTATTCCATAGCGTGTTTTCAAACGAACGTTGTCGAGTCCTCGACAACGTTCTTTTGTATACACACTACGGAATGGTTTGAAAATACTACTTTCCAATTCCTACAGTTTTGATGCCATATTCGGTGAAATAATGGCACCGGATAACCGGATATTATCCGGTTATAGCTCTTGGTTAGTCGGTTACGAAAATGAGCCAACCGTTTCAGCCCAAGTGTTAATGTTTGTCGACACGTTTACAACCGCTCTGGATGTTGAGTCGTCTCAGTATGGTGTGAAGGCTTGTCAACAAATTTACACCCCCCGTGTATATGAAATTGACTCAGTTAATGTTTGTCGATATATGTATAACTGCTTGAAAATGAATGTTGAGTGGTCTGAGTTATGTGTTAATGTTTGTCGACACGTTTACAACTGCTCTGGATGTTGAGTCGTCTCAGTTATGTGTTAATGTGTGTCAACATGTTTACAATTGCTCTGAATATTGAGTCGTCTCAGTTATGTGTTAATGTTTGTCGACACGTTTACAACTGCTCTGAATGTTGAGTGGTCTGAGTTATGTGTTAATGTTTGTCGACACGTTTACAACTGATCTGGGTGTTGAGTCGTCTCAGTTATGTGTTAATGTTTGTCGACACGTTTACAACTGCTCTGGATGTTGAGTCGTCTCAGTTATGTGTTAATGTTTGTCGACATTTTTACAACTCGTCCCTTGGGTTCCAATGTGTTCTATGTGCCAGTAGGCACATAGAACACATTGTAACTCAAGAGACGAACTGCTCTGGATGCTGAGTTGTCTGAGTTATGTGTTGATGTTTGTCGACACGTTTACAACTACTCTGGATGTTGAGTTGTCTGAGTTATGTGAATTATGTGTTAATGTCTGTCGACATGTTTACAACTGCTCTGGATGTTGAGTCGTCTCAGTTATGCGTGAAGGTTTGCCAACAAATTTACACCCTCGACTGTATGGAATGCGCTCAGTCATGACTGTGTTAATGTTTGTCGATATATTTATAACTTCTTCAAAATGAATGTTGAGTCGTCTCAGCTATGCGTTAATGTTTGTCAAGAGACGAACTGCTCTGGAGGTTGAGTTGTCTGAGTTATGTGTTAATGTTTGTCAACATGTTTACAACTACTCTGAATGTTCAGTCGTCTCAGTTATGTGTGGAGGATTGTGGGAAGGTTTACAGTGGAGACAGGGTATATTTTTAAGCCATTAAAATGGCGAAAGAAACGTTCAAGTATGGACGTATGAGTTTATGGAGATTTGCCCGTCTTTTATCAAACTAGAAATTTTTTCACCTTCACAAAATAATTCATTTTACATCTTTTACAACATGTTAGTATTTTATTAGGTTTGCATGTTGCAATTGCTCCTGGAAAATCTGGTCAGCAAATCATCCAGGTCTCTAGAATTATTTATTTATTTATTTATTTATTTATTTATTTATTTTATTTATTTATTTATTTATTTATTTATTTATTTATTTATTTATTTATTTATTTATTTATTTATTGTAGTTCAGCAAGTCATTCGGCAGCCAGGGTCAACTCGCGTCGGACAGTTTTACAGGTCTGCGGGAGGGAGCCTGAGAACCCGGAGAGAACCACCGTGTACCGGCGAGCAACTGTCAGGCACTTCAACTACTAACTTCGCACAAGCAACATCAGCATTGGTTAGAATTATCAGTTTCAAATCAATGCATATAATGCATATGTGTTATTTGTGAATATCAAATACGTCTTTCATGTTTAATCAGGGCAAGTTGCTGACCATAAAATTTCATTCACAGGCGTCACTAAGGGGGTCCAGGTGGGGATTTGACACCCCCCTCCCCCATTTCCAGTCGCAACATTTTTGTCTAGATTGGAGAGAGCCCAGTGGCTCAGTGGTTACCGCATTGAACTTCAAACAGAGAGGTCCACGGTGCGATCACCACCAGGGGTAACTGCGTCGCGTCCTTGGGCAAGGCACTTAATCCCGATTACCCACTTGGGGGCACCGTGTACTAAGGCGTAATGCACCTATCTTCTAACCCTGCTTGTGTGGAGTTAGTACATGGGGGAGTCTGACAGTTGGTCGCCGTTGCTCGGTGGTTTTCTCCGGGTACTCCGGCTTCCTCCACCCTTAAAACTGTCCGAAAGTGTCGTTAAATCCCAATATATAAATAAGTCTCGATTGGAGGCGTAGATATAGATTCGCCCCTACTTTGGTTATCATGTACTTTACTGCACGACTGAGACTTAGTACTTGGATTAACCCTTTACCTAACGAATCGCCCGCCATCCGCCCGCGTAATATGCAAATTCGTCAGTTGAAAAAATATTATTTTTCAAAAAGTTTCAACAAAACCATATCATGTGACCCCTAATTGGAACGAGCTCGTCCCAACGAGGGGTCACATGATATGGTTTTAGTTTAAACAATATTTTATTTCTTTAATTTGACAGAATATTATGATACATTTCATCAAGATACCTAAATGTGAAAGAGGAAAGAGGATTCAGCAGCAAGCTATAGCTTATGTAAGCTGTCTTCTTGTAACAAATTACTCACACGAAGCAACATTACGAAGGAAGTTCAAACACAAACGATGAACAAACGATGAAGATGTGGAAATAAATTATCATACACGGGCTGAACATAACAGAAAAGAGTACGAGATATAATAAAATGAGAGAGAGTGAGGAAAGGAATGTAGAGTGAAGGTATGAAGAAGGATATGGTTTTGTTGAAATTTTTTGAAAACTATAAGAAAATGATATTTAAAATAATAAATTTTGATATCGTCTGCGTTGGGTAAAGGGCTAATGTCATACAGCAGTCGGTCATATAAAAAGAAGCCTGTGATACCCGAACCGAGCTACTGGTCCTCCCAGCAAGACCAGTTTGGAATACCGGTCCGGTATACTTTATCCATCACTCTTTGAACCCGAGAAGCCAATTTTCCTGCCCTGAAAACAGTCAGGTCATAATTTCATTAAGTAGGATGGTGTCAATTGAATGTGTGGGGTAGTCTAATCAATATTTTCAACGTGCAGCCCTAAGGCTGCACGTTGAAAATATTAATTGGTCTACCCCAAATACTGAATATAGACTTTTCCAACCGCAGCCATTGAAGTGACATGGGAGATACCATCTCAGTGTTAGTGGGGCTGTCCCAGTGCCTGATTCAGAAGCTTCAAAAAGTTCAGAATACTGCTGCTAGGATAATTACTGGTACCAAACGCTCTGAACACATAACACCTGTTTTAAGACAACTACATTGGCTTCCAGTTAAACAGAGAATTGATTTCAAAATATTGATCTTAGTATTCAAATGTATCCACAAACTGGCTCCAGTTTACCTGCAAGAGCTCATCACTGTATATAAACCAACACGCAGTCTCAGATCTAAAAACCAAATTCAACTAGTTGTACCTTTTAGCAGACCAAATCAGGCTCATGATCGTGTGATCTCCATCGTGGGTCCCAGATTGTGCAATTCCCTGCCAATTGGTGTCAGAATTTCAGAAACTCTCGATGTCTTCAAAAGAAATCTTAAAACTTTCCTATTCACTGAAGCATTCTCCCGAACCTCTGTAAGAGGCAACCAAAACATATGTGACTCTTTATTTCAGAAAAGTGTATTTATTTCTGTCAAGCGTTTTAGAGCACTATTTGTGGTTTTGCGCTCTAGAAAATAAATTATTATTATTATTATTATTAAATAAAAAGTTGCGTCACAACTACGACATGAATATTTTATTTATCAACAAGTTTCGATGAAAGCATGCCTTGATGATGCAGTTTGAATATTTATCTGTCGGTCTTGAGCCGAATATTTTATTAGTAGGTCTTGAGCGTGAATATGGTATCTAGGTGTTAAACACAGGGCGTGCATAGCTTTAGAACATAAGACACGCGCGGCCTTCGTGCGTTAAGATTCCATAAGCGCGGTAAATATTGGGCACGCGCGGCCCTCGAGAGTGGAGATATCATCTGCGTGGCAAACATAAGGTACGCGCTGCATTCGAGGGAGAAGATTCCAATCAGATCTTAGAAATAGGGTACGCACGATCTTCAAGATATGGGAGAGCGCTGCTCAGTGGTTGACTATTGGGCTTCTATGCTAGAGGTTCCCACCCGGGACGACCCGCGTTGTGTCCTTGGGTAAGGCACTTTATCACGGCTGCCTACATGGGGGCACGATGCTGTCTTGTATTAAGGCGTACTGCACGTCGATGGTGCACATGCCTTCAACCGATGTTACCCTGCTTGAGCGGAGCGTGAACAGAGTTAGAATGTTGAGGAGCTGACAGTTGCTCGTCGATGCTCGGTGGTTCTCTCTTGGCACTGCGACTTCCTACACCCGCAAAACTGTCACGGTCACGATTAGCCATTGTGCATAAGTATGTGACCTTAAACGCAAATAAATAATAAACAAATATAAATAATCTTCAAGGTGGGACAAGACCCGCCCCATTCGATCATCTTCGCGACGCCCCGATTTCACCTCTTCGAGTGCAATAGTTCTGCATCGTTCTTGAAATTTCAATATTTTTTCAATCCCCCAAAATAATAGATACCTCTACCCCCAGTCACAATAAATTTGGATAAATTATAAATACGTACCTGCAAATAAAAAAAATTTTCTGTGTGTTGGAAAATCCGTACAGCACAAATTCATTCGTTATTATGATATGTCTGGGAATATTATTGCGTGCAGTTCACGTTGAATAAAACGAAAAGAATCTACGACATCAGTTATATGGATAATGGATCGATGGGTTTATCTTTCTCATTGAAAAATCTAATACTTTTTGTGGCTGTATTGAAAATCTACTGTATGCAATTAAGTTCACCTGTGTGAAGTGGGACTCTAGTGCTTATTAATTTGACCAAACATTGTTTTCAGATGTTTTTTGTTCTATTATCTTTGTGGTGCTTCCTTCCGTATGAAGCAGAAGCTTTCAAAGCAGCGGATGCTGAGTAGATAATTACCGAGACGCTCCGACTTCTAAAGGCAAACGCCTGTTATCCGACTTGCAGCTTCATGCTTAGACTCCTATAATCAAACGCCCCTTATTTTAAAGAGCTTGGACACCCCGCAGAATGATGCAGGCCAATGGATAAAGGGTCGCGTAATGCCGCGGCACGGGTGGATGAGGATTAAGGACAGGATAGACTTACTGAGACTCTGCTATCTTAACTATTCGGTAAATCTCCCTGGCAGCCGATGATGTAAATATTCCAGAATATTTGGAATTAAAACATAAATACAGGATGTACAGACAAGTGAGTGAGTTAACCCTTTACCTAACATGAAAAGCAGACGACACTTCCCCCCAAAAATCTTGAATAACTAAATTGTTTCATTTTTTGTCTCAAAAACATAGGTTATGACCCCTCATTGGAACGAGCTCGTTCCAACGAGGGGTCATAACCTATGTTTTTGAGAAAAAAAATGAAAAAATAATTAAAATTAATTGACGATTTTTGAGAATGGCGCTGGCCGGTTTTGGTCGTTACGTTGGGTAAAGGGTTATTTGAGAACTATTCAGTGGGGATCTCGGTCTTATAAGTTGGCACAAACCAGGGTTAAAAATCGTCAGAGGAAGAGTAATAGCGGATTGGAACCGGAATTGACGAGAGGGAGGAGGGGGGGGGGGGGGGGGGTCAAAGCAAAGAGGTCTCTGGGTGGCCTGCGTGATAAAGATAAACTAGGTTTTGAAGAGTACCTTGATGGTACCTTTGGTGGGTCACTTTTGTTCAAGATGCGGCTGCGGTCGCTGGAGCTTAGGGGAAAGCTGGGAAAGACAATGAAAAGGGGTGTCAAATGTGTAATTTAGGCGATCCTGAAACACTTTCTGTTAAAATGTCCAAGATACCAGTCTAACAGAATAAGATTATGATGGGGAAGTGGGATGGGAGAATGAAGAGCATGTGGTTAGTGGGTGACACAAAGGAGAGGGTTAGCATGTTTATCGGAGAGACTGGGAAGAATGGAGTACGGGATGTCATCAAGCAGTTCGTCTCAGAGTGTTGGGAGGAGAGAAGAGGCGTGTGGATAAGGAGACATTTGGGAGAACATGGCCAATCATGGCCTTGTCATCCGAGAACCGCGACAAATCAGCGGCCGGCCAAAGTGTTATTATCATCCGACATGTAGCCAAAATGCCTCAACCATGACCTGAAAAATTGTATTTTATGCGTTTCTTCTTTGTTTCTTATCCTCCTTTTAAAGAGCAACTACATTAATATACCGTGCCAACGGGGTGATCTGGCGGTAATACAATGGGAGCCGTTTTGGAGAAGGTGTGGGTCATGCAAATCTAAATTTTAACTCGAGTCTAACTAATTTGGCAACGGATATCGAACAGAATGCAATCATGAATCCGGAATCACAATAGAGTAATTTAGGTGTAGAGCGTGCTCTGTGATTTCTCAACAAATTAACAACCAACTTTTTGACTGTTCGTTAACGAATTGAGCGGACTACACGCGGACATTTCCAGCCACTGAGACGTTCTTCTTCACTTGAACAGAACACAGTGCAGTGGCATAGTTCCCTGGTGATGACTACGCCTGGACAGTGTCCAATGGAGTGATATAGTTCCTGTCGTGACTTTGGCGCTGACTACACCCAGATCCCAAATGTTGGCCAATGGAGCTTATAGTTCCTGCTGAGGCTTGGCGTTGACTACCCCTGAACAGTGCCCTGTGGAGTGGTATATTCTTTGGAGCTCACTACGTATGGACAGTGCTCAATAGGGTGGTATAATTCCTTGAAGCTGATTACACATGGACAGTTCTCAGTGAGGTGGTATAATTCCTTGGAGCCGACTACGCATGGGCAGTGCTCAGTGAGGTGGTATTATTCCTTGGAGCTGATTACGCATGGACAGTGCTCAGTGAGTTGGTACAATTCCTTGGAGCTGACTCCGCCTGATAATACACGGCGGAGTGGTACAGTTCCCATCGTGACTTGGAGTTGATTACGCCTAGATAGCTCCCAATGGAGTGGTATATTTCCTTGGTGCTGACTTTGCGTGGACAGTTTCCAGAGGATTGGTATAGTTCCCACCGTGACTTCTATAGTGCCCTGTGGAGTGATATAAATGCTTGAAGCAGAATATACCTGGATTGGGTCCAATGGAGTGGTGTAGTTCTTTGTAGCCGACTAGATCAGGATCGTGCCCAGTGGGGTGGTATAGTTCCTTGGAGGGTAAATACGCTTGGAGAGTACCCAGTGAAATGGCATAGATCATTGGAGCTGACTAAGCCTAAATAGTGCCAAGTGGAGTTGTATAGTTCCTTGGAACTGATTTTACCTGCACCGTGTTCAGTGGTATGTTATAGTTTACTGGAGATGAGAACCCACTGAACAATGTCCAGTGGAGTGGAAAAGTTCCTAGGAGCTGACTTCACCACAGTAAACAAACGCTGCTTCACTTTTGCGGAGGGGGGTGGGGGGGGGGGGGTGGGAATCCTATACTAATACTGGAAAAATATATAATAATATCACTTTGAGTTGTCTTGTGTGTTTCTCTGTTTGTGCATTAGGGTGTGTGAGCGTGTGTTTTTGAAGAGGGTGAGGGTGTGTCTGGTTGTGTGAATGTGGTATGGGTCTGGTTTGTAGGAGTGTTGAGGGGGGGGGGGGAGGGGGTAGGCGGGCACTGTGTGTAAGTGTTTTGTCTGGGTCTTTGAATGAGAATAAGAAGCAGTATGTGAGTATGTAAGTATGTGAGTAAACTTAACCCTTTACCTAACATGAAAAGCAGATGACACTTGCAAAAAAAAATCTTCAATAACTAATGTTTTTCATTTTTTGTCTCAAAAACATAGGTTATGACCCCTCGTTGGAACGAGCTCGACGAGCTCGTTCCAACGAGGGGTCATAACCTACGTTTTTGAGACAAAAAATGAAAATATTTTGAAAATTAATTGGCGATTTTTGAGAATAGCGCTGGCCGGTTTTGGCCGTTACGTTTGGTAAAGGGTTAACTATATCACTCGACCTATGTAATTTTTTTCTCTTTCATATCACTTTGTACATGTCCCATATGCTATTGTCCAGAGCAGATGCATTCAGCAAATAAACCATTCCAGTCTCTTTTATTCTACTACATTGCATTCTATTGTATTCCATTCTATTCTACTTCTATTCTAATTCTATTTAATTATATTCTATTGTATTCTATTGTATTCTCTTTTATTCTATTATATTCTAATTCTATTTCATTGTATTGTATTGTATTTTATTGTATTCTAATGTATTCTATTCTATTCTCTTTTATTCTATTCTATTCTATTTCTGTTTCAATGTATTGTATTGTATTCTATTCTATTCTCTTTTATTCTATTCTAATTCTATTCATTGTATTGTATCCTATTGTTCTGTTCTACTCTACTCTATTCTATTCTATCCTATTCGTTGTTGTTGTTGTTGCTGTTGTTGTTGTTGTTGTTGTTGTTGTTGTTGTTGTTGTTGTTGTTGTTGTTGTTGTTGTTTATATGTGGAGGTGAATATTGTGTGACAAAAGTAAGATGGTAGAATTTTATGAAGCAAATTAACATGGTCGATCTCAACTTAACGTGAATGCATGTTGCGTGAGAATACCACATAATTCACGAATCTTAATAACTTTTGAAAACATGTGTGGTGTCAAACTGCGCAGTCTATCAATTAACCGAAATCAAGAAGACCACGATCAATACCTACAATTTCCGTTAGTAATTTGTCATTTACGAAGCATTGTTTAACCGCGATATCCTAAAGGTATGTTAGAAACCGATATTCTGTCGTATAAAATATGCACCGTCGACAAAACATTGCCGATAAGACGGCACGCCAACAGGTGTGAGATGCAGAAAAATTGGGCATTGCTTTTTTTCTATTTTAATGATCTCTGTCAAAAAAAGCTTTTCGGAAGTAAAATATTAGGGCTTACCACAGGATCAGTTTCCATTTGTTTGAGGGCGAAAGAGGGTGATTTGTTCTGTAAGGCGAGTCCGACAATAAACTGCCCAAGAATGAAAATGAGCGTTTTCTCAGATAATCAATTTCCAACCTTTTACTCTATCAATGACATGATAATGGCATTCGATGAACCAGTACTCCCTGATCAGAAAGGTTTCCCACGGGACTTCCTAAATAATGTCATATCCATTGCATGATATGTGTCGAATTAGTACACTCTAAAATCAGTTGGGTTAAAAATCAACCCAAATCGACTGGGTTGAGTGAATATGAACCCAATTGGGTTCATATTCACTCAACCCAGTCGATTTGGGTTGATTTTTAACCCAACTGATTTTAGAGTGTAGCTATCCTGAGCGGACATGTTGTCATATGTGATGCTGAGTTACGTACTTAGCACGCTTTGTTAGGGTTCATCTCTTGAGGGTTTTACTTTGGACTTACAGAGTATGCCAATCGTCAAGAGCAGTGGAAACGGCGGCGGGCACCACTGTTTCACCGGACGTGCACTAGTGGAAAGACTTTACATCCGGGAACTGTAACCGCGAAACTCCCTTGTGTTTGTTTCTAACGTATTTTACGTGTGCCAGTGTTCATGGGGGAGGAGGCATCGGGTATAATGACGAAGTTTGGTTGATAATCACCAGGCAGCGAAGCTATACAATTGGCGGCGAAGTTCTGAAGCTTTATATCACATATAGAGTGCAATAAGGCGCCACCTGCAATGCAAATGCATTGCAGATGGCACCTTATTGCACTCAAGGGGTGATATTTTGTGGATATCTGGTGTTTTTGTGTGAATACCGAAAATTATCTCATGAGTGACCGAGACAAATGTTTATTGCGCGAGAGAAAATTACCATTTTTCTCGGTCACAAGTGAGATAATTTTCGGTATCCACTCAAAAACACTTGATTTTCTTTTTATTATAAGCTTTTTATAAGAATCTGATAATTCCACTCGTTTCAACCTTGAATTGATGCATGAAAGTAAACAGCACTTTGAATCATTGACACGCGGAAGTGATTTGATCGATACTCGGAACAGATAGCGTCTTACAATCTGATTTTGCTGGCGGGTTTCTAGTCCAAACATGGCCTGAAAGTCTGTAATATAAGTTTTTGGTTTGGTGCTCCTTTGAAAGGACGTATCAAATCAAAAACTTATATTACGGACTTTCAGGCCATGTTTGGACTTTCGGGTTTCATGCATCAATTCAAGGTGAATGGATACGTGTTGAATTATTGCTGGAAATTACCTCTATCCACTCCAAAACACTAGATTTACTTTTCATTACACGTTTTTAGAACAAATTAATAATTCCAGTGATAATTTGGCTTGTATTCACCTTGAAGTGATGCTTGGAAAGCCGCCATTTTGATTGGTACCGTGAAAGTGAAAATTTCTATACCTTCGCAGTGGAGGATACGATTTCTATCTTTCCGAAATTTCTTCGATAATCTTTCGTTTAGCGTATAATAAACATATACAATGAGTCACATTACAATTTATTATATGTTGTCTTAACGCATATCCAGTTTCGAGTGCCCTTCGTGATATCCCTGCCACTTTGTTCTCGGGTGGTTCCCGGTACCCTTGCCAATTGCTTTGTTGGGCACAGGTTCTAGAGAATCTAGTTCTTCCGGAGTCGTGCATGTTTCCGGGGTCCGTGTGTGACTCTTCGACTCTTTTTTTTAAAAAAAAACGTCTTCCACTTTTCCCGGTGCCCACCTGTGACAAATTGAGGAGCAGTTGAGATACAGTACCACTTTCCTATCAGTTATGCCGAAACAGTAGTTAGTTTGCTGGCGTTTCGAGTGTTTGTAAATGTGATGTGACGATTCTTCTGTCAATCGGAAGTGCATACAGATATTGACAGGATTATCACGCGGATTTTTATCGGAGAATCACACTTGATTGACCGCTTTTAATTCGCTCCTGGTTTGTAGACACACATTACATGTAGCAACATCCTCAACAGGGGCGTTGGAAGCTTATAATATGGGGGGGGGGGGGGGGGGGTATTGTAAACGGGAGCTTGTAGGGACAGCACGGCCGCCTCTGGCGGCCCACTCTGCGTAGCCGAACCCTGGGGAGAGTGCGGGAGGGGGATACCAGGAAAATTTGTGAAATATGAACTACTGAGAGCTCATTTCCTCGCTGCTCAAGTGAAAAAATCAAGGTATCGTTGCTGTTAATTTTTGGTGTTTATCCCTTTACCTAACATGAAAAGCAGACGACATTTGCAAAACAATTCTTGAATAACTAATTTTTTTCATTTTTTGTCTCCGAAACATAGGTTATGACCCCTCATTGGAACGAGCTCGATGAGCTCGTTCCAATGAGGGGTCATAACCTATGTTTTCGGGACAAAAAATGAAAAAAATCATGAAAATTAAATGGCGATTTTGAGAATAGCGCTTGCCGGTTTTGGCCGTTACGTTGGGTAAAGGGTTAAAGGAGGATGTATGTCAGAGAAGAAGATGTTAACCTGTTGAGCGTCAAATCAGTCAGTGACATCGGCTACCAACTTTCCTATGCATTGCAAATGGTGTAGATCATAGTTTTTATGTGCGCCTTTATGATGTAGAATATGCAGATGTATGTGGTTATTTTCGTGTAGATACTATAGATATGATTTACAAAGTTTTGGAAAAAAAAATTGGGGGGGGGGGGTAAATACCCCCCAACCCACCCACCCTAAACACACCCACCCACCCACCCACCCACCATCCCCCGGTTCCTACGCCACTGATTCTCAACCTCGTATTTAGAATGCCTGAAAAGGAAGTGACCTTACGTCATAATGGATGATTGGGACAAGTAAGTTGTGATGTTAATTCGAGTGAGCGTCCATGTTATATTACCATTGGTGACATATTTACAACCGCTTCAAGACAGAATCATTAGCATTTATAATAAAGTTTGAAAAAACCGTTGTCCCGCTGTCCCACTGTAGTCAGTTATGGAGGTAGAACCATAAAACTGGTACCAGAAGCAGTCTTTCCTGATATGGCACCAGAGGTAGTACCAATATCCTGGTACGGAGCCAAAAACTGGTACCAGAAGCGGTCTATACTGATATGGCACCAGAGGTAGTACTAATATCCTGGTACGGAGCCCAAAACTGATACCAGAAGCAGTCTATACCGATATGGCACCAGAGATTGTACCAATATCCTGGTACGGAGCCAAAAACAGCATCGTGACAATAGTGTAGTCAGCACAAGTAACCAACGTACTGATGTAGTCTGTACTGGTGTGGCATCAGACATACTACTGGAATACCAATGGAGTCAGTACCAGTATATCAGAAATAAAATACGGTACCATAGAGCGTAATTGCTTGACTGAACTGGTTACATGAAATAATTCATGAGAGGTGAGGGACGTTGTACAAACACGAGTGCGCGAATGCGCACGAGTGTTTTACAATATAGTCCCTCGCCTCGAATGAATTATTTCACGTAACCAGTCCAGTCAAGTGATTACTCTGTTTATTACTTTTCATTATTAACGATAATTATATTATTTAACCCTTTACCTAACGTAACGGCCAGCGCTATTCTCAAATATCGCTAATTAATTTTCATTATTTTTTCATTTTTTGTCTCTAGAGCTCGTTTCAACGAGGGGTAATAACCTATGTTTTTGAGACAAAAAATGAAAATAATAGCTATTCAAGAATTTTTTTTGCGAATGTCGACTGCTTTCATATTAGGTAAAGGGTTAAAAAAAACCCAAAAAACAATGAAGTCCCCATTACACCACGGCAAAGTTTCTTCGTTTGCGCGCACGGATACATGACACAATTGTTGATTACATAATTCACTTGTGAACTTATCGTTTATAATCAAACCCGGAAATCCCTGTAAATCACACTTTGGAAAGTAGTAAAGAGTAAGCACCTTTACGGCACCAAAAGCAGCACGGCTGTACCAGTGTGTATACTGCCCGTCTTATACTAGACGTGTTACCGTGATACCAAAATAATACTAGCATAGGTACCATATCAGAAATGCCATGGTACCAATATAGTCAGTACATCAATGTTATCATATATCTAAAAACTAAAGTGTTAAAACTGACACTTTCAAGGTTTTAAACCCATTTTAACTCTTAGGGTTTGATTTTAACACTCAAAGTGCAATGCTTTAAGCACTTAGACATTACAATCGTCAGACATCTGAAACTTGAAGGGATGGCACTTCCCATGTGTCTAGCATTGGTGGTTCTTCCTGAATCGTCCATAATTTGATTTGCGCTTGGTGGGTACATAATTAAAAGGACACAACGCAGATGACGCGGATCAGGCTCGAGAGTTCGAGCCTGATCCGCGTCATCTGCGTTGTTTCCTTTTAAGTGTCGCGACATTACACTTGTCAAGTGGTATTATTGTAACACCTGTCAAGTTCTGGGATATCTACACTTGAACAAAGTGCTAGTTCAGCACGTAGAAAGTGTTAAATACAGCACTTCAAGTGTAGTTTTTAACACTTTAGTTTTTAGCGTGTAGGTAGTAAGGAGGTACCTAGGCAGTCAGTATCAACATGGAAGCAGAGGTAATACCACAATACCAATGTAATCACTACTCGAATGGTCTCAACTTTAGTACTGTGGGGGCCAGTGTAGTCATTACTAGTATGGCATCAGAGATAGTATCCCAGCACCAATATAATAAGCAAAAGTACGATACTCAAGATAATACTGTGGTACGAGTGTCGTCAGTACTGTAATAACATGAGATGTATTACTACAGTACCAAATGTGGGACAGTGGTATAAACCACTAGTATGTTACAGTAAGTCAATACCAATGTATTTAGTACCAGTATGGTACCAGGGGTAGTTTATCTATACCAATGTATTTAGTACCAGTATGGTACCCTGGATAGTATATCTATACCAATGTATTTAATACCAGTATGGTGCCAATATATTTAGTAACAGTATGGTACCAGGGGTAGTATATCAATACCAATATACTTAGTACCAGTATGGCACCAGGGGTAGTATATCAATACCAATGTATTCAGTACCAGTATGGTACCAGGGGTAGTACATCTATACCAATGTATTTAGTACCAGTATGGTGCCATGGGCAGTCTATCAATGCCAATATATTTAGTACCAGTATGGTACCAGGGGTAGTATATCAATACCAATGTATTTAGTACCAGTATGGTACCAGGGGTAGTATATCAAAACCAATGTATTTAGTACCAATATGGTACCAGGAGTAGTATATCTATACCAATGTATTTAGTACCAGTATGGTGCCAAGGTAGTATATCAATACCAATATATTTAGTACCAGTATGGTACCAGAGGTAGTATATCACTACCAATGTATTTAGTACCAATATGGTACTGGGGTAGCAATACCAATATATTTAGTACCAGTATGGTACCAGGAGTAGTATATCTATACAATGTATCAAGTACCAGTACCGTATGGTACCAGGGATTGTAAATCAATACCAATGCCAGTATGGTACCGGTGTAGTACATCAACACCAATGTCTTTAGTACCAGTATAGTCCCAGGGGTAGTATATCAATACCAGTGTATTTAGTACCAGTATGGTACCAGGGCTAGTAGCCAATGCATTTAATATCATTATAGTACCAGGGGTAGTATATCAATAGCAATGTATTTAATACCAGTATGGCACCGGGGGTAGTATATCAATACCAATGTATTTAGTACCAGTATGGTACCAGGGGTGGTACATCTATACCAATGTATTTAATGTCAGTAAGGTACCAGAGCTAGTTGATCTATATCAGCGTATTTAGTACCAATACAATTTAGTTAGTACCAGTACAGTACAAGATACTGTAGCAATTGGTTAAGCACCAGTATGATATTAGAAGTAGTACCACGGTACTAATGTAGTCATTACCAGAATGTACCAAACATAGTGTATAGTCCGGTCGTTGAAGGATTTGGCCTGGAACAAATTGGAAAAAGCCAATTTTTATGGCATTCAAAGCGAAAATATTCACGAAGCAAAATTTCCAATATCCACTGAAATCTACTTTGGGGAAATTGTTTTATTCTAGATGACGTTCAGGATGGCTGCCATTTTAACGAATTTCTCAATAAATCATTACGGTTCATTTAGTCACCGGAACGCTGGAGTATCCGGCTTAGTATATTTAATTCGTGTTGCGGAGGTCTCGATAATCCTTTTATACCGACCGAGGATTCTTCTTGAATCGAAGATTGCATTTAATTCGTGTTTCGGAGACGTCGATAATCCATTTGATACTAAGGATGGCCACTTGAATCTACGATGGCCGCCAATATGTCTCTGATCCGCCGAGTTTCCGACGTCAGCTTTGGAGTTCGAATTCAAAAGGCCCATAATGTTCCCAGATCATAAAGGCCCATAATATTTCCAGATCATAACCTTTAGATGAACACTCGGGCCATCAAATTATTCTGCTCATTCGGTTGGTGGAAACCATTGCGATTCTATTCCTGTTTTGAGCGATGAAAACATTTCCAGAGCTCAGTTTGGACAGAGTTGACCTACTATGCACGGTATCCCCCCGATTAAATCACAATGAATTGTTTATTTCTCTATCTGCTCTGATGTGAAGCTTGCATATCCTGTCTCAGAGTTGAGATCTGTTTCAGTTCTGAAGCCTCTACCTCGGAAGGTCAGTTGTCCCATTGAGCCGCAGATGTTGTGTCGCATACATTCCGGGCGTTTGAGACGTTTTCGATACCTCGGCCTTCGAAGCAAAATCAGCAATCGATTTTCCACATTTTACCATCTTTATGCGAATGGCGCAATCTATTCTTGAAATATATATCAGACGAAGAACGATTTCAATGATATACTCTCCCAAAAAAGAATGTGTGCATGCTAAAAAATAACACTAAAAAAAGATATATCATTTTCATTCATGAAAATTTTATTCAATCACAGATGATTCAATTTGTGATCAACACGAGAAATTTCATTACGCTACGACAAATACTCTTGGTGCCATGGAGAGTCAAAGACACTAAGGGTCAAACACAAAAGTCACACACTCAATATCTGGTATGACCTCCGTCTGCATCGACTACTGCTGTGCATCTACGCCTCATGGAAGCGAACAAGTTAGCATGGAAGTGGTGTTGTGGGATGTTGTTCCATATTCTGATAAGCTGTCTTTGGAGTTCCACAAGCGTTGGGGAAGCCGGCGTAGCTGACGTTTCATTTCGTCCCATACGTGCTCAATGGGTGAGACTCGGGCGAATTTGCGGGCCAGGGAAGAACATCCACTTGTTGTTGCTACAGATACTGTTGAACAACACGAGCTGCGTGGGGTCGGGCGTTGTCCTGCTGTAGAATGACGCCGGGGCCGTGACGTCGCAGAAATGGGACAACAACAGGTGTAAGCACTTCATCACGATATCTGGCTGCATTGAGATTGCCATTAATAATGACCAGCTCAGTTCTGTTACGGGCAGTGATGCCACCCCACACCACGAGAGACCCTCCCCCATAACGGTTTCGCTCCACGACACTTGGATCTGCGTAGCGTTCGTTTTGACGTCTGTACACTCTCTGGCGGCCATCTGATGATGAAAGATGGAAACGACATTCATCTGTGAATAAAACACGTCGCCGCCAGTGTAAGGGATGCTTGAGATGTTGTCTACACCACTGCAGTCGAGCACGACGATGACGTAACGTCAAAATCGGACGAATTGCAGGTCTTCGAGGACGTAAGCCGTATTCTCTCAGCCGGTTGATTACTGTTTGAGGATGTATCCGTCTCAGGTTAGGGATATTCCTGGCTGTCGTCGTTGCCGTTTGTTGCCGGTTCCGGAGATGGACGACACGGATATACCGATATTGTGCAGGGGTGGTAACTCGGGGTCTCCCGGAGCGGGGTCGGTCTCGAACGTCATCATGTTGTGCATGTCGATGGACTAGCCTGTCTACAGTGTTACGGTGGCAGTTCAAATGCTGGGCAACCTCTCTATGTGTTCTGCCAGCTCTAATCATACCCATGGCAAGGAGACGTTGATTCATTGTCAATCTTGGCATGCTAATGTGGAGTCGTTTTAACAGCAGCGCAAGTTTGAATGTGAACGATAGGAAGGCCTTACTTCAGTGTTTAAATACCCAAAGATTCACACTGCTGCATGAATTTTCAGACTCTCCACGTGCAAAACATGCCTTTTCACAAACGTGCAGCACGTCATTTAACGTTAATGTAATTTTAACGGGGAAAGCTGTTTTTGTGTTCAATATAACTTATTCATGAACAGGTTAACAATATTTACACCTACGAAATTATTTTTTTTGGAGTTTGATCAATTTCTGCAATGCACACTTTCTTTTTTGGGCGAGTTTTCATAAAAATGCTTACAAAGTCTGCTCCAGTCACTAAGACCGAGTAAAGTGAAACATGTTCTTCATGGGGCAGAGCTTCATTCACAGGTTCAAGTCGCAAAAATAACACTCAGGGATGTTGCCAGTAGTTATTTGTCTATACTGATATGGAAACAGTTGTGTTGTTCGAGACTGTTACGAGCTAGGTCCTCCTATTAAAGACCATGAACGTAGTGGGAGAGGAGGTAAGACACATGAGTAATAGGAAAAAGATGGATCGCGCCCGATTGATCGGAGGGAGAGTCGGAGGGGGAGTGACGTCATAGTCACGTGACCCAGTTACGTCATGTTTGGTTGTCATGATAGCCCGTGTGAGTGGTCATCTTGTACGTCATCCTCATAGTGATACGTGGCGTGAGTGGGCATGCGCAGCGCGTGTTGTTAGGGTGATACGTGTTTGCGTCGGCCATTTTGTATACTGTAGGCCCCCATCTTGGTTTCTATGGTAGCATGTGGTTGCTATGTTACCCAAAGGCTTCTTATAGGATAGTGATATGTTCGGAGGGTATGTTCCTTTGTACAAGAGTAATTTCCCGATTCGTAGAATTACTCAAATAAACCCGACAATCCATCCAAATCACCAAAATCCACCCAAAGCTACCGAAACGGATTTGTATTCCCCATTTTATCGGCTTAGCACGTAGTGCTATAGTACCGTTCGATTGAATCGCAGTATACTCCAGTAGAGTAGAAGAACCTATCGTTTGGAACAGTTTTGTTACTAAATTTAGATTTTCTGGTCTGTTCAGGCTAGTTCTAAACCCATCCCAAGTACTCGTTCTTGTTTTCCAGAAAATCCAATCAGGCCACTGAACTGCAGGTAACTAACCAATCAGATTGCTTGATTTCCCAGAATCTGTATGCAGAGTTATCTCCCTTGTGTATAACAAAAGCCTATATCATTCCAAAGCCAATAAGCTACCGAGCTGTTACTGAAGTCATTGCTCGAATAACTCGAATCCCATCGAGTAAATGAGCTTTAGAGCAATTGCTCGATCGAGTGACTCTACATATTGCTCGGACTACTCGAATCCTATCGAGCAATTGAGCTATAGAGCAACTGCTCGTTCGAGTGACTCGCACATACTGCTCTTCGACTCATTTCGGTATTTGAGGATACCTATGGCCTGGTATTTTATTATTTGAGGATATTTTATAGGATACTTATCTAAGAATACTATTACTTACAATCGAGCAAAATGAGCTTTAGAGCAATTGCTCGATCGAGTGACTCGCACATACTGCTCTTAGCCTCATTTCGGTTATTCGAGGATACCTAAGACATGGCTATGTATCAGTTGAGGATACCGGTTAACCCTTTACCCAACGAATCGGCCGCAGCCGCCCGCGTAATATGCAAATTGGGCAGTTGAAAAAATAAGATTTTTGAAAATATTTCAACAAAACCATATCATGTGACCCCTCATTGGAACGAGCTCAATGAGCTCGTTCCAATGAGGGGTCACATGATATGGTTTTGCTAGAATTTTTTTGAAAAATTAATAAAAAATGGTATTTAAAATAATAAATTTTGATATCGCCTGCGTTAGGTAGAGGGTTAAGGATACATTTTAAGGATACTTATCTGAAGCGCGGTGGTTCAGTGGTTACGGTATTGGCCTTCAAACCGAAAGGTCCACAGTTTGATCCCCGCCAGGGGTAACTGTGTTGTGTCCTTGGGTAGGGCACACAGTTTGATCCCCGCCACAGGTAACTGTATTGTGTCCTTGGGCAGGGCACACAGTTTGATCCCCGCCAGGGGTAACTGTGTTGTGTCCTTGGACAGGGCACACAGTTAGATCCATTCCAGGGGTAACTGTGTTGTGTCCTTGGGCATGGCACACAGTTTGATCCCCGTCACAGGTAACTGTATTGTGTCCTTGGGCATGGCACACAGTTTGATCCCCGCCACAGGTAACTGTATTGTGTCCTTGGACAGGGCACACAGTTTGATCCCCGCCACAGGTAACTGTGTTGTGTCCTTGGACAGGGCACACAGTTTGATCCCCGCCACATGTAACTGTATTGTGTCCTTGGGCAGGGCACACAGTTTGATCCCCGCCACAGGTAACTGTGTTGTGTCCTTGGGCAGGGCACACAGTTTGATCCCTGCCAGGGGTAACTGTGTTGTGTCCTTGGGCAGGGCACCTTATTCCGATTGCTCACGTGGGAGCACCGGGGCGCTGTGTACTAAGGCACATCGATGGTGCACTTGTCTTCAACCAATGCTAATCCTGTTTGTACATGGTGTCTGGAAGAGATTACTATAATAATGGTCCCAGCTTTTAAACACAGGACTCTCAATTAATGGAAGATCTATGAAGATGCAACTGCTTGAATTTAATTTTATATCGCCGATATCAAGCAGGAATTCCACCAGGCAAAGTCATGGCACCGCGCCACTGGATTGAAAACTGTAAAGTGGCACCGACGGGAGCCGATCTCGGGTCTACGGCACCCAATTGCCTCGCCATAAAAGCTCTTCAATCATACCAACCGAGCGAACGGCAACCCCCCCCCCCCCCCCCCAGAAAGGTTGAAATTGACTCAGCCAGTATGTTAGTTCACATTTACAACCCACCTGAGCGCGATCTTGGAGAACTGACAATTACTGAATTGTTGGAATTGTTTTCTGTGTTGATTCGTAATTGTCTGCAAGTAGCCTTCATTTATTTATTTATTTATTTATTTATTTATTTATTTATTTATTTATTTATTTATTTATTTATTTATTTATTTATTTATTTATTTATTTATTGAGGAGTAGAGCTGTAGGTTTTTAAATTTCTTGTTCGGTTTCGGTTTTGGTTTTTTAGGTGGAGTAAAACCTCGGTTCGGTTCGGTTTTCGGTTTGTTCGTGAGGCCAACTAAAATTCAATAAAACCCATTCTAATGTCCGGAGTCATAACTGAATGGTAGTGAAATTGAGTGAACGTCAATGAATGCCCGAAATAAGCTATAATACATGAAGAATCAGGAAGGTCAAAATAATAATTACCTGAATATACAGAACTTTTATTGTGCTTGGCCATTTTCGAGGTCTGACACCTACACGCAACTTGAGGAAAGCTGCAAACACAACTAAACTGGAATGTCGGAAATTCACAGAATGTAGCCTTCCCAGAGTAGTGAGAGTACCAAGACACTGCCATTGGCAGTGTCTGGGTACTCTCACTACTCTGGGATGGCCACATTCTGTGAATTTCTGCACCAAGAGAGTATTTAATAAAAAACGAAAAACCTTAGATTACGGGATGTCGACGGTTTCGGTTTCGGTTTTTAAATAAAACTAAAAACCTCGGTTCGGTTTCGGTTAACCTATAGCTCCATTGAGGAGGGGGCGTCTAACTTAAATTTGCTCAAATTTCAGGTAATTTTCTCCAAAGTCCAGAGAAGGTCAGAAAGGAATAACCCCAATAAATTATATATCAATTTGTTTGGAATGAAACATAGATTTTATGGAAACTAATATTTGCCATGGAACCGTTACCATGTGGCAGAAAGCACTGCCTGAAAGTCTGCTATTGCATAAGTAAGAGATCAGATTTTAGACAGTAAAACTTAAATTTATTGAATAGTTAAATTCTGCTATCCTTCTAGTACAGACTCGGAGAAATCTTTTTCTCATTCTTGCAGGGAACGGACTGCGAGACCAACTGTAGTTTAGGATGCCTTCATTTCAAAAGGGCTGCTATTTTTGTGTTTGTTTACCTTTTATGAAGTTCGCCAAGTGTCAAATCCACACAGTTCAGAAGAACAAGTATGGAGTCATGAGAGAGTGCATCAATGAAAAATGAAGAATGTCCAATGTGGCTTTTGTGAGTCTGCTGTGATCATACCCACCCCCCACCCACCCCCCCCCCCCCCACCTCACAATCCTGTGCCATTTTTCATGAGATCTGTATCAAATTGGTAAAATACGATGAGATTGATACACCAGAAAAGGGTAAACTGCCAAACTTCCTCATTTAGTATTATATGTGTCCATTTCTGGGGTTGCGTGAGGAAAGACAGCTGCCAAGAGTGTCATTTAAATGTTCAAGTGTGGCTAAAACAATAACAAATGACCTGTCCTGTGTGCAGAATACTTTCACCAATCGGCTACACTTCGTTAGAAATCCTGGCTTATAATTAATTTATTTACATGATTTGGTATGTTTCATTTGTTTTTTAACTATCGGCGTTCTGTAGTTGCTGTTTGGGGAGGCTTGACTGTTGTTTACTCGTGAGATTTAAGAACATTAATAACTGAGATATTTAAATTTACGATGGTACGACATTTCTCTATATTTGGTGAACAGGAAGACACCTTTCTGATAATTCTCCTTGACATTGGTCTTCTTTTTTCGTAGCAGATTTCATCAAGCCTTCTTTATGTCACTAATATAGTTCGACGACAGTAAAATTATTTTTTCGTAAATATATACTCGCCCAAAAAAGAAAGTGTGCATTGCAGAAATTGATCAAACTCCAAAAAAATAATTTCGTAGGTGTAAAGAGTGTTAACCTGTTCATGAATAAGTTATATTGAACACAAAAACAGCTTTCCCCGTTAAAATTGCATTAACATTAAATGACGTGCTGCACGTTTGTGAAAAGGCATGTTTTGCACGTGGAGAGTCTGAAAATTCATGCAGCAGTGTGAATCCTTGAGTATTTAAACACTAAAGTAAGGCCTTCCTATCGTTCACATTCAAACTTGCGCTGCTGTTAAAACGACTCCACATTAGCATGCCAAGACTGACAATGAATCAACGTCTCCTTGCCCTGGGTATGATTAGAGCTGGCAGAACACACAGAGAGGTTGCTCAGCATTTGAACTGCCACCGTAACACTGTAGACAGGCTAGTCCATCGACATGCACAACATGATGACGTTCGAGACCGACCCCGCTCCGGGAGACCCCGAGTTACCACCCATGCACAAGATCGATATATCCGTGTCGTCCATCTCCGGAACCGGCAACAAACGGCAACGACGACAGTCAGGAACATCCCAAACCTGAGACGGATACATCCTCAAACAGTAATCAACCGCCTGAGAGAATACGGCTTACGTCCTCGAAGACCTGCAATTCGTCCGATTTTGACGTTACGTCATCGTCGTGCTCGACTGCAGTGGTGTAGAGTAGGGTTAGGGTTAGGGTTAGCCTAATCTAACCCTAACCCTACCCTAACCTAACCCTAACCTAACCCTAACCTAACCCTAACCCTACCTAGCCTAACACTACCCTAACCCACTTCCATGCTAACTTGTTCGCTTCCATGAGGCGTAGATGCACAGCAGTAGTCGATGCAGACGGAGGTCATACCAGATATTGAGTGTGTGACTTTTGTGTTTGACCCTTAGTGTCTTTGACTCTCCATGGCACCAAGAGTATTCGTCGTAGCGTAATGAAATTACTCATGTTGATCACAAATTGATTCATCTGTGATTGAATAAAATTTCCATGAATGAAAATAAATTTTTTAGGGTTATTTTTTAGCATGCACACTTTCTTTTTTGAGAGAGTATACAATCAAGCCAGAAAATAAGCAGTCTGACATTTGCAGAATGAGGTCCCCAGAGGGTGAATTTGATGATGCTATCCCATACAGTGGGCCAATTTATCCTCTGGGTACCTCTTCCTGTTTAGTTTTGAGACCCTGATTCAGATTGAGGTTCACGGAGGGTAAATTTAGTGATGCTACCCTGCTGTGCAGGGTAGCATCACTAAATTCACCCTCTGGGAACCTCATTTTGCAGATGTCAGTCTGCTTATTTTCTGGCTTGTATACAATTGTGAGGACTGTAATGTATGTTGATGTGAATATATTTTTGTTTTCAAATATAATTTTCCACTTTTATGTTTTGATCATCGTCACCAACCAAATAATAGTAATTCGAATCGGTGGCGTATTAATCTCTTGCTGACACTTGCGTCACAGTGTACAGTTTTGTAAACTCAACAGCGCTACTAAGGACTGTATCTCGGAATTATCACATTGTCAGTTGAATATTTTCCTATGAATGAATCGTGAGTTGTACATAACATCGCCTCCCAGATTCAAAAACAGCAGGAAAATGTTTGAAGATTTTAGATCTTGGGATATGAAATCATTTACCAACTTTGCCCAAAACCCACGTGATCATAACAACATGTCACCCGAACAGAATCAAACGTTTGTTGTCATCCATTTTCCCCTGTGTGTTCTCACCACGTTGGTGATGAAATGATATATATGCTTTCTCCGAGTATGGAGTGTGTCTTTTATTCACAACTCAGACATTCGAATTTCGGATCTATTCCTTGTTGATCCTGACGGTTACTTTTGCGGCTTGCAATTTTTTTGTCATCAAAAGCAAAAAACATAAAAACATTTTTTTGAAAAAGTGGATAAATTCTGGTTTTGTATAATTTTGTCATTACTTTGGTATATAATATGTCGTTATTCATCGCTTTAATTCGTATTTAGGGCATTGAGGAAATGTTTTAAAAAGTGCCCAAAGTTACGCTGGACGACCCCTTAAGATGTTTAACTCCTTGCATGCTGCTGGCGGATATTCCTGCCGAGAACAGAATTTCTCTTGTCACTGACTAAGTATAATATGGCAAATTTAATCAAATTATCTCCTTTTAAATTAAAAGGGATTTTTCACCAATGATTTCTTGTGTTAAATTTAAATGAATTTTTCATCAAATCTAGTCATGGCTGCTTTACAGCAGCCATGACTAGAGTTAATGAAAAATCTGGTGAAAATACTCAGCGGGTTAAGAGTTAAGGAAATAAATATTACCGTACAATTGTTCAGTCATGCAATGTGGTGCAATTAAATATGACAAACAAATTATATTTTTTATTACTTTCCAAAGTGTAATTTACTTGGATTTCCCGGTTTGATTTTAAACGATAACTTCACAAGTGAATTATGCAATCAACAATTGTGTCATGTATCCGTGCGCGCAAACGAAGACGCCTTGCCGTGGATGTAATGGGGACTTCATTGTTTGTTAGGTTTTTTTTTTACCCTTTATCTAATATGAAAAGCAGACGACACTTGCAAAAAAAATTCTTGAATAGCTATTATTTTCATTTTTTGTCTCAAAAACATGGGTTATGACTTCTCATTGAAACGTGATCGTCGAGCTCGTTCCAATGAGGGGTCATAACCTATGTTTTTGAGACAAAAAATGAAAAAAATAATGAAAATTAACTGGCGATTTTTTAGAATAGCGCTGGCCGTTACGTTAGGTAAAGGGTTAAATAGTATAATTATCGTTAATAATGAAAGTAATAAACAGAGTAATCGCTTGACTGGACTGGTTACATGAAATAATTCATTCCAGGCGCGGGACTATATTGTAAAACACTCGTGCGCATTTGCGCACCCGTGTTTGTACAACGTCCCTCACCTCTCATGAATTATTTCACGTAACAAGTCCAGTCAAACGATTACTCCGAGGCCCTGTGTATTGCATCAGTCAAATAGTCAAACTGAACATAGTCAAACTAAATACGATCGTGATGAAGTGGAGTAGATAGATTTAAAATGATTTATTATCTCAGTCCATTTACCAACAGACAATGTCATAATTATGCTGCAATTAGACTCGCGCAAACAGCATGGATAATTTATCGGTGTTCGTATCCTGTGTTTCTACGCCATAAAAGTGGGGATGAAATGTGATTGCTCACACGGCACAATATTTGATGTCCTTATTTATTATAATCAAAACTTTTAAAAGCAATCTGAAAAAAACGTAAATTACAATCGATTCTGTTAAATAAAAAGCAACATTTACTTGGTAATGATCAAATGCTTTATTGCGATGTTACAAACTAAATCAGTTCGTGTGTTTTGACTAAATAAGTCCGCAAAGTCAGTAGTATCTATAGACCGAATTAGTCGGCAAAACGCGAGTCGATTTTGTACGCGAATGTGCAGATCGTGTTCACAGAGAGACATAGGGCCCGGCGAATCACACATTTTCGAATCGAATCTCGAATCGAATCGTGTCTAATATTCGAAATCGCATCGAATTCTGAAAGTCTTGAAGATGACCGATAAGGGGGGGGGGGGGGGGGGGGGGGCTGTAAGCCTGCGATGGCTCAAGTCTCAACTGATAAAATATCCCAGCGACATCATCAAAGCATGCCTTCTTGGAAGGCATGCCATGATGATGTAGTTGGGATATTATCCAGTGACGGGTGCGGGACTTACCAGTGTTAAGCACTGTACAGGACTAACTGTTAGGAACAGCTTATCATCAACATTTTCGGAAACTTTAACTTTGTTTTCAACGGTGCTAGAGACAAGTGAGACTGGAGTTATTTATTTATTTATTTATTTATTTATTTATTTATTAAGGTTTAACGACACTTTAACAGCCAAGGTCGATATCGTGTCGGTGACAGTTTTACAGGTGGAAGAAGCTGAAGTACACGGAGAGAACCGCCGAGCAACGACGAGCAGCTGCCATCTCCTCAACATTGTAACTCCGCACTGCAGCACAGGCAGGGTTAGATTGGTTGAAAACAATCGCACCATCGACGCGCAGTACGCCTTAGTACACGGCGTCATCGTGACCCATGTGGACAATCGGGGTTAAGTGCCTTGCCCAAGTACACAACGCGGGAGTCCGAATCGATCGCTCAGACAGTCACCCATCCAAGAAATAACCGGGCTCGACGTTGCTTAACTTCGGTGATCTGGGAAGAACTGGTTTCCGCAACGCCACCGCGTCCCCGGGACTAGAGTTAGACGGTGATCTGAGAAGACCCGGTTACCACAATGCCACCGCGCCCCCGAGAATGGAGTTAGATGGTATGGTGAGATGCTATTTATGTAGACATAGATGAAATTAAACTGTCTTTATTTTCAGCATTATTTACGTACAAATTCCTTTTAACCCTTTACCCAACGCAGACGATATCAA
Source organism: Pictodentalium vernedei (assembly GCA_031216915.1). Classification (NCBI taxonomy): domain Eukaryota; kingdom Metazoa; phylum Mollusca; class Scaphopoda; order Dentaliida; family Dentaliidae; genus Pictodentalium; species Pictodentalium vernedei. The sequence goes on along the minus strand of CM062290.1, from coordinate 25,077,241 downwards.
AATTTATTATTTTAAATATCATTTTTTCAAATTTTTCCAAAAATTTCAACAAAACCATATCATGTGACCCCTTGTTGGAACGAGCTCGTCGAGCTCGTTCCAACGAGGGGTCACACGATATGGTTTTATTGAAATTTTTTGAAAAATAATATTTTTTCAACTTCTGAATTTGCATATTACGCGGGCGGGTGCGTGCGATTCGTTGTTTATGTTTACTGATGTTTAAGGTCACATATTTATGCACAATGGCTAATCATGACCGTGACAGTTTTACGGGTGGAGGAAGCCGGAGTACCCGGAGAGAACCACCGAGCAACGACGAGCAGCTGCCAGCTCCCCAACATCGTAACTCCGCACTGCAGCACAGGCAGGGTTAGATTGGTTGAAGACATGCGTACCATCGACGTGCAGTACGCCTTAGTACACGGCGTCATCGTGCCCCCACGCGGGCAATGGAGATGAAGTGTCTTGCCCAAGGACACAACGCGGTTGCCGCAGGTGGGATTCGAACCGAGGACCTCTCGCCTTGCAGCCTGCACCTCTACCTACAGAGCCATCGCTCTCCCGTGCGATTCGTTGGGTAAAGGGTTAATCTATACGTTTTGTGAGACGATGACAATGATTAACATCAAGCTATATTCCCGTGTAAAATTCGAAATGAAACGAATCGGGCAGCGGATATCGAATCGAATCGAATATCATATTAAGATTCGAAATCGAATCGAATTTCGAAGTGTAGAGGTGTCAGACGCAAGAATTTTCCAGTTGGCACTGGTTGGCACATTTTCAACGGGATTGTAGTCTTAAATATCTACTCGATCTTGCTGGTAATCCAATATTTACTTACTGGACTAGATTTGCAATAACGCAGTCGGTCTCATACAAATGGTCTCTGACTCCTTTAGGTATGTTGCGGCCCCAGCATGACTAATTTTGAGTCCGATACGTGCTAAGTAAATAAAAGGTTGTGAAGTCTAGACATAACGATTACGACAGGTATTTATCTACAAACAATGCCTTGATGATTTAGTTGGAATATTTCTCCAGTCGGGACTTGAGCAATAACAGTCGGGACAAATTGGGTTTACACCCCTCCCCACCCCTCCCACCCCTACCCTCTGTATCAATCTGTCGACGCTCCTGCGCAGGTCGATTACATCGGCGAAACCTCTATTTACGTAATTTTAACCGAAGATTCTGGGTAATTAGATTGACTCTTATTCAATCGACCACACCCTCAGAACATATCCCAGCCATATTGTAGGCCTTCGAGTCACATAGCAACCACTTGCCATCATAAAACCCAAGATGGCGACATGCAGTACCCAAAATGGACGACGGAAACATGTATCACCCTGACAATACGCGCAGTGCATATGTACTAAGTTCATGTATCACTATGGGGATGATGTCAAAGATGGCCCCTCACACGGGCTACCATAGCAGCCTGAAAAAATGACGGAACTAGGTCATGTGGCATGACGTCACTTTTGAGGCACCCTGCGGCGTCCCCCAATAGGAGACGAACGGGTACATGCTATATTACCATTGGGGTTTAACGGGCCTTTCGCCAGCCACGGACATATTATGATATATGATAGACAGCTTCACAGATGGAGAGAGAATGATTACCAAGAGAGAACCATCGAGCAGTGCAGAGTAATTGCGGGACTTTGTGAACCTGCCACAAGCAATGACAATTGCCCGCATTTCTTACGCTTGAATCGATGCGCTGCCGTGCGTGTTCCCAATTGAGGTTACGTGTTGTGCACAAGAGTACAAAACAGTTGACGGGGGTCAAGATCCAACTCACGACCACCAGATCTGAAGCCCAGGAAGTAATTTAATGAGCTACCGCACCCTATGATCTAATGGTGGCTACCTTTGAATGTAAACAGTGACATTATTGGAAATGATATAAATAGCCCGTGACTGCCACAAGAGATAAATAGTGTTATTATTGGAAATGATATAAATAGTCCGTGACTGCCACAAGAGATAAATAGTGTTATTATTGGAAATGATAAAAATAGTCCGTGACTGCCACTAGAGATAAATAATGATATTACTGAAAATGATATAAATAGCCCGTGACTGCCACAAGAGATAAATAATGATATTATTGGAAATGATATAAATAGTCCGTGACTGCCACTAGAGATAAATAATGATATTACTGAAAATGATATAAATAGCCCGTGACTGCCACAAGAGATAAATAATGATATTATTGGAAATGATATAAATAGTCCGTGACTGCCACTAGAGATAAATAATGATATTATTGGAAATGATATAAATAGTCCGTGACTGCCACTAGAGATAAATAATGATATTACTGAAAATGATATAAATAGCCCGTGACTGCCACAAGAGATAAATAATGATATTATTGGAAATGATATAAATAGTCCGTGACTGCCACTAGAGATAAATAATGATATTATTGGAAATGATATAAATAGCCCGTGACTGCCACTAGAGATAAATAATGATATTACTGAAAATGATATAAATAGTCCGTGACTGCCACTAGAGATAAATAGTGATATTATTGGAAATGATATAAATAGTCCGTGACTGCCACTAGAGATAAATAGTGATATTATTGGAAATGATATAAATAGTCCGTGACTGCCACTAGAGATAAATAGTGTTATCATTGGAAATGATATAAAGAGCCTGTGACTGCTACTAGAGATAAATAGTGTTATTATTGGAAATGATATAAATAGTCCGTGACTGCCACTAGAGATAAATAGTGATATTATTGGAAATGATATAAATAGTCCGTGACTGCCACAAGAGATAAATAATGATATTATTGGAAATGATATAAATAGTCCGTGACTGCCACTAGAGATAAACAGTGATATTATTGGAAATGATATAAATAGTCCGTGACTGCCACTAGAGATAAATAATGATATTACTGAAAATGATATAAATAGTCCGTGACTGCCACTAGAGATAAACAGTGATATTATTGGAAATGATATAAATAGCCCGTGACTGCCACAAGAGATAAATAACGATATTATTGGAAATGATATAAATAGCCCGTGACTGCCACTAGAGATAAATAATGATATTACTGAAAATGATATAAATAGTCCGTGACTGCCACTAGAGATAAATAGTGATATTATTGGAAATGATATAAATAGTCCGTGACTGCCACAAGAGATAAATAATGATATTATTGGAAATGATATAAATAGTCCGTGACTGCCACTAGAGATAAATAATGATATTACTGAAATGATATAAATAGTCCGTGACTGCCACAAGAGATAAATAGTGATATTATGGGAAATGATATAAATAGTCCGTGACTGCCACTAGAGATAAATAGTGATATCATTGGAAATGATATAAAGAGCCTGTGACTGCCACTAGAGATAAATAGTGATATTACTGAAAATGATATAAATAGTCCGTGACTGCCACTAGAGATAAATAGTGATATTATTGGAAATGATATAAATAGTCCGTGACTGCCACTAGAGATAAATAGTGATATTACTGAAAATGATATAAATAGTCCGTGACTGCCACTAGAGATAAATAGTGATATTACTGAAAATGATATAAATAGTCCGTGACTGCCACTAGAGATAAATAGTGATATCATTGGAAATGATATAAAGAGCCTGTGACTGCCACTAGAGATAAATAGTGATATTACTGAAAATGATATAAATAGTCCGTGACTGCCACTAGAGATAAATAGTGATATTACTGAAAATGATATAAATAGTCCGTGACTGCCACAAGAGATAAATAGTGTTATTATTGGAAATGATATAAAGAGCCTGTGACTGCTACTAGAGATAAATAATGATATTATTGGAAATGATATAAAGAGCCTGTGACTGCCACTAGAGATAAATAGTGATACTGACTTATTGCCATCATTAATTCCTCACCATACAAAAACTAGTGGTATGTTTGTTGCATGTGTTCCCATCAATCAACTTTGCTTGTATCGGATAAACAGTTCACTGTTCACATATTATTGACTTCCTTGCAGTTCTTGTGGACAATTGTTTTATTTTGGAATATCTTGTTTTGGGGTTTAAATATTGACAATAATTGTAGGCTATTATTTGGTTAGTTTATATCGGCCGAGATATCAGACTGAGATAGCTTCATATTAGCCCGAGACCGAATGTCGAAGATTGGTGTGAAGTTACCGAAGACTGATATCTCGACCGATGTGAAATTATCCAAGTAATATCTCTTTATTTTTTAAACCAAATCAACTAATTACAAAATGTTCTCGGATCTGTTACATTTTTCTGATAATGTTTCTCATTCTTTTCATAAGGTCCTAACGTTTCCTAGTCTCCTGGTTAGCTATCCGAACGTCGCAGCTTCCCCAGTGGGCCGAATGTTTTCCGTTACAGTAAATTTATTTTTCTAGACTGTGATGGCTCAAGTTCCGACTGATCGAATATTCGCCGAAATAATGTCTTGATAATGTAGTTACAATATTAGTCCAGGCCTGGTAATAACCCGCGAACTATCGTTCAGGTTACGTGTAGGATACGTCAAATGTAAAATATACAAACGAACTACAAGTCGTCGCCTGAGTTCTAGAATGTTCTATGTCCCATAGGGGACACAGAACATTCTAGCACTCAGGCGACGAAGTTACGAGAAAGTAATCAAACATAACATCATCAAATTACTAATGTCTCATATTTTACTAGAAAACCCAAGAGGGTTCTTAATATTCTATTTCTCCAAACATAGCTGGTATATTGCTAGTATAACTTACAAAGAAGGGGAATAATATTCTATCTCTTCCAAAGTCGGTATTACTAACCAAGAAGGTTAGTAATATTCTTTATTTCCAAATGAAACAAAATACTGCATTTTGATTGGGTGAGAGGTACGGTGTAACTTGCAATCCACAGTGGGTTTTTTTTACACCGTGGTTAACCACGGTGTAAAAACAAGAATATACAATAGCAGGCTATATGGCTAAAAAAGTACCAATTTTTAATTAATAATTCATACCTTCTGCTCTGTTATGTTAGAACAAAAATAAAAATACAGGAAATTTAATATTTATGTGCAATAAAATTGTACAGATATGGATGTCATTGGAACTGGCTCATTGAGCCAGTTCCAATGACATCCATATCTGTCTGTTTTTTTTTGTATTAAGAAACTTACAAAGTACAAATTTTCTGTCAGTTTTTGCCCACAATTTAAGTTAAAGTATTAAGTACCCCAAAATTCTTGGAAATAAATCTTTTATCCTTGTGTTTTCCAGGGTGTATGGGAATTTACACCGGTTTGGGAACTCATACACCCTTCGGCTTTGCCTCAGGGTGTATGAGTTCCCAAACCGGTGTAAATTCCCATACACCCTGGAAAACACAAGGATAACTAATAATCTCTCCAAACATAGCTGGTATAATGTCAGTAATACTAACCAAGAAGGTTAGTAATATTCTATCTCTCCAAACATAGCTGGCATAATGTCAGTAATACTAGCCAAGAAGGTTAGTAATATTCTATCTCTCCAAACATAGCTGGCATAATGTCAGTAATACTAACCAAGAAGGTTAGTAATATTCTATCTCTCCAAACAAAGCTGGCATAATGTCAGTAATACTAACCAAGAAGGTTAGTAATATTCTATCTCTCCAAACATAGCTGGCATAATGTCAGTAATACTAACCAAGAAGGTTAGTAATATTCTATCTCTCCAAACATAGCTGGCATAATGTCAGTAATACTAACCAAGAAGGTTAGTAATATTCTATCTCTCCAAACATAGCTGGTATAATGTCAGTAATACTAACCAAGAAGGTTAGTAATATTCTATCTCTCCAAACATAGCTGGTATAATGTCAGTAATACTAACCAAGAAGGTTAGTAATATTCTATCTCTCCAAACATAGCTGGCATAATGTCAGTAATACTAACCAAGAAGGTTCGTAATATTCTATCTCTCCAAACATAGCTGGCATAATGTCAGTAATACTAACCAAGAAGGTTAGTAATATTCTATCTCTCCAAACATAGCTGGCATAATGTCAGTAATACTAACCAAGAAGGTTAGTAATATTCTATCTCTCCAAACATAGCTGGCATAATGTCAGTAATACTAACCAAGAAGGTTAGTAATATTCTATCTCTCCAAACATAGCTGGCATAATGTCAGTAATACTAACCAAGAAGGTTAGTAATATTCTATCTCTCCAAACATAGCTGGTATAATGTCAGTAATACTAACCAAGAAGGTTAGTAATATTCTATCTCTCCAAACATAGCTGGCATAATGTCAGTAATACTAACCAAGAAGGTTCGTAATATTTTATCTCTCCAAGCATAGCTGGCATAATGTCAGTAATACTAACCAAGAAGGTTAGTAATATTCTATCTCTCCAAACATAGCTGGCATAATGTCAGTAATACTAACCAAGAAGGTTAGTAATATTCTATCTCTCCAAACATAGCTGGCATAATGTCAGTAATACTAACCAAGAAGGTTATTAATATTCTATCTCTCCAAACATAGCTGGCATAATGTCAGTAATACTAACCAAGAAGGTTAGTAATATTCTATCTCTCCAAACATAGCTGGCATAATGTCAGTAATACTAACCAAGAAGGTTAGTAATATTCTATCTCTCCAAACATAGCTGGCATAATGTCAGTAATACTAACCAAGAAGGTTCGTAATATTCTATCTCTCCAAACATAGCTGGTATAATGTCAGTAATACTAACCAAGAATGTTATTAATATTCTATCTCTCCAATTATAGCTAGTACAATGTCAGTATTAATATCCAAGAGGATTATTCAAATTTTACTTCTCCTGCCAATAAGGTAATTAATTTTCTACTCTCCAACTACAGCTAGTGTGATTCCAATATCAGTAGCCCAGAGGGTTATTAATTTTCTACTCTCCAACTATACCTAGTATGATTCCAATATCAGTAGCCTAGAGGGTTATTAATGTTCTACTCTCCTACTACAGCTAGAATGATTCCAATATCAGTAGCCCAGAGGGTTATTAATTTTCTACTCTCCAACTATACCTAGTATGATTCCAATATCAGTAGCCCAGAGGGTTATTAATTTTCTACTCTCCAACTACAGCTAGTATGATTCCAATATCAGTAGCCCAGAGGGTTATTAATGTTCTGCATTCCAATATCAGTAGCCCAGAGGGTTATTAATTTTCTACTCTCCAACTACAGCTAGTATGATTCTAATACCAGTAGGCCAGAGGGTTATTAATTTTCTACTCTCCAACTACAGCTAGTATGATTCCAATACCAGTAGGCCAGAGGGTTATTAATTTTCTACTCTCCAACTACAGCTAGTATGATTCCAGTATCAGTAGCCCAGAGGGTTTTTAATTTTCTACTCTCCAACCATACCTAGTATGATTCCAATATCAGTAGCCCAGAGGGTTATTAATTTTCTACTCTCCAACTACAGCTAGTATGATTCCAATATCAGTAGCCTAGAGGGTTATTAATTTTCTACTCTCCAACTACAGCTAGTATGATTCTAATATCAGTAGCCCAGAGGGTTATTAATTTTCTACTCTCCAACTACAGCTAGTATGATTCCAATATCAGTAGCCCTGAGGGTTATTAATTTTCTACTCTCCAACTACAGCAAGTATGATTCCAGTATCAGTAGCCCAGAGGGTTATTAATTTTCTACTCTCCAACTACAGCTGGTATGATTCCAATATCAGTAGCCCAGAGGGTTATTAATTTTCTACCTCTCCGACTATAGCGGGTAAGTAGTATAGCTCACACGTTTCGAACCTCATTACTCGGAGCTAGGAAGTGATGTCATGTCACGTGACCCAGTGGTGTTGTCATGGTAGCCCACATTAGCGTTCATGTTGCGACGTAATTACCATAGTGAAACATGGTCTTAGGAAGCATGCGCAGCGCGTGATAAGTCCGTTTCGGTAGTTTGGGGTGATTTTTGGTGATTTGGTGGTATTGTTGGGTCTGTTTGGGTAATTAGACCCACTCTCGTTGAATCGAACACACCCTTCGAACACACTCCCGCTCAATTAGTAGCCTCACAGATTCATAGCAACCACGTGCTACCATAGAAACCAAGATGGCAGCCTCCAATATACAAAATGGACGACGGAAGCACGTTTTACCCTAACAACACGCATTGTGCATGCGCACTAAGACTACGTATCACTATGGTTATTACGTCACAACCTGGCCCCTCACGTGGGCTACCATGACAACACAACATGGCGTCACTGAGTCACGTAACATGGCGTCATTTCCGAGGTCCGGGGCGCGGTCGGGTGATCAGGCCCGAAACGTGCGAGTTATGCTTCTCGGGTATATTGTCAGTATTACTAACTCAGAAAGCCATTAATATTACCTAACCGAGTACATCTGGAATAATGCCAGTATTACTAGCTCAGATGAACTTCTAATTACATTTTGTAGAGACAACAACGATGTAACAAAATTCTGATCAAATACCGAATAGGCAGCGATGTAAATTCATCTCGAAAAATTTGTTAAATTCCAAGTTTTTCGTGGGGAAATATTTAAATGACACAAGTCGATCATATTAAAAAAATAATTTTCATTTTTTTTGATTTTCGAGACCAGAAGAACGCCTGTCATACGGCTTTGTCTGTAAACGTGGGTATGCTCGAACAAGGTTTGAGAGAATGGTCTCTTGAGAACCTTTCAACTGAAACTGCACTTGAAATTTTATGCACTGGTGAGTATCAGCATTGCTTTTGTTGATTTGTGGATGATTTGGATTAATTAATTCTTTTGATTAGTGCAAAACACGAGTGGAGACTATGAATAAATGAAGAAAGAAACGGCAATGCATCACATTAATTTCATGCTCAAACAGGAATAAATTAAATGACCCAGCTGGCAGACAGAGTTGGATTAACCGTGGTGTCTTTACTGCTAAGACCAGTAATCACTCAAATAAAAAAAAAAAATTATGCAAACTACTCTTTACGATATTAAGTCGAATGGTAATATGATAGAGTAGTCTACTGTATGGCAATATCTACTGTAACGGAACACATTCGGTGAATGTCAACATCTCATGTGTAACAGAATACATGGCTTTTTCGCATTCCGATGGTAAAGCGTGATTTGGTTCATTGTCCAATTGAGTATTATTTATTGGGGTTTTAAGGTCGCATACTTATGCCCAATGGCTAATCGTGACCATGACAGTTTTACGGGTGGGGGAAGCCGGAGTACCCGGAGAGAACCACCGAGAATCGACGAGCAACTGTCAGCTCCTCAGTATTCTAACTCTGTTCAAGCTCCGCTCATACAGGATTACAGCGGCTGAATACATGTGCACCATTGACGTGTACTACTCATTAGTACACGGCGTCATCGTGCCCTCATGTAGGCAACCGGGACAAAGCTCATTAGTACACGGCGTCATCGTGCCCTCATGTTGGCAACCGGGACAAAGTGACTTGCTCAAGGACTACTCATTAGTACACGGCGTCATCGTGCCCTCATGTAGGCAACCGGGACAAAGTGCCTTGCTCAAGGACACTTATATATGATTAAATTTACCAAAGTAGGTATTTCTCTTCGGGGGTGGGGGGACGGGGAGGGGGGAATAAATTTACCCCAGGACCAATTTTGCTAACGTAGGCACCCGGTTGCGTCTATATGGGTTTGACGTGGAACATGCAAATCTTATCCAAAATAACAGATTCTATTTTTAACCCTTTACCTAACGTAACGGCCAAAACCGGCCAGCGCTATTCTCAAAAACAGCCAATTAATTTTCATTATTTTTTTCATTTTTTTTCTCAAAAACATAGGTTATGACCCCTCTTTGGAACGAGCTCATCGAGCTCGTTCCAATGAGGGGTCATAACCTATGTTTTTGAGACAAAAAATGAAAAAAATTAGTTATTCAAGAATTATTTTTGCAAGTGTCGTCTGCTTTTCAGATTAGGTAAAGGGTTAATATTGTCGGGAAAGATGAGTGTCCATTTTCTTTAGATATTCTCACAGCTGTAACTTTCAAGATTATGACCTGCTAGAGGATCTTCGCCAATTCTTCTTCACGACCTCAACTGCGGCGGCAATTTTATTACTCTCCCTTCCTAGTTCCCACTTCCGGTAAAGGTTAGACTGTCTTCTAAGGGCGCCCTCAAAGTGCTCGACCACTCTCTGAGCAACGCGATTCAGATCACCATCTCTTGGGTAGGGCAAGGTTTTCTGTGTGAGGATAGAAACCATAAACACACACAGTTGTAACGGGATAATTATTTTTGTAGTACGGCTGTCGTTCCTAATCAGAGCGCCTGGTTTGAAATTTTGGATAATTTCAACAACATCCTTGCCTTTCGTCACTTCTGTTTTTAAAGGGTCAAATAATTCGACTACCCAGAACTTGATTATCAGGACTCTGGATCCACAGTACAGGCTGTATAAAACTGTAGAGTCAATGCGTCCTCACCCTGGACCCTCAGTACAGATTATATAAAAGTGTAAAGTTGGTCTTTCTCACTCCATACCCTCAGTACAGGCTGTATAAATCTATACTCGGTCCTCGCTAAGTTCTAATAGAGACTATATGAAACTGTAGAGTTAGTTTGGTCTCACTCTCGATAGTCAGTACATTCTGTATAACAGTAGTGTGCCATCACTCTGGATCCTCATTACAGGCTATATAAAACTGAAGAGTATGTTTGTTCTCACTCTGGATCCTCAGTACAGGTTGTATAAATCTAGAGTAAGGGCGTCCTCACTTTGAATCCCTGTACAGAGTATATGAAGCCGTAGAGTTAATTTCTTCTCACTCTGGACCCCCAGTACAGGCTGTATAAATCTAGAGTTAGTGTGTTCACTCTAGACTCTCACTACAGACTATATAAAACTGTAGAGTTAGTATGTTTTCATTCTGGACCCTCAGTACATGCTGTCAAATTCTATAGAGTCAGAGCGCCCTCACTCTGAACCTTAGTACAGACTGTATAAAACGATAGAGTTAATTTCTTTTCACTGTGCACCCTCAGTACAGGCTATATAAATCTGTAGAGTTTGTCTGTTCTCCCTCTCGATCCTCAGTACAGGCTGTATAACTGTAGAGTTAGTGTGTCCTCACTCTTAATCCTCAGTACAGATTATATAATACTGTAGAGTTAGTTTGTTCTCACTCTGGATCCTCAGTACAGGCTTTATAAATCTGTTGAGTTAGTCTGGTTTTCACTCTGAATCCTCAGTACAGACTATATAAAACTGTAGAGTTAGTCTGCTCTCACTCTGGACTCCCAGTACAGACTATATAATACTGTAGAGTTAGTCTGTTCTCACTCTGGACTACCAGTACAGACTATATAATACTGTAGAGTTAGTCTGTTCTCACTCTTAATCCTCAGTACAGACTATATAATACTGTAGAGTTAGTCTGTTCTCACTTTGGACTACCAGTACAGACTATATAATGCTGTAGAGTTAGTCTGTTCTCACTCTGGACTCCCAGTACAGACTATATAATACTGTAGAGTTAGTCTGCTCTCACTCTGGACTCCCAGTACAGACTATATAATACTGTAGAGTTAGTCTGCTCTCACTCTGGACTACCAGTACAGACTATATAATACTGTAGAGTTAGTCTGTTCTCACTTTGGACTACCAGTACAGACTATATAATACTGTAGAGTTAGTCTGTTCTCACTCTGGACCCCCAGTACAGACTATATAATACTGTAGAGTTAGTCTGCTCTCACTCTGGACTCCCAGTAGACTATATAAAACTGTAGACTTAGTCTGCTCTCACTTTGGACTCCCAGTACAGACGATATAATGCTGTAGAGTTAGTCTGTTCTCACTCTGGACTCCCAGTACAGACTATATAATACTGTAGAGTTAGTCTGTTCTCACTTTGGACTCCCAGTAGACTATATAATACTGTAGAGTTAGTCTGTTCTCACTTTGGACTACCAGTACAGACTATATAATACTGTAAGTTAGTCTGTTCTCACTCTGGACTACCAGTACAGACTATATAAAACTGTAGAGTTAGTCTGTTCTCACTTTGGACTCCCAGTACAGACTATATAATGCTGTAGAGTTAGTCTGTTCTCACTTTGGACTCCCAGTACAGACTATATAATACTGTAGAGTTAGTCTGTTCTCACTCTGGACTCCCAGTACAGACGATATAATGCTGTAGAGTTAGTCTGTTCTCACTTTGGACTCCCAGTACAGACTATATAATACTGTAGAGTTAGTCTTTTCTCACTTTGGACTCCCAGTACAGACTATATAATACTGTAGAGTTAGTCTGCTCTCACTCTGGACTCCCAGTAGACTATATAAAACTGTAGAGTTAGTCTGCTCTCACTTTGAACTCCCAGTACAGACTATATAATACTGTAGAGTTAGTCTGTTCTCACTCTGGACTCCCAGTACAGACTATATAATACTGTAGAGTTAGTCTGCTCTCAGTCTGGACTACCAGTACAGACTATATAATACTGTAGAGTTAGTCTGCTCTCACTCTGGACCCCCAGTAGACTATATAATACTGTAGAGTTAGTCTGTTCTCACTCTGGACCCCCAGTACAGACTATATAATACTGTAGAGTTAGTCTGTTCTCACTTTGGACTCCCAGTACAGACTATATAATACTGTAGAGTTAGTCTGCTCTCACTCTGGACTCCCAGTACAGACTATATAATACTGTAGAGTTAGTCTGTTCTCACCCTGGACCCCCAGTAGACTATATAAAACTGTAGAGTTAATTTCTTCTCACTCTGGACCCCTAGTATAGGCTCTATAAATCTAGAGTCAGGGCGCCCTCACTCTGAATCCTAGTACAGACTATATAAAACTGTAGAGTTAGTTTCTTCTTACTCTCAATCCTCAGTACAGGTTGTATAAATCTGTAGAGTTAGTCTCTTCTTACTCTCAATCCTCAGTACAGGCTATATAAATCTGTAGAGTTTGTCTGTTCTCACTCTCGATCCTCAGTACAGACTATATAAATCTGTAGAGTTTGTCTGTTCTTCCTTTGGATCCACAGTACAGGCTGTATAAATCGTGGATTAGTGAGTTCACACTATTAACCTACAGTTAAACTGCAGAGTTAGTTTGTTCTCACTCTCTACCTTTCGTATAGGCTGTATAAATCTGTAAAGTTGGTCTGTTCTCCAGATATCAGTACAGGCTGTATGAGTCTGGAAAGTTAGCGTGTTCTCACAGTGGATCCCCGGTACAGGTTGCATAAAACTGTAGAGTTAGTCTGTTCTCCCATTCGATCCTCAGTACAGGCTGTATAAATCTAGAGTTAGTGTTTTCTCCCTTTGGACTCTCCGTGTGGACTTTGTTTTAAACATGTAGAATTAGTCCGTTCTCCCTTTGGAGCCTCGGTACAGGCTGCAAAAACTGTAGAGTTAGTCCGTTCTCACTCTGAATCCTGAGTGCAGACTGTATGAATCTGTAGAGTTAGTGCGTTCTCACTCTGAACCCTCATTACAGACTATATACACCTGTAGAGTTAGTGTGTTCTCACTTTGGATCCTCCGTACAGGAACGTTGATTGATTTTATTCAGAAGTACAACATGTATACAGTTAATAACAAAAATATATATAGAGGTGGAATACTTCAGAACTACATGACTGCACCACTGGGAGATGGCGTAGCCACTAGTGGATGTCTTCCCGCCATTCCCGTTTAATAAAATGAACAAGAAAAAGAAAAAAAGCAGAGAAAGGAAGAGAAAAGAAAAGAAAAATGAAAGAAAAGAAATGAAAACGAGAAGCAGACGTGACAATCGAGGCAATCCTGACAACAGCGTACTCACTAATAAGAGGCGATTTTATAGCCATACTACAGAAGACATGTTAGACTGGTTCTTTCCGTCATGTGAGAAATCTATTCTATGTTTTCTAGCATGTCATCCCCTGAGTCCCAATGTGTTCCTCATGTGTCAGCAGGCATAAAGAATGCATTGGAACCCAGGGATAGACATGATGATGATTGAATTGAAGAGAGGGGTAGCGATGAGATAAACAGAGCTACGACCTACAATCGGGGCATACTGGATTGTTACAGTTGACATGTAGTGAATATGAACTTAGAAATTGTTCAGCTATAGTCTTATAGTCAGTGTGTCCTAACTCTGGACTCCCAGTACAGGCTATATAAAAACTGAAGAGTCAGTCTGTTCTCACTCAGGACTCCAGGCTTGGCAATTTCAGGAGAGCGATTTTTTAGCTCTCCTTACTGCCCTCCTGAAAGAATTAAGGAGAGCGAAAAATTGCCCCCCTAAATATTTTGGTCTGGGATGATTGAGATTACATGTATTATGTTCACATTAAATTTTTGTTGTAAAGCAAAAATGTAATTTAACTTCGAAGTCACATAACATCACGTAATTTCATTTTGAAAGTGGTTTAGTGGTAAAAGGTAATGGCTGCAACCATACCCAAACACAGTTGCAATCATTTGAAGCAAAATGGGTCACAGCAATATTTTTTTTTCTGTCAGTTCAGTTCAACAACTGACATCACAGTTTGAGGTTGTAATTATTCAAGGAATATTGACACTATAATATACTACCATTACTACTATCCTGTCACTTGAAGCACTTGCACCAGGATGTGACTGTAGTTTCAAGCAGACCTGTTGTCCAAGAAAGTCATACGCCTACTACTACCACCTTCAATCCCCCAAGGGGGGTTGAAGGTGGTAGTGGTAGGCGTATGACTTTCTTGGACAACAGGTCTGGGTACACACACAGGTCTTGTCAAGTGTGTGTTCGATTGTTGAGTGAGACATCTAGATGTCTAAGAGATTTCGCTTTACCTTAGTAAAGTTGATAAAATCACTAGTCTGTTGGTTTCAGTTTCAATGAGTTCGTTCAATTGGATACTTAAAATGCTGTGTAAAGCTAATTGCTCTCCTAAGCTGATTGAGGAGAGTGATTTTTTGCCCTCCTGCATTTTTCAGAATGCCAGGCCTGGGACTCTCAGTAGAGACTATAAAACTGCAGTTTGTCTGTTCTGATTTTTAATCGTCAGTACAGGCTATATAAATCTGTAGAGTTATTCTGTTATAAGTCTGAACCCTCAGTACAGCCTGTATAAAACTGTAGAATTAGTTTTCTCACACTCGATCCTCAGTACCGGCTGTATAAATCTAGAGTTATTCTGCTGTCACTCTGGACCCTCGTAGAGACTATATAAACTGTAAATTTAGTCTGTTCTCACTCTGGTCCCCCAGTGCAGACTATATAAAACTGAAGAATTAGTCTGTTCTCACTTTGGACCTTCAGTACAGACTATATAAAACTGTAGAGTTAGCGTGTTCTCACTCTGGACCCTCAGTACAGACTAAATAAATCTGTATAGTTAGTCTGTTCTCCCATTGGATCCTCAGTACGGACTAAATAAATCTGTAGAGTTAGTCTGTTCTCCCTTTGGATCCTCAGTACAGGCTGTATAAATCTAGAGTTAGTGAGTGCCCACTCTTGACCCTCAGTACAGACTATATAAAACAGTACATTTAGTTTGTTCTCACTCTCTACCCTCAGTTCAGGCTGTATAAATCTGTAAAGTTGGTCTGTTCCCACTCCATATCCTCAGTACAGGCTGTATTAGTCTGTAGAGTTAGTGTGTCCTCATTCTGGATCCTCAGCACAGGCTGTATAAATATGTGTAGTTTGTGTGTTCTCACTTTAGATCCTCAGTACAGGCCGTATAATGTGTCGAGTTAGTTAAGACTGTTCTCACTTTGGATCCACGGTACAACCTGTATAAAACTGTAGAGTTAGTCTGTTCTCGCTCTCGATCCTCAGCACTGGCTGTAAAAATCTAGAGTTAGTGTGTCCTCACTGTGGACCCTCGGCAAAGACTATATAAAACTTTAGAGTTATTCTGTTCTCACTCTAGACCCTCGGTACAGAATATATATAACTGTACATACTGCATAAATCTGTAGAGTTGGTGTGTCCTCACTCTGAATCTCCGAAGAGACTATATAAATTTGTATAGTAAGTGTGTCCTCACCCCGCCCGTGTGTCCCCCCCCCCTCCAGTACTGGCTACACAAAATTGTAGAGTCAGTTTGTTCTCACTCTGGATCCTCAGTACAGGCTGTATATATCTGTGAAGTTAGTCTGTTCTCACTTTGGGTCCTCAGACTTTATAAAACTGTAGAGTTAATTTATTCTCACTCTGGACCCCCAGTACAGGCTGTATAAATATAGAGTTGGTGTGTTCACTCTAGACTCTCACTACAGACTATATAAAACTGTAGAGTTAATTTCATCTCACTCTGGATCCCCAGTAAAAGCTGTATAAATCTATAGAGTCAAGGCGCCCTCACTCTGAATTCTAGTACAGCCTAAATAAAACTGTAGAGTTAGTTTCTTCTCACTCTGGACCTCAGTACAGGCTGTATAAATCTGTAGAGTTAGTCTGTTCTCACTCTCGATCCTCAGTACAGGCTGTATAACTGTAGAGTTAGTGTGTCCTTTCTCTGGACCCTCAGTACAGATTATATAATACTGTAGATTTAGTTTGTTCTCACTCTGGATCCTCAGTACAGGCTATATAAATTAGAGTTAGTGTGCCCTCAATCTGTAAAGGTAGTCTGTTCTCACTTCAGATCCCCAGTACAGGCTGTATAAGTCTGCAGAGTTAGTCTGTATTCACTCTGGATCCTCAATACAGGCTGAATAAGTCTGTAGAGTTAGTCTGTACTCACTTTAGATCCTCAGTGCAGGCTGTACAAGTCTGTAGAGTTAGTCTGTACTCACTTTAGATCCTCAGTACAGGCTGTACAAGTCTGTAGAGTTAGACTGTACTCACTTTAGATCCTCAGTACAGGCTGTATAAGTCTGTAGAGTTAGTCTGTACTCACTTTAGATCCTCAGTGCAGGCTGTACAAGTCTGTTGAGTTAGTCTGTACTCACTTTAGATCCTCAGTACAGGCTGTACAAGTCTGTAGAGTTAGTCTGTACTAACTTTAGATCCCCAAGTACAGGCTGTACAAGTCTGTAGAGTTAGTCTCTACTCACTTTAGATCCTCAGTGCAGGCTGTACAAGTCTGTTGAGTTAGTCTGTACTCACTTTAGATCCTCAGTACAGGCTGTACAAGTCTGTAGAGTTAGTCTGTACTAACTTTAGATCCCCAAGTACAGGCTGTACAAGTCTGTAGAGTTAGTCTCTACTCACTTTAGATCCTCAGTACAGGCTGTATACGTCCGTAGAGTTAGTCTGTACTCACTCTGGATCTTCAGTACAGATTATATAAAACTGTGGAGTTGGGAAAAACCGAGTCTAAACATTTAGTGACGCGGTCATGAGTTCCGAATATACAGTGACGTAGTCAAGGCCGGGGCGAATTAAGGGTATTCGCCTGTTAACCTTTTTATGTTATCTCCCCACTTTGTGAGTACTTAAGCCTTTAAAAGTAGCCAGAGTGCTCCAGCCGGTATAATAAGTTAATTGTATTTCTCTGTGGAAGACCTGGAACCTTCATGTTTTAGGAATACGCAATATTAAAAAAAGCCAGGGTGCTCCAACCGATATGATAAGGTTATTTTATTTCTCTATGGAAGACTTGGAACCTTCATGTTTTAGGAATACACAATATTAAAAGTAGCCAGGGGGCTCCAATCCATATGATAAGTTAATTTTGTTTCTACATGGAAGACCTGGAAGATTCACGTATGAGGAACACACAATATTATAAGTTACATGGCGTGCAGCTGGCTGATACATTTCCATACAAGGCTCTGAGTGTTCATATCAGGTTCGGCTTTGCCTCACCTGATATGAACACTCATCGCCTTGTATGGAAATGTATCATCCAGCTACACGCCATGTAACATATTTATTATGTCGAAAGTCCATGTAAATCAAGCGATTAATAATTTTCTCCATAAACAAACAACGGCCCGGAATTTATTTTTCAGGAACCACTATTGATAGCACCGCGCAGAATCATGAACAGTAACAGGCACCGGTACGTGTAACCATGGTAATTGTAAACAAATCATCACTTTGGTTCCGCTCCACAGCTTTCCAGGCATTTCCAAATGTGACATGCCATACACTCTCTTCAAATGCACATATCCTGTAACTTAGTTATCTAACCCATTACATGTATTACATTTCCCAAATCCACAAAAAACATATAACACTATCTGACTAAGTAGAAATAAATAATCTGAATGTGGGTGGAATTATTTATTGTCAAAGGCAAGACTTCAACCTGAAAAATTGCCCGAAAAAATACCGAAACCAGTCATTTTCAGCCACCTAGCAGCCTCAAAAGCAGAATTTTCCCACCAACCCCACCTACCCACCCCTGGAGCAGAGCATCAGTTGTTTCTAAAATGCAAAAAAAAAATTATATGTTTCCGTCTCATTTTTTAGTTACCTGTCTAATAATAATAATAATAACACTTTGGCCAGCCGCTGATTTGTCGCGGTTCTCGAACGAGAAGGCCTTGGTTACCCCTGAACTCCCAACTGCCTCCCTCTTCCCACGCTTCTCCTCTCCTCCCAACATTCGGAGACGAACTGCTTGATGACATCCCTTGCCCCATTCTTCCCAATCTCTCCGATTAGCACATTTACCCTCTCCTTTGAGTCTCCCCCTAACCACATGTCCTTCATTCTGCCATCCCACTTCCCCATTATACTCCCAGTGAATCTCATTCTTTTAGACTGATACTTTGGGCATTCTAGAAGGAAGTGTTCCAGGGTCTCCACCATGCCCAAGTTACACATCTGGCACTCCCTTTCACCGTCTTTCCCAATTTTTCCCCTCAGCTCCAGGGATCGCGACCGCAGCTTGAACAGCAGTGACCCCCCAAAGGTGCCATCAAGGTACTCTTCAAAACCTGGCCTCTCTTTATCACGCAGGCCACCCAAAGACCTCTTTGATTTGACCCCCTCTCGCCAATTACGGTTACAATCCTCCAAGACCCTTTCTCTGACGATTTTTTTTACCCTGGTTTGCCCCAACGTCCAGGTCCGAGATCTCCAATGAGTAGTTCTCTACTAGCTCCCTCACTTGGATCATCCACCCCGTTTTGATATTTGAGTTGAAGATTTGCAGGAACATTACTTTACACCATCGGCTGTCGGGGAGATTCACCAAATAATTAAGATAACCGAGTTTCAACAGGTCTATCCTGTCCTTGATCCTCATCCACCCAAGCTCACCCCTGATTGTTTCTAGCGCTGCGGCATTGCTCGACCCCGTTATCCATCGGCCTGTATCGTTCTGTAAGATTTCCAAGCTCTTTATGGCCGTCTGGTTTATATAGAGGTACCACTTCCGTACCGTATGTTATACTTGGCAGCCCCACCATTTCCCAAATGGTTTTCCCCACGAAAACCTTATTGAAACTGTTTCTCCCTATAAGTTTCATTTGGTTAAGGATTCGCTTCCCCTTCAGAATCAATTTGTTTGTGTGGTTTCGGTAGATGCCTCTTCCTGTAATGTTTATATTTACCCCCAAATACTCGCCTGTCTCTCCTACATTGAGAAGTTTGCTGCTCCCTTCCGGAATGCTGAACTCACCCACTCTCCACCTTCGAGTGTGGTCCACTTTGCGGCCCACAGGTATAACTTTGCTCTTGCTTTCATTAAGTTCGAGTCTCCATTTGCTCCCATATTTCCCAACAATTCCCAGCATTTTCGTTAGCCCCTCTTCGCTTTCTGACACTAGAACCATATCGTCTGCAAAAAATAGCCCTGGGATCTTCAAGTTCCCAACTGCTACCCCTTCGTCGCTACGCAGGAGTTCATCTCCTAAACCTTTGATGTACAATGCAAACAGGATTGGCGAAAGGATACACCCCTGTTTTAGGCCTATCTCCATAGGCACACGTTTTGTTGTAATGTTTCCCAGACTAAGGTCACTCTGTACATCTTTATATAATGCTTTCATAATTCCAACAAACTCGCCTCCTAAGCCCAGAGCCTCCAGCTTGCGCCACATACCCTCCCTCCATACTCTATCGTATGCCTTTTTGACATCCAAAAAGGCCATAAACATCTTTTTCTTTTTTGCTTTCGCGGATTCTATCATTTGGGATAGCGTGAAAAGATGGTCGGTTACTCTCCTTCCCTTCCTGAAGCCATTCTGGATTTCTCCCCAAAAAACCCTTCTCCTCAATTACCTCCTCTAGTCTCCCATAAAGGACTTTACAGAAAACCTTTCCAATGTTGCTACTGACAGAGATCCCTCGATAGTTATCCAAAACGTCTTTTTCCCCCTTTTTGTGAATAAACGTCACTTTGCTTTCCCTCCACTCCTTTGGGACCACTTGTTTTTCTATGGCTAAATTGAATAGGGCAGTCAGGCTTTCCAAGAGTTCCTCTCCCCCTTTTTTGATAAACTCGTTAGGAATTTCGTCCACCCCTCCCGCTTTTCCATTCCTCAATTTTGAGATCACCCTTCGCACCTCCTCGGTCTTGATTTCGCTGCACACGAAGTCCGAGAGATTTTCCTCGACCTGGTTCGGACACTCCGGTGGGTTCCCCATGCCCCATCGCTTATCGTTTACCTTTTCCCAGTGCTTGACTAGTTCTAATGCGATTTGATCTCGCTCTTCTGTAACTCTGCCATCTACTTTAATGCTCTGTTGGTTATTCCCTTTGTTACGTTTGTTCACCCATTTCCAAAATACGCTCGAACTCGACCCCCCTGTCGTTCTTATCGTCCTAATAAGACTGCTATTTCGCACTCTCCGGTTGTCGTCTTTAATCTTATTTACTTTATTTCGTGCTTGTTGGTATTCTTCCTTTGCCACCATGGCCTCATTGCTTTCCACCCCCTTAAGTTTTCTACTTCTCCTGTATGCAGCACATTTATCTTTTCTAACCTTTATGGCCCTTTTCAATTCTTCGTTCACTCTGTACCCAAGTTCCCGTATTGGCACCCTAATCTTTCCTACACTTCCCTTCCCTGCCTCCACTAGGCTCGCAACTATGGCGTCGGCCATCTTCTGGACACTACCCCCCTTGTGTACGGCTGCAAGCTTTGGTTTCAGTTTTTCTTCGAACTTCGCCCAGTCGGCATCCTTTTTGAGTTCCCAAATCTCCTTGAAGCTTCCTTTCCTTTTCTCTAGGTTTTTGGCCCTCATCGTCACTGTAATCAAGTTGTGATCACTATCCAACTCCATTTTGCCCTCATCATCCACTTCTCCCCTTATCACCTCCCTCCATAAATTCATATCTATGAGAATGTAGTCAATTATTGATTTTCTGTAGTCAATTATTGATTTTCTGGGAATTGCATCAAAATAGTAATGGCGGCTACTCACCTGATATTATAACAATAACATGATTTTGGAGGGCATTATGGTTCATTTGCGGCCCTGCAGCAATGATGAACAGCCCGAGGGTTTATTAAAGGCCCGAGACGAAGTCGAGGGCCGTTAATAAGCCCAAGGGCTGTTCATCATTGCTGCAGGGCCGCTAATGAATCATGATGCCTGACAACAATTATGTTATTACTATTATTACCACTCCCTATTACAGCTAACCGCACGGGGGAATTGCTGGAAGAAATAATCAGTAAGTCGGTTCGATATTTCTGTTTCGATCGCGCGTTCGACTTCCGTTCGGAAATACAAAGGGACTTCATCCGAATGGGAGTAATTCATCAGACCATGGAATCTAAAAATAGCCGGGCCGCGGGCCGCTAATGGCTATTTATACCATTATCCGCCCGCGGCCCTGCTTCGTCGAATGACGTCCCTGAAATTATGGAGTTTTAACAGCCCTCCAAAATCATGTTAATCTACTAGTAACTTATAGATTTAGTGGTAATAATAATTAATATCAGGTGAGTAACCCGATACGGTGGAATCTTTAGAAGGTATTCCAGCATTTTGATTGGACAAACTAACTTGAGACATAATAATAAAAGTAGCCAGGGTGCTTCAAAGTTCAACCGGTGTGATAAGTTAATTTTATTTCTCTGTGGAAGACTTGGAACCTCCATGCATAAGGAATACACAATATTAAAAGTAGCTAGGGTGCTCCAACAAGCATGATAAGTTAATTTTATTTCTCAGTGGATGATTCGGAGCCTTCATGTATTGGGAATACACAATGTTAAAAGTATTCAGGGTGCACCTACAAGCATGATCAGTTAATTTTATTTGGAAGACTCGGACCGTTCACTAGTGGGAATACGAAACATTAACCCTTGGCGCTCTGATGTCAAAATATCAAAGTTTTCAGCAGCAATTTTTTCCCACAATGCAACTGAGAATTTAAAAAATTATATCTTGTTTGACAGAGCTCTGTCAAACAAGATATAATTTGTTAAATTTTTCATGACGCATGAGAAATATGGAGCCAGTGACGAAAAATTTGAAATTCTACCAGTGTGCTAGGAGTTAAATCAGCATGAGATGAAATGAAGTGGGGGATAATTTTCTGTCCTGCTTCCATTCGTGGCAGAAAAAAATATTTTGCCCCGACCTCACTTCATTTGACCCGGCCACGCCTTGTGTGTTAGTCTGGACTTCGGGGAGGGGGGGGGGGGGGGTCATAAGTTGCTATTTTAAAACAGCAATGCAGATAAAGACTATCAAACAGAAGAGCGAAAAGGACTCCTTAACTTTCTCTTTAAAGTCTCAGCGACATAATTATTTCTTTCGTCATATGGCTAAATTTGGAATTGGACTCCAAGACAATGATTGATTACAAAACATTCATGGCGCAAATCAGTGCTGGAATTGAAATTACTGCTACAAGATTGATTAATGAAACACAGTATTATATGGTCCACGCCAGTGCATGTTTCTAGACTGTCTGGAAAATACACAATGGGAAAAGCGTTTGTTTTGAAATAATTCAACCTAATATCGATTCTGAACAGTCGATACTGATTTCGAACCCGGATTCGTCGACAACCAAGGGTGGTAAAGGGTCCAGATTCATTGGATCCCGAAGGCACTTTGATAAATTCGTGCCAGATTTGGTTCCAAGTAAAATTAAACCCCGCCGAGGAACCCAAACAAATGAATCTTCATGTCATTCATGTGATTAACCCTTTACCCAACGTAACGTTCAAAACCGGCCAGCGGTATTCACAAACAAGAGGCCCCAGGGGGGCCTGAGGGCGCTCACCTGACATGGTAGCCAAAATATCAACCCAGAGAATTGATTTCAACAAGTTGCATCTGCTCCTCCTAAGAAAAGCTTATACCAAATATCCAAAGATTCTGACCAGTGGATCTAAAAAAAAAAAGATTTTTAAAGAATATTCCTCATATTGAACTAAGTTATAATTCAGGCTCCCACAGGGAGCCCATATATGAACCCAGGGACTTGGCTTTAACAAACTTGAATCTCACCCCCCTAAGGATGCTGCACACCTAATATCAAAACATTCCGACTGCTGGATCTGAAGAAGAAGATTTTTAAAGAAAATTCCTCATTTTGAACTAAGTTGTCATTCGGGCTCCCATAGTGAGCCCAAATATGAACCAAGGGACTTGGTTTGAACAAACTTGAATCTCACCTCCCTAAGGTTGCTGCATGCCAAATATCAAAGCATTCCGGCTGCTGAATCTGAAGAAGAAGATTTTTAAACAAAAATTCCTCATATTGACAAAGTTTTAATTCGGGTTCCCACAGGGAGCCCAAATATGGACCCAGGGACTTGGTTTTAACAAACTTAAATCCCTCCCCCCCCCAAGGATGCTACTTATCATTCGGGCTCCCACAGTGAGCCCAAATATGGATCTAGGGACATGGCTTGAACAACTTGAATCTCACCCCCTTAAGGATGCTGCATACCAAATATCCAAACATTCCGACTGCTGGATCTGAAGAAGATTTTTAAAGAAAATTTCTCATTTTGAACTCAGTTATAATTCGGACTACCACAGTGAGCCCAAATATGAACCCAGGGTCTTGGCTTGAACAATCTTGAATCTCACCCCCATAGCTTGGTGCATACCCAATATCAAAAGATTCTGCCTGCTGGATCTTGAGAAGAAGATTTTCAAAGAAATTTGCCTGAAATGCACTAAGTTCAAATTTGGCCTCCTATACGGAGCCAAAATATGAACCCAGGGGGCCAATTTGAACAAACTTCAATCAGATCCACCCCACAATGTTGCATATCAAATATCAAAAGATTCTGCCTGCTGGATCTGGAGAAGAAGATTTTTAAAGAAATTTGCCTGAAATGCACTAAGTTCGAATTCGGGCTTCTATAGCGAGCCCAAATATGAATCCAGGGGGCCGATTTGAACAAACTTGAATCAAATCCACTTCACAATGTTGCGTACCAAATATCAAAAGATTCTGCCTGCTGGATCTGGAGAAGAAGATTTTTCAAGAAATTTGCCTGAAATGCACTAAGTTCGAAATCGGGCTCCTATACTGAGCCCAAATATGAACCCAGGGGGCCGATTTGAACAAACTTGAATGAGATCCACCCAACAATGTTGCATACCAAATATCAAAAGATTCTGCCTGCTAGATCTGGAGAAGATTTTTTAAGTTCGAATTCGGGCTTCTATAGTGAGCCCAAAAATGAATCCAGGGGGGCCGATTTGAACAAAGTTGAATCAGATCCATTCCACAATGTTGCATACCAAACATCAAAAGTACAAACTTGAATCAGATCCACCCCACAATGTTGCATACCAAATATCAAAAGATTCTGCCTGCTGGATCTGGAGAAGAACATATTTAAAGAAATTTGCCTGAAATGCACTAAGTTCGAATTCGAGCTTCTATAGTGAACCCAAATATGAATCCAGGGGGGCGATTTGAACAAACTTGAATCAGATCCACCCCACAATGTTGCATACCAAATAGCAAAAGATTCTGTCTGCTGGATCTGGAGAAGAACATATTTAAAGAAATTTGCCTGAAATGCACTAAGTTCGAATTCGAGCTTCTATAGTGAGCCCAAATATGAATCCAGGGGGCCGATTTGAACAAACTTGAATCAGATCCACCCCACAATGTTGCATACCAAATATCAAAAGATTCTACATGCTGGATCTGGAGAAGAAGATTTTTAAAGAAATTTGCCTGAAATGCACTGAGTTCGAATTCGGGCTTAAATAGTGAGCCCAAATATGAATACAGGGGGCCGATTTGAACAAACTTGAATCAGACCCATCCCACAATGCTGCATACCAAATATCAAAAGATTCTGCCTGCCAAATCATAATTAAGTGGTAGATGTATGATGGCCAACAAATTGTAAGGGTGGACTTATGCCCCAACAAATCATAATTAAGTGGTAGATGTATGATGGCCCCACAAATCATAATTAAGTGGTAGACTTATGATGGCCCAACAAATCATAATTAGGTGGTAGACTTATGATGGACCAACAAATCATAATTAAGGGGTAGACTTATGATGGCCCAACAAATCATAATTAAGTGGTAGACTTATGACGGCCCAACAAATCATAATTAAGGAGTAGACTTATGATGGCCTAGCAAATCATAAGTAAGTGGTAGACTTATGAGGGCCCAACAAATCATAATTAAGGGGTAGACTTATGATGGCCTAGCAAATCATAAGTAAGTGGTAGACTTATGAGGGCCCAACAAATCATAATTAAGGGGTAGACGTATGATGGCCCAACAAATCATAAGTAAGTGGTAGATTTATGAGGGCCCAACAAATCATAATTAAGTGGTAGACATATAATGCCCCAACAAATCATAATTAAGGGGTAGACATATGATGGCCCAACAAATCATAAGTGGTAGACTTATGAGGGCCCAACAAATCATAATTAAGTGGTAGACTTATGAGGGCCCAACAAATCATAATTAAGGGGTAGACATATGAGGGCCCCACAAATCATAATTAAGTGGTAGACTTATGATGGCCCAACAAATCATAATTAGGTGGTAGACTTATGATGGACCAACAAATCATAATTAAGGGGTAGACTTATGATGGCCCAACAAATCATAATTAAGTGGTAGACTTATGACGGCCCAACAAATCATAATTAAGGAGTAGACTTATGATGGCCTAGCAAATCATAAGTAAGTGGTAGACTTATGAGGGCCCAACAAATCATAATTAAGGGGTAGACATATGATGGCCCAACAAATCATAAGTAAGTGGTAGACTTATGAGGGCCCAACAAATCATAATTAAGTGGTAGACATATAATGCCCCAACAAATCATAATTAAGGGGTAGACATATGATGGCCCAACAAATCATAAGTGGTAGACTTATGAGGGCCCAACAAATCATAATTAAGTGGTAGACTTATGAGGGCCCAACAAATCATAATTAAGGGGTAGACATATGAGGGCCCAACAAATCATAAGTAAGTGGTAGACTTATGAGGGCCCAACAAATCATAATTAAGGGGTAGACATATGATGGCCCAACAAATCATAAGTAAGTGGTAGACTTATGAGGGCCCAACAAATCATAATTAAGTGGTAGACATATGATGCCCCAACAAATCATAATTAAGGGGTAGACATATGATGGCCCAACAAATCATAAGTAAGTGGTAGACTTATGAGGGCCCAACAAATCATAATTAAGGGGTAGACGTATGATGGCCCAACAAATCATAAGTAAGTGGTAGACTTATGAGGGCCCAACAAATCATAATTAAGGGGTAGACATATGATGGCCCAACAAATCATAAGTAAGTGGTAGATTTATGAGGGCCCAACAAATCATAATTAAGTGGTAGACATATAATGCCCCAACAAATCATAATTAAGGGGTAGACATATGATGGCCCAACAAATCATAAGTGGTAGACTTATGAGGGCCCAACAAATCATAATTAAGTGGTAGACATATGATGCCCCAACAAATCATAATTAAGGGGTAGACATATGATGGCCCAACAAATCATAAGTAAGTGGTAGACTTATGAGGGCCCAACAAATCATAATTAAGTGGTAGACATATGATGCCCCAACAAATCATAATTAAGGGGTAGACATATGATGGCCCAACAAATCATAAGTAAGTGGTAGACTTATGAGGGCCCAACAAATCATAATTAAGGGGTAGACGTATGATGGCCCAACAAATCATAAGTAAGTGGTAGACTTATGAGGGCCCAACAAATCATAATTAAGGGGTAGACGTATGATGGCCCAACAAATCATAAGTAAGTGGTAGACTTATAAGGGCCCAACGTCATCAGTCTACCACTTAATTATGATTTGTTGGATCATAAGTCTAACCCTTAATTATGATTTGTTGGGACGTCATCAGTCTACCCCTTAATTATGATTTGTCCGGACGTCATGAGTCTACTACTTAATTATGACTTTGTTGGGACGTTATCAGTCTACCACTTAAATATGATTTGTTGGGACGTCATCAGCCTACCCCTTAATTATACTTTGTTGGCCATCAAAAGTCTACCACTTAATTATGATTTGTTGGACCATCATAAGTCTACACCTTAATTATGATTTGTTGGGACGTCATCAGTGTACCCCTAAAAAAGTTATAACATTATGCGTCGATTTTTATAACATAACAGGTTGAAAAAAGTTATAACATTATGTGGAGTTTATAACATTATCGGTTGTTTACTACATTTTTTGTAACATTATGAATTGGTGTAACATTATGCGGCGTTGTAACATTATCGGTTGTAACAGGGCCATCATACATCTACCACTTAATTATGATTTGTTGGGCCATCATAAGTTTACCACTTAATTATGATTTGTTGGGCCATTGGAAGTCCACCCCTTATAATTTGTTGGCCATCATACATCTACCACTTAATTATGATTTGTTCGGCCATTGTAAGTCCACCTCTTATGATTTGTTGCCCATCATTATACGTCTACCACCTAATTATGATTTGTTGGGCCATCATAAGTCTACCACTTAATTATGATTTGTTGGGCCATCATAAGTCCACCACTTAATTATGATTTGTTGGCCATCATAAGTCTACCCCTTAATTCTGATTTGTTGGGCCATCATAAGTCTACTCCTTAATTATGATTTGTTGGGCCATCATAAGTCCACCACTTAATTATGATTTGTTGGGCCATCATATGTCTACCACTTACTTATGATTTTTTGGGCCATCAAAAGTCTACCACTTAATTATGATTTGTTGGGACGTCATCAGTCTTCCCCTTAATTATGATTTGTTGGCCATCATAAGTCTACCACTTACTTATGATTTTTTGGGCCATCATAAGTCTACCCCTTAATGATTTGTGGGGCCCTCATAAGTCTACCACTTACTTATGATTTGTTGGCCATCATAAGTCTACCACTTACTTATGATTGTTGGTCCATCATAAGTCTATCACTTAATTATGATTTGTTGGGACGTCATCAGTCTACCCCTTAATGATTTGTGGGGCCCTCATAAGTCTACCACTTACTTATGATTTGTTGGCCATCATAAGTCTACCACTTACTTATGATTTTTGGTCCATCATAAGTCTATCACTTAATTATGATTTGTTGGGACGTCATCAGTCTACCCCTTAATGATTTGTGGGGCCCTCATAAGTCTACCACTTACTTATGATTTGTTGGCCATCATAAGTCTACCACTTACTTATGATTTTTGGTCCATCATAAGTCTATCACTTAATTATGATTTGTTGGGACGTCATCAGTCTACCCCTTAATTATGATTTGTTGGCCATCACAAGTCTACCACTTACTTATGATTTTTTGGGCCATCATAAGTCTACCCCTTAATAATGATTTGTGGGGCCCTCATAAGTCTACCACTTACTTATGATTTTTGGTCCATCATAAGTCTATCACTTAATTATGATTTCTTGGGACGTCATCAGTCTACCCCTTAATTATGATTTGTTGGCCATCATAAGTCTACCACTTACTTATGATTTTTTGGGCCATCATAAGTCTACCCCTTAATAATGATTTGTGGGGCCCTCATAAGTCTACCACTTACTTATGATTTGTTGGCCATCCTGAGTCTACCACTTACTTATCATTTTTGAGCCATCATAAGTCTATCACTTAATTATGATTTGTTGGGACGTCATCAGTCTACCCCTTAATTATGATTTGTTGATCCCTCATATGTCTACCACTTAATTATGATTTGTTGATCCCTCATAAGTCTACCACTTACTTATGATTTGTTGGGTCATCATATGTCTACCCCTTAATTATGATTTGTTGGGATGTCATCAGTCTACCACTTAATTATGATTTGTTGGCCAACGAATCGGCAACATCCACCCATGTAATATGCAAATTTAGCAGCAGAAAAAATACTATTTTACGAAGACTTTCAAAAAAATCATATAATGTGACCCCTCTTTGGAACGAGCTTGCTGAGTTCATTCCAATGAGGGGTGGAATGATATGGTTTTGTTGAAATTTTCTGAAAAGTTAAAAAATGAAAGTGTCAATGACACTGTAGCTCAACTTGTCAAGACAAAGACATGCACATGTATAGTATGTGACACAGCAATGACAAACATCTAGGTAATGACCTGATAACAAAGGTACATATAAAGTATTGTAATGGTCTGTACATAAATACTGACCGTTGCCTGTAACAAATGTATAGGTAAAGTATTGTAAAGGTGGGTGACAGTCAGATGCTAAACTAGAAAAGAAAACTTTGAGTCCCAGAGTGGGTCTGACTGAACCTCAAAATATTTGTTCTCATAGCACAGTGATAACAAAGGCACCCCAAAACACTCGTTCCTGTCCCAAGGTGAAAACAAAGGTACCCAAGAAGTTTTGTGAAGATCAATTCATAAATACGAGCTGTATAGAACTTGTGACAAAAAACTGATTGGACCTAATTTTGGTACAAAATGGCCACTGGCAGCCATCTTGAATTTTGGACCATACCCAGAAACACTCATTCTCGTCCCAAGGTGATAACAAAGGTACCCAAGAAGTTTTGTGAAGATCGGTTCATAAATACAGCCTCTACCCTGAGCCGTATTGACATGTGTGCTCACATTGTGCAAGTAGCACTGAATAAGTCAAAGTTCATCTAATTTGCATAATTTCTGCATGAAAAAAAAACCCTTAGAAGATGTGATGTATTCCATGTTACTAAACATTCATACAAAAATTTATTCAAATCAGAACTTTCATACAGAAGTTCTATACAAAAGACTGATTGCACTAATTTTGGTACAAAATGGCTGCTGGTGGCCATCTTGAATTTCGGACCACATCCAAAAACACTCGCTCTCATCCCACGGTGATAACAAAGGTACCCAACAAGGTTCGTAAAGATTGGTTCATAAATATGGCCTCTAGTCTGAGCTGTATAGAAGTTGTGTACAAAAAACTGATTAGACCTAATTTCGGTACAAAATGGCCACTGGCAGCCATCTTGAATTTTAGACCGCACCCAGAAACACTCGTTCTCGTCCCAAGGTGATAACAAAGGTACCCAAGACATTTCGTGAAGATCAGTTCATAAATACAGACTCAAGTCTGAGCCGTATTGACATGTGTACTTAATGTGTGTAAGTCGCACTGAAATATCAAAGTTCATCTAATTTGCATAATTTCTGCACGAGAAAAAAAACCCGTATTATATGTGATGTATCCCATGGTACTAAACATTCACACAAAAAATTATTCAAATCAGCGCTTTCATATGGAAGTTCTGTGCAAAAATCGGATTGCACCTAATTTTGTACAAAATGGCTGCCTTCGGCCATCTTGAATTTCGGACCGGACCCCAAAACACTCGTTCTCGTCCCACGGTAATACCAAAGGTACCCAAGAAGTTTCGTAAAGATCGGTTCATAAATACGGCCTCTAGCCTGAGCCGTATTGGCATTTGCACTTACAGTGCTGAAATTAACACCAAAAAACATCAAAATTAGTCTAATTTGCACAATTTACGCACGAGAAAAAAACCTGTATTATATGTGATGTACCCCATGGTACTAAACATTCATACAAAAAATTATTCAAATCAGAGCTTTCATATGGAAGTTCTGTACAAAAAACAGATTTCTGCATCATCGGTACAAAATGGCGGCTGGCAGCCATCTTGAATTTCGGACCGCACCCAAAAACACTCGTTCTCGTCCCACGGTCATAACAAAGGTACCCAAGAAGTTTCGTAAAGATCGGTTCATAAATACGACCTCTAGCCCGAGCCATAGCCAATTGTTGACAGACGGACAGATGGACGGACGGACAGACGGACGACGGGCCATGACAATAGCTCAAATTTGACTTCGTCAAAGTTGAGCTAAAAATGATATTTAAAATAATAAATTTTGATATCGTCTGTGTTGGGTAAAGGATTAAATAACAAGAAATGAACTGACTTTCAACTTCAAGTGAGTGAGGAAAGGACTGATGCATTGAAGCATAAATATCTGCTTTCAATTTGCAATCCAGCTCAAATAATATTCAAACTCTTTTTCAGTACTAGTAGTTAATCAACTCACCTATTTGTGTAACAATTGTCACACATCATTAACCCTTTACCCAACGTAACGGCCAAAACCGGCCAGCGCTATTCCCAAATATCGCCAATTAATTTTCAAAATATTTTCATTTTTTGTCTCAAAAACATAGGTTATGACCCCTCGTTGGAACGAGCTCGTTCCAACGAGGGGTCATAACCTATGTTTTTGAGACAAAAAATGAAAAAAATTAGTTATTCAAGAATTTTTTTTGCAAGTGTCGTCTGCTTTTCAGGTTAGGTAAAGGGTTAATAAATAAGTAGAAAGCAGTGGCATATGAAATCTTCATCTGCAGCAACACTAAAAAATGTGGAAAATGACAACTGTTGACAAAACTATTTTTAAAATAGAAGCAAAATTTCATTGGAATTTTCTACAAATCGTGCACCATAATTACAATTTGAATTAAATAGTAATGTTTTCTTTTTGTTGATAGTTCATCCCATGAGTTTCAATGTGTTTTGTGTGCCTACTGGCACACATGGGGGCGCGGTGGCTCAGTTGGTAGAGGTGCAGGCTGCAAGCCGAGAGGTCCTCGGTTCGAATCCCACCTGCGGCAACCGCGTTGTGTCCTTGGGCAAGACACTTCACCCCGATTGCCTACATGGGGGCACGATGACGCTGTGTACTGAGGCGTACTGCACGTCGATGGCGCGCATGTCTTCAACCAATCTAACCCTGCCTGTGCTGCGGTGCAGAGTTCAGAGTTACGATGTTGGAGAGCTGACAGCTGCTCGTCGTTGCTCGGTGGTTCTCTCCGGGTACTCCGGCTTCCTCCACCCGTAAAACTGTCACGGACGGTCACGATTAGCCATTGTGCATAAGTATGTGACCTTAAAAGCCAATAAATAAATAAATAAATAAATAAATAAATATACTGGCACACAGAACACATCGGGGGATGAGTTGTCGAATGAATTGCTGAGTGTCCTTCCAATAATTGCTTTTAAAGACGTGAGGGCGTGTAATAAACCCAGAACAACACATGTGTGAATGGGTTAATAGATATGGCAGTTGTGGCATATCGATTAACCCATTCACACATGTGTGTCATTCTGCATACTGGTATTGTTCAAAAATTCATTCACTGAAAAATTATTTTCTCACAATTTATTGGCGTTCACAAACATACTTGCCAAAAAAATGTTTTAAAATAATTTTATAATGATCAACAAACCTGTTAGTATTCAAGTAGGTAAACAGTGAGTAATGCATGGAAGGCTAAATATAGATTTTCAATTTGTCATCGAGCCCAATTTGCCAAAAGTTAACGCCGCATCCAACAATTTTATAATTCTGTTAATGGATGTGGTTTCTAAAATTTATAAAAGTCCAAATATGTACTGAAAAAGTTTTGATTCTTACTTGTGTTCACTTGTTGGACACTTTATAAATTTAATGAACGCCCAAACAATCAACCACCCAGTTAATATTAATTTTTTTTTAATTTAACCCTTTACCCAACGAATCGCCCGCATCCGCCCACGTAATATGCAAATTCAGCAGTTGAAAAAAATATTATATTGCAAAAAATTTCAACAAAACCATATCACGTGACCCCTCGTTGGAACGAGCTCGTCGAGCTCGTTCCAACGAGGGGTCACATGATATGGTTTTGTTGAAATTTTTTGAAAAATTAAAAAAAATAATATTTAAAATAATAAATTTTGAGATCGGCTGCGTTGGGTAAAGGGTTAAGAATTGAGTGTCACAACAGATGGAAGAAAAACTGTAACCCCATTTCAGTATGTTTAATTCACCATTTGGCATATTTTGTTGAGTTGGAATCGCTAAGAGATTTTCTGGTTGGAAATCATTTTTTCTTTTGATGAAACAAATGACTTTAATGTCCTGACTTAGGTCAGTTCGAATATACTGACTGAAATGTGCATGAGTGAGGATGGGTGTTGGGGATGTGTTTTGGTAAGTAAAAACTGACGATCAGGCTCACACTCCAGACTTTGAGCCTTCTAATCAGGCTTGCAGTGACCAATGGGGTGTAATCATTTATAATGGCCACAGAACTGGTCTCACCAATTGATTTATCACAAGAAATCAAACTTTCAGAGAAACCCTGATTGGCTGTTTTTCCTTCTTTTCATGTGTCATGTATGGCCATTACGAAAGGGTACAACCCCTTTGTCGACAGTGAGCCCGGTTAGAAGGTTCATATGTTACTCCAATGACATTTTTGGTTTGCTCTGTATTATTAAAATGTGATGATAATGAACATTTGTAGCAACTGATGTTGTTGCCTTGTTGTATCAAAGGTCAAAATAACACATCAAGGAGAACATCGCTTTGCGCTGATGATTTTAAATTGTAAAAAGTAAACAAAACATGAATCATTTCTTTTTTATTTAATGTAAAACAATTGCTTAATTAAAAATAACTTGCATCTTGGCTTGTGAGTAACTGTGGTGAGATGCCACCACTATATAAATATGAGTTCACATAAAAAAACTGCGTCCGATTCTCTCCAAGATTGGAACTTGCATTATGAACTAAGTATCAGACATCGTGTATTGAACATTTTCTTAATTTACAGCTTGACACTATCTGTTCAATTTATTATTAACTTCATGACATTGTGAATGTGAAAAAATAATAGTTTTCCATTTTTGCGTATGTTTAAAATTACTGCACATGTTCTGCAATTGATTACAGCCTTATCAGATAATATGTTCTGGAATCAATTGCTGCATTATGACATGACATGTTCTGAAATCAATTACAGCATTGATACATTACATGTTCTGGAATCAATTGCTGCATTATGACATGACATGTTCTGGAATCAATTACAGCATTGTGACATAACATGTTTTGGAATCAATTACAGCATTATGACATGACATGTTCTGGAATCAATTACAGCATTGTGACATAACATGTTCTGGAATCAATTACAGCATTGTGACATAACATGTTTTGGAATCAATTACAGCATTATGACATGACATGTTCTGGAATCAATTGCTGCAGCATTGATACATGACATGTTCTGGAATCAGTTATAGCATTGTGACATGACATGTTCTTGAATCAATTACAGCAATGTGACATGACATGTTCTGGAATCAATTGCAGCATTGATACATTACATGTTTTGGAATCAATTGCAGCATTGTGACATGACATGTTCTGGAATCAATTACAGCATTGTGACATGTTCTGGAATCAATTACAGCATTGTGACATGACATGTTCTTGAATCAATTGCAGCATTATGACATGACATGTTCTGGAATCAATTGCAGCATTGTGACATGACATGTTCTGGAATCAATTGCAGCATTGCTACATGACATGTTCTGGAATCAATTATAGCATTGTGACATGACATGTTCTGGAATCAATTGCAGCATTGCTACATGACATGTTCTGGAATCAATTATAGCATTGCTACATGATATAGTCTGAAATCTATTACAACCTTGCTACATAACATGTTCTGGAATCAATTAAAGCACTGCTACATAATATATTCTGCAATCTATTACAACCTTGCTACATAACATGTTCTGGAATCAATTATAGCATTGCTACATGATATATTCTGGAATCTATTACATCATTGCTACATGACATGTTCTGGAATCAGTTAAAGCACTGTCACATGATATATTCTGTAATCTATTACAGCATTGCTACATGACATGTTCTGGAATCAATGAAAGCACTGCTACATGATATATTCTGTAATCTATTACAGCCTTGCTACATGACATGTTCTTGAATCAATTAAAGCACTGATACAAGACACATTCTGGAAGCAATCACAGCATTGCTATATGACACACTATACAATATATTACAGCAAATCCACATGACATGTTCTGCAATTGATTACAGTATTGCACATGACCTCTTCCTCAATCAAATACAGCACTGCTACACAACATGTAGAATTAATTACAGCACTGCTACACATGTAGAATTAATTACAGCACTGCTACATGACATGTTCTGGTATTAATTACATTTATTTATTTATTAATTGGGGTTTAATAACACTTGACAACCAGGGTCACCTTGTGTCAGACAGTTTTACAGGTGGAGGATGCCTGAATACCCGGAGAGAACCACTCAGTAATGGCAAGCAACTGTCACACTCCCCAATGTACTAACTCCACACAAGCAGGGTTAGCAGTGGTTGAAGCATGTTCTGGAATTTACTACAGCATTACTACATGGCTTATTCTGCAATCAATTAGAGCACTGCAACATTGCATGTTCTGGAATGGTTTAAAGTATTGCTACGAGACATGTTCTGCAAATGATAGTGGCATTGCTATATGGCATGTTCCTCCATTGATTACAGCACTGCTACATGACATAGTCGGGAAACCATTACAGTACTGCCAGACAACTTGTTCTGGCATCATTTACAGTGCTGATGCACCATATTTTAGAGTGTACTATATGATTGCTAAACAACATGTTCAACAATCATGACTGGCAATCTAGAAAATCAAGGAGTGCAAAATAGTTGCCCTCCTCAGATTGCTTGGTAGTGCAACTGCACCTGAAATTTTCAATGCAAAAATGTGTATGCTATTTTGGTTATATTCACTTCAAGATATTAATATTGTGACTGAAAAAAATTGTATTACATTCAGCGTTATTCAAAATCTTGCATTCAATTCTTATGTAACTGTCTTCTGCACTCGAAATGTATCGAAATGCGACACGAGTGGGTCATGAATTATTGCGAATCAGTGAAACACTGAAAAATCGCCCCCTGAATTCCAATGTGTTCTCTGTGCCAGTAGGCACAGAGAACACATTGGAACTGAAGGGACGAAATGATAATACATTTTAAAAACCGCCTCAAACAAATCTGGGATTCCAGAAAGTTAAAAAATTTATAGTAATTTATATATTTTTTATACTTACCAATGACCCAGACTTAGCTGGTGCTAACTCCACAAAAACCAGGGCCAAACACAAATTTTGCCCCCCAATCCCCAAAATTTGCATCCAAAACAAAAAGAAATCATGTCCTAAAGGACCTCCATAGTACGACTCTACTGCGCATGCGCAGTGACGCAGTCGTCCCGAAATTGGCGCCAAATATCATTCTTACTGGCAGTGCCTGGTCAGCGCTATGTACTCAGCGGGGAGGCAAGAGTTCCCAACTCAGGGAGGGCCATCCCCGTCTGGGTCATTGGTAAGTATAAAAAATATATAAATTACTATAAATTTTTTAACATTTTTATACTGTACCAATGACCCAGACTTAGCTGAATAGTAAACAGGCTGGAGGGCCTAGGACATAGAGGAAAATCCAATAAGCTCAATTATAAAATAAAGAGGTAACCCCTTAAGGAGAAAAGGAGTATTAGGCTTTACATGTATCTTTCTTATTTAATATTTAAATTAGAAAGATACACTACCCTTAATAATTGAGCACAATAACATTCATGTTCTCTATTAACATCCAGTATAACCTTTATACTAATTATTTTTAAAGCAAGCCAATAAATAAAGTAGTCCAGAGAATTGAGACTCTTTATAATCATTTAAAAGTGTCCGAGTATTGTATATTAAAGCCCGTTTGACACTTGACATATACAAATGCTTCACACCGAGCTACACTTTAAAAATAAGACATGAATGAAATTAAACATTAATATTACACTTTAAAACCATCCCGGAAGCGACTCAGAAATACTGTCTTGGAGGAGGCATTCCCTTGCTTTTCACTATAAAGCAGGTGACCTAAGGGAACACCCGCCCCCCCCCCCCCCCCCTTCCCCTTGCCCTGGGTCAAATAGCCCAGAGCGAAGAGGGCAGCCGGACGGAGTCACTGCCGCAACAGAAAGCCTGCATAACTATAGTTGCAACTGTTTAGTGGACGACATTCTGAGCAACAGATAACGGACCTAAACAATGCAGGTCTCCAGAAATGGACTCAATATTTCTGAGATAAAAATTAGTAAATGTGGATGGCTGAGACCAATAAGCAGCCTTCATTAAATCTGTAATAGCAACACTATTAGCATAAGCCCAGGAAGTAGAAAGAGCTCTTACTTCATGAGCAGAAATCTTAAGCACAGACTGCTGAGAAGAAGATAAATCTTCATACGCAGTACGGATAGTTAACTGAATCCATCTAGCAATAGAATGGACTGAAATGTCCTTTCTATTAGGCATCAAAGACAGAAAGAAATGTTTCCGTCCCTTTCTGATGAACTGAGATCTCTGTTTATAGATACGTAGTGCTCTAACAGGACAGAGTAAAGGCCTACGCCCGTCTGAAGACGGAAGAGCCTTAATAACAATAGGTTCCGGATATTTATTAGGAGCCTGATTCTTAGCTAAAAAACCGACATTAGTAGTGAAGGTGATAGTGTTCCCAACACTACGATAATGAGAATCATCCACCGATAGTGCATGAAGCTCACTGACTCTTCTGGCAGAAGAGAAAGCTACGAGAAAAGCTGTCTTATAAGATAAGAATTTGAAATCTACTGTCCCAAGAGGTTCAAATGGCTTTTCCTTCAATTTAAGGAGAACCCAAGCTAAATTCCACTTAGGAATTAATCTAAGAGTTCTGGGTCTATTTATCGAAAAGTTTCTAACCAATTTTGATAAAGAGACATTAGATCCAATTTGTAAACTATCATGATGTGCATAGGTATCAGATAACATAGATCTATAACCCTTTATAGTAACAGGTTGCAGTTTGATTTCGTCAAACAAGTATACTAGAAAGTTAGCAATGTCTGGTATAGAGGGATCAAATATATCAACAGAATGATCCCTACACCAACGACGGAAAACCTTCCACTTAGCCGCATAGTTTAGCGAAGAGGAGGTCCTCCTACAGTTAGAAATCGCGTCCACTGCTCGTCCTGTAAAGTGCTTGCCATGCAAGAAGGACCGCACAACGGAAAAACGTGAAGGTTGAGACCTTGCGGGTTGTGATGTAGTTGGCGCGATTTCCCCTGCCAAAGAAGATCCTCTCGTGGAGGGAGCTTCCGCGGTAGGTCCCACAACAGACACCTGAGTAGATTTATCCACGGTCTCTGTGGCGACAGAGATGCTACCAACAGAATCTTGCATTGAGATTGTTTTATCTTTAGCAATACTTGTTGAATTAACGGCGCTGGAGGATACGCATATCCTATCATTCCGTCCCAAGGGATCGATAGAGCGTCTACTGCAAATGCTCTTGGATCCGGACACGGGGACACATACGTCTGCAACTGATTGTTGAGATGTGTCGCAAATAAGTCTATCATTGGCCGTTCCCATTGGTAGCAAATCTGATTGAATACTTGTTTGTTGAGAGTCCACTCCGACGGCAACAAGCGACCCTTTCGTGAAAGGGAGTCTGCTAGCACATTCAGACGACCCGGTATGTGACGGACCGAAAGAAGAACGTGATGTTCCAACGCAAACAGAAGGATTCTTTCCGTTAGATTGAACAACGGAACTGAATGAGTGCCTCCCTGATTCCGTATATACGCCACTACTGTCGTATTGTCGGATAGGATTTGGACATGAGCATCGTGAATAATGTCCATCCAGTGACGTAACGCAAGCCAAATTGACATCATTTCCTTGATGTTTATGTGCTTGCACAGGAATTGCGGATCCCAAAGACCCTGGCATCTCGAATCCGTTGGGATTAATGATGCACCCCAACCTGTTTGACTGGCATCCGTCATAATGGTAAAACTCGGATCCGGCAACTGCAGCGGAACTCCTTGAGTTAACCACTGAATGTTTGCCCAAGTCTGAATCTCTTGTTTCACTTGATCTGACAAGAGAACGTCTACATCGAGCGAATGAATTTTCACACTCCAATTCTGAGTCAGGAAAATTTGAAGAGGCCGTGTGCGTAGCCGTCCCATCGGAATGAGATCCGCGGCGGCTCCGCACAGACCTATCAGTCTCATAAATTCTCTCGCCGTGACTTTGTCTGTATTCAGACAATAGCGAGCGTAACAACTGACTAATTTCGCTCTGGTTAACGGCAGACGAACGAGATTGTTGTGCGTCTCGAAGCTCATTCCCAGATGAGTGAATGACTTGGACGGCACCAGATCCGACTTCTCCTCGTTTACTATGAAACCGAGACGTCGGAGCAATAGAAGAAGATTCTGAACATCGTTCTGAAGCGTTAACTCGATGCCGTACCTCTGAAGAATGTCGTCCAGGTAGGCCGACGTTACCGCAGACGAATGAGCTCGGAAGTAGATCATTACCGAGTTCATTACCCGAGTGAAAGCCCAGGGTGCTAGATTCAATCCGAAGCACATGGCCCGGAACTGATACACCACTCCTAGGACTGCGAAGCGTAGATACTTTCGGAATGTCGGATGTACCATGACGTGAAAGTACGCATCTTTGAGATCTATGCTCGTTGCATAATCGTTCACCCGAATACTCGCTCTGACCGATCGAATCGTCTCCATATAAAACTTCGGAGCGACGATCAGCTTGTTTATCCAGCTCAAATCTATGACTGGACGGAACGAGCCGTCTGGTTTCGGAACCAGAAACAGATGGCTGTAGAATCCCAGCGATTCCTGGTTTTCTACGACCTCTACCGCGTTCTTCATTAAAAGAGACTGCACCTCTGATAGCAGAGCGTCTCTTTTCTGAGGGTTTGACGGAAGATGAGTCCACTTTGGACTTCGAGTTAATGGAGGCTTTCGTTTGAAGGATATCTTTAGACCTTCCGAAGTCACTCCTCTCACCCACGGGTCGTCCGTAATCGACGCCCACTCTTGAGAAAAACTCGACAACCTTCCGCCAACCGGAACGCGATAGAGGTTTGAGCCATCACCTCCTGGATCTGCGAGGCCTGCGGTAGGAGAAACCACGTCTTCCACGACCCGCACCTCGCCTCGTCGACCTCGGGGCGTCCGACCGATTGTCCCGGCCTGAAGGACGTCCCGAACGAGAGTCGCTATCCTGACGGTCTCTCGAATAAGAGCTAGAGGACGCACCGGAACCTCTATAGGAACCTCTCTTGGGCGGATAAGACCCAGAAGTGCCCGCCTTATTCGTGTCTGCTGTATCCGACCTTTTAGGAGCGGATCTAAACAACAGAGAATCACTAGCTTTCTTTTTAATATTATCATAAATAGCGGAAAGCTTGCCGTCAAAGAGAAGATCTCCTGAGACCGAAGCGACTCTAAGAGAGTTCTTCACCTTAGAATCCACTAGTGTGGATGTAGACAGGGCTGCGTCACGTCTAACCAACTCCAGATTTGCCACTGAAAGGGCGGAGTTACACGTGGAATAAGCTACTGCCCTTGAAAGAAGTCTTAAGGAGGATTGTATATCCTGAAACTCTTCCCCTTGAAGACGCAGTGATAACGCCTTCGTAAGGTGATCTGCGTAAGATAAGGCATCTAAATTGGCTCTGTTAGACGCAATAGCTGTTTCCAACACTGCGGTTGGAATAGAAGCTGACGACGGTAATGATAGCTCTAAGTCTTCCGCCTCGTCGTCCATACGCAGAGGAACTCTCGGTATACCCTGACCTGCCGTGTCGAATTTATTCCTTGCATTAATGAAAGGCAGGTTGAGAGTATTTGCGGACAAGAAGCCTGCTTTCCCCGTCCTGGAAGCAAGTTTAAAAATAGCGTCGTTCAATAATTCAAATGTTCTTGCAACATTATTGGACTGCGACGGAAACTCGGGAGCGATGTCCCTGAACCGCTCGAAAAAATCAGAGTCCAATGACGCTATAATTCTCCTGTCCGGAAGCGCAGCAGTCTGGCCCGACGGAACAACTTGAGGAAGAAAGTGCCGGATGAAGTCCACGGCAGCTTTGTGTTGTTCCGAAAGGGATAGCTCCAATTCATCCGTATCCCTTTCACCATCCGGTCGGACCTCCCGATGTTCCCGGTCGTCCGCCCTCGATGCTTCGGCGGAGCGTACCGACCCAGCGCCGTCGGATAATTCTCGATCCGACACCGTCTCTGTCGGCTGCTGGGATGCTGCGATAAGCTGTGCTATCTGCACTAGAATGTCCGACGTCGAGACCTGCGGAGGAGCGGTCTTTCGCTGCTTTGCCGAGGGCAG
Source organism: Pictodentalium vernedei (assembly GCA_031216915.1). Lineage (NCBI taxonomy): Eukaryota > Metazoa > Mollusca > Scaphopoda > Dentaliida > Dentaliidae > Pictodentalium > Pictodentalium vernedei. The sequence continues at coordinate 25,035,745 of CM062290.1, read as the reverse complement.
CTCCGCATCAGATGGCTCCCGCATACTTTTCCTATGCGAACGTCCGGAGTCCATCGGTCTCGAATCCCTGGCTGCCGGATGGTGTGACCTGGTCGCCGAAGAATCCTTCATCGGCGAAGCTGGCAAAATATCGGAGGTCACGCAGCCAAGGTGCGGTCGTGTGCGCCGGCGAGAAGAGGAAGCCTTAACAGTCTCTGCGGACTGCTTATACAACGGAGCGTCCCGAGCGACGGACGTATGCTCCGCTAAAGACACATTTTGTACCACAACATCTGGTCCCAGATGTTGTTGTACGAGAGAGGGGCCTCTCTCGCTCGCGGCCCGGCTGGACCTGGACGAGCTAGGAACCGGACTAAAAGGCTTCCTCCGTTCTCGTTCACTATCCGCCGTCACTGGGTGTGCATCTATTATTTTTATAGTGCTCGCATCACCCAAAATTTCCTCTTGGACCGCATCGGACGAACCCGGCTGCCGAACCATCCGGTGAATGGACGCTACACCGGGCGAGCTAGCGGACGACATTTGTCTAATCTCCATGAGCACTTTTGCCGCTAGCTCTGTATTTATTTGTGACGACGGACGCACACTTGAAGAAGATAACATGGAAACATCACCCTGTTCTGGTTCCTCTGAAATAGAAACTGAGAGAGTAGAGTGACCTTGTGGAGAAAGAGCCGGCATCGCTCTTTCTCCAGAAACAACATATCGTGACACACGTTTCCAATGTTTCTCATCCCAATGTTCACATACAGGACAGGGATTAATGCGAGAACACTGACTACAATTAATGCAATAATCATGAAAGTCAGAGGAAGATTTCTTCCTATTACAATTTGAACAAGTTCCCTTCATTGTGAAAGAACAACAATAAGTCCTAGTTACTCGCAAAAACCCCTGACACAAAGATACATAATAACATGATCCATTAATAAATGAAAAAACAATTGCAAAACAAAATAATTTTGAAAAAATATTTTTTCAGAGAAGCCCAAGTTGCTGAAAAGTAACGTTGAGCCCCGATGGATCCGATGGCAAAGTGTGGTCAAAAATTTTAAAATTATATAAAATAATTAATGAGACACTTTCGGATAATATAAATGTATCTTATAATGAGATAAACTACCTCAAAGGCAAACAGCCCCCCTCAAAAAAGGCTGTTGCCAATGAAAACAAACAGTGTAAACACAGAAGAAAACATGACTCCAGGCACTGAAAAAACTGGCCCGGAATCAGTCATCAATTACACTCTATCTGATGCAAAACAGAGACTCCCAGGGGAGAATCTGCAGAACATCAGATGGAAGATGCAGAACACAAACGTTATACACCCATGGGTGAAAACGTAACTATGGGGAAAATAACAGAAAACATTCTGTAACCAAGCAACTCTCCCAGGGAATTTTTAGAAATGAAACTTCTCAAAAATATGCCAAAAGCATGGGAGAATTGCAAGGGGGGACTTTAGAAGGTTAGGGGAGAGGAAACACTGAATAAGCAGTGCAACAATTAGCAAGAATGACAACAAGAGGCGTTTGCCTCGAAAATAGGCAACTTAACATAATTTCAACAAAAAATTTTAAGTACAGCCCTGATTATTTTTTGCCACTTCTTTTTTCCTCTCCTCCTTCTATCTTCCTTAGAATCACATTTTCTCCAAGAATTACGTGTCTGGCATCCTTTAAACTGAGATTTACAAGCACAAAGATCAGTGAGATGTTGACTGATGAAGGGCCAAACAGAGAATGATATTTGGCGCCAATTTCGGGACGACTGCGTCACTGCGCATGCGCAGTAGAGTCGTACTATGGAGGTCCTTTAGGACATGATTTCTTTTTGTTTTGGATGCAAATTTTGGGGATTGGGGGGCAAAATTTGTGTTTGGCCCTGGTTTTTGTGGAGTTAGCACCAGCTAAGTCTGGGTCATTGGTACAGTATAAAAATATCATGGGGTGCAAAAAACTGCCCTCCTCAATTTTTTCTTGGTGTGCAGCACTCCTGCACTCCTAAAGAATGCCAGGCCTGTACAATTAATTCCGGCATTGCTATATGTTTTGGAATCGATTATAGCATTGCTACATGGCATCTCCTGCAGGTGCTGGAAGACATGTTGTGGAATCAACTACGGCATTGCCACATGGCATATTTTGGAATGATAACACCATTGCAACATGATGTGTTATGCAATCAAGTACAGCATAGCTACAATCAGTAATGCAATCATGTTGTGGTTTCTGTCCAATTCCTGTTTTCCCTCCTCAACAATTTCCATGTCTGTTCTGTCTCAGTTGCTAGACCACATTTCTATACGCACTGATATGCCATGGTTCTCCTGAAGAAAAGGCCATTAATTCCCAACTGTCACAATCCATTCCCTCTCCCCTTCTCATCACCTATCACCACACCACCCCATAAATAGGGCTTAATATTAAAACTTTTAGGACATTTAGCGGAGCCATTGTTTCTCTCAACCTATTGGATTCTGGTGGATTCCTCTAAAAGATATCAGCGAGAATCCAATTAGATTCTGCACAAAATGTATGTAAAGTTAAAAAATTTATAGTAATTTATATATTTTTTATACTTACCAATGACCCAGACATAGCTGGTGCTAACTCTTAAAATATAGGGCCAAACACAAATTTTGCCCCCCAATCCCCAAAATTTGCATCTAAAACTAAAGAAAACATGTCCAGAGAGGCCCTCCACACCTCGCCCCCACTGCGCATGCGCAGTGTCAAGGACGTTCCGAAATTGGCGCCATTTATCATTCTAATAACCAGTGCCTGGTAAGCGCTATGTACTCAGCGGGGAGGCAAGAGTTCCCAACTCCTGGGAGGGCCATCCCCGTCTGGGTCATTGGTAAGTATAAAAAATATATAAATTACTATAAATTTTTTAACATTTTTATACTGTACCAATGACCCAGACATAGCTGAATAGTAAAAAGGCTGGAGGGCCAAGGACATAGAGCAAAATGGAATACGCTCAATAAAATAAAATAGAGTCATCCCCTGTAGGGAAAAGAAGTAATAGGCCTTACATGTATCTTTCTTATTTATGATAAATTAGAAAGATACAACACCTTCCAAAAATTGAGCTTCATACATCCATGTACTCTATTAATATCCAATAATCCTTATACTAATAATTTTTAAAGTAAGCCAATAATAAAGTAAGTCTAGAGAATAGAGACTCTTATACTCCTAAAAGTGTGTGAGAATTGCATAATCATGTCCGTTGACATATGCAATATTCAAAAGCTATACTTTAAAAACTAAGACTTGAATGAATTTTATAAACTTAAACTTCTCACTAAACAACCATCCTAAAAACAGCTCAGAATTACTAACTCCGGAGGAGGTATCCCCTTGTTTTCATAGTAAAAACAGGTGACCCAAGGGAACACCCTCCCCCCCCCCCCTTTTTCTTGCCCTGGGTCAAATAGCCCAGAGCGAAGAGGGCAGCCGAACGGAGACACTGCCGAAACAGACAGCCTACCTAGCTATAGTAGCAACTGTTAAGTGAATGACATTCTGAGCAGTAGATAATAGACCTAACAATAGAGGCCTCCAGAAATGGACTCGATATTTCTGAGATAAAATTCATGAATGGATGGCTGAGCGCAATGAGCAGCCTTCAAAAATCTATAATAGAACACTATTAATGTAAGCCCAAGAAGTAGAAGAACTCTTACTTCATGAGCCGAAATCTTAAGCACAACTGCTAAGCCAATGATATACCATAAGCAGTACGCTAGTTAATAGAATCCATTAACAATAAAATGGAGCGTAACGTCCTTCTACTAGACATCAAAGACAGAAGAAGCTTACGCCCTTGTAATAAACAGATATCTGTTTATAAATACATAAACTGTACCCGGAAAGAGTAAAGGCCTATGCCCATACGAAGACGGAAGGACCTTAAAATAATAGGTTCCGGATAATAGGAGCCTAACTCTTATGCAACAATCCAACCTAAATAGTAACGGAAGTATTGATTCCGAAACTATGAAAGTGAAAATCATCCATCGATAGTGCATGAAACTCACTGACTCTACAGTAAAAGAGAAACCAACAGAATTACTGTCTAAAAGGTCAGAATTTGAAAACTACTGTTTCCAGAGGCTCAAATGATTACTTAGCTAAATAAGAACCTGAAGTTAAAATCCGTATAGGAATTTAATCTAAAGATTCTAAGTCTATTTATCAAAAAGTTACTAACTGACTTAGATAAAGAGACAAAAGACTCAATTGTAAACTATCGTAGAGTGCATAGGTATGAGGTAACATAAACCTATAACCTAAATAACAACAGGCTGCAGTAGATCTTGTGAAACAAGTATACTAAAAAATAGCAATGAGTAGTATGGAGGGATCAACCATATGAACATAATGATCCCTACACCACGACGGAAGAGCCTCCACTTTAGTCGCATAGAATAGCGAAGAAGAGGATCTCCTATAGTAAGAAATCGCGTCCAAAGCTCGTCCAGTACAGTGCTTACAATGCAATATGGACCACACAACGGAAAACATGAAGGTTGCGACCTTGCTGGTTGTGATAAAAATGACACGATTTACCCAGTGAAAAAAGATCCTCACATAGAGGAAGATTTCACGTTAAGATCCACAGTAGACAAGAGAGTAAATTACTCATGATCTCTGTGAAGATAGAGATGCTATCAACAGAAATATATTGTGGTTGTTTATCTTAGCAATACCTGCTAAAAACAACAGCGCCGGAGGATACGCGTATCCTATCATTCTGTCCTATAGATCAATAGAGCGTTAACAGTATTAGCTCAGAGATCTGGACAAGCCAACACATACGTCTGCAATTGATTAGCCAACTGTGTCATAAATAAAACATCATTGGGCGCTCCCATAGATAGCAAATCTGATTGAATACTTGTTTGTTGAGAGTCCATTCTGACAGCAACAAGCGACCCGTAAGAGAACGGGAGTGCGATAAAACAATCAGACGACCCAGAATATGACGGACCAAAACTGAACTTGGTGTACTATAACCAACAGACGGATTCTTTCCATTAAATTGAATAACGGAAACGAAAGAGTGCCTCCCTGGTTCCGGAGATACGCCACTACTGTCGAATTAAAGGACAGGAATTTGGGCATGCGTTTCTGAATAATGTTCATGCAATGACATAAAGCAAGCCTAAAAAACATTATTCCGCGGAAGTTAACTGATAGCTAAAAGACTGCGGAACCCAAAGACCCTGGCACTTCGAATCCGTAGGGATCAGTATATATCCCAATCTGTTTGACTGGCAACCGTCATAACAGCCACACTCGGGTCCGGCAACTGCGGCGGCACTCTCTGAGTCAACCACCGAATGTTTGCCCCAGTCTGAATCTCTTGTAACACTAGATAGACAAGAGAATGTATAAATCAAGCAATTCATGGATTGCCGGAAAGTTGCCGTCGAAGAGAAGCTCCTCCGAGAACGAAGCGACTCTGAGAGAGTTCTTAACCTACTATCCACGCGTGGATGTAGCTAGGGCTGCCTCACGTCTAACCAACTCCAATCAGCCACTGAAGGGCGGAGTTATACATGAACAAACTACTGCCCTCAAAAGAAATTACATTGAGAATAATATCCCGTAAATCTTTTCTTGAAGACGTAATGATAACGCCTCAGTAAGGCGGATTACGTATAATAAAGCGTCTAAGTTAAGTTCTAATATACATAATGTCGTTCCCAACATTGAAATTGGAAAAGACATAAACGGTGAAAAAGAATATATGCAGTCTTTAATCACACCGTCTAGACGCATATGAACTCTCGGTATGCCCTGCTCTGCCAAAATAAACTATATGTAAAAAAGATAAAATGGCAGAAATGAGCCACGCGGACAAGAAACTAAACTATCATGCTTAGTAGCCGTCTTGTATATATATAAATATATAGCGTCGAAAAATAAAACACATGTTGTAATGACAATATTGGACTGCGTCGGTAAGTCAGGGACAAAGTCCCTGTACCGATCGAAAAATCCGAGTCCAATGACGCTATAAGTCTCTTATCCAAGATCGCAGCAATGAAGTCCGAAAAATAATCACTGGAAGAAATGCCAGAAGATATGAAAGGCATCTTCCGATACTACTAAAGGGAAAACTCGAAATCTTTCGAATCCCTTTCGCCATCCTGTCGGACCCTATAAAGCGTTCGGTCGTCCGTAGCTTGATGCAACCGCGGACCGCACCGACCCAGCGCCGTCGGATAATTCCTGATTCGACCGAGAAACCGTCAATTGCTGGGATGCTGCGAAACAACTGTGCTAACTCGGATAGCACGTCCGTCACTGAGGCCTGAGGAGCAGCGGTCTTACGATGCATTGCCGCAGGAAGCTCCGAGATCGTTACCCCGTGCATACTTCCAATATGCGAGCAAACGGAGTGTATAGGCCTCGTGTCCCTTGGCTACCGGATGGCGCGACCTATTCGCTGTGGAATCACTGAATGCCGAAACTGATCGGATACTCGAGGTCACGTAGCCAATGTGCGGTCGTGTGCCCTGCTGTGAGGATGAGGAAGCATTAAAGACAGTCTCTCGGACTGTCAATATAACGGAGCGTCCCGAGCAACGGACATATGCTCCGAATGTAAAATATCTGAACCACAACATGCGGTCCCCTATGTTGTTGGCTTCCTCCGATCTGTCCTCAATCTGCCGTCACTGGGTGAGTACTAAAGAAATTAAAGTGCTCGCATCACCCAAATCTCCTTCCTAGACCGCAACGGACGAACCCGGCAGCCGAACCATTCGATGAATGTACGCTACACCGGGTGAGCTAGCGAATGTCACTCCGTAAGCGATAGACATATTCCATGAGCACTTATTGCCGCTAACTCTTCATTAACTATGACGACAGAGGCACACTTTTGAAAGACATCTCCATAACTCTTCGAACAAGAAACCAGAAATGCTTGGATAGCAAGCATAAAATAATAATATATATAGCGTCGTTCAATAATTCGAAAGTTTGTGTGACATTATTGGACTATGTCGGAACTGAGGGACGATGTCCCTGAACCGAACCAAAAATTTCTAAGTCCACCGACGCTATCAGTTTCTTATCCGGCATCGCAGCATATGTTGTTCCGAAAGGGAAAGCTTGAAATCCACCGAATCCCTTTCGGTATCCCGTCGGACCGGATGAAACTTTCGGACGTCCGTACCCGCTTCCGCGGAGCGTCCCGACCCAGCATCGTCGGATAAAATATATGCGACAGATTCAGTTGATGCTGGGATGCTGCGATAAACTGTGCTATTAAGGAAAGCACGTTCGTTCCCGAGGCCTGTGCAGTAGCGGACTTACGATGCATTGCCGCTGGAAGCTCCGTGTACGTTGACTCCCGCATACTTCCTATGCGAACGTCCGGAGTCTGCAGACCTCGAGTCCCCGGCTACCGACCCAGCGCTGTCGGATAATTCTCGATCCGACACCGTTTCTGTCGGCTGCTGGGATGCTGCGATAAGCTGTGCTATGTGCACAAGAATGTCCGGCGTCGAGACCTGCGGAGGCGCAGTCTATCGCTGCTTCGCCGAGGGCAGCTCCGCATCAGATGGCTCCCGCATACTTTTCCTATGCGAACGTCCGGAGTCCATCGGTCTCGAATCCCTGGCTGCCGGATGGTGTGACCTGGTCGCCGAAGAATCCTTGATCGGCGAAGCTGGTAATATATCGGCGGTCACGCAGCCAAGGTGCGGTCGTGTGCGCTGACGAGAAGAGGAAGCCTTAGCAGTCTCAGCGGACTGCCTATACAACGGAGCGTCCCGAGCGACGGACGTATGCTCCGCTAACGACACATTTGTACCACAACATCTGGGGCCAGATGTTGTTGAACGAGAGAGGGGCCTCTCTCGCTTGCCGTCCGGATGGACCGGAACGAGCTATGAACCGGACTAAAAGGCTTCCTCCGTTCTCCCTCCGATCCGCCGTCACTGGGTGTGCATTAAGTTAATTTTATAGTGCTCGCATCACCCCAAAATTCCTTCTAGACCGCAACGGACGAACCCGGCTGCCGAACCATTCGGTGAATGGACGCTACACCGGGCGAGCTAGCGGACGTCAAAGGCCGTCGAACCTACTAGGGTCCTCTTAGGCAATTGGCGTATTACATGAGCACTTTTCCGCTAGCCCTTCATTAATTGTGACGACGGAGGCACACTGTTGGAAGACATCACAGATACATCACCCTAATCTTGATCGTCTGAAATAGAAATTGATAAAGTAGAGTGACCCTGCGGGGAAAGGACCGGAGTGTCCAAATCCCCAACAACATACCGTGACATACGCTTCCCATATTGTCATCGAAATCATACGATACAGAACCGGAGTTAATGCGAGTACACTGACCACATATAGAATGATAATAAGGTCAGAGGAAGACTTCCTCTTAAAACAATAGATCAATATCCTTTCAATGTGAAAAGAAAACAAGTCCTGGTACTCGCACTAACCCCTGGCAATCAAAATACATAATAATAATATGATCCATTAATATAGAAAAAATAATTGAAATCAAAATATTTTGAAAAAATATTTTTTTTCAGAACAGCCCAAGTTTCTGAAAAGTAACGTTGAGCCCCAATGGATCCCAAGCCTAAGTGTGGACAAAAATTTTAAAAATATTTTAAACAATTTATTCAACACTTACGAACAATAATAATGTATCTAGTTATGATTGAAATAACATAAAGATATTATTATTTAGAAATCCCCCCCTCACACAGAGGGCTGTTGTAAATGTAAACAATGAGTGTAAAAACACTAAAATAAGACTCCAGGCACCCAGGCCCGAAATCAGTTACCAAAAATACACCATCTGATGCAAAACAGAGACTTCCAGGGAAGAAACTGCAGAACATCAGATGGTAGATGCAGAACACAACGCCTAACCACCCGTAGGTGAAGACGTAAACATGGGGAAAGAACAGAATTCATTCTGTTATTCAGCTAAACTCCCAAGAAATTTTAGTAATAATAATTACAGAAATTATGCCAAAAGCATGGGAGAATAGCAAGGGGGAACTTAAAGGACAGGGAGAGAGGAAAAACACTTGTAAAAACAGTGTAACTAAATAATCAGAATGACAACAAAATGGCTGCTGCCTTGAAAATAGGTAACTTAACATAATTTCATTAAAAAATTTTAAGTTACAGCCCTGATAATATTCTGTCACACATTCTTTTCCTCTCCTCCTTTTCTATCCTCCTTAGAATCACCATTTCACTAATATTTATTTGTCTGGCATCATTTAAACTGAGATTTAAAAGCACAAAGATCAGTCAGATGTTAACTGATGAAGGGCCAAACTTAGAATGATAAATGGCGCCAATTTCGGAACGTCCTTGACACTGCGCATGCGCAGTGGGGGCGAGGTGTGGAGGGCCTCTCTGGACATGTTTTCTTTAGTTTTAGATGCAAATTTTGGGGATTGGGGGGCAAAATTTGTGTTTGGCCCTATATTTTAAGAGTTAGCACCAGCTATGTCTGGGTCATTGGTACAGTATAAAAATATGAGGCCTCTACATGTTATGTTCTCGACTCTCATTTAAACAACTAAAAGAAGATATGATACATTCCAGAATCATCTACAACATTGATACATAACACATTCTGGAATCGATTACCCATTTTTACATATGTTCTGGAATCGATTACAGCATTGCTACAAGACCCATTCTGGAGTTGAGTACAACATAGCTACAAGACTCATTCTGAAGTTGAGTACAACATTGCTGCAAGACCCATTCTGGAGTTGATTACCCATTATTACATATGTTCTGGAATTGATTACAGCATTGCTACAAGACCCATTCTGGAGTTGAATACAACATTGCTACAAGACTCATTCTGGAGTCGAGTACAACATTGCTACATGACCCATTCTGGAGTTGAGTACAACATTGCTACAAGACCCATTCTGGAGTTGAGTACAACATTGCTACAAGACCCATTCTGGAGTTGATTACCCATTATTACATATGTTCTGGAATCGATTACAGCATCGCTACAAGACCCATTCTGGAATTGAGTACAACATTGCTACAAGACCCATTCTGGAGTTGATTACCCATTATTACATATGTTCTGGAATTGATTACAGCATTGCTGCAAGACCCATTCTGGAGATGAATACAACATTGCTACCAGACCCATTCTGGAGTTGAGTACAACATTGCTACAAGACTCATTCTGGGGTTGATTACCGATTATTACATATGTTCTGGAATCGATTACAGCATTGCTATGATACCCATTCTGGAGTTAAGTACAATATTGCTACAAGACCCATTCTGGAGTTGAGTACAACATTGCTACAAGACCCATTCTGGAGTTGAGTACAACATTGCTACAAGACTCATTCTGGGGTTGATTACCGATTATTACATATGTTCAGGATTCGATTATAGCATTGCTACAAGACCCATTCTGGAGTGGAGTACAACATTGCTACAAGACCCATTCTGGAGTTGAGTACAACATTGCTACAAGACTCATTCTGGGGTTGATTACCGATTATTACATATGTTCTGGAATCGATTACAGCATTGCTATGATACCCATTCTGGAGTTGAGTACAATATTGCTACAAGACCCATTCTGGAGTTGAGTACAACATTGCTACAAGACTCATTCTGGAGTTGAGTACAACACTGCTACAAGATATAAGTTCTGGAATCGATTACAGCATTGCTACAATACCCATTCTGGAGTTGAGTACAACATTGCTACAAGACCCATTCTGGAGTTGAGTATAACATTGCTACAAGACCCATTCTGGAGTTGATTACTGATTATTACATATGTTCTGGAATCGATTACAGCATTGCTATGATACCCATTCTGGAGTTGAGTACAATATTGCTACAAGACCCATTCTGGAGTTGAGTACAACATTGCTACAAGACTCATTCTGGAGTTGAGTACAACACTGCTACAAGATATATGTTCTGGAATCGATTACAGCATTGCTACAATACCCATTCTGGAGTTGAGTACAACATTGCTACAAGACCCATTCTGGAGTTGAGTACAACATTGCTACAGGACTCATTCTGGAGTTGAGTATAACACTGCTACAATACCCATTCTGGAGTTGACTACAACATTGCTACAATACCCATTCTGGAGTTGAGTACAACATTGCTACAAGACCCATTCTGGAGTTGAGTACAACATTGCTACAAGACCCATTCTGGAGTTGAGTACAACATTGCTACAAGACCCATTCTGGAGTTGAGTACAACATTGCTACAAGACTCATTCTGGGGTTGATTACCGATTATTACATATGTTCAGGATTTGATTATAGCATTGCTACAAGACCCATTCTGGAGTGGAGTACAACATTGCTACAAGACCCATTCTGGAGTTCAGTACAACATTGCTACAAGACTCATTCTGGGGTTGATTACCGATTATTACATATGTTCTGGAATCGATTACAGCATTGCTATGATACCCATTCTGGAGTTAAGTACAATATTGCTACAAGACCCATTCTGGACTTGAGTACAACATTGCTACAAGACTCAGTCTGGAGTTGAGTACAACACTGCTACAAGATATATGTTCTGGAATCGATTACAGCATTGCTACAATACCCATTCTGGAGCTGAGTACAACATTGCTACAAGACCCATTCTGGAGTAGAGTACAACATTGCTACATGACTCATTTTGGAATTGAGTACAACATTGCTACAAGACCCATTCTGGAGTTGAGTACAACATTGCTACAATACCCATTCTGGAGTTGAGTACAACATTGCTACAAGACCCATTCTGGAATTGAGTACAACATTGCTACAAGACCCATTCTGGAGTTGATTACCCATTATTACATATATTCTGGAATTGATTACAACATTGCTACAAGATATTTTCTTGAATCAATGACAGAATTGCTGCTACTGTATGACATGAAGGTTTAAAATTTTCATAACATGGAGGTCAAAATTTGACAAATTCTTCAAAGGAGATGCATAAATTTTATAGAATGTCTTTACAAAAATATATTTCGGTGCCATCCTAAAAGTATGTCTTGAAATGACATTCAATAAATAAATCTCACACCAGAACTAATTAAAAAATCTTACAAAAGGCTGTATCTAAAACTATCAAATATCTAGAATGTATTAAAAAAAAGTCAGATAAAAGACATTCTCTAAAATAATCTTGTCAGGAACTGATTAAAAAGTCTTGTGGATCACATTTCTTTGTGACTCTTGCTGCTTTCTTGTGACAGGCTACCTGTACGAGTTTTAAATTCTCTCTTGTGAACAGTAATTTATACACATATTGCCATTCTATGTTGGAATATTTTGGCTTTGATTTGACAGCTTCAATAAGAGATGGAATGACTTCTCTTGATTTTTCAATGCTGAAATAAAGAACAAAAGAAAGCATTAACCCTTTACCCAACGAATCGGCCACATCAGCCCACGTAATATTCAAATTCAGCAGCTGAAAAAATAGTATTTTTCAAAAAATTTCAACAAAACCATATACTGTGACCCCTCTTTGGAATGAGCTCATCAAGCTTGTTCTGATGAGGATCACATGATATGGTTTTGTTGAAATTTTTTGAAAAATTATAAAAAATAATATTTAAAATAATAAATTTTGATATCGTCTGCATTGGGTGTGGGCAGGGGCTGCAAATTCTGTTTGGAAAATTCAAATTTTTAACAAGAAACCTGAGTAAAATAAAAAAAAAAACTTGCCTTTCTGATCCCCCAAAATAAAAAAAAAATAATGGTTACCAGCAGGGCTATTGTGACAGGAATGTTCCATGACAAAAGTATTCCGGTTTTGACATTATGTGCCAAATCGACTTGGTGCAAGTGTCAAGTCATACAGATACAGTGTCAAATTGACCAAGTGCCGAATTTACTGGTGCTACATCATCCAGTGCCAAATCATCCATGGGTGAAATCATCTGGTATTCCCTATTTACGGGATGAGAATCATTTATATCTCATCATTTCTCCCTTTGAATTCTCTCACGATTGGGTAATAATGAATGACAAGCTTTGCAAATGAAATTGCAGAGAATACACTTTGTTGGTTGTTTTTTCAAATTTGTTTTGGGAACAATTTTCCTGATGTCAACACCAGAAATTGAAATGAAAGTGTCAATGACATTGTAGCTCAACTTGTTTAAGACATGTACATGTATAGTGTGTGACACAGCAATGACAAACATCTAGGTGATGACCTGATAACAAAGGTACATGTATAGTATTGTAATGATCTGTACATAAATGCTGACCGTAGCCTGTAACAAATATATAGGTATAGTATTGTAAAAGTGGGGTGACAGTTACATGCTAAACTAGAAAAGAAATCTTTGAACCCCAAAATATTTGTTCTTATAGCATAGTGATAACAAAGGCACCCAAAAACACTCGTTCCTGTCACAAGGTGATAACAAAGGTACCCCAAGAAGTTTCGTGAAGATCAGTTCATAAATACAGACTCTAGCTCGAGCCGTATTGACATGAGCACTTACTGTGTATAAGTAGCACTGAACAAATCAAAGTTCATCTAATTTGCATAATTTCTGCATGAGAAAAAAACCTGTATTACATGTGATGTATTCCATGTTACTAAACATTCCTACAAAAATTTATTCAAATCAGAACTTTCATACAGAAGTTCTGTACAAAAAACTGATTGCACTAATTTTGGTACAAAAAGGCTGCTGGCGGCCATCTTGAATTTTGGACTGCATCCAAAAACACTTGTTCTCGTCCCACAGTGATAACAAAGGTACCCAAGAAGTTTCGTAAAGATTGGTTCATAAATACGGCCTCTAGCCTGAGACGTATAGAAGTTGTGTACAAAAATGATTCAACCTAATTTCAGGTATAAAATGGCCACTGGCAGCCATCTTGAATTTTGGACCGCACCCAGAAACACTCGTTCTCATCCCAAGGTGATAACAAATGTACCCAAGAAGTTTTGTGAAGATCGGTTAATAAATACATCCTCTAGCCCAAGCCATATTGACACATGCACTAAGTAGCACTGAATAAATCAAAGTTCACCTAATTTGCAAAATTTCTGCGCGAGAAAAAAACCTGTATTATATGTGATGTATTCCATGTTACTAAACATTCATACAGAAATTTATTCAAATCAGAACTTTCATACAGAAGTTCTGTACAAAAAACTGATTGCACTAATTTTGGTACAAAATGGCCGCTGGCAGCCATCTTGAATTTCAGACCGCACCCAAAAACACTCGTTCTCGTCCCATGGTGATAAGAAAGGTACTCAAGAAGTTTCGCAAAGATCGGTTCATAAATACGGCCCCCAGTCATTTGCAGTTACAGTGCTGAAAGTAACATTAAATAGATCAAAGTTAGTCGAATCGGCATAATTTATGCACGAGAAAAAGACCCGTATTATATGTGATGTATCCCTTGGTACTAAACATTCACACAAAAAATTATTCAAATCAGCACTTTCATATGGAAGTTCTGCGCAAAAAGCTGATTGCACCTAATTTTGTAGAAAGTCGCTGCCAGCAGCCATCTTGAATTTCAGACCAGACCCAAAAACACTTATTCTCGTCCCACGGTGATAACAAAGGTACCCAAGAAGTTTCGTAAAGATCGGTTCATAAATACAGCCTGTAGCCCGAGCCATGTGTATGGTGCAATGGACAGACGGATGATGGGCCATGGCAATACCTCAAATTTGGCTTCGCCAAAGTTGAGCTAAAAATAGTGAAATTCTGCAAATCAGTCAAAAAAGCTCATCCCTGAATGTGTACATATTTGATCGGTTACTATATGTAACTAATGAATTACACAATCCCTCTCCAGCCACCAGATTATTTATTTAATATTGGGGTTTAATGACACATTTGACAGCCAGGGTTACCTTGTTTCAGACAGTTTTACGGATTGTGGCAGACAATGCGGAGAGAACCACAGAGGAATGGCAAGCAACTGTCAGACTCCCCAACATACTAACCACACACAAGTAGGATTGGCACTGGTTGAAGATAAGAGCACCATCGACATGCAGTACACCTTAGTACACAGCACCACCATGCCCCCACACAGGGGCAGACTGGGCCAAGAAAAAAGGTGCCAGGAAACGTACCAAGGAGGCTCAGGACACAGAAAAAATTTTAAATTTTCGAATCAAAAGAACGCTGCTTCCTTGCATTTGAGCGATCAATGGCTGTCCACATAGAGAACATTTTCGATGACATTTTTATATCATCTTTGTCACTCATTTGAAAAAATAATTGCACTAAAGGGGGCCCCGGACTCATCAGGCCAACCATAGTTTGGCCCAATGAGGCCTGGCATTCTTAAAAATGCAGGAGGGCTAAAAATCACTCTCCTCACATGACCTAGGGGAGCGATTAGCTCTCCTCAAGCTTACAAAAGCTAAAAGTGTCAAAATGAAGTTGTACTATTAATGAATTCTGCCTAGTGGGCTTTGTACATTTGATTTGGTGCTGCTAACCAGGTAGTCTCTGTGAGATGGCTACACTGCCCCCCTACACCTCCGGGCCTTGGTAAGGCCCAGAGGTGTGGGAGGGACAGAGTGGCCATATTGCAGAGACAACTAATATAGCAGAAATCTGAAAACCTGTGGGTTTTAGGAATAGGCTGTTGTGGTAATCATTATTTTCTACGGATTGGAGGGCTATTTTTCGTCCTCCTCAGTTTTTTTAAGATGAGCTGTAGGCGAGTGAATAAATCGCTCTCCTGAAAATGTCAGAAAAATGGGAGAAAATTTTCATTTTTTGAGCCGAAAGAATGCTGTTTCCTTGCATCTGACCGTTCAATGGCAGACTAGACAGCTGGTATATTGAAAAACCCTTTATTGGCAGTCCACATGGAGGGCATTTCCATAAGGCAGCAGTCTATGCAATCAGATCCATTTCGCCTTTTGGGTGATTTTCACGAAATTTCATGCGCCAACAGGTGTTGGGTGCTTAAACTTAGGGAGCCCTGGGTGACTCCCAAAGGGGGGGGGGGGGGGAGGGGGCACCAGGAAATTTGCCAATGAACAATACAGCCAGTCTGCCTCTGCCACAACAAACCTTGCAAAAGGACACAATGCAATTACCCCTGGTGGGGATGGAACCGTGGACCTTTCGGTTTGAATTTCAAAGCCATAACCACTAAGCCGCTGCACTCCCAGACACTGGATCAATCTATAATTTAATTTGGTAAGCTGAGGAAATGTTTTTCCTAGCACACTGTTTGAAAGGAGTGTGAGAGGTTAATTCTCACAGTCTATATATGATGTCATTATTTATAACTCCCGTGTCAGTGTCAAGATGATATTTCTAGTTTTCAGATGCCACCACAGAAATAATGCCCCGATTTCTGTTACTGCTAAAACGGCTGCTTTTCTAGAACCGAGAATTTTAAATCTGTATTTTGCAGTTGCAAGGATAGGTGAAAAGTTAAAAAATTTATAGTAATTTATATATTTTTTATACTTACCAATGACACAGACATAGCTGGTGCTAACTCTTAAAATTCCAGGGCCAAACACAAATTTTGCCCCCCAATCCCCAAAATTTGCATCTAAAACCAAAAGAAATCATATCCTGAAGGTTCTCCATACTTTGCCCTCACAGTGTCAAGGACGTCCCGAAATTGGCGCCAATTATCATTCTTACAAGCAGTGCCTGGTCAGCACTATGTACTCAGCGGGGAGGTATGAGTTCCCAACTCCTGGGAGGGCCATCCCCATCTGGGTCATTGGTAAGTATAAAAAATATATAAATTACTATAAATTTTTTAACATTTTTATACTGTACCAATGACCCAGACATAGCTGAATAGTAAAAAGGCTGGAGGGCCTAGGACATAGAGGAAAATCCAATAAGCTCAACTATATCAATAGAGTCAACCCCTCAAGGAGAAAAGGAGTATTAGGCTTTACATGTATCTTTCTTATTTTATGATAAATTAGAAAGATACAATACCCTTCATAATTGAGCACAATAACATACATGTTCTCTATTAACATCCAGTATAACCCCTTATACTAATTATTTTTAAAGTAAGCCAATAAATAAAGTAAGTCCAGAGAATTGAGACTCTTTATATTCTTTTAAAAGTGTCCGAGGATTGTATATTAACACCCATTTGACACTTGACATATACAAATGCTTCACACCGAGCTACACTTTAAAAATATGACATGAATGAATTTTTAATATTAATATTACACTTTAAAACCATCCCGGTAACGACTCAGAATTACTGACTCTGGAGGAGGAATCCCCTTGCTTTTCACTATAAAGCAGGTGACCTAAGGGAACACCCTCCCCCCCCCCCCCCCCTTCCCCTTGCCCTGGGTCAAATAGCCCAGAGCGAAGAGGGCAGCAGGACGGAGTCACTGCCGGAACAGAAAGCCTGCATAACTATAGTTGCAACTGTTTAGTGGACGACATTCTGAGCAACAGATAACGGACCTAAACAATGCAGGTCTCCAGAAATGGACTCAATATTTCTGAGATAAAAATTCGTGAATGTGGATGGCTGAGACCAATAAGCAGCCTTCATTAAATCTGTAATAGCAACACTATTTGCATAAGCCCAAGATGTAGAAAGAGCTCTTACTTCATGAGCCGAGATCTTAAGCACAGACTGCTGAGTAGAAGATAGATTATCATAAGCAGTACGGATAGTTAATTGAATCCATCTAGCAATAGAATGGACCGAAATGTCCTTTCTATTAGGCATCAGAGACAGAAAGAAGCCTTTTCGTCCCTTTCTCATAAACTGAGATCTTTGTTTATAAATACGTAAAGCTCTAACGGGACAGAGTAAAGGCCTACGCCCGTCTGAAGACGGCAGAGCCTTAATAACAATAGGTTCCGGATATTTATTAGGAGCCTGATTCTTAGCTAAAAATCCAACATTAGTAGTGAAGGTGATAGTGTTCCCGACACTACGATAGTGAGAAACGTCCACCGATAGTGCATGAAGCTCACTGACTCTTCTAGCAGAAGAGAAAGCTAAGAGAAAAGCTGTCTTATAAGACAAGAATTTGAAATCTACTGCCCCAAGAGGCTCAAATGGCTTTTCCTTCAGTTTAAGAAGAACCCAAGCTAAATTCCACTTAGGAATTAATCTAAGAGCTCTAGGTCTATTTATCGAGAAGTTTTTAACTAACTTAGATAAAGAGACATTAGATCCAATTTGTAAACTATCATGGTGTGCATAGGTATCAGATAACATAGACCTATAACCCTTAATAGTAACAGGCTGCAGTTTGATCTCGTCAAACAAGTATACTAGAAAGTTTGCAATATCTGGTATGGAGGGATCAAAAATATCAACAGAATGATCCCTACACCAATGACGAAAAACCTTCCCCTTAGCCGCATAGTTTAGCGAAGAGGAGGTCCTCCTACAGTTAGAAATCGGGTCCACTGCTCGTCCTGTAAAGTGCTTGCCATGCAAGAAGGACCGCACAACGGAAATACGTGAAGGTTGAGACCTTGCGGGTTGTGATGAAGTTGACGCGATTTCCCCTGCGAAAGAAGATCCTCCCGTGGAGGAAGCTTTCGCGGTAAGTTCCACAGCAGACACCTGAGTAGATTTATCCACTGTCTCTGTGGAGACAGAGATGCTACCAACAGAATCTTGCATTGACATTGTTTTATCTTTAGCAACACTTGCTGAATTAACAGCGCTGGAGGATACGCATATCCGTCCCATGAGATCGACAGAGCGTCTACTGCATATGCTCGTGGATCCGGACATGGTGACACATACGTCTGCAACTGATTGTTGAGATGTGTCGCAAATAAGTCTATCATTGGCCGTTCCCATTGGTAGCAAATCTGATTGAATACCTGTTTGTTGAGAGTCCACTCTGACGGCAACAAGCGACCCTTCCGTGAAAGGGAGTCTGCTAGTACATTCAGACGACCCGGTATATGATGGGCCGAAAGTAGAACTTGGTGTTCAAGAGCAAACAGAAGAATTCTTTCCGTTAAATTGAATAACGGAACGGAATGAGTGCCTCCCTGGTTCCTGATATACGCCACTACTGTCGTATTGTCGGACAGGATTTGGACATGAGCTTTGTGAATAATGTCCATCCAATGGCGAAACGCAAGCCAAATTGACATCATTTCCTTGATGTTTATGTGCTTGCTTAGAAACTGTGGATCCCAAAGACCCTGGCACCTCGAATCCGTTGGGATCAATGTTGCACCCCAACCTGTTTGACTGGCATCCGTCATAATCATAAAACTCGGATCCGGCAACTGCAGCGGAACTCCCTGAGTCAACCACTGAATGTTTTCCCAAGTCTGAATCTCTTGTTTCACTTGATCTGACAAGATCTTGAACGTCTATATCGAGCGAATGAATCTTCACACTCCAATTCTGAGTCAAGAAAATTTAGAGAAGACGAGTGTGCAACCGCCCCATCGGAATGAGATCCGCAGCGGCTCCGCACAGACCTATCAGTCTCATGAACTCCCTCACTGTGACTTTGTCTGCATGAAGACAATAGCGAGCGTAACAACTGACTAATTTCGCTCTGGTTAACGGCAGACGAACGAGATTGTTGTGCGTCTCGAAGCTCATTCCCAGATGAGTGAATGACTTGGACGGCACCAGATCCGACTTCTCCTCATTTATAATAAAACCGAGACGTCGGAGCAATAGAAGCAATAGAAGCAGATTCTGCACATCGTTCTGAAGCGTTAACTCGTTGCCGTACCTCTGAAGAATGTCGTCCAGGTAGGCCGACGTTACCGCAGATGAATGAGCTCGGAAATACATCATTACCGAGTTCATTACTCGAGTGAAAGCCCAGGGTGCTAGGTTCAATCCGAAGCACATCGCCCGGAATTGATATAAAACTCCTAGGACTGCGAAGCGTAGATACTTTCTGAATGTCGGATGTACCATGAAAGTACGCATCTTTGAGATCTATGCTTGTAGCATAATCGTTCACCCGAATACTCGCTCTGACCGATCGAATCGTCTCCATATAGAACTTCGGAGCGACGATCAGCTTGTTTATCCAGCTCAAATCTATGACTGGACGGAACAAGCCATCTGGTTTCGGAACCAGAAATAGATGGCTGTAGAACCCCGGTGATTCCTGGTCTTCTACGACCTCTACCGCGTTCTTCATCAAAAGAGACTGTACCTCCGATAAAAGAGTGTCTCTTTTCTGCGGATTTGACGGAAGTTGAGTCCATTTTGGACTTCGAGTTAATGGGGGCTTTCGTTTGAAGGATATTCTTAGTCCTTCCGAAATCACCTCTCTCACCCAAGGGTCGTCCGAAATCGATGCCCACTCTTCTGTAAAACTCGACAACCTTCCGCCAACCGGAACACGATAGAGGTTCAAACCATCACCTCCTGGACCTGCGAGGCTTGCGGGAGGAGAAACCACGTCCTCCACGACCCGCACCTCGTCCCGTCGACCTCGGGACGTCAGACCGGTTGTCTCGGCCCGAAGAACGTCCCGCACGTGAGTCGCTGCCTTGACGGTCTCTAGAATAAGACCAAGAGGACGCAAAGGAACCTCTATAGGAACCTCTCTTGGACGTATTTGTCCCAGAAGTGCCTGTCTTACTCTTATCTGCTGAATCCAACTTTTTGGAAGCGGATTTAAAAAGCAGAGAATCCAAAGCTTTCTTAGTTATTTTATCATAGATTGCTGAAAGCTTGCCATCGAAGAGAAGCTCTCCGGAGACCGAAGCGACTCTGAGAGAGTTCTTCACCTTACTATCCACGCGTGTGGATGTAGCTAGGGCTGCGTCACGTCTAACCAACTCCAGGTTTGCCACTGAAAGGGCGGAGTTATACGTGGAATAAGCCACTGCCCTTGAAAGAAGTCTTAATGAGGATTGTATATCCTGGAATTCTTTCCCTTGAAGACGCAGTGATAACGCCTTTGTAAGGTGGTCTGCGTATGGTAAAGCGTCTAAGCTGGCTCTGTTAGACGTAACTGTCATTTCCAACGCCGTGGTTGGAATGGACATAGACGACGGTAATGACAATTCCAAGTCTTCCGCCTCGTCGTCTAGACGCAGAGGAACTCTCGGTATGCCCTGTCCTGCCGTATCGAATTTATTCCTTGAATTGATGAAAGGCAGGTTAAGAGCATTGGCGGACAAGAAACCAGCTTTGCCTGTTTTGGAAGCAAGCTTAAAGATAGCGTCGTTCAATAATTCGAATGTTCTTGTGACATTATTGGACTGTGACGGAAACTCAGGGACGATGTCTCTGAACTGCTCAAAAAATTCAGTGTCCAATGACGCTATCAGTCTCTTATCCGGCATCGCATCAGTCTGGCCCGACGGAACAACTTGAGGAAGGTAGTGCCGGATGAAATCTACGGCAGCTTTATGTTGTTCCGAAAGGGATAGCTCCAAGTCCTCAGTATCCCTTTCGCCATCCGGTCAGACCTCATGATGCTCCCGGTCGTCCGCACCCGATGCTTCGGCGGAGCGTACCGACCCAGTGCCGTCTGATAATTCCTGATCCGACAACGATTCTGTCATTTGCTGGGATACTGCGATAATTTGTGCTATCTGAGCTAGCACGTCCGTCATCGAGGCCTGCGGAGTAGCGGTCTTTCGCTGCTTAGCCGCCGGAAGCTCCGCATCAACTGACTCCTGCATACTTCTCTTATGCGAACGTCCGGAGTCTACCGGCCTCTTGTCCCTGGCTACTGGATGGCGTGACCTGGTCGCCGTTGAATCCCTGATCGGCGAAGCTGGCTGAATATCTGCGGTCACGTAACCAAGGTGCGGTCGTGTGCGCTGCTGAGAGGATGAGGAAGCCTGTACAGTCTCTCCGGACTGCCTATATAACAGAGCGTCCCGAGCGGCGGACGTATGCTCCGCTTGCGAAACATTCTGTACCACAACATCTGGTCCCAGATGTTGTTGTACGAGAGAGGGGCCTCGCTCGCGGCCCGGCTGGACCTGGACGAGCTAGGAACCGGACTACAAGGCTTCCTCCGATCTCTCCTCTTATCCGCCATCACTGGGTGTGCACCTTGTATGTTTATAGTGCTCACATCACCCAAAACTCCTTCCTGGACCGCAACGGACGAACCTGGCTGCCGAACCATTCGGTGAATGGACGCTACACCGGGCGAGCTAGCGGACGACAGCGCCATCGATCCTACTAGGGACCTCTTAGGCAACTGGAGTATCTCCATGAGCACTTTTGCCGCTAGCTCTTCATTAGATTGTGACGACGGAA
Organism: Pictodentalium vernedei; assembly: GCA_031216915.1. NCBI lineage: Eukaryota > Metazoa > Mollusca > Scaphopoda > Dentaliida > Dentaliidae > Pictodentalium > Pictodentalium vernedei. The sequence goes on along the minus strand of CM062290.1, from coordinate 25,013,478 downwards.
GCACACCTTTGGAAGATAACATGGAAACATCACCCTGTTCTTGTTCCTCTGAAATAGAAATTGATAAACTAGAGTGACCCTGCGGAGAAAGGACCGGCATAGCCCTTTCCTGCTAACAACATACCGCGACACACGTTTCCAATGTTTGTCATCCCAATATTCACATACTGAACAGGAGTTAGTGCGAGTACACTGACTACAATTAATACAATGATCATGAAAGTCAGAGGAAGATTTCCTCTCATTACAATTTGAACAATATCCTTTCATTGTGAAAAGACAATAAGTCCTAGTACTCGCACGAACCCCTGAAAACAAAGATACATAATAACATGATCCGTTAACACTGAAAAAACAATTGAAATCAAAAATAAATTTTGAAAAAATATTTTTTCAGCAAAGCCCAAGTTTCTGAAAAGTAACGTTGAGCCCCAATGGATCCCAAGCCTATGTGTGGACAAAAATTTTAAAATTATTTTAAATAATGCAACACTTACGAATAATAATAATGTATCTTGTAATAAGATAAACTATGTACAAAGGCAAAAAGCCCCCCTCAAAAGAGACTGTTGCCAATGTAAACAAGAAGTGTATAAACACCTGACAATCCTGGCCCGAAATCAGTTACCAAAATATACACTATCTGATGCAAAACAGAGACTTCCAGGGAAGAATCTGCAGAACATCAGATGGTAGATGCAGAACACTACGTCTAAACACCCATGGGTGAGAACGTAAACATGGGGAAAATAACAGAATTCATTCTGTAACCAAGCTAAATCTCCCAAGAAATTTTAGTAGTAATCTTACTCAAAAATATGCCAAAAGCATGGGAGAATAGCAAGGGGGGACTTAAAGGACAAGGGGAGAGGAAACACTGAATAAGCAGTGCAACTTCATAGCAAGAATGACAACAACAGGCCCATGCCTCGAAAATAGGCAACTTAACATAATTTCATTACAAAATTTTAAGTTACAGCCCTGAATATTTTCTTTCACTCCTTTTTCCTCTCCTCCTTCTATATCCGCCTTAGAATCACCATTTCTCCAATATTTATGTGTCTGGCATCATTTAAACTGAGATTTACAAGCACAAAGATCAGTGAGATGTTAACTGATGAAGGGCCAAACAAAGAATGATAACTGGCGCCAATTTCGGGACGTCCTTGACACTGCGCATGCGCAGTGAGGGCAAAGTATGGAGGACCTTCAGGACATGATTTCTTTTGGTTTTAGATGCAAATTTTGGGGATTGGGGGGCAAAATTTGTGTTTGGCCCTAGAATTTTAAGAGTTAGCACCAGCTATGTCTGGGTCATTGGTACAGTACAAAAATACTTTGTGTTCAAATTCCCATGTGTCAATGTCGTATTTTTAACCAGGGCAGGGGAAAAGGGTCCATTGGATGAATTGATACATTTGTGCTCAAGCTGATTTTTTTAAGCATTTTTTTAGCGATTTAGTGGCCAAAACAAACATTTCACCCAATTGACCACCCCAATCCAACACCTTGACTTCCTGGGTGAAGGTGGCGGTGGGTGGGAAAGAGGTCAGGCAAGTTGGGTGAATTTATTTTTTCTTTCCACCAAATCACTTCTTCAAATTCATTTTAAAGCAAAAAAAGGAGGCCCCCCACCACCCACCTCATGTGGTCAACAATTAATTGTGTGTGTGCGTAAAATCAGTCATATTCTTCAAGACTCCTTTTGAAACCCCCAAAAGTTCACCAATTGGACATCCACCACCGAGCAGAGGCTTGTGTGGCATTGGTGGGTCCCATGTGAACAAGTGCTGTTCTTATTCACCCACATAAACTTTGGACTAAATTTGATCAAACTCAGTCCCATCAATTGTGGGCAGAATTCATTTAAACCATCGAATAGTAAATTCTCTGTAGGGTTCAATGTTAAATTTCAACCCCCTTTGGTGCCCTACAAAATCAGTCAAGTGGAAGGCCTTGGATAAACTTAATTCTTAAAGCTATTACAAACAAATTTGAATCTGAAGAATACTTTTAAAGAATTTTCCTCCGATATAATTAAAATTTGGGTTCCCATAGGAACTCCAATTAGAAACTTGGGACTTGATTTGAACAAACTTGAATCTGACACCCATCAGAATGCTGTATCAAAAGACTCTGGCTGGTGGATCTAGAGATGAAGATTATAAAAGAATTTTTCTCTTCTTGCACTAAGCTAACATTTGGGATCTCATGGGGACCCCAAATATGAATCCAGAGGCTTGCTTTGCACACACTTGAATCTGCCCCTACAAAGAATGCAGTCAAAATATCAAAAGATTCTGAATGGTGGGTGTGAAGATTTGTAAAGAATATTCTCCATATGACTTGCATAAGAAAATTTTTAAAGAATTTTCCTTATATTACAGCAAATAAAAATTTAAAGAATGAAGAATAACATTAACTCTTAACCTGCTGAGTACTTTCAAGAAAATGTTCATCAAATCTAACCATGGCTGCTGGAAAGCAGCCATGACTATATTGGATGAAAAATTTATCTAAATTTAACTCTATATAACTCATTGGTGAAAAAGTCCATTCAGATTTCGCGAGGAAATTTTAATTAAATGTGCCCAAATTATCCTTATTTTCAGTGGCAAAAGAAATTCTGTCCAGGGCAGGAATATCTGCCAACAGCGAGCAGAGAGTTTAAAAAAAAAAAACATTTCTGTCCTGACTGGTATACTCCTACACAGATATCATGAGTATATACAAGGCTTCTATATGCCTATACAATTTATTTATTAGTGTTTAAAGCCACTTTCAGCATCAATGCTTATATCTGAAATAGTTCTATCCTTTTAACCCTTTACCCATCGCAGACGATATCAAAATTTATTATTTTAAATACTATTTTTTCAAATTTTTCAAAAATCTCAACCATATCATGTGACCCCTCGTTGGAACGAGCTCAACGAGCTCGTTCCAACGAGGGGTCACATGATAGGGTTTTGTTGAAAGTTTTTGAGAAATAATATTTTTTCAACTGCTGAATTTGCATATTACGTGGGCGGATGTGGGCAATTCGTTAGGTAAAGGGTTAATGCTAAAATATTCATTTATTTATTGGTGTTTATGGTCACATATTTCTGCACAATGGCTAATCATGACCACGACAGTTTTATGGGTGGAGGAAGGTGGAGTACCCGGAGAGAACCACTGCACAACGGCAAGCAACTGTCAGCTCACCAACATACTAACACCACATGAGCAGGGTTAGCATTGGTTGAAGACAGGTGCACCATCAACATGCAGTATACCTTACAAGCCAGAAAATAAGCAGACTGTCATCTGCAAAATGAGGTCCCCAGAGGGTGAATTTTGCACAGTGGGGTAGCATCACTAAATTTACCCTCTCTGAACCTCAATCTGAATCAGGGTCTCAAAACTAAACAGAAAGAGGTACCCAGAGGATAAATTGGCCCACTGTATGGGATAGCATCATCAAATTCACCCTCTGGGGACCTTATTCTGCAAATATCAGACTGCTTATTTTCGGGCCTGATGCCTTAGTACACAACATCGCAGTGCCCCCACATGGGCAATGGAGGTGAAGTGTCTTGCCCAAGGACACATCGCAGTTGCCACAGGTGGGATTGGAACCGAGGACCTCTCTGCTTGCAGCCTGTACCTCTACCTACTGAACCACTTCATCTTTTTGGATGTTAAAAAGGCATATGATAGAGAGTTAGCATTGGTTGAAGATAGTTGCACCATCGAGATGCAGTACACCTTAGTACACAACATCACAGTGCCCCACGTAGGCAATGGGGATGAAGTGTCTTGCCCAAGGACATAACGCGGTTGTCACAGGTGGGATTCGAACTGAGGACCTCTCAGCTTGCACCTCTACCTACTGAGCCGCTTCACAATACAAGTATGAAGTCAAGTTTGAACAACTGTTTACAGCTTTGTTACCCATCTTGGAGGACATCAACACCAGATAATGCTTTCTGGGTATTAATTTATCGGTAAAAACCAAACTTCTTTACTACAGTAATGCACTTTCTGGTCTCCCTTGGAGATGATGCTGATAGAAACAAACCATCAAAACAGAATTTAATTTCTTACAAGAAAAAAAACAGCATCTTACAAGATTTAGCATTAAAAGGATAGAACTATTTCAGAGGCATATTTATTTATTTACCAGTTTTTACCAACTAACACAATTCTAAAAAATCACCAATTAATTTTCATTATTTTTTTTTCATTTTTTGTCTCAAAAACATAGGTTATGACCGCCTTATTGGAATGAGCTCATCGAGCTCATTCCAATGAGGGGTCATAACCTATGTTTTTGAGACAAAAAATGAAAAAAATTAGTTATTCAAAAATTTCTTTTGCATGTGTCGTCTGCTTTTCATGTTAGGTAAAGGGTTAACAGAGACACAAATTAAACAAGGATGGAATTTCATACAAACAAAACAAGAACTCAGGGACGCCATGAGTGAAGATGGGGGTCCGGACAATGTGTAGAATGGGCATAATGGGCCCTGAGAGTGCCAAGGCCATGAAGTGATAAGTGAGAGCAGGTCTCCTCCCCTAGAATTTTTTTTTTAAAATTATTGTTAGAAGATTTTCTTGACAATATCTACTCAATTATTTACTTACAACTTGGGTAATTTATAACCTGTAATTCTGTGTGTATGGTGCATTGTGGGTAATTTATTACCTGTAATTCTGTGTGTATGGTGCATTTATTCTCCAAAGATAATTGTGACCACCATGATACAGAAAAGACTGATGGAAAACCAACAAACTGGAACAAGTTGTTTTTTTTATATGAATGGAACCTGATCAGTAATGCAACTATGTATTCTTGCCACCTCTACCAGGATGGGAGGCCTGCACCAAAAGCTTTCCCACAACTTTCAGCTTTTTAAAACACCAAAAAACCTGGGCATCCCTTTACCCTTTACCCAACGTAACAGCCAAAACCGGCCAGCGCTGTTATCAAAAATTGCCAATTAATTTTCATTATTTTTTCATTTTTTGTCTCAAAAACATAGGTTATGACCCCTCGTTGGAACGAGCTCATCGAGCTCGTTCCAACGAGGGGTCATAACCTATGTTTTTGAGACAAAAAATGAGTTATTCAACAATTGTTTTTGCAAGTGTCGTCTGCTTTTCGTGTTAGGTAAAGGGTTAACACTCCCTACTACCTCCCTCGTCGGGGCTAGTGTTAGAACTGTTGTTGAAGATGTTTACTGCTGCTACTTCAGGCCTCCCAGAAAGCATCTCTGAATGTGGAGCTTCACAATCATTTCAGAAACGTAGGAAAAGTCATGCATGCCAAAATTTCATGCAACAATCACAATCAAATCTAATTTCAAGGGGAGATAAGTTGGTCATAATGGTCACAGCTTGATGTGCACATGTCCACTTCCAAGTCATTGAGGGCAAAAAGCACTTCCAAGTCATTGAGGGCAAAAAGCACTTCCAAGTCATCGAGGGCAAAAAGTTTCATCACAATCAAATGTTGGCAGAGTTTCGTGCAGAATATTTTATATAAAAATCTGCATTAAATCTAAGTTCAAGAGAAAATAACCTGGTTAAAATCATCGCAGATTAAAAATTCTGGAATATGAGTATGTTGACTTGTTAGTGATCATGTTTGGGAAGTTTCATCAAAATTAGTTCATAAATATACGAGAAGCTGCCTGTACAAGAATATTATATAGAATCTATAACCAGAGACTTAAGTGATCCTAAAATATTCACATGATCAATTTGTTTACAAGCAAATTAAGTGGCTTAGGGGGAGGAAGCAACAGAAAAATTAGGTTTCTACTGGTCACCAAAAATGCTCTAAAAAGGATGTCAATTCCCCCTCCCCACAAAAAGGGAAGTGTCACCTGTACATGTGTGCATTATTGTAATGACTATCACCAAAATTGCTTTAAAATGGATCTCAGTAATCCCCCCCCCCCCCCCCCCCCACCCCAAGCATGCTAATAGTTGCCGTGGAGTGGTCGTAATCCATGTGTGAGCAGTGATGTCCACACATGCATTCACCAGGTAATAAAAATCATCATCTGCAAAATTTTAATTCATGAAGCACCGGGTTGTACCCGGGTTGTACCCAGTGCTTCTTTAATTAAATTTTTGATGATTATTCCAAAAATTAATGTTTCTAATGTAATATTATTACGTTCGTGGAAATATTGCCCATCTATGGAGAGTGACGGGTCCACGCCGACTGTACTGTACATAAAGCTTGAAATTATGTTGAAAAACAAAAGAAGAGTTTTAGTCTAAAAAGACCTAGTTTGGTTAAAATTTTAGGTTGAAATTGGGTGAAATATTCAGTGTTCCTGGAAACCATCAATTGAGTGAAGAAACAGAACATCCGTTTGAAATAAAATTTGTTTTCTTACCAAACATCAGAAGAAATTGCATAGTGAATCTGAAGACGTTTGAAGAATATTCCTCATATTGCACTAAGTTAAACATGGGCTCCAAAAGAAAATGTGTGGTAAGTTAACACTGCAGCATGTAATCTGATACAATGGATAGCATATTGTTTACAATAGTTAATGTTGCTTGTTTGTATTGTATAAATCTACTGGCCTTTATTTTTGGCCTCTAACATCCACAAATGTAACAACTGTCATTTTCTTGGGACTATGAGATTCACAAATTAAAAAGATTTCTAACCATTCAGACACTCATTAATCAACAAAAACAAACCACTAATCTATCCCTAACTATATTCTTTCCAAACCCTTGTTATACAACAAGTGAAAGCTGCATACAGCTAACTGTTGTCTTAGCTCTAAAACATTCTCCTGGATAGCTGCTGAATATTTTCACATCTGATGAATTTAATGACAGCTGACTGGAAAAAATTAGCAAGAAAACAGCTGAAGCGACTTCATCTTGATTTGACGACTTCATCTTGATTCGATGAGTGACTTCTAACATATTATTGTGGTCTCTTTCTTCAGGGCAATATTGTTTGGTTCCTTAACAAATCTCAATTCTTCAGAAAGTTATTGTTTACCTCTAAGTGCAGGCCTGGCATTCTGAAAAATGCAGGAGGGCAAAAAATCGCTCTCCTCAATCAGCTTAGGAGAGCAAATAGCTTTACACAGCATTTTAAGTATCCAGTTGAACGAACTCATTGAAACTGAAACCAACAGACTACATCAGTGATTTTATTAACTTTACTAAGGTAAAGCGAAATCTCTTAGACATCTAGATGTCTCACTCAACAATCGAACACACACTTGACAAGACCTGTGTGTGTACCCAGACCTGTTGTCCAAGAAAGTCATACGCCTACCACTACCACCTTCAACCCCCCAAGGGGGGTTGAAGGTGGTAGTGGTAGGCGTATGACTTTCTTGGACAACAGGTCTGCTTGAATCTACAGTCACATCCTTGTGCAAGTGCTTCAAGTGACAGGATAGTAGTAATGGTAGTATATTATAGTGTCAATATTCCTTGAATAATTACCCCTCAAACTGTGATGTCAGTTGTGGAACTTGAAACTGACAGAAAAAAAAATATTGCTGTGACCCATTTTGCTTCAAATGATTGCAGCTGTGTTTGGGTATGGTTGCAGCCATTACCTTTTACCACTAAACCACTTTCAAAATGAAATTACGTGATGTTATGTGACTTCGAAGTTAAATTACATTTTTGCTTTACAACAAAAATTTAATGTGAGCATAATACATGTAATCTCAATCATCCCAGACCAAAATATTTAGGAGGGCAATTTTTCGCTCTTCTTAATTCTTTCAGGAGGGCAGTAAGGAGAGCTAAAAAATCGCTCTCCTGAAATTGCCAAGCCTGAAGTCCTGCCTGAGAATGCACTCACTTAGCCATCTGTACATGCTAGTCAAAATACCGAAATATCTACCTGAAATTTTTTTCTATAATGCAACCTGTAATTTGACAGAGCTCCTAGAGCTGGAGCCTACTTGTATTATGAGGAAAATTTGTTGCTTTTGATTAAATCTGTATCAATGGACACTTTCCTTGGGGACTGCATTACAAAAAGAATACAGTGGAGACCCCGCTTAATTGAATATCCCTTAACTGAATAACCCTGTTAATTGAATATAATTTCCCAACACAAAACCATTTACCATACCTCCAGTATAAATTTGACTTGTTAATTGAATATAGGTTATAGAGTAAACTCCTGTTAATTGAATAAAAAATCTTCTAACCTGTCGAGAAATTACCGACACTCCCCAGTTTTCCTTTGTTTATAGGCCTATTTGGCTTCAGTACATCCAAAACAGGCATTTACTCTATTATATCTTGTTTGACAGAGCTCATAGATATAATAGAATAAATGCTAAGTTTATCTCCAGAATACAGGAAAGTGACACAATCCCTGTTAAATGAATACTCCTGTTAACTGAATAATTTTCATTGGCAAAGTGGATATTCAATTAATAGGGTTCCACTGTAACATATAGGCTCCTAGACTTCAAGAATTAGTGAACATTCACCAAACAAATCATAATCACTTCTCATTCAGTTTAATTATCTAATCAGCTTTTTCTAATAAGTCCTGACTGGTAGGGTGCTGGAATCCCATATTTGGTGCTTATTTTAAAGGGCAGGTACTGCAACTTATTCACAGAATGACACACACGTGTGAATGGGTTAATTGATGTGGCACGAGTGCCAGCGCGGAAGGATAAAACAAGACACCACAGGCCTCAAGTTTTATTCTTCTGCGAAGGAACAAGTGCCATATCAATTAACCCATTCACACACGTGTCATTCTGTGTTTATTACATGTCTTCACATCTATAAAAACCATTATTAGAAGGACACTCGGCAATTCATTTGACAACTATCAATAAAAAGAACACATTTTATCGCAAACCAAATTTGCGAGGGGAACTGGTGCTACTGTTTCGTCCCCTTAGTTACAATGTGTTCTATGTGCCTGCTGACATTGGAAACTCAGGGGGCGAATTTTAGCTATCGCAAGGGATTCAAATTGTAATTGCGGTGTACGATTTGTAGAAAATTCCAGTGAAGTATGTGCAGAACAGGTTTTCATTTTCCACATGGTTTAGTCTTGCTGAAGATGGGAATTACACAGAACAGGCATGTAATAAAAAGGCTTCCATGGATGTGCTTCCAATTTTTTTGTCGGTTTGAATTTGCTTTCTTACAATTTATGGGAGGTACTCTTCAATCAATTGTAATGAGGACAACGTCAAGTAAACACATTTTGATGACCAGGCCTGAAAATGCAGTCTGACATTTGCAGAATGAGGTCCCCAGAGGGTGAATTTGATGATGCTATCCCATACAGTGGGCCAATTTATCTTCTGGGTACCTCTTTCTGTTTAGTTTTGAGACCCTGATTCAGATATTGAGGTTCACAGAGGGTACATTTAGTGATGCTACCCTGCTGTGCAGGGTAGCATCACTAAATCCACCCTCTGGGGACCTCATTTTGCAGATGACAGTCTGCTTATTTTCTGGCTTGCTGATGACCAACAATAATTGAATGCTCTACCAGATCAAGAAATTTCAATGTAAATCAGAAAGAGAGGTGATAAAATATTAAGTATCAACTAACATGTGATCTAAATTCCACAAGCCAAATAACTGTCTGTGTCCTCTGGAGGCATATGGATTAATAGTATGGAATAATTCACATTTGTCCTGGTCGAATGCACCTTCACATGTAAACCAACCATTTTTATCACATATTCTTTTTTTAGCTGTGGCTGTTCGATCAAAATAATGTCCATGGAAATCATTATCTTTTAATCGTTGAGAAATATCTTCTAGAAGTTCCATTAATAAATCTTTCTGTTGTCCTTTACAATCCTTTTCAATTTGGTCCTTTGCCTATAAAAGAAATTATTAAGAAATTTTGAACTTATTTGAGTGTTCTTTTCTTTCCTCCTTGGCAAATTTTTAGACTGCGTGTTCACAGCCTACATATCCCCCCATCTCCACCCCACCTCACCCCCTACACACACACATAGATACACAAGCCTTAAACTTTGTCCCAGCCTTCTGAGCTGCAGAAATATACCAAATATCAAAAGATTCTACCTGGTGGATGATTGTGGATCTGAAAGAACAAGATTTTTAAAGAATTTTCCTTGTAGTACACCAAGTTAAAATTTGAGATTTCATAGGGAACCCAATATATGAACCCAGAAAGTTGTTCTGAACAAACTTGAATCTCACCTCCATAAGGAGTTTATATACCATATATAAAAAGATTCTGACTGGTGGAGCTGAAGATTTTAAAGAATAATCCTCATGTGGTACCAAGTTAAAATTTGGTCTCTCATAGGAAGCCCAAATACAAACCCAAGGTTTTACTTTGAACAAACCAGGAAGCAATTTGGCATACAGTTGCCAGTACTAGTGATTGCCCTGACAAACACACTTTTAATATCTTATATTGACCACATCAAGAATCAATATACCATTTATTTCTGGGCCACATCACAGTAAGTCTGGCATGTCTTGGCAACTTGTGTGAGAGAGAGAGAGTGAGAGACTGGCATGTCTTGGCAACTTGTGAGAGAGAGAGATATGCACACACGCATAAAAATCCAAATCACATTTTGAGAATTCTTGCTGAAAAAGAAGTCTTTATGATATTTCCAGAACATTACCATTTTTGATGACTATCCCCTTCTTGTCGATCTTAGAGCAGGGTGGTTGTGATTTTGTAAGTTCAGTTTAATTTTCTCCCTTTTGGGCCTAATTCTGACTTTGATAACTTTTTAACACAAAAGGAAAAAGGGCCCCAACATGCATTGTTTTGTCTAATCACAAGTACCTTGTCACTTGTTTCCAGGCATGGCTTGGCTGCCTCTGTGGGCAGCCAAGACTTGATTAGAAATAAATGCAAAGCCACTGGAGCTCAACTTTCAAGTATAGTGAAAATGTATAAAAATCTCCTTAAGGGTTAAAGAAACCTTTGTTTCAGCAGAGGAAATTGAGCTCATTCAAATCAGTGAGGCAGCATAAGTTTTGTTCCAATCGGTGAGGCATCATAAGCTATGTTTTTGTCACAAAAAATGGAAAATTTTTAGTTCTTCAAGAAATTGTTTTGCAAGTGTCATCAACTTGGATAACGTTTTAACCTTAACACATTACCTGCTTTAAATGACATTCTTGGGATCTACAGACATGCAAAGTAATCAAACGTTACCCACATTGTACACTTGTCCAAATTTGCTTTCTTCCAGGCAGACTATAAACAAGAGGGCAATGCAAAGTATGGGCCAATGCCCCCGACCTGTGCCAAATTTTCTACGTCGAAAGAGTGAAAAAGGGCAATAAGTCTGGAAAAAATGTGTGGAAGAAACTCGTGCCACACAGGTATTGTTCCCACCATGATGCTCTATCACAACACCAAATATCATTCAAATCAGTGGCTGAGATACAAGGGAAAATGTTGGTACGGACGGACAGATGAATGGACGAATGGAGGTCTCCACTATATACCCCTTCGAATTTTAAAGTCAGGGGCATAATAAATGCAAGGGAATTCAGTGAATTGTCTGGTATACCTGGCATTGGGAATCATGACAGAATTTTGGAAAATCAATAGCTTGAAGGCATCATACATCATGGCTAAACTGCACAAAACATTATTGATATATATACTCTCCCAAAAAAGAAAGTGTGCATGCTAAAAAATAACACTAAAAAAAGATATATATCATTTTCATTCATGGAAATTTTATTCAATCACAGATGAATCAATTTGTCATCAACACGAGAAATTTCATTACACTACGACGAATACTCTTGGTGCCATGGAGAGTCAAAGACACTAAGGGTCAAACACAAAAGTCACACACTTAATATCTGGTATGACTTCCATCTCCATCTGCATCGACTACTGCTGTGCATCTACACCTCATGGAAGCGAACAAGTTAGCATGGAAGTGGGTTAGGGTAGGGTTAGGTTAGTGTTAGGTAGGGTTAGGGTTAGGGTAGGGTTAGGTTAGGGTTAGGTTAGGGTTAGGGTAGGTTTAGGTTAGGCTAACCCTAACCCTAACCCTACTCTACACCACTGCAGTCGAGCACGACGATGACGTCACGTAAAAATCGGACGAATTGCAGGTCTTCAAGGACATAAGCCGTATTCTCTCAGCCGGTTGATTACTGTTTGAGGATGTATCCGTCTCAGGTTATGGATGTTCCTGGCTGTCGTCGTTGTCGTTTGTTGCCGGTTCCGGAGATGGACGACACGGATATACCGATCTTGTGCAGGGGTGGTAACTCGGGGTCTCCCGGAGCGGGGTCGGTCTCGAACGTCATCATGTTGTGCATGTCGATGGACTAGCCTGTCTACAGTGTTACGGCGGCAGTTCAAATGCTGGGCAACCTCTCTGTGTGTTCTGCCAGCTCTAATCATACCCAGGGCAAGGAGACATTGATTCATTGTCAATCTTGGCATGCTAATGTGGAGTTGTTTTAACAGCAGCACAAGTTTGAATGTGAACGATAGGAAGGCCTTACTTTAGTGTTTAAATACCCAAGGATTCACACTGCCGCATGAATTTTCAGACTCTTCACGTGCAAAACATGCCTTTTCACAAACGTGCAGCACGTCATTTAACGTTAATGCAATTTTAACGGGGAAAGCTGTTTTTATGTTCAATATAACTTATTCATGAACGGGTTAACACTCTTTACACCTACGAAATTATTTTTTTGGAGTTTGATCAATTTCTGCAATGCACACTTTCTTTTTTGGGCGAGTATATTATAGATAAATTGAAGAAAAGGAACAAAATGCATGGTATCGTAAATTATATTCATTTTTTGGCAAACTTAATTGAGCATTTTAACTGCATGTTCGCATTTCACGTTCACATCACTTTCTTCAATCCCCAACTGAATGGAGTAAAATTCAGTCAGTCTTGTGGGCTTACTCAAATTGCCTGTGTCACCAAGGTCAGCACATACTCTTAACCCTTTACCCAACATAACGGCAAAAACCGGCCAGCGCTATTCTCAAAAATCGCCAATATTTTCATTTTTTGTCTCAAAAACATAGGTTATGACCTCTCGCTGGAACGAGCTCGTCGAGCTCGTTCCAACGAGGGCTCATAACCTATGTTTTTGAGACAAAAAATGAAAAAAAGTTAAAAAATTTATAGTAATTTATATATTTTTTATACTTACCAATGACCCAGACATAGCTGGTGCTAACTCTTAAAATATAGGGCCAAACACAAATTTTGCCCCCCAATCCCCAAAATTTGCATCTAAAACTAAAGAAAACATGTCCTGAAAGGCCCTCCACACTTCGCCCCTACTGCGCATGCGCAGTGTCAAGGACGTTCCGAAATTGGCGCCATTAATCATTCTAATAACCAGTGCCTGGTAAGCGCTATGTACTCAGTGGGGAGGCAAGAGTTCCCAACTCCTGGGAGGGCCATCCCCGTCTGGGTCATTGGTAAGTATAAAAAATATATAAATTACTATAAATTTTTTAACATTTTTATACTGTACCAATGACCCAGACATAGCTGAATAGTAAAAAGGCTGGAGGGCCAAGGACATAGAGCAAAATGGAATACGCTCAATAAAATAAAATAGAGTCATCCCCTGTAGGGAAAAAGAAGTAATAGGCCTTACATGTATCTTTCTTATTTATGATAAATTAGAAAGATACAACACCTTCCAAAATTGAGCTTCATACATCCATGTACTCTATTAATATCCAATATAATCCTTATACTAATAATTTTTAAAGTAAGCCAATAAATAAAGTAAGTCTAGAGAATAGAGACTCTTATACTCCTAAAAGTGTCTGAGGATTGCATAATCATGTCCGTTGACATATGCAATATTCAAAAGCTATACTTTAAAAACTAAGACTTGAATGAATTTTAAAAACCTAAACTTCTCACTAAACAACCATCCCAATAACAGCTCAGAATTACTAACTCCGGAGGAGGTACCCCCTTGTTTTCATAGTAAAACAGGTGACCCAAGAGTACACCCTCCCCCCCCCCCCCCCCTTTTTCTTGCCCTGGGTCAAATAGCCCAGAGCGAAGAGGGCAGCCGAACGGAGACACTGCCGAAACAGACAGCCTACCTAGCTATAGTAGCAACTGTTAAGTGAATGACATTCTGAGCAGTAGATAATAGACCTAACAATAGAGGCCTCCAGAAATGGACTCGATATTTCTGAGATAAAATTCATGAATGTGGATGGCTGAGCGCAATGAGCGGCCTTCAAAAATCTATAATAGCGACACTATTAATGTAAGCCCAAGAAGTAGAAGAACTCTTACTTCATGAGCCGAAATCTTAAGCACAACTGCTAAGTCAATGATATACCATAAGCAGTACCGATAGTTAACAGAATCCATTAACAATAAAATGGAGCGTAACATCCTTCTACTAGACATCAAAGACAGAAGAAGCTTACGCCCATAGTAATAAACAGATATCTGTTTATAAATACATAAACTGTACCCGGAAAGAGTAAAGGCCTATGCCCATACGAAGACGGAAGGACCTTAAAATAATAGGTTCCGGATAATAGGAGCCTAACTCTTATGCAACAATCCAACCTAAATAGTAACGGAAATAGTGATTCCGAAACTACGAAAGTGAAAATCATCCATCGATAGTGCATGAAACTCACTGACTCTACAGTAAAAGAGAAACCAACAGAATTACTGTCTAAAAGGTCAGAATTTGAAAACTACTGTTTCCAGAGGCTCAAATGATTACTTAGCTAAATAAGAACCGAAGTTAAAATCCGTATAGGAATTTAATCTAAAGATTCTAAGTCTATTTATCAAAAAGTTACTAACTGACTTAGATAAAGAGACAAAAGACTCAATTGTAAACTATCGTAGAGTGCATAGGTATGAGGTAACATAAACCTATAACCTAAATAATAACAGGCTGCAGTAGATCTTGTGAAACAAGTATACTAAAAAATAGCAATGAGTAGTATGGAGGGATCAACAATATGAACATGAGGATCCCTACACTACGACGGAAGAGCCTCCACTTTAGCCGCATAGAATAGCGAAGAAGAGGATCTCCTATAGTAAGAAATCGCGTCCAAAGCTCGTCCAGTACAGTGCTTACAATGCAATACGGACCACACAATGGAATACATGAAGGTTGCGACCTTGCTGGTTGTGATAAAGATGACACGATTTACCCAGTGAAAAAAGATCCTCACATAGAGGAAGATTTCACGTTAAGACCCACAGTAGACAAGAGAGTAAATTACTCATGATCTCTGTGAAGATAGAGATGCTATCAACAGAAATGTATTGTGGTTGTTTATCTTAGCAATACCTGCTGAAACAACAGCGCCGGAGGATACGCGTATCCTATCATTTCGTCCTATAGATCAATACAGCGTTAACAACATTAGCTCAGAGATCTGGACAAGCCAACACATACGTCTGCAATTGATTAGCAAGCTGTGTCATAAATAAATCATCATTGGGCGCTCCCATAGATAGCAAATCTGATTGAATACTTGTTTGTTAAGAGTCCATTCCGACAGCAACAAGCGACCCGTAAGAGAACGGAAGTCCAATAAAACAATCAGACGACCCGGAATATGACGGACCAAAACTGAACTTGGTGTACTATAACCAACAGACGGATTCTTTCCATTAAATTGAATAACGGAAACGAAAGAGTGCCTCCCTGGTTCCGGAGATACGCCACTACTGTCGAATTAAAGGACAGGAATTTGGGCATGCGTTTCTGAATAATGTTCATGCAATGACATAAAGCAAGCCTAAAAAACATTATTCCGCGGAAGAAAACTGATTGCTAAGAGACTGCGGAACCCAAAGACCCTGGCACTTCGAATCCGTAGGGATCAGTATTATATCCCAATCTGTTTGACTGGCAACCGTCATAACAGCCACACTCGGGTCCGGCAACTGCGGTGGCACTCTCTGAGTCAACCACCGAATGTTTGCCCCAGTCTGAATCTCTTGTAACACTAGATAGACAAGAGAACGTGTAAATCGAGCAATTCATGGATTGCCGAAAAGTTGCCGTCGAAGAGAAGCTCCTCCGAGAACGAAGCGACTCTGAGAGAGTTCTTAACCTTACTATCCACACGTGTGGATGTAGCTAGGGCTGCGTCACGTCTAACTAACTCCAATCAGCCACTGAAGGGCGGAGTTATACGTGAACAAACTACTGCCCTCAAAAGAAATTACATTGAGAATAATATCCCGTAAATCTTTTCTTGAAGACGTAATGATAACGCCTCAGTAAGGCGGATTACGTATGATAAAGCGTCTAAGTTAAGTCTACTATACATAATGTCGTTCCCAACATTGAAATTGGAAAAGACATAAACGGCGAAAAAGAATATATGCAGTCTTTAATCACACCGTCTAGACGCATATGAACTCTCGGTATGCCCTGCTCTGCCAAAATAAACTATTCGTATAAATGAGAAAATGGCAGAAATGAGCAACGCGGACAAGAAACTAAACTATCATGCTTAGTAGCAGGCTTGTATATATATATATATAGCGTCGAAAAATAAAACACATGTTGTAATGACAATATTGGACTGCGTCGGTAAGTCAGGGACAATGTCCCTGAACCGATCGAAAAATCCGAGTCCAATGACGCTATAAATCTCTTATCCAAGATCGCAGCAATGAAGTCCGAAATAACAATCACTGGAAGATAATGCCAGAGGATATGAAAGGCATCTTCCGATACTACTAAAGGGAAAACTCGAAATCTTTCAAATCCCTTTCGCCATCCTGTCGGACCCTATAAAGCGTTCGGTCGTCCGTAGCTGATGCAACCGCGGACCGCACCGACCCAGCGCCGTCGGATAATTCCTGATTCGACCGAGAAACTGTCAATTGCTGGGATGCTGCGAAACAACTGTGCTAACTCGGATAGCACGTCCGTCACTGAGGCCTGAGGAGAAGCAGTCTTACGACGCATTGCCGCTGGAAGCTCCGTAATCGTTACCCCGTGCATACTACCAATATGCGAGCGAACGGAGTGTATAGGCCTCGTGTCCCTTGGCTACCGGATGGCGCGACCTATTCGCCGTGGAATCACTGAATGCCGAAACTGATCGGATACTCGAGGTCACGTAGCCAATGTGCGGTCGTGTGCCCTGCTGTGAGGATGAGGAAGCATTAAGGACAGTCTCTCGGACTGTCAATATAACGGAGCGTCCCGACCAACGGACATATGCTCCGAATGTAAAATATCTGAACCACAACATGCGGTCTCCTATGTTGTTGGACGAGAGAGGGACCTCTCTCGCTCACAGCCCGGACGGACCTGGACAAGCCAGGAACCGGACTAACAGGCTTCCTCCGATCTGTCCTCAATCTGCCGTCACTGGGTGAGTACTAAAGTAATTAAAGTGCTCGCATCACCCAAATCTCCTTCCTAGACCGCAACGGACGAACCCGGCAGCCGAACCATTCGATGAATGTACGCTACACCGGGTGAGCTAGCGAATGTCACTCCGTAGGCGATAGACATATTCCATGAGCACTTATTGCCGCTAACTCTTCATTAACTATGACGACAGAGGCACACTTTTGAAAGACATCTCCATAACTCTTCGAACAAGAAACCAGAAATGCTTGGTCAGCAAGCATAAAATAATAATATATATATAGCGTCGTTCAATAATTCGAAAGTTTGTGTGACATTATTGGACTATGTCGGAACTGAGGGACGATGTCCCTGAACCGAACCAAAAATTACTAAGTCCACCGACGCTATCAGTTTCTTATCCGGCATCGCAGCATTCTGGTCCGACGAAAGAAGCTGTAGAAGACCAAGTCAGATGACATACACAACAGCATATGTTGTTCCGAAAGGGAAAGCTCGAAATCCTCCGAATCCCTTTCGGTATCCCGTCGGACCGGATGAAACTTTCGGACGTCCGTACCCGCTTCCGCGGAGCGTCCCGACCCAGCATCGTCGGATAAAATATATGCGACAGATTCAGTTGATGCTGGGATGCTGCGATAAACTGTGCTATTAAGGAAAGCACGTCCGTTCCCGAGGCCTGTGCAGTAGCGGTCTTACGATGCATTGCCGCCGGAAGCTCCGTGTACGTTGACTCCCGCACACTTCCTATGCGAACGTCCGGAGTCTGCAGGCCTTGTGTCCCTGGCTACCGGATGGTGTGACCTGGTCGCCGAAGAATCCTTGATCGGCGAAGCTGGTAATATATCGGCGGTCACGCAGCCAAGGTGCGGTCGTGTGCGCTGACGAGAAGAGGAAGCCTTAGCAGTCTCCGCGGACTGCCTATACAACGGAGCGTCCCGAGCGACGGGCGTATGCTCCGCTTGCGACACATTGTACCACAACATCTGGGGCCAGATGTTGTTGAACGAGAGAGGGGCCTCTCTCGCTTGCCGTCCGGATGGACCGGAACGAGCTATGGACCGGACTAAAAGGCTTCCTCCGTTCTCCCTCCGATCCGCCGTCACTGGGTGTGCATTAGGTTAATTTATAGTGCTCGCATCACCCCAAAATTCCTTCTAGACCGCAACGGACGAACCCGGCTGCCGAACCATTCGGTGAATGGACGCTACACCGGGCGAGCTAGCGGACGTCAAAGGCCGTCGAACCTACTAGGGTCCTCTTAGGCAATTGGCGTATTTACATGAGCACTTTTCCGCTAGCCCTTCATTAATTGTGACGACGGAGGCACACTGTTGGAAGACATCACAGATACATCACCCTAATCTTGATCGTCTGAAATAGAAATTGATAAAGTAGAGTGACCCTGCGGGGAAAGGACCGGAGAGTCCAAATCCCCAATAACATACCGTGACATACGCTTCCCATATTGTCATCGAAATCATACGATACAGAACAGGAGTTAATGCGAGTACACTGACCACATATAGAATGATAATAAAGTCAGAGGAAGACTTCCTCTTAAAACAATTGATCAATATCCTTTCAATGTGAAAAGAAAACAAGTCCTGGTACTCGCACTAATCCCTGGCAATCAAAATACATAATAATAATATGATCCATTAATATAGAAAAAATAACTGAAATCAAAATATTTTGAAAAAATATTTTTTCAGAACAGCCCAAGTTTCTGAAAAGTAACGTTGAGCCCCAATGGATCCCAAGCCTAAGTGTGGACAAAAATTTTAAAAATATTTTAAACAATTTATTCAACACTTACGAACAATAATAATGTATCTAGTTATGATTAAAATAACATCAAGATATTATTTTTTAGAAATCCCCCCCTCACACAGAGGGCTGTTGTAAATGTAAACAATGAGCGTAAAAACACTAAAATAAGACTCCAGGCACCCAGGCCCGAAATCAGTTACCAAAAATACACTATCTGATGCAAAACAGAGACTTCCAGGGAAGAAACTGCAGAACATCAGATGGTAGATGCAGAACACAACGCCTAACCACCCGTAGGTGAAGACGTAAACATGGGGAAAAGAACAGAATTCATTCTGTTATTCAGCTAAAACTCCCAAGAAAATTTAGTAATAATAATTACAAAAACTATGCCACAAGCATGGGAGAATAGCAAGGGGGACTTAAAGGACAGGGAGAGAGGAAAACACTTAAAAAAACAGTGTAACTAAATAATCAGAATGACAACCAAATGGCTGCTGCCTTGAAAATAGGTAACTTAACACAATTTCATTAAAAAATTTTAAGTTACAGCCCTGATAATATTCTGTCACACATTTTTTTCCTCTCCTCCTTCTCTATCCTCCTTAGAATCACCATTTCACTAATATTTATGTGTCTGGCATCATTTAAACTGAGATTTATAAGCACAAAGATCAGTCAGATGTTAACTGATGAAGGGCCAAACTTAGAATGATTAATGGCGCCAATTTCGGAACGTCCTTGACACTGCGCATGCGCAGTAGGGGCGAAGTGTGGAGGGCCTTTCAGGACATGTTTTCTTTAGTTTTAGATGCAAATTTTGGGGATTGGGGGGCAAAATTTGTGTTTGGCCCTATATTTTAAGAGTTAGCACCAGCTATGTCTGGGTCATTGGTACAGTATAAAAATATGGATATTACTGGTAAAAGAGGAAATTTTTCAATTTGCCAAAAAGTTGACAGAGCGAACTGGTATAGCTTCTCATGCTCCCAATAAGGTTCCTGGTAGTCCTTTGTGGGATGTTGTTCCATTCTTGGACCAGCATGGCACCAAGCTCCTGGACACTTCTTGGCTGGACTGGACGGGCTGAAATTGCAAGCTGTAACTCATTCCACACATGTTCGATTGGATTGAGGTCAGGGGATCTTGCTGGCCAGTCCATACGCTCAATCCCCTCCCTCTGTCGGTACTCCCCAACAGCATGGGCAACATGAGGGCGGGCATTATCAACCATCAGAATGAATCTATCACCTACTGCACCTGCATACAATCTGACGTGGACATCCAGGATCTCATCAATATACCGCTGTGCAGTCAATGTACCACGTTCAACCTTGCCCGGATAGTCTGCATCGAAACATTTACCCCAGATGCTTTCTGACGGTCACTGCAAAGCTGGGTTGCTGTGGCAAAGTGGTTCCTACAGGCCTGAATGATCAAAAACCAGTCTTCAGCTGCAGATGTTGCCCTGTCTCTGCCACCACCATGCCGTCTTACTGGTGTGCCATACTGCTGAAATTTTTCCCAGGCTCCGGTGATCACCTTTTGTGCACACACCGTATGGTGCACACCAAGGGCTTCACCAACCTGATGATGGGTAGCCCCTTGCTCCACCATCCCTACAGCCCACCACATTTCTGCTTCAGACAAATGTCTTCTTACATTTGGATTTGCCATATTTCATTCATTAAATCACAAGGGTTTGTGTTGAAATGAAGATTGAATACCCTACACATGTCATGTACATATAGACAGAACACAAAAACATCATGAAAATCAAGGGGTACATGCTTTCCATGACTGTCACGAAAAGTCTGCCTGTCAAGAGAGCTAATGTAAACACTGGGGACCATCTCAATACATTCCTCAATCATATCCAACAAAAATATCGCAAATATGTCACAAGCAAATTTCACAATGATGTGTTAAATAATTGGTGCTTAGCAAACTTTGAGTAGTATATGTTGGAACTTTCTCAACAGAACCATCCATATATTGATGTTACTTGAATTGGCATACAGTACAAGTCAAAATAAAGTTGTAGGATAACTACTATAAACTATGTATTTTTCTCTTCCTACACTGATACGACCAGAAACTAACATCATTTTCTGGTCTTAGTTTAATGCAGTTATGTTACAACTTATTTTGACTTGTATTGTAAATTGTAAAGTGCAAATTCTTATGACAACACCCCGTCTGGGACGACCCGCATTGTATCCTTGGGCAAGGTACTTTATCCCTGTCACCTACATGGAGGCACGATGACACTGTGTACTAAGGCGTACTGCATGTCGATGGTGCACATGTCTTCAACCGCTGTAATCCTGCTTGACTGGAGCTTGAAGAGAGTTAGAATGTTGAGGAGCTGACATTGCTTGTCGATGCTCGGTGGTTCTCTGGCTTCCTCCACCTGTAAAACTGTCACTGTCACGATTAGTCATTGAAAATAAGTATGTGACCTTAAACACGAATAAATAATAAATAAATTTTGACAATGATATCTGATGTCAGATTCTGGTCTTATCAGTACACAAGCAGCAGTAAACTTAGTTTATTGCAGTTACGTTACAACTTATTTTGACTTGCACAGTAATGTGCAAGTTCTTTTGACAATGATATCTGAATGGTTTTATTGGAAAAAAGAGATACAATTTCCCCCCCCCCCCCCTCCCCATCTGCAAGCCAGAAAATAAGCAGACGGACGTAAGCAAAATGAGGTCCCCAGAGCAGGGTAGCATCACTAAATTTACCCTCTGTGCACCTCAATCTGAATCAGGGTCTCATAATTGAACAGAAAGAGTTACCCAGGGGATAAATTGGCCCAGTGTATGGGATAGCATCATCAAATTCACCCTCTGGGAACCTCATTCTGTAAATGTCAGATTGCTTATTTTCAGGCTTGTGCATGAGTGGAATTTAGTTTATTTTTTAACTAATAATCTATTAGATTAAACAATGAAACTCTGCACATAGAGATTGTAAATGACAAAAAAGTGTGTAAGCAGACGACAACTTTGTCAGCCAAGCATTATAGAATTATGGCTCCGGATGGACAAATACAGTCAGTGAGAGAATTGAGTTTTCCCATTCTGGTGACCTTGACCTTTGTCACTCGAGCATGGTGTTGCTGTACAAATGACCTTCCATTGGTCTTTACCCTTGTGTAAAGTTTCATGGAAATCCACCAAAGCATTATAGATGGATGGAAAGACAGACTGATAGACGAGTGGACAGACAAACCAGATATTAGTTGTCTCCCTATCGGGGGCATTAAGTTAATTTTTTACATCTATGAAAAGCTTACTGTTGTATAGTAACTCCTTATTCTGGTCTGGGCAGTATGTCGTAACACTTCACTCTTTGATTTATACTTCTGATTCAGGCCTGAAAAAAATAACAAGAGGGGAGGCCTGAGATACACACCTGAATGATGAGATTTGAACGTCAGCAGATCTAACAGATCTAAATAATAAACCCAAACTAACAAATAGATAAGAAGTGCACATTAAGGCCAAACAAAATTACTTAATTTATTCTCAGGCATTTTTTTTCTTTTTAAACGAATGAGGGAGGGCAGTTTTTATTTTTATTAGCTCACCAACTTTAGTTGTGTGAGCTCATGGCATGGCTCGATCAGTCGGCGTCAGCGTCGGCGTTCAATACTGTTAAAGCTTCTGTTTAGGTCACTTACTCACCCTATTTCCATATCATGGCCTTTATAATGCTGCTATATGAGGATTATTAACATTTTACCATGATTTAACCTCTCATACCCTACATTTTAGACATTCTTCTTGACATTTTTAGTTGCGTTTAGTTTTCTGTTTAGCTCAGAATTTCATGTTTAACTAAGTGTTTAGGTCAGCTGCTGTGCTCCTTCTCTTCCCATGGCACTTATATTCATCATACATGTTCCTCAGTATCATTGTTCCATGATTAACCCCTCATACCCTGCATTTTAAACATTTTTCTGGACCTTTTTAGTTGCGTTTAATTTTCTGTTTAGCTCGGAATTTCATGTTTAACTTAGTGTTTATGTCAGTTTCTGTGTTTTACTTTTAAGAGGTTGTGTTTAGGTTAGCTTTGTCTCATGTTATGAGCCTGTTTGATACAGTTCTTGTGTTTGCCAAAGTTACTATCAAAGAGGAATGTTGGTGAGCTATAGGGTGTTGGTGTCCTTCTTGTTTTTTTATTCCTGATGGAATGATCGCCGATGCCTAAAATCCAGTTGTGAGAGCCTTAAAATTAAATACTAGAGCTTCCATGTTGATTTCACTGATAGGTTTTTTTTTTGTAACAATGTTATATACACAACACAAAATCAATATAGAACAACTAAAATGCAGATAAAAAATAATAAGGAGTTTTTTTTAACTGGTTGAGTGCTAGAAGCCACAGTCAGGCTTTTAAAAAAAATGATGGTAACAGTGCAAAAGCCAACATTTTTCTTACCCATGCTTCGTATTCAGCCAAACATAAACTAGAGGTACTGTGAGCAAACTCACAAAGTGATACTCCCCCACACCTGAAATGTATAAGTTAGATTATCTCCCCTTGGAAATGTCCGAATGGAATTATATTGCTTCATACACATCTTCATATGGAGTTCTTCCATTGTGTAAAGGTTCATGAAAATTCTTCAAATGGTTTAGGAGGAGTTGTGCTTACAAGGATGGACAGATGGTATAAGTTAGATTATCTCCCCTTGGAAATGTCAGAACGGAATTATATTGCTTCATGCACATCTTCATATGGAGTTCTTTCATTGTGTAAAGTTTCATGAAAATTCTTCTGATGGTTTAGGAGGAGTTGCGCTTATAAGGATGGACAGACGGTATAAGTTAGATTATCTCCCCTTGGAAATGTCAGAACGGAATTATATTGCTTCATGCACATCTGCATATGGAGTTCTTCCATTGTGTAAAGTTTCATGAAAATTCTTCTGATGGTTTAGGAGGAGTTGCGCTTATAAGGATGGACAGACGGTATAAGTTAGATTATCTCCCCTTGGAAATGTCAGAACGGAATTATACTGCTTCATGCACATCTGCATATGGAGTTCTTCCATTGTGTAAAGTTTCATGAAAATTCTTCAAACGGTTTAGGAGGAGTTGCGCTTACAAGGATGGACTAACGGACGGACAGGGTGATTCCTATATACCCCCCCACAAACTTTGTTTGCGGGGGGTATAATAATAGTTATACAAATTTGTTTTATTACAAATTATTGGAGAGTGCCTGTTGGCACTCTCCAAAAATTTGTCATAAAACAATTTTTGATGAATAAATTCAGACCATCAACACTAATCTAGTCTTCAACCAGTTAAATAGATATTTATTTTGTACATCCATGTAAGAATCATGTCGCATTTCGCGAAGAGAATAACAATACTGTTATCAATGTGTACAACATATTGCATTGCAATTCGCGATGTGATACTGCTACAATCACACCCTATGATAGTTTTTCAATTTTGCCTCCGCAATAAATATGAAGGGGTGCTGCACATTGGCTTTAACCAAACTGCCCCGCACAAGTCATCCTGCACATGAAATTTAATTGGAATCATGCCAGTGGTTTGGGAGAAGATTCAAAGACCACCTTCATGGCGATGATGGTGGACTAAACCCATATTATATGTGATGTATTCCTTGTTACTAAACATTCATTCAAACATATATTCAAATCAGAACCTTCATACAGAAGTTCTGTACAAAAAACTGATTTTACCTAATTTCGGTACAAAATGGTCACCGGCAGCCATCTTGAATTTCAGACCGCAACCAAAAACACTCGTTCACATCCCAAGGTGATAACAAAGGTACCCAAGAAGTTTAATGTAGATCGGTTCATAAATACAGCCCCTAGCCCAAGCCGTATTGACATGTGTACTTACTGTGTATAAATAACACTGAATAAATCAAAGTCCATCTAATTTGCATAATTTCTGTACGAGAAAAAAACCTGTATTATTTGGGATGTATTCCATCTTACTAAACATTCAAACAAAAATTTATTCAACTCAGAACTTTCATACAGAAGTTCTGTACAAAAAACTGATTGCACTAATTTGGGTACAAAATGGCTGCCGCTGGCCAGCTTAAATTTCAGACTGCACCCAAAAACACTTGTTTTCGTCCAACGGTGATAACAAAGGTACCCAAGAAGTTTTGAAAGATTGGTTCATAAATACGGCCTCTAGCCCGAGTGGTATTGAATTGTTGACATACAGAAGACGGGCCATGACATAACCTCAAATTTGACTACGTCAAAGTTGAGCTAAAAAACTGATTGCACTAACTTAGGTACAAAACGTTGATGGTGGCCATCTTGAATTTCAGACCGCACCAAAAAACACTTGTTCTCGTCCCATGGTGACAACAAAGGTACCCAAGAAGTTTCGTAAAGATCGGTTCATAAATAAGGCCTCTAGCCTGAGCCATATTGAATTGTTGACGGATGGATGGACAGACAGAGGGATGGTGGGCCATGGCATAACCACAAATTTGACTACGTCAAAGTTGAGCTAAAAATCTCTTTGATATCAAGCTTTTTCAATGAAGTTGGCCTATTAAAAACATATGTAGTGCGTAGCTGAATATAAGAATTTCTAGAACAGAGATACTACAGGGTTCAGCGCTTGCATTCAGTATGAGATCAGCACCGTTTTGCAGTTGATCAAAGTCATGACCTTCCAGCATGACACAACATTGCACTAAATACATAACGTTAAAAAAAAAAAATGTTTTCAGCCTGTAGTTTGCTGATGCAGACATTACAACATAATAGGAGAATAAGATGTAGAAATAAACTCAAATACAATCTTTATTTTCAATGACAGATGATTGTTACACAACATTCATATTGCACTGGCTGTCACAAACATGTTTTCAGTTTAAGTTCATTCTTCAATTTTGTTACCCCCCTTGATGTGTCTCTCCATTGTTGACTGCAGAGTAAATATTGGAGAAGCACATTAAGGGAGGTAAAAAGTTGAAAAATGAACATTATATTTTGATATGCCCCGTTATGATCTGTAGATCATGCATGGACATAAGATCACAATGTACATTTTACATCAAAGTTATTATTAGATTGAGACATGAAGTACCAGGCCTGGCATTCTAAAAAATGCAGGAGGGCTAAAAATCCCTCTCCTCACATGGCCCAGGGGCGCGATTAGCTCTCCTCAAGCCTACAAAAGCTAAAAGTGGCAAAAGGAAGTTGTACTATTAATGAATTCTGCCAAGTGAGCTCTGTACATTTTATTAGGTGCTGCTAATCAGATTTGGTGCTGCTAATCAATTCTCTTGAGACGGCAACACTGCCCCTCCCACACCTCCGGGCCTTGGTAAGGCCCGGAGGTGTGAGAGGGGCAGTGTGACCATATTGCAGAGGCCACTAACATTGCAGCGATCTGAAAACCTGTGTGTTTTATGAATAGGATGTTGTGGTAATCATTCTTTTCTGAGACTAGGAGGGCTATTTTTCGCTCTCCTCAATTTTTTTAAGGCGAGCAGTAGGCGAGCGAATAAATCGCACCCCCGAAAATGCTAGGCCTGAAGTACATGTGCTCAGTATATTTCTGGTCAATACAGCTGAGTCTATTTCTATCGAATTCGTACACTAAACTGCATTTACACTATTTACCAAGATAAACACAACCGTCATAAAAGAACACTATCATGATTATTGAACTTAATGTGCTATTAAACATTCATAATTGGTAATTTGTCAGTGAGTGGTATAATAGGCACCAACAGATTTCTTCTGAGTCCTATTCCAACCATCGAAATCGGCATCAGAATCCATAGAATGTTTGGTGAAATAATCAGCAACTGGTTCATAGCAGGTTTTGCTTATCGGTTCACCACTACAAATTGTGAACCAATTTGTAATTTAAACAATTCATTCAGAATGTTATCTGCTGTACATGTGAAAAAATTTAGAAAAATAAAGCGGTTTGCACTTTGCAAGTCACCCCACTGAAATAATTGCAAAACAGGCAACCTCATTTGAATCATTTCAAATATTTTATGAGGTGACGACAAACAGTTACATAATTATGCTACTGGAGCAGTAAACATAGAAAAAACTATGTGAGCTTTCATCCAATCAGAGAGCAAGGATTTTATTCTTATTGGAATGGGGGGGGGGGGGGGGGGGCGTTTTTTTTTTCGAACACAAGGTGGGGGTGGATGGGTGGGTAGGTCAGTGGCTCTGAAAACATGTTTTTTCCATGCCTTGAAATTTTTTGCCTATGATCTCTTATCTTTCAAATAAGTGATGCAAATTGATCGAGGAAGCTTGTGCAGTCTTTTTGCCACCAGTCCATCTCCTCTGGGTTAACAGCTTGGGGGGGGGGGGGGGATTAGTAGTACAGGATAGGGGCTAGCAGCATGGGAATGTGGAGAAACATTCACTGTTCCCCATCACCCCATAAGTGGTTTATGATTTTGAAAAAAAGTTAAAGCAATTTAAACAATGCTTTATCATTTATGTTATCTAACCTAAATGTAATCTACCCAGATCTGACAACAAAAGGATTCTTCTCACCGTGAATAGTAGATATCATACAGTGGCATAACACCATTTCCCAATGCAAATGACTACTTTCACAGAATCTCTTTATGTAATCATGAATTTCAGCCATATACATGTATGAGCAAAATTGCAGGGTTGTTATTGATCATTGAAACCTTAAGCTCAGTGAATAGCCTTCAAACTCATTCCCTTCAATTTATTATATGATGTCAAAAAAGGCTGAACCATCAAATAGTCAGGACATTATATCTCATTAACATCCGCCCATGTAATATGCAAATTCAGCAGATGAAAAAATATTATTTTTCGAAAAATTTCAACAAAACTATATCAAGTGACCCCTCTTTGGAACGAGCTCATCGAGCTCGTTCCAAAGAGGGGTCACATGATATGGTTTTGTTGAAATTTTTTGAAAAAATTAAAAAATGATATTTCAAATAATAAATTTTGAAATTGTCTGCGTTGGGTAAAGGGTTAATAGGGGGGTTTATTGACAGTGGAAACTCTCTATCTTATTGATAGAGAGTTTATCAACAGAGAAACTGATTCCCTGTTAACAAATTTTTTTACACTGGTATAAACAGTTTGTTAATAGGGAATCAGTTTAGTTAATATGAATTTCAGCCATTTATCTCTGGACCATAGTGTATAGCACATGTTGAGGAAGATACTGGATGTCCCCTCGTTAGCAATGGGGGTAAAGTGTCTTATTTATTTATTTATTTATTGGTGTTTAAGGTCACATATTTCTGCACAATGGCTAACCATGACCGTGACAGTTTTACAGGTGGGGGAAGCCGGAGTACCCGGAGAGAACCACCGAGCAACGGCGAGCAACTGTCAGCTCCCCAACATACCAACTCCACACAAGCAGGGTTAGCATTGGTTGAAGACAGGTGCACAATCGACGTGCAGTACGCCTTAGTACACAGCGTCACCGTGCCCCCACGTGGGCAGTGGGGGTGAAGTGTCTTGCCCAAGGACACAACGTGGTTGCCACAGGTGGGATTCGAACCGAGGACCTCTCGGCTTGCAGACTGCACCTCTACCAACCGCGCCCCTGGTAAAGTGTCTTGCCCAAGGACACAACATGGTTGCCGCAGATAGGATTCGAACCCAGGACCTCTCGGCTTGCCTTTTAAAATAAACTATAGCAATCTGCTGTACCAAAGAATAAAATTGAATCAAAGAATAAAGTGTGTTGGGGGTCATATGAGTCAGAAAGGATATGCATGTGTATTATATTTCAGTGAGAGCAAGCTGAATTTTGCAGAAAACTACTTGGAAAGTGACTGTCCTGGGGCTCCTGTCACTGGTCCTGTAACAGATTTTGAGCAAATAGGTTTCAAGCTTCGAATTTGAATGAACAGCCTCCAATATATTGTAGGATAACACTGACATTCACTGCGTAAAAGGTAATACAGTGGAGCCCACTTAATTGGATATCTCTTAATTGTATATCCATGTTAATTGAATATAATTTTCAAACACAAAACCATTTACCATACCTTCAGTACAAATACGATCTGTTAATTGCATATGAGTTGTAGAGTAAACTCCTGTTAATTGCATATAAATTTTTGTAATATATCGAAAAAAATTACTGTGACATGCACCAAATTCCCCTTATTTATCAACCTTTTTGGCCTCACTACATCCAATACAGGCATTTATTCTATTATATCTTGTTTGACAGAGCTCTATGAGCTCTGTCAAACAAGATATAATAGAATAAATGCTCAGTTTACCTCCAGAACACAGGAAACTGACCAAATCCCTGTTAATTGTATACTCCTGTTAATTGAATAATTTTCACTGGCAAAATGGATATTCAATTAAGAGGATTCTACAGTATTATATAAATCACAGGGGCGTCACTCGACACATCAGAGCCCCAAAATTTCCATAATGCATCCTGACCAAATTTGGAGAGATATGGTAGACCTTTTCAACTCACACAATCACCATTTCTTTCTCACCTTTTCATCTGACTTGCCGAGATGAAACAACTTTGTGGACTTATTGATAGTATATGAAACACGTTCTTAGACCGAGAAGCCAGAATGACTACGTTTGAGACTTGGGGTGATTCTTTGGCAACGTGTGTGACACAAAACAGACAAATCAGAAATACATCCCCCATAAACTCTGTACTGTTTACCCTGACCGATGTGAGTAGTACTTCATTTGACTTTGGTCATGCAGTAAGAGAGAATCTCAACCATGTGGCCCATTTACTACCGAGGAAAAAAACACTGGTAACGTACGTGCCTTAATTAAGGTGCCTTAAGACATCATTTTATGTCACACAAATTACCTGTGGTTTTTCTCTTGGGAAGTAGTAAATGGGCCACATGGTTGTAATTCTCTCAAACTGTCTGACCAAAGATTACTAACCGCTCCATCAAATGAAGAACCAGGCCTGAAAATAAGCCGTCTGACATTTGCAGAATGAGGTCCCCAGAGGGTGAATTTGATGATGCTAGCCCATACAGTGGGCCAATTTATCTTCTGGGTACCTCTTTCAGTTTAGTTTTGAGACCCTGATTCAGATTTAACTTCACAGAGGGTAAATTTATTGATGCTACCCTGCTAGGCAGGGTAGCATCATTAAATTCACCCTCTGGGGACCTCATTTTGCAGATGTCAGTCTGCTTATTTTCTGGCTTGACTGGTGCATATGTGTGAATGAAACCTACAATATGAGGATATCCTTTCCCTGTGCTATCTCTCACAACATCAAAGGGCATCAAAAATTGACTTGATACACGATGCTAAAGTGATGCAAAATGTTTGTATGGAAAATTTTTCAAGTGTAACAAGGGCCATGACTCTGGTACATTTGCATGGATGAAACATGGATAGACTATCCCTCATGCTGGACTATCACCATACCAAAGGACATCAAAATCTGACAACTGATGCTTGAGTTATAATCCAAAACATTGGCATGCAAAGTGTCCCTAGTGTGTCAAGGGCCATTACTCAGATATAGAGGATATGGAATGAGTGTTTTTCTCATATAATATTTATGAAATGAGTCTGTTGTGCGGGGTAGCATCACTAAATATACTCTCTGGGGACCTCATTTTGCAGATGACATGATAGTCTGCTTATTTTCTGACTTGTGAAGAACTCTTCATATCGGTCAAGCTGCAACAGCACAGAGTTTAGAGGGGGATAGATTTCCGATACCAAAGAATCACCCCCTCATCACATTGACTATTGACAGGTTCAATACAACATTGAGCTAACTATCTCTACGAATTCTGCACTTGATAAAGCTTAATAAATTCAGATTAGAGTGATGAAACTAAAATCGAATATCGGAATGGGTAGAAACAGAAAGAAATCAGTAGAATAGCAGTAAATACAGTGATGAAATCAGATAAAATATCAAAACTGTCACCATATTTCACACCTGTTCCTGCAACACCCGTCTTAATACTGTTCAGGTTGGATGCCAGTATATGCTGTATACATGTACTCTCCTGATTACCCATGTATATACTGACTGCCAGTGTATGTGAGGGAGTTTGAATAAATTCATAAACTTGTCAAGAAATGGGATCAAATTCCAGTTGCTGTTTGTGGGTAGATTTAATGTCGGGAATGGTTACTGGAACAATACAAATCATATTCGAGCAAAAATACCCGTTGAAATTGCCAATCAAAGCAGTTTATGTCCAATTTACTCTAAGTTTGAGGGTGGGTGGGTCAGAAAAATTTGTTTGTGCCTTGTGTCCGAACATTTTTTCATGACCCCCTCCCTGATTGGAACATAAGTTTTTCTTTCATACAATTGATGGTAAATTGTTAACCATCAAAGTTCTTTATCCAATTTTGGCAAACCTTGTGGTCTCACTCGTACTGAAATGGTTAATCGGATAATCGGTTTGAAACCAGTTGGCCACCTAATCGATTAGAAAAAACAGCAACCGGTTATCCGAAATATCGATAGTGATCATCATTCCACGTTTAAAACATAGTAAATCTGCTGCTTCTCCTTTGTGAAAGATAACACATCGAAGGTGCATTGTGTACACTGAGAAATAATCGATAATAATTTGGCGTTCAAGACTTCGTTAATGATCGTCAGTTTCCGTGAGTAATGAGTAATCGCATAAACTATTCCATCGTGTGTATACAAACAAATGATGTCGAGGGCAAGTGTGAACACCAGGTGGGTCATACACAATGAGGGCACGGGCAAACACCAAGTGGGTCATACACAGCAAGGGCAAACACCACATGGGTCATACATGGAGAGGGCAAGGGTAAACACCAGGTGGGTCATACACGGTGAGAGCAACGGCAAACTCCCCGTGGGAACCCTGGGAAGTAAGCAGAACTTGTTTACTGTGGTAAACCAGTTCCGCTTTACTAGTAAAATAGGACCCAGTCACCAATGCTTGGGGTGAAAGTCCTCTAAAATGGGCAACATGTAGATCAACGATTGACTAAACTTGACTTCATCTCCATGTTGTGTCACGATTAGCCATGGTGCATAAATATGTGACGCTAACTGCCAACAAGCAAGGGCAAACACCAGGTGGGTCATACATGGCGAAGGCAAGGGTGAACACCAAGTGGGTCATAAACGGTGAGGGCAGGGGTGAACACTCACTTCAAAATGACAGGCCTAATAAATTCAGGGTAAAAAAAAAAAGAAACTGGCATTATTTTTTTAACCCTTTACCCAACGTAACGGCCAAAACCGGCCAGTGCTATTCTCAAAAATCGCCAATTAATTTTCATTATTTTTTTCATTTTTTGTCTCAAAAACATAGGTTATGACCCCTCGTTGGAACGAGCTCGTCGAGCTCGTTCCAACGAGGGGTCATAACCTATGTTTTTGAGACAAAAAATGAAAAAAATTAGTTATTCAAGAATTATTTTTGCAAGTGTCGTCTGCTTTTCAGGTTAGGTAAAGGGTTAAAAAACAATTGGATATCTACCTTCAAACCAATCTTCATCCTCAAATTTCTCTTCTGCTTCTATATCCATCTTCAGCAAGTCCAAATACTGTGACATCACATGAATTTTCTCGGGTGCATTTTCATCTTCTAATAAATCTCTGATCTGATCTGCTATATTTGCTCGCTTTGATGAATTGTAGACTTTTGACAGAGCATCATAGATCAAAGCGCCAGCTGTAATGTAAATATATTATCAATCAAAGCAAACTTCTACATGTACATACATCAACCCTTTCACTGCTATAGGTCTGTACTGAGCACGGACACAAATTTTGATGCCTTGTACTATAGCAGGGTTCACTTCATTATTGTCTCAAAGATGAAAAAAAAACTAGTGTTCAACCGATGATCGGAACCGGCCACCACAATCGGCCGATTGTGGACAATCAGATGACAATGGCAATGGCTCCTGGAACATCGGTTCAACCGATTGTTGCCAGGCATTTTGTGATGATTTATAAACAGCATTTTATTATCTTCTGCAAGTGTTCAATTGTTAATGTAAAATGATGTCAATGATACCATTCAATAAAGCTGAAAAGCCACCACAATGTGTATTCTTAATCTCTCGAGACTCCCCTTTAGGAGATATAGAAATTAAACAACATGTAAAGCTTGCAATTGAGCGTACTTGTGGCAATTGCCAGTTCATACCGGAAAAGTGAAGATTGCACTCCATTGACTCAGGTTGCAGTAAAAGTTAAAAAATTTATAGTAATTTATATATTTTTTATACTTACCAATGACCCAGACTTAGCTGGTGCTAACTCCACAAAAACCAGGGCCAAACACAAATTTTGCCCCCCAATCCCCAAAATTTGCATCCAAAACAAAAAGAAATCATGTCCTAAAGGACCTCCATAGTACGACTCTACTGCGCATGCGCAGTGACGCAGTCGTCCCGAAATTGGCGCCAAATATCATTCTTACTGGCAGTGCCTGGTCAGCGCTATGTACTCAGCGGGGAGGCAAGAGTTCCCAACTCAGGGAGGGCCATCCCCGTCTGGGTCATTGGTAAGTATAAAAAATATATAAATTACTATAAATTTTTTAACATTTTTATACTGTACCAATGACCCAGACTTAGCTGAATAGTAAACAGGCTGGAGGGCCTAGGACATAGAGGAAAATCCAATAAGCTCAATTATAAAATAAAGAGGTAACCCCTTAAGGAGAAAAGGAGTATTAGGCTTTACATGTATCTTTCTTATTTAATATTTAAATTAGAAAGATACACTACCCTTAATAATTGAGCACAATAACATTCATGTTCTCTATTAACATCCAGTATAACCTTTATACTAATTATTTTTAAAACAAGCCAATAAATAAAGTAGTCCAGAGAATTGAGACTCTTTATAATCATTTAAAAGTGTCCGAGTATTGTATATTAAAGCCCGTTTGACACTTGACATATACAAATGCTTCACACCGAGCTACACTTTAAAAATAAGACATGAATGAAATTAAACATTAATATTACACTTTAAAACCATCCCGGAAGCGACTCAGAAATACTGTCTTGGAGGAGGCATTCCCTTGCTTTTCACTATAAAGCAGGTGACCTAAGGGAACACCCGCCCCCCC
Source organism: Pictodentalium vernedei (assembly GCA_031216915.1). Lineage (NCBI taxonomy): Eukaryota > Metazoa > Mollusca > Scaphopoda > Dentaliida > Dentaliidae > Pictodentalium > Pictodentalium vernedei. The sequence goes on along the minus strand of CM062290.1, from coordinate 24,979,230 downwards.
CCCCCCCTTCCCCTTGCCCTGGGTCAAATAGCCCAGAGCGAAGAGGGCAGCCGGACGGAGTCACTGCCGGAACAGAAAGCCTGCATAACTATAGTTGCAACTGTTTAGTGGACGACATTCTGAGCAACAGATAACGGACCTAAACAATGCAGGTCTCCAGAAATGGACTCAATATTTCTGAGATAAAAATTAGTAAATGTGGATGGCTGAGACCAATAAGCAGCCTTCATTAAATCTGTAATAGCAACACTATTAGCATAAGCCCAGGAAGTAGAAAGAGCTCTTACTTCATGAGCAGAAATCTTAAGCACAGACTGCTGAGAAGAAGATAAATCTTCATACGCAGTACGGATAGTTAACTGAATCCATCTAGCAATAGAATGGACTGAAATGTCCTTTCTATTAGGCATCAAAGACAGAAAGAAACGTTTCCGTCCCTTTCTGATGAACTGAGATCTCTGTTTATAGATACGTAGTGCTCTAACAGGACAGAGTAAAGGCCTACGCCCGTCTGAAGACGGAAGAGCCTTAATAACAATAGGTTCCGGATATTTATTAGGAGCCTGATTCTTAGCTAAAAAACCGACGTTAGTAGTGAAGGTGATAGTGTTCCCAACACTACGATAATGAGAATCATCCACCGATAGTGCATGAAGCTCACTGACTCTTCTGGCAGAAGAGAAAGCTAAGAGAAAAGCTGTCTTATAAGATAAGAATTTGAAATCTACTGTCCCAAGAGGTTCAAATGGCTTTTCCTTCAATTTAAGGAGAACCCAAGCTAAATTCCACTTAGGAATTAATCTAAGAGTTCTAGGTCTATTTATCGAAAAGTTTCTAACCAATTTCGATAAAGAGACATTAGATCCAATTTGTAAACTATCATGATGTGCATAGGTATCAGATAACATAGATCTATAACCCTTTATAGTAACCGGTTGCAGTTTGATTTCGTCAAACAAGTATACTAGAAAGTTAGCAATGTCTGGTATAGAGGGATCAAATATATCAACAGAATGATCCCTACACCAACGACGGAAAACCTTCCACTTAGCCGCATAGTTTAGCGAAGAGGAGGTCCTCCTACAGTTAGAAATCGCGTCCACTGCTCGTCCTGTAAAGTGCTTGCCATGCAAGAAGGACCGCACAACGGAAAAACGTGAAGGTTGAGACCTTGCGGGTTGTGATGCAGTTGGCGCGATTTCCCCTGCCAAAGAAGATCCTCTCGTGGAGGGAGCTTCCGCGGTAGGTCCCACAACAGACACCTGAGTAGATTTATCCACGGTCTCTGTGGCGACAGAGATGCTACCAACAGAATCTTGCATTGAGATTGTTTTATCTTTAGCAATACTTGTTGAATTAACGGCGCTGGAGGATACGCATATCCTATCATACCGTCCCAAGGGATCGATAGAGCGTCTACAGCAAATGCTCTTGGATCCGGACACGGGGACACATACGTCTGCAACTGATTGTTGAGATGTGTCGCAAATAAGTCTATCATTGGCCGTTCCCATTGGTAGCAAATCTGATTGAATACTTGTTTGTTGAGAGTCCACTCCGACGGCAACAAGCGACCCTTTCGAGAAAGGGAGTCTGCTAGCACATTCAGACGACCCGGTATGTGACGGACCGAAAGAAGAACGTGATGTTCCAACGCAAACAGAAGGATTCTTTCCGTTAGATTGAACAACGGAACTGAATGAGTGCCTCCCTGATTCCGTATATACGCCACTACTGTCGTATTGTCGGATAGAATTTGGACATGAGCATCGTGAATAATGTCCATCCAGTGACGTAACGCAAGCCAAATTGACATCATTTCCTTGATGTTTATGTGCTTGCACAGGAATTGCGGATCCCAAAGACCCTGGCATCTCGAATCCGTTGGGATTAATGATGCACCCCAACCTGTTTGACTGGCATCCGTCATAATGGTAAAACTCGGATCCGGCAACTGCAGCGGAACTCCTTGAGTTAACCACTGAATGTTTGCCCAAGTCTGAATCTCTTGTTTCACTTGATCTGACAAGAGAACGTCTACATCGAGCGAATGAATTTTCACACTCCAATTCTGAGTCAGGAAAATTTGAAGAGGCCGTGTGCGTAGCCGTCCCATCGGAATGAGATCCGCAGCGGCTCCGCACAGACCTATCAGTCTCATAAATTCTCTCGCTGTGACTTTGTCTGTATTTAGACAATAGCGAGCGTAACAACTGACTAATTTCGCTCTGGTTAACGGCAGACGAACGAGATTGTTGTGCGTCTCGAAGCTCATTCCCAGATGAGTGAATGACTTGGACGGCACCAGATCCGACTTCTCCTCGTTTACTATGAAACCGAGACGTCGGAGCAATAGAAGAAGATTCTGAACATCGTTCTGAAGCGTTAACTCGTTGCCGTACCTCTGAAGAATGTCGTCCAGGTAGGCCGACGTTACCGCAGACGAATGAGCTCGGAAGTAGATCATTACCGAGTTCATTACCCGAGTGAAAGCCCAGGGTGCTAGATTCAATCCGAAGCACATGGCCCGGAACTGATACACCACTCCTAGGACTGCGAAGCGTAGATACTTTCGGAATGTCGGATGTACCATGACGTGAAAGTACGCATCTTTGAGATCTATGCTCGTTGCATAATCGTTCACCCGAATACTCGCTCTGACCGATCGAATCGTCTCCATATAAAACTTCGGAGCGATGATCAGCTTGTTTATCCAGCTCAAATCTATGACTGGACGGAACGAGCCGTCTGGTTTCGGAACCAGAAACAGATGGCTGTAGAATCCCAGCGATTCCTGGTTTTCTACGACCTCTACCGCGTTCTTCATTAAAAGAGACTGCACCTCTGATAGCAGAGCGTCTCTTTTCTGAGGGTTTGACGGAAGATGAGTCCACTTTGGACTTCGAGTTAATGGAGGCTTTCGTTTGAAGGATATCTTTAGACCTTCCGAAGTCACTCCTCTCACCCACGGGTCGTCCGTAATCGACGCCCACTCTTGAGAAAAACTCGACAACCTTCCGCCAACCGGAACGCGATAGAGGTTTGAGCCATCACCTCCTGGATCTGCGAGGCCTGCGGTAGGAGAAACCACGTCTTCCACGACCCGCACCTCGCCTCGTCGACCTCGGGGCGTCCGACCGATTGTCCCGGCCTGAAGGACGTCCCGAACGAGAGTCGCTAACCTGACGGTCTCTCGAATAAGAGCTAGAGGACGCACCGGAACCTCTATAGGAACCTCTCTTGGGCGGATAAGACCCAGAAGTGCCCGCCTTATTCGTGTCTGCTGAATCCGACCTTTTAGGAGCGGATCTAAACAACAGAGAATCACTAGCTTTCTTTTTAATATTATCATAAATAGAGGAAAGCTTGCCGTCAAAGAGAAGATCTCCTGAGACCGAAGCGACTCTAAGAGAGTTCTTCACCTTAGAATCCACTAGTGTGGATGTAGACAGGGCTGCGTCACGTCTAACCAACTCCAGATTTGCCACTGAAAGGGCGGAGTTACACGTGGAATAAGCTACTGCCCTTGAAAGAAGTCTTAAGGAGGATTGTATATCCTGAAACTCTTCCCCTTGAAGACGCAGTGATAACGCCTTCGTAAGGTGATCTGCGTAAGATAAGGCATCTAAATTGGCTCTGTTAGACGCAATAGCTGTTTCCAACACTGCGGTTGGAATAGAAGCTGACGACGGTAATGATAGCTCTAAGTCTTCCGCCTCGTCGTCCATACGCAGAGGAACTCTCAGTATACCCTGACCTGCCGTGTCGAATTTATTCCTTGCATTAATGAAAGGCAGGTTGAGAGTATTTGCGGACAAGAAGCCTGCTTTCCCTGTCCTGGAAGCAAGTTTAAAAATAGCGTCGTTCAATAATTCAAATGTTCTTGCAACATTATTGGACTGCGACGGAAACTCGGGAGCGATGTCCCTGAACCGCTCGAAAAAATCAGAGTCCAATGACGCTATAATTCTCCTGTCCGGAAGCGCAGCAGTCTGGCCCGACGGAACAACTTGAGGAAGAAAGTGCCGGATGAAGTCTACGGCAGCTTTGTGTTGTTCCGAAAGGGATAGCTCCAATTCATCCGTATCCCTTTCACCATCCGGTCGGACCTCCCGATGTTCCCGGTCGTCCGCCCCCGATGCTTCGGCGGAGCGTACCGACCCAGCGCCGTCGGATAATTCTCGATCCGACACCGTCTCTGTCGGCTGCTGGGATGCTGCGATAAGCTGTGCTATCTGCACTAGAATGTCCGACGTCGAGACCTGCGGAGGAGCGGTCTTTCGCTGCTTTGCCGAGGGCAGCTCCGCATCAGATGGCTCCCGCATACTTTTCCTATGCGAACGTCCGGAGTCCATCGGTCTCGAATCCCTGGCTGCCGGATGGTGTGACCTGGTCGCCGAATAATCCTTCATCGGCGAAGCTGGCAAGATATCGGAGGTCACGCAGCCAAGGTGCGGTCGTGTGCGCCGGCGAGAAGAGGAAGCCTTAACAGTCTCTGCGGACTGCTTATACAACGGAGCGTCCCGAGCGACGGGCGTATGCTCCGCTAAAGACACATTTTGTACCACAACATCTGGTCCCAGATGTTGTTGTACGAGAGAGGGGCCTCTCTCGCTCGCGGCCCGGCTGGACCTGGACGAGCTAGGAACCGGACTAAAAGGCTTCCTCCGTTCTCGTTCACTATCCGCCGTCACTGGGTGTGCATCTATTATTTTTATAGTGCTCGCATCACCCAAAATTTCCTCTTGGACCGCATCGGACGAACCCGGCTGCCGAACCATTCGGTGAATGGACGCTACACCGGGCGAGCTAGCGGACGACATTTGTCTAATCTCCATGAGCACTTTTGCCGCTAGCTCTGTATTTAATTGTGACGACGGACGCACACTTGAAGAAGATAACATGGAAACATCACCCTGTTCTGGTTCCTCTGAAATAGAAACTGAGAGAGTAGAGTGACCTTGTGGAGAAAGAGCCGGCATCGCTCTTTCTCCAGAAACAACATATCGTGACACACGTTTCCAATGTTTCTCATCCCAATGTTCACATACAGGACAGGGATTAATGCGAGAACACTGACTACAATTTATGCAATAATCATGAAAGTCAGAGGAAGATTTCTTCCTATTACAATTTGAACAAGTTCCCTTCATTGTGAAAGAACAACAATAAGTCCTAGTTACTCGCAAAAACCCCTGACACAAAGATACATAATAACATGATCCATTAATAAATGAAAAAACAATTGCAAAACAAAATAATTTTGAAAAAATATTTTTTCAGAGAAGCCCAAGTTGCTGAAAAGTAACGTTGAGCCCCGATGGATCCGATGGCAAAGTGTGGTCAAAAATTTTAAAATTATATAAAATAATTAATGAGACACTTTCGGATAATATAAATGTATCTTATAATGAGATAAACTACCTCAAAGGCAAACAGCCCCCCTCAAAAAAGGCTGTTGCCAATGAAAACAAACAGTGTAAACACAGAAGAAAACATGACTCCAGGCACTGAAAAAACTGGCCCGGAATCAGTCATCAATTACACTCTATCTGATGCAAAACAGAGACTCCCAGGGGAGAATCTGCAGAACATCAGATGGAAGATGCAGAACACAAACGTTATACACCCATGGGTGAAAACGTAACTATGGGGAAAATAACAGAAAACATTCTGTAACCAAGCAACTCTCCCAGGGAATTTTTAGAAATGAAACTTCTCAAAAATATGCCAAAAGTATGGGAGAATTGCAAGGGGGGACTTTAGAAGGTTAGGGGAGAGGAAACACTGAATAAGCAGTGCAACAATTAGCAAGAATGACAACAAGAGGCGTTTGCCTCGAAAATAGGCAACTTAACATAATTTCAACAAAAAATTTTAAGTACAGCCCTGATTATTTTTTGCCACTTCTTTTTTCCTCTCCTCCTTCTATCCTCCTTAGAATCACATTTTCTCCAAGAATTACGTGTCTGGCATCCTTTAAACTGAGATTTACAAGCACAAAGATCAGTGAGATGTTGACTGATGAAGGGCCAAACAGAGAATGATATTTGGCGCCAATTTCGGGACGACTGCGTCACTGCGCATGCGCAGTAGAGTCGTACTATGGAGGTCCTTTAGGACATGATTTCTTTTTGTTTTGGATGCAAATTTTGGGGATTGGGGGGCAAAATTTGTGTTTGGCCCTGGTTTTTGTGGAGTTAGCACCAGCTAAGTCTGGGTCATTGGTACAGTATAAAAATATTACCAGCTGTGCAGTGCACACACTTGGGTGGTAAACATGGCTCTCTGAGAGCCACATTTACCGCCCAAGTATGTGTGACTTGTAATTTTACTGGACCTGAGTCAGCGGAGTTTAACACTCTGAAATATGTTCAATTTAATGTAGTTCTTTCGAGTCTTGACTTATCTAGTAGTGAACGGACTGTAAACACTGTAAAATATGTTCAATTTAATGTAGTTCTTCGCAAGCCTCGACTTGCTGGTGGTGTATGGTATTACAATCGGAATCAGCCAATTGTGAGCTCAAATAACCAGTAATTGGTCAGCGGCCATTTTTGGTAATCGGTTGAATACTAAAAAAAAAAACAAATATGAAAAAAATTAAAGGACTTTTTCAAGCCATTTTCAAAACGTTTTGGCCAGTCATGAACATGTTCTTGACATGCAGTTAGTGTTAACAGATTGGTTTGAGCATTTGATATAAATCCATTGTTGTATATTAAACCACTACAAACTGTCAAAAATACCCAAATTCAAAGCAGCAATTTATCCCAAAACACAACTAGGAACTTAACAAATTTAACTGGTAGACTGCTAAATTCTTTTTACTCCTCAAAATTTGTTCACAAATCTTTGCCTTGTTACAATTTATGGGCGAATGCCTGCAGGCTGAGTGAGCCTTGCCTATAGGCCGTGTGAGCCATACCTGTAGGCCGTGTGTGCCATTCCTGCAGACCGTGTGAGCCGTGCCTGCAGGCCATGTCTGTAGGCCATGTGAACCGTGCCTGTAGGCCGTGTGAGCTGTGCCTGCAGGCCGTGTGAGCCATGCCTGTAGGCTGTGTGAGCTATGCCTGTAGGCATTCTCCCATAAATTGTAACAAGAAAAATCCATACAGACCAAATAATTTAGATTCTAAGATAATATGAGGGACACACAGAAAGTTTGAAGCCTCTGAGTTACAGTACCTGCACTTTAGAGTAAAGCCCAAATATGGGCTTCCAGTACTTGTTTTATAACTTTCAAACACCATACCAATTGCCATACCGCTGCTCTACATATTTAACCCTGTAAATTCCACATTGGTAATGGAGTAAATTCCTGTTAACTGCATATTTATTTATTTATTGGTGTTTAACCCTTTACCCAACGAATCGCCCGCATCTGCCTGCGTAATATGCAAATTCCACAGCTGAAAAGATATTATTTTTTGATAAATTTCAACAAAACCATATCATTTGACCCCTCTTTATGGTTTTGTTGAAATTTTTTGAAAAAATTTAACAAATGATATTTAAAATAATAAATTTTGAAATTGGCTGTGTTGGGTAAAGGGTTAAGGTCACATACTTATGCACAATGGCTAATCGTGACCATGGCAGTTTTACGGGTGAGGAAAGCCGGAGTACCCGGAGAGAACCACTGAGCATCGATGAGCAACTGTCAGCTCCTCAACATTCTAACTCTGTTCAAGCTCCACTCAAGACATGTGCACCATTGATGTGCAGTACGCCTTACTATACGGCGACATCGTGCCCCCATGTAGGCAACCAGGATAAAGTGCCTTGCCCAAGGACACAACGCCGGTCATCCCGGACGGGGATCGAACTCAGGACCTCTAGCATGGAAGTCCAGCAGCCTACCACTGAGCCACTGTGCTCCCCATGGTGATCTATCAAAGAATTACTGTGAAAACCACTGAATTACCAATTTCTAGAGATGTTTCTGGACTCAGTTCATCCAATATGTATTTAATCTATTATATCTTGTTCTGTTAACCCTTTACCCAACACAGATGATATCAAAATTTATTATTTTAATATTTGTTTTTTTCAAATTTTTCAAAAATATTCCAAAAACAAACCATGTCATGTGACCCCTCATTGGAACGAGCCCGACGAGCTCGTTCCAATGAGAGGTCATATGATATGGTTTTGTTGAAATTTTTTGAAAAATGTTTTTTTTAAACTACTTAAATTGTAAAATATGTCGGCGGATGCGGCCGATTCGTAGGGTAAAGGACACCCAAAGAATTTGAAACCTCTGAGTTGTAGTCTCTGCACTTTAGAGCAGAGTTGGCCATCTGAGGTGGGCGATCACCCTCGTGCCTTACAGCCTGCCATATTTTTGGCCGAGGAGTGTGTTTTATCACTCGCCTTCCTAAGAATTTGAGATAGTTTTAACTTCAAAACACACCTGGTAAGTTACCCATAAGTATAAACAGTTGTATTCCATTTATACAAATATACTAGCACACGACCGGCCTGTGATGAGTATGGTGCAAACTGTGGTCTGAAAATTTGAAGTTTCAGTCAATAAACAAGTGACACAGATTGATTCGAGGGAATAAGTAAATCGAGGAAAGCAAACTTACTGTCTTATTAGTGTGTCAGTGATGCAAACCCATAAAAAAAGAAAGCATGTTGAACTGCATTATAATGCCATAGTCAATGTTAACCCATGATATTTGCTACAGCAAACTGTTACGGAAGGGGAAATTTCTGAATTGTGAGGGCAGCATCAGCCATGAATTATTCTTGTACATAAAGCTTGATATGAGTATACATTTTTACAACTCAATGATTGTAGCAGTCTACATTCTATGACTTTGCAGTTGTTTCTACGCAAGCCTCGGCTGCCTGTATGAAATGAAAAGAAATGAAATTTATTTTGCAGTATACGTTTACATGGAGTATAATAAACTTGCAGAAATGTACAGAAATAAATGTACACTGCATGGAAACAGCATAGCCCTGGGGGCTCTCTTCCTGCCATTCCCATATTAAAAGATAATTAGTCCTGACATCAAAATTGTAAACAATTTGTATCTTTACGGGATTCATGAGGGGAACTTGTAATACATAATTATTTAACCACTAGCCCATGGCAAACAGAACACTGTTTTCACAAGAAACACTCTTAAATAGGATTTCCATTTATTTTCTTATCAGTCCTTTGACTTTCAATTCTAGCCCCAGGGACAATGACATGGCACTCAGTGGAGTGACTAAATGAGCTTACTCCAGTGATAAACCATAGGCCCTGTTTAGGGGGCAAGAGCAGAAACGAATAAAACCCACACAGTGCGATCTTTGCGAACAGTGCAGGCCAGACATGACTATTGCGCTAGGTAAGGGGCCAATGTATTGCAGAAATTGCATTACAGAAAGTGCTCAAAAATTTAATGGTCTAATCAGCAAAGCCAAGATTCTAGAATGTTGAAATCTGAATGTGGAGATCCAGGCGAAATGGAAGTACAATCGGGACAGGAAGGGTTATATTACAAGAGACATCTGAATGGTATGAATTTAGAGCCTTGTCTATAATCGCCTTCTTAAATTGGGATCTATTGAGACGCTGGACTGATGGTTCAATGTCCAGAAACATCAGTCAATGCACTTATAATGCTCAGCAGCATGTTGGGGCACTTGTTCTTTTGCAGTGGATCAGATTTGGAAAAAGACCACATAGGATTACTGATACAGTGGAACCCTTTGCCAATGAAAATTATTAAATTAACAGGAATTGTGTCACTTTCCTATATTCTAGAGATAAACGTAGCATTTATTCTATAATATCTTGTCTGACAGAGCTCCTTGAGCTCTGTCAAACAAGAAATAATAGATTAAATGCCTATATTGGATGTACTGAGGCCAAATTGGTCAATAACCAAGGGAAAACTGGGGAGAGTCAGGGTAATTTCTTGACAGGTTACACATAGATAGATCTTTATTTTGCAGTATACTAGAACATTGATTACAAAATAACATTACAACAAACATGAACATAAGCTAGTATACGGCATGGAAATGGCATAGCCTATAAGGCTGTCTTCCTGCCATTCCCGTAAAAAGAAAAATATCAAGTTTCTTTGGCATCAGTCAATCAAAGTGCTTTCCCCAAGACGGGGTTGTCTGATCTTTTATTTATAATTCAAGGGGGCTAGAATGTATTTGAGAATTAAGGGATGGGGGTAGGAGGATGAGATGTCAGAAGCTTACAGCTGGCGGATGACACAGTCGGGGCACGTTGGGTTGTCACATTTGGAGTTAGGACGCGAATAATTATTCAAGGCTTTATCAATTAAGGACTTTTTAAATCGGGGTCTATTTAACTGCTGGATTTGTGGGTCTATACTATTCCAGGTTCTTGGGAAGGAGTGTAATGGCAGCACAGCAGAGAAAGCAGAGAAAAAAAGATTTTTTATTCAATTAACAGGAGTTTACTCTATAACCTATATTCCATTAACAGGTCAAATTTGTATTGGACGTATGGTAAATGGTTTTGTGTTGGGAAATTATATTCAATTAACAGGGATATACAATTAAGAGATATCCAATTAACTGGGCTCCACTGTAATAGATATTGAGGCACCAGGAAATTTTTGACAGTGTTGTAAAAATGTTTCTTCAATGCGGTTGAACAGCAGTTGAAATGGCAAGTCTGCGATGTCACCAAATTAGTCCAATCCACAATCCTGGTTATGCTTACCAGTGTCTTGGAACTCCCATTTCTTAAATACATCCACCAATTGTATTTGTAACTTTTCAGTTTGTTAAGTTGGAAAGATTGGAATTTTGTAGGTTGGGAATTTAGGAAAAATCCTACCCAGATCACACTGGGAATGGGACCCATGACCCAGAAAAATCCCTGAAAGATCTAATAAACAAGAGAATATTAACTCCTAGCATGGGGGTGTGGTGGCGTCATGGTAACCGGTTCTCGTCAAATCATCGAAGTTAAGCAACGTCGAGCACGGTTAGTAGTTGGATGGGTGACCACTTCAGTGACTGATTCGCGCTCCTGCATTGTGTCCTTGGGCAAGACACTTTACCCCGCTTGCCTACATGGGGGCACGATGATGCTGTGTACTAAGGCATACTGCACGTCGCTGGTGCGCATGTCTTCAACCAATCTAACCTTGTCTGTGCTGCGGTGCAGAGTTCAGAGTTACGATGTTGGGGAGCTGACAGCTGATCGTCGTTGCTCGGTGGTTCTCTCCGGGTACTCCGGCTTCCTCCACCTGTAAAACTGTCACAGTCATGATTAGCCATTGTGCATAAGTATGTGACCTTAAACACCAATAAATAAATAAATAACTCCTAGCATGCTACTGGCGGATATTCCAGCCCAGACACAAAATCTCTTGCCATTGAAATAAATACAATTTAGGGATATTTAACCAAAATTCTCTCCTGTAAATTTAATAGACTTTTTAACCAATATTTTTTTACTTAAATTTAGATGAATTTTTTTATCAAATCTAGTCATGGCTGCTTGTAAGCAGCCATGACTAGATTTGATAAAAAAATATTTTGAAAATATTCAGCGCGTTAAGAGTTTAATACCTCCTTTCCAGCTTTCGTTTTCCTTTAGAAACACAAGTACGGTGTGTACTGGTAGCTTCTTAAAGAATACTTCGTTATCAACTATAGTACCATCATCTTCCAAAACTACTGTTACATCACTGGGTTCCAACTGAAATAAAAAAATCAGTAGAAATCAATTCATTATAACAAAAATAATTATGTTTTTTATCTCTTGACTTACGCACTCAACCAAGGACTTGCACACACTCAAACATAAAAACATGTTCCCAGTTCAAAGTTACAACAACACAAATTAATGCACATGGGGTAGAGAGGAGTGTATGTTCCATCAAAAAATTATACTTCAGAAGTTCTCTTCTGAAAGTTTTTAAAATATGGAATGTGACCTTGGTATTCACTACACAAAATAAATTTAAACAAGAGAGTCTAACAACATCCATATCCCCCGCCAACTTTTATGTTATGATAGGAATAATCTCATTATCGACCTGGACATGTATTCATACCCAATAATGTCACTCACCAAATATCATTTAATTTCTTTGATCGCAACTAAAAATATCTTCCATTTTGGTACATTCAAAGTCGACAAGTGCTATAACTCTGGAAAAATTATTCGAATTGAAACTTCCTTTCCAGATGCACCTGCACACATCATACTCGAGTTGCACACCAAGTTTCATAAAAATCTAATGAAAAATGCAGGAGTTAAGCGGACAAGCATTTGTGATGGAAATTTTGCTATTACCAAGGGCTGTAACCAAGCAAAATTCATCGCATCGAAAATTCATGACCACATGCACATCTACACTTGATAGTGATACTTCAAACCAAGTTTCGTAAAAATCCAATAAAAAATGTAGGAGGAGTTAAGCGGACAAGCATTTTGCTATTTCCAGGGGATGTAAACATGGAAAATTTTGCGCATTGAAAATTGATAATGATAGTTCAGATCAAGTTTTGTAAAAATCTGCTGAAAACTGTAGGAGTTAAAGCAGACAAAGTTTGTGATGGATGGACGAACGAACACCATTTCAATATCTCCCTCCCAACCTCATCGACGGGTGATAACTACAGACTCAAGTGGGTCTAAAATGCTCACCTGGCTCAAGTTGTCAAAAGAGATGAGTGTATCAGTTATCAGTAAGTGATGGACAGAAAGAGCAATTGTTTCAGTTGACATGACACATCCACATTTTTTTTGACATTTGTTTCTGCTGGTCCAAGGAAAGCTTAATAGGCAAAAACAAAGCTCTGTTCCATGAAGTCTCAAAAAAGTGTCCATAAGCAATTTGTTTTTGTTTTTAACTTCTGTGGGTCTCTCTACCCGACCCCACAAAAAGTTTTTTGGGCACAAATCAAGTTCTTATGACCCAGTTATACTACCAGTACATGACAAATTTGGTTCAGCCCATTGGTTCTGGAAATAGAAATTTTGAGTGGAGCTCAAATTGGGCATTCTCCCATTGTGAACCCAACTTTTGACCAACTGAGTTCCTTTGAAAAAAACTTGAATCTGCATCACTACAAAAGTTTCATACCAGAAATCTAAGTATAATTGCGAGTGGCTTATAAGCAAGCCTGAAAATAAGCAATCTGTCATTTGCAGAATGAGGTCCCCAAAGGGTGAATTTGCTGATTCTATCCCATACAGTGTGCCAATTTATCCTCTGGGCTCTGCGTACCTCTCGCTGTTTAGGTTTGAGACCTTGATTCAGACTGAGGCTGACAGAGGGTAAATTTAGTGATGTTACCCTGCTGTGCAGGGTAGCATCACCAAATTCACCCTCTGGGGTCCTCATTCGGAAGATGACAGTCTGCTTATTTTCAGGCTTGCTTATGAGATGATGATTTTTAAAGCATTTTAGGTTTATGGGGCATTAACCCCACCCCAAGGGGCATACTACCTTTTGGGGGAAAAAAAATCAGTAGCTATGACCCAATTATACCACATGCCAAATTTGGTTCAAATCAGCCCATCGGTTCATGAAATGAAAATTTTTGATGGAGGCCAAAATGGACATGGTAGTACAGAGAGCCCAAATATTGACCTACCAACTTGCCTTGAACAAACTTTAATCTTCACCATCAAAGGGGGTTCCATACCATATATCAAAGCATTCTCTGTGGTGCTTTATGAGAAGAAGATTTTTGAAGACTTTTTAAGCTTTTTGGTCATTAACCCCAGCCCAAAGATAGCATCAGCTTCATTTGAACAAAGTAGAAAGGGAAAACTTCAAAGATGGTCTATGCCATTTTTGTATGAATTTGGCCCAGTGGCTTTAAAAGTTTCAAATTAGTTGATGGAGTACAAGATGCAGGCCTTTTGGTTACCCCAATTTCACACCGTTTTCAGGTGTGCCCAAATTAGAGGTGTGAAGGCATAAAAAAAGTATTTTAATTCTCTGTGCCTCTTCTATATTTGAGAATAACTTCCATCATAATATGGCCATAAAAATACAAAGAAAAGCGTGGTAATAAATCATAACAGGATAAGTCTGTTATTTATGGTTTTGATGTGCCTAAATTAGGGCAAAACGGTGTGCCCAAAATAAATGAATTTAACTGGTAGAGTGCTAAATTATTTTTGGTCGTCAGAATTTGTTCATGTGTCTTTGCTTTGTTACAATTTACGGGAGAGTGCCAATAGGCAGCACCCCCCCCCCCCCCCCTCTGCCAATAGGCACTCTCCCATAAATTGTAACAAGGCAAATCCTAACAGACTAAATAATTTCACTACAATGATAAAACAAATCACATCCACTGTATATGAGGCCTTTAACCCTTTACCCAACGAATCGCCCACATCCGCCTGCGAAATATGCAAATTCAGCAGCTGAAAAAATATTTATTTTTCAAAAATTTTCAACAAAACCATACCATGTGATCCCTCTTTGGAACAAGCTCGATTTTCTGAAAATTTTTTAAAAATGATATTTAAAATAATAAATTTTGAAATCGTCTGTGTTGGGTAAAGGGCAAAGTTGTGGTATCTGTACTTCAGAGTAAAGCCCCAATATGGGCTTCTAGTCCTGTATCTATTATAGGCCCGACAAGATGATGACTCAGCATTTTCCCATTGCCACCAGTGTTAAAATGGGCATCCCCATATAGCTCCCCATGACAAAACCGATAGCTATTTTTTTCGGTCCGTCAGATTCCATTGGTCCAATGAAAGATGCATACCAAAAAACAATATTCTAGTCTGTGCAGTTTTTGAAATATGGGGTGGGGGTGGAATTTTTTCTAAGTTGAGCTCCTGGGGTTCACACGGGGCTGTGAAAAAAAAAAAATTCAGGCATCAATAAAGTACATATAACCTAATTATACTTAATGCCAAATTTGGTTCAAATCCATTGGTTCTTGAAATTCAAATTTTGGGTGGAGCCCAAAATGGGCGTGCAGAGAGCCCAAATATTGACCTACAAACTTCCCTTGAACAAACTTTAATCTTCACCACCAAAGGAAGTTCCATGCCAAATATCAAGGCATTTTCTCTGGTGGCTCATGAGAAGAAGAGTTTTGAAGATTTTTTGTCTTTTGGGGCATTAATCACAGTCTGAAGATGGCAGCAGCTTCATCTGAACAAAGTAAAAAAGGTATACTCCGAGGATGGTCTGTGCCATATATGTCTGAATTTGGCCCAGTGGTTTTGAAGAAGACAAGACGACACCAATACGGACACCAAGTGATGGCAATAGCTCCCACTGACTTTCAATCAGGTGAGGTAAAAAGGTCAAAATTCTAGAGGTAAATCAATTTTCATGAGGAACGAAAGCAACGCATGGCATATGCCCCGACTGTTTCGTAAAAGAGTAGGTAAGTCTCTCAGGGGCATAACCAAATCAAAAAGAAGCTTCCTGTAGACACAAATAATGCATCAAAAAAGAAAATTTGATTTGAGTCAGCATTCATTAGTTATTGGACAGAAACCAAATTCAATAGGGCCACCATGGTTGCCATATTGAATTGGCTAGCTGATCCAAAATTAAAAGGAAGCTTCTTCCAGGCACTAATTATGCATAACCAAAAACTGAAATTGATTTGAGTCAGTATTCATTAGTTATTGGATGGAAACCAAATTCAAGATGACCACCATGGAAGCCATAATTGAATTGGCCACTGGTGGCCATCTTGATCAGCTGACTGGTCCAAAATTGAAAGTAAGCTTCCGCTAGACACCAACAATGCATAATTAAAAAATAAAACTGATTCGAGTAGCATTCATTAGTTATTGGAAACAAAATTCAATATGGCCACCATGGCAGACATATTGAATTGGCAAGCTGGACCAAAATCAAAAGGAAGTTTCTTTTAGGCACCAATAATGCATAATTAAAAAATACAAATGATTTGAGTCAGCAGTCACTAGTTTTTGGATGGAAACCAAATTCAATATGGCTGCCATGGTGGCCATATTGAATTGGCTAGCTGGACCAAAATTGAAAGGAAGCATTGTCTTATCATCCACACGTTACCACTAAAATTATGATTCGAACAAATAAGTGGTTCTTTAGTTATTTGACAGAAACCAAAACTTAACGGACGGACATGGTGAAAACGTAATGCCCCCGAGAGGTTCTCGGAGGCATAAAAATGTAGAAGATGGTGTAAAGTATCTGCCCAACACAACGCTAGAAGAATATCAGTGGTTAAGATTAACCCTTTACCCAACGTAACGACCAAAACCGGCCAGTGCTATTCTAAAAAATCATCAGTTAATTTTAATTATTTTTTCATTTTTTGTCTCAAAAACATAGGTTATGACCCCTCATTGGAACAAGCTCGTCGAGCTTGTTCCAATGAAGGGTCATAACCTATGTTTTCGAGACAAAAAATGAAAAAAATTAGTTGTTCAAGAATTTTTTTTGCAAGTGTCGTCTGCTTTTCATGTTAGGTAAAGGGTTAAACAAAGATTTTCTCTTGTCTCCAAATTGATCCAGTTAATTTTTCAAAAGATGGAAATTGTCTGTTACTTGGGGACTTTAATGGTTAAACTTCACAACTCCCTGACATGAACGTGGAAGATAAAAAACTCTCAAAATGTATTACTCAACCTAATGACTTCACCCCAGACCAAATAATTTATAGGAATAATTTAGACAAGCGCCATCCAAATGACAGGAAAGGCTCTTTTTGATTTGTGTATCAGCAATAAAATGTAAATATCAATTTTAAATTTATTTATTAGGGTTTAGCGACACTTTAACAGCCAAGGTCATATCATGTCGGAGACAGTTTGACAGGTGAAGGAAGTCGGAGTACCCGGAGAGAACCACCAAGCAATGATGAGCAGCTGCCAGCTCCCCAACATCGTAACTCTGCACTGCAGCACAGGCAGGGTTAGATTGGCTGAAGACATGTGCACCATCGACATGCAGTATGCCTTAGTACATGGCGTCATCGTGCCCTCATGTGGACAATCAGGGTGAAGTGCCTTGCCCAAGAACACAACGCGGGAGTCCAAATCGATCGCTCAGACGGTCACCCATCCATGGACTAACCGGGGTCGATGTTGCTTAACTTCGGGGTTTTTTTTTGTTTTTTTTTTATTTGAGTTTAACGACACATTAACAACCAGGGTCATATCATGTCGGTGACAGTTTTACGGGTGAAGGAAGCCGGAGTACCCGGAGAGAACCACCGAGCAACGACGAGCAGCTGTCAGCTCCCCAACATCGTAACTCTGCACCACGGCACAGGCAGGGTTAGATTGGTTGGAGACATGTGCACCATCGACATGCAGTACGCCTTAGTACAAAGCGCCATCGTGCCCCCATGTAGGCAATCGGGGTGAAGTGTCTTGCCCAAGGACACAACGCGGTTGCCGCAGGTGGGATTCGAACCGAGGACCTCTCGGCTTGCAGTCTGCACCTCTACCTACTGAGCCACCGCGCCCCCGCTTAACTTCGGTGATCTGACAATTTCACCTCATAACCAGCTGCATTCTTCACCTTCATCATTACATCATCATTTGTAAGTAGATCACATTTGATCATTCACTTTCTCATTCTCACTTTCATTTAACCATTTGCTTCCTCAACCATTTGTTATCAATCAATTGTAACTCACTTTGTGTTTGTATGTTTTATATTTGTTGAGCAAAATATAGTAATTGTTATTATGAGCTCAAAAAATTCTTCAACCCTTTACCTAACGTAACGGGCAAAACCAGCCAGCGCTATTCTAAAAAATGGCCAATTAATTTTCATTATTTTTTTCATTTTTTGTCTCAAAAACATAGGTTATGACCCCCCGTTGGAACGAGCTCGTTCCAACGATGGGTCATAACCTATGTTTTTGAGACAAAAAATGAAAAAAATTAGTTATTCAAGAATTATTTTTGCAAGTGTCGTCTGCTTTTCAGGTTAGGTAAAGGGTTAACCCTTTGAGACTTTAATTATCCTGACGTTTAAACGTCACTGGGAATTCAGTTTATTCAACGTTTTTCAAAATGCGACATCAACCATCGTAAAGCACAAATAACAAGATATTTTTCACATTTTTCACTCTCCAATAATTTGTAATCAAACAAATTTATATAAACAAAATATTATTTGTGTTTCACTGAATATGAAATATAAGCAAGAGAAGTGTTGGCTTTTGCTCTGGTATCCTCATTTGTTGAAAGCCCTGATGTTGGCTTCTTGCAGTCAACCAGTTAAGAGGTCTTGAAAGCAGGATTATATTAGTACTTTAAGCTACGATAACATTTGGCTCAATGGTTGTCAATGAGCACTATTCGGGAGAAAATAGGAATTGGAGTTAAAACTTGAAAAAATCGAAAAATAATAACAAAACAAACTAGAGGTACTGTTAGCAAACTCACAAAGTGATACCCCCCGCGCCTGAAATGTATTAGTTAGATTATCTCCCCTTGGAAATGTCAGACCGGAATTATATTGCTTCATGCACATCTTCATATGGAGTTCTTCCATTGTGTAAAGTTTCATGAAAATTCTTCAAACGGTTTAGGAGGAGTTGCGCTTACAAGGATGGACAGATTATCTCCCCTTGGAAATGTCAGAACGGAATTATATTGCTTCATGCACATCCCCATATGGAGTTCTTCCATTGTGTAAAGTTTCATGAAAATTCTTCAAACGGTTTAGGAGGAGTTGCGCTTATGATGGATGGACAGATGGACAAATGGACAGACGGATGGACAGGGTGATTCCTATATACGACCCCCCCCCCCCCCAAAACTTTGTTTGCGGGGGGTATAATGACCACAAAGTATCAAGGCGCTGTTTGATTTCGAACGTCATAAGACGTACACAAGTATCAATGCGCTGTTTGATTTTGTATGTCATAAGACGTACACAAGTATCAAAGGGTTAAAATTCATACCAACCTTCATTTTGATGTATAAATCTGTGTATATGTAATTTGAATTTATGGAATATCAGAGGTGGGAATTTCTAAGTAAACTAATTGTCCTTACTTATATGACACCATCTCAGGCCTGGCATTTTCAGGAGAGTGATTTATTCTCTTGCCTCCTGCTCATCTTAAAAAAAAAGAAGGGCGAAAACTAGCTGTAAGTGGTGGTGCCATAGGGCCCCACCCACTTTTCCCTGGATGCCCCCCTCCAAATCAAACTTCAAATTGATGTGAGCCCAATTTTAGACACAATCTGGGGTCCTTTGAAGACCACATCAGGTGTTGTAGAAACGCTCACAATCCTCAGATATCACTCCCAGGGCGTCCAAATATGAAACATTTTCTTGGGGGAGATCCCCCCACACCCCACCAATGGGAGGGGGTCAACCCCCCACCCTTCCCCTGCGGCCTTCAGGGGATGCCTTCTGCATCTTGTCCTTGGACCCCCCCCCCCCCCCCCCCCCCCCCATATCTTACTTAGGCCTCCCTAAATTGAAATCCTGGCACCGCCATTGCGGGCCATACAAAACAACAAATTACTATAACAGTACGGCAGAAACGGTTGGCTCATTTTCACAACCGACTAACCGAAAGCTGTAACCGGATAATATCCGGTTAACCGTAGCCATTATTTCACCGAAGCTGGGATCAAAACTATAGGAATTGGAAAGCAGTATTCTCAAAAACTATTCCGTAGTGTGTATACAAACGAACTTTGTTGAGTACTCAACAACGTTCGTTTGTATGCATACTACGGAATAGTTTCTGCAGTTACTCAGTACTCACGGAAATTGCCGACCATAAACGAAGTCTTGAATGCCAAAGTCAATTATTTCTCAATATATTTGTGGCTTCGATGTGTAATATATCACAAAGGAGAAGTGGCAGATTTACTACGTTTTAACCGTGGAATGACGATCACTGTCGATATTTCGGATAACCGGTTGATGTTTTTTAGTCCGTTAAGTAGGTAACCAGTTTCAAGCCGGTTAACCAGTTCAGTACTACATAACAGCCTATTCCTAAAAGCCACATCTTTTCAGTTTTCAGATCTCTGCTATACTGATGGTCTCTGTAAGTGGCCACACTGCCATTCTCACACTCCCAGGCCTCACTGACGCCCAGAGGTGTGGGAAGGGCAGTCATGTCACAAAGACTACCCTCAGGGTGTTTTTTGTTTTTAAAAATTTGATTAGCAGTTTCCATCTTCGTTTCAAAAAGTGATAATAAATAGTGAATATAAGGCCAATATGAATGAAAAATGGTTAACATTTGGACATTTTTGTATAGCATTTTGCGATCCGAATCCAGTCATCAAATACCCTGACCCTGTTAGAAACACCAAATAAAATGTACAAAGCCCACTTGTCAGAATTCATTAATAGTAAAACTTCATTTATTAACCCGCCTGCAATCTTCAAATGGTACCTTGTTCCACTCAAGGGATGAAATATTGATTCAGCCCTCGAAATTGGCCACAGCAATCAGCACTGCCGTGGTGAATGCTGTAGTAAATTAGTTTTACCACGGCACATCAATGCTGTGGTAACATTTTCCCCCAGATGCTCGATTTATCATATTTCAATAATGTTTATTAGAAATCAAGAGCAACGTCCCACCCAAAATACCCTCGTGCAACACTCTTAATTATATAACTCAAGTATTGAATATCAGGACTGGCAGTTACCTGCCAGTCCTGATATTCATTGCTTGAGTTAGGAAAGGCTACATGCACTCCTAGTACTTGATTTGTGATGTTCTTTAGTTCAAACCATATTTATTTCCTAGAAGCCAAGTGAACAAATCTTAAACTATACAAACAAGGCCATAGATTAGACATAAAGCCCAAGGCTTACAACTCATCATCTCCACATAATGTACAGCATTGATTTTCGTGTCTGTGATTGCTGTGGCAATGCCGTGGGAAATGGAATTTACCACAGCAATTGATTGCGTGGTAAAATATTCCTAATTTCAAGGGCTGTTGATTCCAGTTAAAAATCCCATGAAATGTGGTTCCAAAATTACTAAAGGTCTGTTAGAAATAGTCGCAGCCATGAATAAAATGCCACAAAATCAACTACTGGTCAATGATCTAAATCAAGCGGTCAGAGGGTTAGCTGATGCATTCAGATTGCTGAACTACCATAGGGCATGAAATTTTCAAACGTGAGTGGTCTGAAGATTCAAATTTTGGAACTATTGAAAATTTTTCACTGAGGTGGGGGAGACATCCCTACCCCCCCCCCCCCCCAATGTCCCTGTTTAACCCCTAGCACTCTGGTAGTGCAACTGCATTTTCTCCAATCCCTCTGTTTTTCTCTTGTTAAACTAGGAATTTAACCAATTATATCTTGTTTGACTGAGCTCACTGAGCTCTGTCAAACAAGGTATAGTTGGTTAAAGACCAAACTGCATTGTGGGAAATATTTGCTGCTGAAACCTTTGCCATTTTTACATCATCAGAGTTCAGAGAGTTAAACTCAAGTTTGCCTTAGGTAGAGTACCAGGTGACATAAACAAAAAAATAAATCGGATTTCACAAAATTTATTACTAAAAATAAGGAATAAAGAGTCATGAAAAAACGTAAGTTGAGAAGATGACCAGGTATTTTAAACATAAACTGTAGAGTCAGGGGCGCCAGAAACACTTCAGGGCATTGGGGTGAGGGGGGAGGGCAGACCACACTAAAGAGCATTTACTACTAGTAGACCTAGCATGTAGCCGAAGGCATGCATGACACTTGGGCCTAAGGCCTAAGATGGCGGAGAGCTTGGAAGGCAGTGTCCCCTCTCGAATGGGGGGGGGGGGGGGGAATTTTAAAGTTCGCAGGCCGAATTTTGAGTGTATTTTTAGGTTTATTTAGAGCATAAATCATCGAAAAAACTGGGTGACGAACCAGCGAAGGGCATTGCCTGTCACCTCTCGCCCCCGTGTCCTTGTAAAGGCAGGTGCCCCCTCGGCCGAGGAGACCTTCGGATCAGGAAGTAGTATCATGTATTGCAATAATATTCCAAATCAAACGCTTTGGGAAACAAACGACTGTTCGACAGTGACGACACTGCGAGTCTGCGAGACGATACGACAAGTCTTCGAACGAAGACGGTGAAGCGCGTATAAGACCCGAAAACCCATCCGTTTGTGTTCACTTCCGATGGGCCCACAGTTACAAAGTTATGAAAGCACATCAAACCGAGATCGATGAACCATCAATATTTAAAATTTTCCTTTAAACTTTAAATAAAAGCCATGAACTTTCACCGAAGAAATGAACATGATGACCAGCACAAACCTGAAGTTTTTCGCAGCCTTTGGAAGTCAAGTCTTCCAGGCTTTTGGCAGTGATGCCAAACCTTCTTTGTCGCTTTGAATCTTGAATCTTATAGGCCCGCATTCCACCATTGAAAAAGGATAAAAATTTACTGAACATGTTCAGTCGTTCACCGTGAAATGTAGGTCATTAGTTTGGAATTTTTAAAAGTGCCGCCATTCTGCATTTACTGGAGTAAATTAGGCTTGAATCTGTCTCGCATGTTGAAGACTGCAGTTTGATATTAATGATAAAACTATTTTTGTTTTCACACTTCTGATTTTGTCACTTTTGATCATTTGATTTTCGGGTTCATCAAACATTGAGAAAAAAACATGCTCTATTTTATTTCCAAGAAACCAGCGGGGTGAAAACACTCAGTTGGGAGAAAATATTTATTGCTCTCTCTATTTTCTTGATAAACTGACTAACGGTGTTCTCTTTACCGCCCAACGGGCGGTTAACTATGTCGCCCCGCTAAAATGGTGCGCGAACAAATGTTGGACATTTCCCCATACAGTCATCCAGCCTGTTCACCTCGCCACCACCAAATAAATGGATAAATTGCCACATATCCACCACGAAGGCTTGGTAGCCACATATCCCACCATGAAGACATGGTATAGCCCTTCATAGAAATTACAGTAAACATCGATGTATGCCTTTCGGAAGATGTGATTGCTGATGCGACGAAAGCGTCCCGAAAGAAGGCAAAACACAGTGGTGAATAAAACGGTACGTACGGTCCTAATATCAGCAATAACTTTTTTTGTTTGTTGACAGCGTTTGGTCGCAAATCTGAAAGTTCGTGTCAAATACTGCGACGAAAGGCGATAAAAAGATAATGAAAACATACAAAATCAGCATGCGTTGCAAAAAACCCCAACAAATCGCTACACGCGTATGGATTGCATTTTGATTGTGTTTAATATAATTTCAAGGAACGTTTGGCTTGAATCCAGTTCTGGTTGATGTCAAATTATATCTTCCCGATAAATACGAATGATTTGTTCAAACTAATATTAATATGTGTGTGTGTGTGGGGGGGGGGGGGGGGGGGTACACAAGTCAACGCCCCAATAGCAAATGCTTCAAGAACTTTTGTGGGCAGAATGGCCACATTTTGATTGAAGATTGCACGTAATATATAATATAATATAATATAATATAATAATAATAACACTTCGGCCGGCCGCTGATTTGTCGCGGTTCTCGTATGAGAAGGCCTTGGTTACCCATGTTCTACCAACTGCCTCCCCCTATTCCCGCGCTTCTTCTCTCCTCCCAACACTCGGAGACGAACTGCTTGATGACATTCCTTGCCCCATTCTTCCCAATCTCTCCGATTAGTATATTAACCCTCTCCTTTGAGTTGATGAAACACAAAGTCTTGACACTCTAAAGATGTGTTACCGGTGCGACACGAAGCGTTAGTAGGGAACTGCGCAATGCAGAGACGGGCTGAGAACCACTTAAAACTCGAGGAAAAAAGCACAAATTAAAGCAGCACCATCAACTTGTCCCAAATTACTTTATATGCCAGTTTAATACCACAACCATCATCCGCGTCCCGTGGATACAATCTTCAGTGAAATGCAAAGCTGTCCATTCCTTTTTGCAGAGTGCAAACACATCAGATGTGATTTTTGCCGTGTACTACTACATTATGGAATGACCCCACCCACACACATAAATATATACGAAAGTAACTTACTTTGGCAGCTCATTAACTTCTTGAATCGAGATGAAGTTTTAGCGTCACAATTCTTCGTTCACAATAAATCGCACAATGCCCAGATACAATACTGCAGATTGCGCTTATCATGCTCAAACCTGCATGGTAATTTTTTTCAATAATTATCTCTCGGTCACCCCTCTCTGTTGATGTGGCGCACGCGTAGCTGCCGAATATTATCTTCTCTACTGCCACACTGTAAAATCGGTTGGGTTAAAAATCAACCCAAATCGACTGGGTCGAGTGAATATGAACCCAAATTGGGTTCATATTCACTCAACCCAGTCGATTTGGGTTGATTTTCAACCCAACCGATTTAGAGTGCAGTTTTCACATCTAAACGAAAACTAGACCACTGGGGCGCTGGCTTATTTCATTACTGGTAATGTAGATATGTTACTAAATGGAAGCGTTACTTAACACCCCGAATAAAAACGAAATATTTGAAAACATCCGCTAGTATATAATTTCCACAAAAAGGTTCTGACCTTTCCGGAGAGGGGTGATCAAGAAAAGTGAATAAATGCATATAGCATTATGTTAGCATATGTTATTTGTAACATGGTCCAGCTCTTCCTTCACAAGAGGGACTTATCTGTAATATGATTTATGTATGTCATATGAATTAGTGTGTTTTATGATTCTGTGTGTAGCAACCTGCCTTTATTCTGGTGTATTTGCTGAATAAATCTTATCTTATCTTATCTATACTGTAGTGAGAAATCATATCGTCCCTTGAGTGCAACAGGGCTCCACTTGCAATACTAAAGCACCGCAGTCTGCAGATGGCTCTTTGTGCCACAAAATGGACGACATGTTGTAGGCTGCGATAGTGCGTATGAGTTAAATGTTGTCAGACACATCCTCGAAGTTGATGACATATATTTCATCATTTAACCGTTTTTAGCTGCGACGAGCAGCTCTATATGTGGCAATGTCTGTCTGTCTGTCTGTCTGTCTGTCTGTCTGTCTGTCTGTCTGTCTGTCTGTCTGTCTGTCTGTCTGTCTGTCTGTCTGTCTGTCTGTCTGTCTGTCTGTCTCGGTCTGTCAGTCGGTCTGTCACGAACGAGTTTAAAAAACACCACAACTCCTAAAATACTTGATGGAATGACACCATACTTGGTATGCAAGTGTATCTTCATGATGTCTACACCATCTCAAATTCGATTCCACTTCCACCCCTTTTTCTTCTAGACTAACTGTTCTGCTACTTGACCCCCCCCCCCCCCTCTCTCTCTCTCTCTCTTTCTCTCTCTTTGCCTTGTCCAACAATTGAAAAAGTCTAAACATATATGGTTTCAATGAATCTTTTAGAATTAATATTTGTATTTTTTCCTGACTCTCACCTCAGTCTATAAAATTTTAAATGGAGACAGCGTACATAAAGCATAATGCTTGCTGCTGAACCCGACTTCATGTTTTGTATTATGCGACTTATGTATCTCATTTGTTACACGTATATATTCACAATGGTCTGAAATAAATATTATTTTAATTAACAAATTTAATAACACTTTACTGAATTCCAGCACACGTGACGAGAACGTTAAGAAGAGCGGGTAACAAAACTCTGTCTGACCTTTCTTAATGATCGGCTATTCAGACCATGTTTTACAAACAATTAACACTGGCTCTGGTCGTTTTTCTTTGGGGGAAGCTGGTCTCTAAGATTAGCGTTGAGGCCCACGAAGTCTGGGAAGCAATGTTGATGGATTTGCAGTCATGATAAGTCCAGCTTTCAAGGTATACAAATGCTGTGCTATCTGATTCAAATTGGACTCTCAGTCTTTTTCTTCGGGCGGCAAGGACGGGTTTAAAGTTGCCATACTATGTTTGAATCATTCCTAGAACATGCCTAGCTTATAAGATTTCTTTGACACAAGTTGGATTGGTTGGATGCTGTAAAAGTCTCATCGAGTGTTGCAAAATTAATGTTTTTACGCTGTGGTCAAGAGGTCAGGTTATATTGGTATAATCGGTTCAGGGAACTGGGAAGTGGGCTATTATAATATTCTACCACCCATTAGCACCGACATCGTTGGGAACTCTAAGCAGTTTTATCTTAGTGAAAACGAGGCTGGAACTTTGGTGCATATTGATATTGATAAACAAAAAACATTTAACCCTTTACCTAACCTGAAAAGCAGACAACACTTGCAAAAATAATTCTTGAATAACGAATTTTTTTCATTTTTTGTCTCAAAAACATAGGTTATGACCCCTCGTTTGAACGAGCTCGTTCCAACGAGGGGTCAAAACCTATGTTTTTGAGACAAAAAATGAAAAAAAATAATGAAAATTAATTGGCGATTTTTGAGAATAGCGCTGGCCGGTTTTGGCCGTTACGTTAGATAAAGGGTTAAGGAGACGTGAAAGATTTTCACCAGATGATTGAATGGTATGTGGGTGTACAGGGAGAGAGGGTTTCATGAATATCGACTGCGGGTTTGGTAAATAACTTTTACACCAGAAGACAACCCAATATTGTGTACCCCGGTATACAAATGCATTCGCGCTAGGCTAGTATCACACCCCACGTCCCTGACCGTCTAAATATCGCGTTTCTCCATATTATACTATTAAAACAAAGTAGAGGATATCCAAACTGATGTTGACATTTTCGGAAAATGGTATTGGATACGCGTGATTGGACACATCAATATGTTACCAAGTTTAGTGTGGATCATGAATGTCACCGGCCCATGAAAACGTCGTTCAGGCTTTTCGCACGAGTTAATGTCTGTCAGGTACGTTTTGAAATTTTCATTTGTATTGGACGGGCTTTTTCGGAGGTCTCATCGTTCTTTTCTTGGTATAAACTCATTCATCAATAGTTTCTGGTCGAAACGTAACTTTTGAGGTGTGTGAGGACTGACACGTGACGAACGTTTACGTGCCGTTGGCATGTTGGAAGCTGGCAAAACACAGACTGCAGTAGCTCAAATTCTCAACGTTACTCAATCGGTGATTAGCAGGTTGTGGTCACGCTACCGTCAGACAGGCAATGTTGATGACAGACGTCGGTCTGGTCGTCCAAGGGCGACAACTGCTAACCAGGATCGTTTCATCCGAACCACAGCATCACGTAACCGCCATCAAAGTGCCTCAGAAATTCGACAGCAGCTGCACCCAGCAACAGATGTGTGAGTCAGTGGTCAGACTATCCGAAATTTCCTACAATTGCCTGGAATTTGTACGCTCGGCGACCTCCAATAATTCCATATTTGACCGAACGTCACATCGCAGCAAGGCGTAATTGGCATGGAACACGACAGCGGTGGTTCACTCGTCGGTGGAGCAATGTCATTTTTTCCGATGAATCAAGGTTCACTCGCGACTTCCATGACAGGCGAAACAGAGTGTGGCGGTGGCGGAACGAACGATACCATGGCGTAACCGTTAGGCAGCACGATCGTTTTGGATCAGTTATGGTATGGGGAGGCATAACCATGATAAGCAGAACAGCATTACATGTCATCCAAGGGCGTGTCACAGGGCAGTACTACCATGACAACATGTTAGCAGCTCATGTGGTGCCATTTGAGCGACGTCACGGCCGTCGATTCATTTTTCAAGATGACAATGCAACAGCTACAGAATTCCTCCAGGAGCAGGACATCATTACACTGCCTTGACCATCACTAATTCCAGACGTTTCACCAATCGAGCACGTCTGGGATATGCTTGGCAGGCGCCTACGACAACGCCAACAGTCCCCTGCCAATATCCAGGAACTCGCCGCTGCACTGCAGGAAGAATGGAATAACATCAGTCAAGCTGATATTGGACGTTTGGTGAGGAGTATGCCACGTCGGATGCGCGCTTCTCACGCGAAACGAGGAGGATTTACAAGGTATTCAGGTCTTGGGCGGAATGTGGTAAATTCTCTGACTGACCCCCCCCCCCCCCCCTCATGTCTTCTACAGCTCAGTGCGTGGAATGTATGCTTGTTAGACACCCAACTATCGCTGAAATCATTCACCAGATGTCACAGTGCAATGCCTCAACTGTCTTTTATGAAAATATTAATATATTTCTTCATATATCTCATTTTTTATCAAATATCCCCTACTTTTTTTGGATAGTATGGTATAACAATCTCTTATAATGTCTAAAATCGACCAAAGCCTTCATTTAACCCTTTACCTAACATGAAAAGCAGACGACACTTGCAAAAAAAATCTTGAATAACTATTTTTTTTCATTTTTTGTCTCAAAAACATAGGTTGTGACCCCTCGTTGGAACGAGCTCGACGAGCTCGTTCCAACGAGGGGTCACAACCTATGTTTTTCGTTGGCTCGTTCCAACGAGGGGTCACAACCTATGTTTTTGAGACAAAAAATGAAAAAATAAAGAAAATTAATTGGAGATTTTTGAGAATAGCGCTGGCCGGTTTTGGCCGTTACGTTGGGTAAAGGGTTAACTTGTGTAAATATGTCAGTTTACGAGGAAGACGACTCACAAAAACTTCCAGCCCCCTGTCGAATCCCATACTTACAATTTTATTTTCTCTTTGTTATTTTGTGTACTATTGATTTAGATTTCGCGTTCCTACAACTTCTTTTCGATCAATATGATGTAAACATATAACATATTTGTGCTTTTAAAAAAAAATATTGTATAAGCATAGTTTTATATCATACTCATTTTGTCTGTTCGGAGTTTATAGCCAACTTCGAATTCCCATCCATGTGTGCGAATGTACCCAAGCATGTAAATATATATATGTGTTATTTTTTTTATTTTTTTATTAGGGTTTAACGACACCTTAACAGCCAGGGTCACATCATGTCGGTGACAGTTTTAATGGTGGAGGAAGCCGGAGTACCCGGAGAGAACCACCGAGCAACGACGAGCAGCTGTCAGGTCTCTAACATCGTAACTCTTAACTCTGCACCGCGGCACAGGCAGGGTTAGATTGGTTGAAGACATGCGCACCATCGACGTGCAGTGCACCCTAGTATACAGCGTCATCGTGTCCCCATGAAGGCAATCGGGGTTAAGTGCCTTGCACAAAGACACAGCATGGGAGCACGAATCAGTCGCTGAAATGGTCAGCCATATATATGTGTTATTACCACCACGCGGGTAACTTCCGAGATGGTGTATTGAAGTCAAGACATCGTCTCTGGGAATATATCGACGAGTCCGTTGGGGCGAGTCTACATATGCCCCAGAGGCAAGGTTGAAACTTCAATACGCCATCTCGGAAACCCACATGGTGGTATTATAACCAATTTATCTCACAATATTCCACCTTTCTTGACTTGTTCGCATATATTTTGATGATCATTCAGCGTCAATGAATTATTTTTTATGAATGAAGAGCATGACGTCATGATATTGCGTTCTTGCGTAATGCATGACGTAAACCTTATTCGTCATTCTGCTTACAATATAACCGCTAAAGTTTATACTGTTTCAATTGTATTTCATCGTTCACGTTTAGCCCACGGTGGACCTACCTAAAAATATCATCGTAGCAAAAAATGGTGCAGTCTTGATTTATTTCGTTGAGTTGGTGATTTATTTATCATTTAATTACTGTTATCAAAACCGGTAGTCTCGACTTGTGGAATTAGTTTTTGATGAGTGCAGGTAAAAACCTCCTCTTTCTGCATTCTTAATCGAATGATCGTACGTGCGGTTGCTACTCTCAATATAGATTTGTATTTTGGTTAGACATTTTCACTTATAATACGTGCTTGTTGTGAGATATTTATTGTGTTTGCACAGAAACTTTTATCCCGACGAGACTCGATTTTAGGGTCGCATATCTACGAGTCGCTCTTGTGCGACGAGTAGCTAAACCTCCCCCAAAACGAGTCGAGCAGGCCTGGCATTTTCAGGAGAGCGATTTATTCGCTCGCCTACTGCTCGCCTTAAAAAAAATAAGGAGGGCGAAAAATAGCCCTCCTAGCCTTAGAAAATAATGATTACCACAACAGTCTATTCCTAAAGCCCACAGGTTTACAGATCTATGCTGTGTTAGTAGTCTCTACAATATGGCCACACTGCCACTTCCACACCTCAGGGCCTTATCAAGGCCCGGAGGTGTGGGAAGGGCAGTGTAGCCGTCTCACAGAGACTACCTGGTTAGCAGCACCAAATAAAATGTACAAAGCCCACTAGGTAGAATTCATTAATAGTACAATTTCATTTTGCCACTTTTAGCTTTTGTAAGCTTGAGGAGAGCTAATCGCTCCCCTGGGCCATGTGAGGAGAGCGATGTTTAGCCCTCCTGCATTTTTAAGAATCGCCATAAAAGATTGTATACAAGCACAATGATCGCATACCATGTTTATCTACCCTTCAGTCGATAATACCCGTAACCATGACTTCTCAACAATATTTGTTAAGAATAAAAAAAAACACAATCATCTGAACAGAGTAATTGGTCTCCATTTTCAGTTCTCTCAACCCAACGGCACATGAAGAAATTACTTCAACATTAAAGAAATTGTACATTGTGATAAATATAGCCAAACTCAGCTCTAGTATGCTTTCCCCGTCGGGCTATGATTTTTCTAACCAAATTCAATTCAGTTCATGAGGCCATCCAAGCCATAGAGGGGTGGTTTGCGAAAACAACTAGGGAATTTTCTCCCATGTAGTGCTCAGTGACAACCGTTGAGCCAAATGTTATCGCAGTTTAAAATAATAACATAATCCTGCTGTCAAGACTTCTTAACTGGTTGAGTGCTAGAAGCCACTATGAGGGCTTTCAAAAAATGAGGATACCAGAGCAAAAGCCAACACTGTCCTTGTTTATATTTCATATTCAGTCAAACGCAAATAATATTTTGTTTATATAAATTTGTTTTATTACAAATTATTGGAGTGTGCCTGTGGACACTCTCTAATAATTTGTAATAAAACAAGTTTTGAATAACAAATTCGGACCACCAAAAATAATCTAGCCCTCAACCAGTTAATCACTAATGTGAAAAATATCTTTTTTGTACTTTCAGACGTTTGACGTCGCATTTTGAAAAACGTTGAAGAAACCGAATTCCCAGTGACGTCTGAATGTCAGGATAATTAAAGTCTCAAAGGATTAAATACATGATGTTACGTTTTCAACATTTTCTCGCTATAACTTTCAATTTTTGTGACGCATCATTTTTTGTTTTTTTTGTTTTTGGTGTTTTGCAAGATTGGATTATTTATGTAATGGATCGTGCATTCATCTGCAACATAGAATGTATGTTGAGGCAAACAAGATGCATCGTTCATTGTAGCATTACAAGTGTTTGAAGGAAATGACTTGTCATTGCCAGTACCTCTGAAATTGTCCGTCTGGCGCGCGTGCGTTCTTTTCTCGCGATGTCACGTTAACTTTTATCGCCACTGCAAGAGCGATAAAAGATCTTTTGTCGCCGAATTTTCATCGCTACTGATAATGCCGTTTGCGATTGCGTTTTGGGTAAATGGTAGATAAATTCTTTTATCTGTTGAAAATGTGAAACAAGCCCAATGCAATTTTGATGAGTGCAATACATCGTTTCAGCCCATTCGTGACCTTTGACCACTTGACACCAATCACCTTTTGAGAGGATGCTGACATGTTAAAACACGTATATAGACTTGTCGATATATGAAAACAGCGTGTAGTCAAAATGAAATAGGAACAGAGCTTTTCTTGGCTGCAGAAAAGGCGTTCGACTCGGTATGGCACAATGGTATGAGATATAAACTAACGAAAATGTGATTGCCCACTAAAATTCTAAGGATCATATTATCATTTCTAACTTACCGAAAAATTAGGATGAGTATTAACCGCGAGGTGTCAAAAGAAGTAAAGCTCGAAGCGAGCATACCACAGGGATCGATCCTAAGCCAGCTTCTTTTCATCATATATGTGGTGAATGACATAGATAAAGTAGGGAAAAACTATGGTGAACTATCGCTTTTCTCAGACGACAAAGGCATGTGGACGGCCAGTACCGAAAAATAAAATCGCCTGCAGGATACCATTCGTTACATTGAGAACAGGTGTGCCCTATGGCCCATCATTGCCGCCAAAACTCAAAACGTTACGTTCTTTAAGAAGCAAAGAAAAAACCCGCCCCCAGTATCGATCTCGAGTTATACGATCACAAATTATAAGCAAGCGACGATGCCAAATTTTGGGGATTTATTCTGGATAGTGCTCAACCTCAGTCTAAACAGTCAAGTAAACTCCATTTCGGTAAGAGACACTAGACGTATCAATTTTCTGAAGATAATGAGAGGAAACATTGGGGAGAAAACAAAGACGTGTTTCTCGTGCTTTACAGATCATCTATACGTCCCGTACTGTAACGGAGCCATAATAACAAGTAACCTGAGTAAAACCAACATTCAAAAGCTACAGAGGGTTCAAAACCGTGCCCTGTGCGTAGCACGACGCAAATCCACGTGGACACCGATAAAGGAACTTCGTGAACTAGCAAAAATAGAAATTATTGAAACGTGTTTAAAATACCTTCAAAAACAAAATAGACTCCAAGAGTATCAATTAATGATAGCGCTAAACGAGTACCGAACTGTTAACAGAAAAAAACTAAATGAACTAAAAGGCGCAAGACGAGTGAATAACTAGCTATCATAGTTGAAATTTCGTGACTAAACAAAAATGTAGGGATCTATCAAAAGTTACTACAATTGAGACAAAAAGTCAGTGAGGTATACATCGTCAGTAAAAAAAAACCTTAAGGGCGTGGTTAGTGAGGACTGCCTCACTGCACAACGCGTTATACATTACCATAACGCATTGGGAAGGGTCGTGTACTTTGGTGTAAATAACCTGGACTGGCGGCAGGTGACGATAAGCTCAAGACCTGCCTCTGTTATCAGTTTGGAGCTGTAAACAGCGGAAAAATCTCCACCTGCAATCGGGTTTTCCATCCCCGGGATATTAACTTCGGGGTGGGGAAACTGGCTGACTCCTCCTCATGGCACTTGCTGTTCTCGACGGAACAGAATACTTAAAGGCAAGTTCGTCTTTTACTACCATTATAAGTTACAGGAAATTATTCAACGGAAGCAAAGTGAGTGGAGTCAATGAGGATTTCCTCGCTACTCATTGAGAACTCTAGGATCGATGTTGTGAGGACTGCCTCGCAACTCTGCGTGAGGGGAGTGGGCTCCGAACAAACACACTCATCGCTCCATTAACAGCAACAATCACACAACGGTCACAATATCTGTGGATTCCTATCTCTCTATATTTGTAACAGGGGTGGGGTGAACGACTCCCCAGGGGCTAGAACCCTGGCCGAAATCTCCCTGTTGTTCTTCAGATTCGTGAGGATCTGGGTCAACTAGCAAACATGGATAAAATATAACACAACTCTAGAGGTAGAATAGCCATTAAGTTATGTGTTGTGGTCTGGATGAATACACAATAAAATAGGACGTTTGTTCTTGGATATATGAAGCACATTTGGCCACAAGTTGTTTTCGTGAAATATCATTAAATTATCAGTTCAGGTGCGAATACGGCAGCAGACTTCCAGGAACCAGTGGTGCCTACAGTCGACTCAATGAGTTGATTACTTATGTGTTTCGTGTTCTATACATCCCAACCTTCATTTTGATGTACATTTTGTGTATATTTAATTTGAATTGAAGGAATATCAGAGGTGAGAATTTTCAAAATAAACAAAATTTCATTACTTATATAGGCCCTTAAACCTTCGTTATGTGCAGACGAATTATAACAGAGTAATTTAGAACTTCTCTTGTATATTATATTTCAACTGTTGTTACCAAATCCGTTACATCCATATAACTTTTCTATCGATCACTTTCCTAACGATAACGATAGCGAACACTCTCAAATTTTCTTGAAACACTATTATCAAAAAGACGCATGGAAAAGTAGACGAAGCGCAGGAGGAACTGGAACAAACTTCTTGTTAACATACAGAGGAAACCACCAAACACCAAGCAAGGACTGAAACAAGCTTGCCTGGCTAGGACTAGTGCATATTTTAAATAAATAAACATATGAATAAAGATATAACAGCCCTTTTAAGGGGTTTTGGGTGTGTGTGTCTGTGGGTGTTTTGGGTTTTTTTTACTCCCATCACCCCGTCATCTGTTCCCCCTGAACGCAGTCCACATGGCCAATTTCAGCACCCATTCTCCAGATAAAGGCTGATGGATGACTCCAAGCTTTCAAAAACACATATTGGTGGATTTTTTCCTTTTTTTATAACCGTTATGGATAATATGCTGGGGCTGCTCCCAAACCTGCGGCTGTTTGGGTTTCTTTTCTCTTTTTTTAAAACAACCATCAAGATGTGGTTTCAGAATTACCAAAATAATCTCCACGTTTCTAAGTTAATCACAGAGCAGAATTTTTGTAGTTATGCACAATTCCTGGTCACCTTTCAGTTCTCGGTTCTCGGAGGTCTGACCCCAGTACCCTACTACCAGAGCGCACACTCAGTCAAATAGGATCATTGGCCTTCGCTTCAGACCGTCGTGGATTCATAAGCAAATAAAATTATTCGGATCACAAGGGATTTCCTACTAGAAACCGGAATCGACCGGAATCGACTTTAAAGACCGGAATCTACTATTACTGTAGTCTGTTATGACAAGTTGTGAACTTGCGATATGCAATATTTTTTATCTCAATATATATTTAAATGGACAGCGACGTCGACACTATTGTGTTAATTGCTAATTTTGTTAGAACTATTACTATCCCCCACAGTCAATGTGGCCACAGGAGTTGTGTACGTTATGTCAGAATACGTCCTGTTAGGGTACCCATAATTAGTGAAAAAGTCGGGGAGGGGCACGTAGGAACAAACGAAGGACTGAACGAATGAACGAACGAATGGATGAAACTTCTTATATCACAATTAGTAGGAACGAACGAAGGACTGAACGAATGAATGAATGAAACTTCTCATATCACATAATCAGTATACAGGAACGAACGAACGACTGAACGAATGATCGAACGAAAGAATTAATGAAACTTATCATGTCACATAATTAGAACGAACGAACGAACGAATGAAAGAATGTTATATATCTACACCCGGTTATAATTGTTATTCATTTTAATTTTGTATCTATGTGTAAATAATAAAATAACTAAAATTGAAAAAGCGGCATCTTCTTACTTTGTCAAATGACCCAAGTTTTAATGCATGCCTCTGCGATAGAAACTTCGTGGGTCCTAAAGGGTCCTACTAGTAACCAGAATCAGCAGAGAGGAGGAGAGGGGCATGCAGTTATGGGCCTTCTTTTCCGCCCCCTCCCCCCCCCCCCCCCGTCACCTCGCCTAACTTTCAACGACCCTTGCCGACTTTGGCGGTTTTCTCTGAGAGAGCGCAGGGTCGAGTTCTGTGCGGGTTTCTTTTTGAACAATCATGAACCAACCAAGATGATGATTCGCTAAATTTCTCATTCAAATTGAGCAAATTTTAATCTTAATTAGTTTGCGTTTTTGATTCCCGGCCCCTTCCCAATCCCCCTCCCCCCCCCCCCCCACACACACACATTTCAGTCAGCTTCAAGTTTGATATTCTCGCTTCTCGAGCAATAATTAATTTTGAGTTGTATTGGCCATGCATGATAAAACATCGAGTTCAAAATGACGCGACAAGTTACTTCCCTTGGAAAATGTTTCGATCAAAAGAAAAAAAGCTTTTAAACGAAGAAGACTCTTTGCTAACCTCTTCCTGTACCCTGAAATCCTTTGACGTTTACTAAATCTTGCACGTGGAAACTTATTAGATAGAATGCCATTGGTAAAAGTACAAAACATGGCGACAAATCAGTAAAATATGAGTCGATTCCGGTCGATTCCGGTCTTTAAAGTCGATTCCGGTCGATTCCGGTTTCTAGTAGCACCGTTCGGCACCCTAAATTTTTCATTCATTCATCGCGTTTATACAAACGTTTGCGGAAAGAACTACAGGTGAAAGAAGGAAGGCAGGCAGGTTGTCTTGTTTTTGCTAAGTCTGCAGGAGGGATTTTTATAAAGCTAACCTATTTGTTTATACAACAGTCCAGGTAAGATGTTTAAGGTTTGCCTCATTTGAAATCATTTTATTTTATTACTTCTCCTGCACAATTTCCAAACAACGTAGTTGTGTATGTGATAATGAGTGTATTAAGAAAAAAGAGAGTAATTTATCCATCTCTCTTTACTATCTACAATTAATTTGTTTAAACATTTTCCAAACAACTCACCTCAACATATTTTATGTTTTAATAAGCAACAGCAAATTAGTTTCACTATGTCCACCCCCGCGCAACACTTATATCTCGTTTGTTCTAGACAGTCGAGTAGACGAGATTTTTACGTGTGTGGGGGGTGGGGCGGATTTGGGAGGGGTGGATAGCCAGACCGCTGATTTTTCCATTTTTTTTTAAACTTAAATTACCTACTCTGGCCTATAGACGAGCTAGAGGTGATATGACTGAATGTACAAGAAATTAACAGGAAAGTATAATGACCAAGTTGCCAATTTTATACCACTCCGAGGAGATTCCAATACACGAGGGCACAACTTGAAACTATACGAGGAAAGATCGAGACTACCCACTTGATGAAAAGCACCAGCACTCACCAACATCTTCCAGACATCAATCTATACAGGCCAACTACCAGAAGATTGGAGAAATGCAAACATATCCTGCATTTTTAAAAACGGAGACAGACACTGTGCCGAAAATTACCGATCAGTGTCACTCAAGTCCGTGCCCGGCAAACTACTATAACATATAATATGCCGACACATCCTGAACAATCTAGAGCAAAACGACGTACTAACATTCCTGAATCATGGATTTCGAACAGGGTACTCATGCGAAACACAATTAATCGTCACTCTAAATGACCTCATGAAATCTTATGAAATCTTATGAAAATAACAAACAGGTAAATATGACAATATTAGACTTTTCCAAAGCGTTCGACACTGTCCCGCACAAAAGATTACTGCACAAGATCCACCAATGCGGAATTAAAGGCCCAATCCACTTATGGTTGAACAACTTTCTAACCAAAGGGAAAATGAAAGTAGCGCTCGACGGGCAGTTCTCAAGGCAAGTTAAGGTAGATTGCGGGGTACCACAGGGCACAGTGCTAGGCCCACTACTATTCCTGTGCCACATCACTGACTTGCCAGACCCAGTGAAATCACAAGTAAGGCTATTTGCCGACGACTGTCTACTCTACCGGGAAACAAACAACATTGAAGACCACACAATCTGCAAAAAGATATTGGAAACATAGAAATATTTAGATTTAATGCTAAAAAGTGCTACATCATGAGCATAAGAAAGAAAAGCCAAAAATTTTACTCCTTAAACAATCACATCCTAGAAGAAGTAGACTCCAACCCATACCCGGGAGTCCAAATACCCAACGATCTGAAATGGACAACCCACATCAATCACATTGCCAAAAAAGCCAATTCAACTTCAGGCTTTATATGCAGAAACCTAGCTCATAGTCCCGAGGAGTGTCGCAAAACCCCATATACAACACTGGTCTGCTCACTTCTCGAATATAGTGCATCGGTTTGGGATCCATACGGTAAAACCGACACCACGAAACTTGACAAAAATACAAATGAAGGCAGCCAGACTTAACCAGAAATTATAAATCCAAAGAAGGCCGTGTTACTGACATGCTGAGAAAATCAGATCTAGTGCCACTGGAGGCCCGCAGAAAACACCAACGACTGAGCCCATTCTACAAAGTGGTAGAGGAGACGATCCCGACTATACCGCCTAAAACGGCGTATTAAAGCCCCAAAATTCACTATCTTTGACTGTACAAATGCTGTATAAAAATAGCAAATTAATAATACAAGGGCATTTAACATAACACACCCACAATCAGAACAATACAAACAGTCCTTCTTCCCAAGAACTATCATTGATTGAAACCATCTAAAGGGATGCACTGTAAACCAAGCCGACATTGGGAGCTTTAAGTCGTGCTTGGTAAAAGAGGACACCCTTTAAGCTGCGCCCTCTTACAACCGCCCTGATAAACTTAAAGCCAAAATTGGCATCATGGACGTATTATACAGATACAGATCAGGAAATACTCATTTACACAAACACCAATAAAGACTTGGAACAACTTGCCACTCACAGTAGTAAATGCAACAACAGAGAAAATATTTTAAGGATGGCTAGATAGGTATTGGGACAATCAACCTCGGAAATACAATTACCAACAAGAGATAAATTTGATCGGACAAGACCGAATTAGATGAAGAGCTGACAACAGAGGACGTGGGACCTACAGTCAAAAGATCTGTAAGTACCTGTAAGTTTTCCTCGACTAAATCACCAATCTGTTCTGATGAATGTTGGGGTGGGTAATTGAAATATATACCCTTCCTCAAATCAGACCATTGCGCTTGGTTAGATTAAACCAGATCATTGCACTTGATCAAAAATGGCTGACGGAGCCTTTTTTTGGATGGTTCCGGGTCAAGGTCAAGTCACCCCCACATATCTTTCCGGGTCAAGTCGCCCCTGATTTGGGGCGAGTTGACCGGCCAAATTTTTTTTTACTAACTTTATTTTTATAATTTTTATATTTTTTTTAGTAAAAAACGGACCAAAATACAGACAATTATGGAATATTAATTTATGTACTTATATCTTTAATAATAAGAAAATCCTGTTCAAAATAAATAAGATCCTTTGTGTAAATTTTGAATCCACTACAAAAACCATACATGAAAGAATATAATAATTCATTTTCAATAATATGAAATTTAACACCAAAGTTAAAAAAAAAATCGTAATCACTGACTGAGGAGAAAATGAATCCTTTCAGTATCCAGACATCTAACCTAATGATTCAAAAATAATAATTCTGATCTGTGTTTTTTTTTTAAACAAGCAATCTGATCAGTGAGCGTGAATGTGGCTGACGACATTCCATTAACAGCTCTGAAAGTGTAATCAACTTGATCCAGTGGAGAAAAATCCCAAGGGCGACTTGACCCATGGCCGCATTGACCTGTTCCTTTTTAGCTCACCTGAGCGAAGCTCAAGGGGAGCTTTACTAATCACTTTCCGTCCGTCGTCCGTCGTCGTCCGTCGTCCGTCGTCGTCCGTCGTCGTCGTCGTCCGGCGTTAACTTTACATTATCGACTTCTCCTCCTAAACCACTAGCCCAATTTTATTCAAATGTTGGCTAAATGTTTATTACCTAATGCCAATTCAGATTTGTTCAAATGAAGTTGCCCCTCCTCCTGGGTGGTGCCACGCCCCCAAGGGGCACCAAAATCTTTGTAAATCTTCTTCTCATGAACCAGCAGTAGCAAAGACTTGATATTTGGTGTGCAGCTTCCTTTTGAGGTGTAGACTCAGATTTGTTCAAGAGAAGTTTGTGGGGCTATACTTGGCGTCGTTATGAGAGGGGCAAAATTTTTTGCCCCGCCCAAAATTTTTATTTTCCAAACCGAGAGGCTGATTTGAACCAAATTTTATGTGAGGGCTTATTGGGTCATGAGTACTTGATTTATGCAAAAAAAATTTTTCCCGCAGCCCCGTGGGAACCGCAGGAGCTAAAAATAGAAAAAAATTAAAACGCCCATATCTCCAAAACTGCACGGCACTGAGAATTTTTATTTGGTGTGCAGCTTCCTTAGGACCAACAGAAAGGATTGGTAAAAAAAAATTGCCATCGGTTTTATCATAGGGTACAGTTTCGGGACTTTGAAAAAGTGCTGAGTCAGCACTTTTTAACACTGTAGGCAATGGGAAAAACATTAAAAAATCTTCTTCTCCAGATCCAGCAGGCAGAATCTTTTGATATTTGGTATGCAACATTGTAGGGTGGATCTGATTCAAGTTTGTTCAAATTGGCCCCCTGGGTTCATATTTGGGCTCAGTATAGGAGCCCGATTTCGAACTTAGTGCATTTCAGGCAAATTTCTTAAAAAATCTTCTTCTCCAGAACCAGCAGGCAGAATCTTTTGATATTTGGTATGCAACATTGTGGGGTGGATCTGATTCAAGTTTGTTCAAATCGGCTCCCTAGATTCATATTTGGGCTCACTATAGGAGCTCGAATTCGAATTTAGTGCATTTCAGGCAAATTTCTTCAAAAATCTTCTTCTCCAGATCCAGCAGGCAGAATCTTTTGATATTTGGTATGCAACGTTGCGGGGTAGATCTGATTCAAGTTTGTTCAAATCGGCCCCCTGGATTCATATTTAGGCTTACTATAGAAGCCCGAATTCGAACTTAGTGCATTTCAGGCAAATTTCTTAAAAAATCTTCTTCTCCAGATCCAGCAGGCAGAATGTTTTCATATTTGGTAAGCAACATTGTGGGGTGGATCTGATTCAAGATTGTGCAAATCGGCCCCCTGGGTTAATATTTGGGCTCAGTATAGGAGCCCGATTTCGAACTTAGTGCATTTCAGGCAAATTTCTTAAAAAATCTTCTTCTCCAGATCCAGCAGGCAGAATCTTTTGATATTTGGTATGCAACATTGTAGGGTGGATCTGATTCAAGTTTGTTCAAATTGGCCCCCTGGGTTCATATTTGGGCTCAGTATAGGAGCCCGATTTCGAACTTAGTGCATTTAGGCAAATTTCTTAAAAAATCTTCTTCTCCAGATCCAGCAGGCAGAATCTTTTGATATTTGGTATGCAACATTGTGGGGTGGATCTGATTCAAGTTTGTTCAAATCGACTTCCTAGATTCATATTTGGGCTCACTATAGAAGCTCGAATTTGAACTTTGTGCATTTCATGCAAATTTCTTAAAAAATCTTCTTCTCCAGATCCAGCAGGCAGAATCTTTTCATATTTGGTAAGCAACATTGTGGGGTGGATCTGATTCAAGTTTGTTCAAATCGGCCCCCTGGGTTTATATTTGGGCTCAGTATAGGAGCCCAAATTTGAACTTAGTGCATTTCAAGCAAATTTATTAAAAAATCTTCTTCTCCAGATCCAGCAGGCAGAATCTTTTGATATTTGGTATGCAACATTGTGGGGTGGATCTGATTCAAGTTTGTTCAAATCGGCTTCCTAGATTCATATTTGGGCTCACTATAGAAGCTCGAATTCGAACTTAGTGCATTTCAGGCAAATTTCTTAAAAAATTTTCTTCTCCAGATCCAGCAGGCAGAATCTTTTGATATTTGGTATGCAACATTGTGGGATGGATCTGATGCAAATTTGTTTGAATCGGCTCCCTAGATTCATATTTGGGCTTCCTATAGAAGCTCGAATTCGAACTTAGTGCATTTCAGGCAAATTTCTTAAAAAATCATCTTCTGCAGATCCAGCAGGCAGAATCTTTTGATATTTGGTATGCAACATTGCGGGGTGGATCTGATTCAAGTTTGTTCAAATCGGCCCCCTGGATTCATATTTGGGCTCACTATAGAAGCTCGAATTCAAACTTAGTGCATTTTGGGCAAATTTCTTCAAAAATCTTCTTCTCCAGATCCAGCAGGCAGAATCTTTTGATATTTGGTATGCAACATTGCGGGGTGGATCTGATTCAAGTTTGTTCAAATCGGCCCCCTGGATTCATATTTGGGCTTAATATAGAAGCCCGAATTCGCACTTAGTGCATTTCGGGCAAATTTATTAAAAAATCTTCTTCTCCAGATCCAGCAGGCAGAATCTTTTGATATTTGGTATGCAACATTGTGGGGTGGATCTGATTCAAGTTTGTTCAAATCGGCTTCCTAGATTCATATTTGGGCTCACTATAGAAGCTCGAATTCGAACTTAGTGCATTTCAGGCAAATTTCTTAAAAAATCATCTTCTCCAGATCCAGCAGGCAGAATCTTTTGATATTTGGTATGCAACATTGCGGGGTGGATCTGATTCAAGTTTGTTCAAATCGGCCCCCTGGATTCATATTTGGGCTCACTATAGAAGCTCGAATTCAAACTTAGTGCATTTCGGGCAAATTTCTTCAAAAATCTTCTTCTCCAGATCCAGCAAGCAGAATCTTTTGATATTTGGTATGCAACATTGCGGGGTGGATCTGATTCAAGTTTGTTCAAATCGGCCCCCTGGATTCATATTTGGGCTTAATATAGAAGCCCGAATTCGCACTTAGTGCATTTCGGGCAAATTTATTAAAAAATCTTCTTCTCCAGATCCAGCAGGCAGAATCTTTTGATATTTGGTATGCAACAT
This sequence comes from Pictodentalium vernedei, assembly GCA_031216915.1. Lineage (NCBI taxonomy): Eukaryota > Metazoa > Mollusca > Scaphopoda > Dentaliida > Dentaliidae > Pictodentalium > Pictodentalium vernedei. Next base: position 24,937,097 of record CM062290.1, on the reverse strand, counting down.
TGTGGGGTGGATCTGATTCAAGTTTGTTCAAATCGGCTTCCTAGTTTCATATTTGGGCTCACTATAGAAGCTCGAATTCGAACTTAGTGCATTTCAGGCAAATTTCTTAAAAAATCTTCTTCTCCAGATCCAGCTTCAGAATCTTTTCATAATTGGTAAGCAGCATTGTGGGGTGGATCTGATTCAAGTTTGTTCAAATCGGCCCCCTGGGTTTATATTTGGGCTCCGTATAGGAGCCCAAATTTTAACTTAGTGCATTTCAGGCATATTTCTTAAAAAATCTTCTTCTCCAGATCCAGCAGGCAGAATCTTTTGATATTTGGTATGCAACATTGTGGGGTGGATCTGATTGTGATTCATGAACGTATTTATTTGTAAAGTTGATAGAATCTTAGACAAAATTTGCAGAAAAGATCTACTATAGAAGGGGTGGTATCCAGGGTGAACCGTTTACCCAAATCTAGCAGTACTAATGCATTATTCACACAAATCTCCGTTCAAATTTTATGACCCCTCATTGGAACACACGCATTCAGCTCATTCCAACAAAGGTCATATGCCATGTTTTCGAGACAAAAGAATAAAAATTTTAGTTATTCATGAAATTTTTAGGCAACTGTTGTCTGTTATTCACATTGCTTCATGAAATTTCAGTACTTTTAGAAGTTAGCTCAGTAATCAAGGGTTAATTCCCCTTAATTAAATGTCGCCTCTAAAAAACAACCACTTTGCATATCTTACCTTTTTACCAGCATAACTGCCAAAACTTGTCTGCATTCTTCGCAAAAATCGCTATTCAAATTTTAATTTTTGTCTCTTAAACATACATGTACTTATCGCTTGTAAATACCCCATTGGAATGAGCTTTTTGAGCTCATTCCAATGAGAGGTCGCACACCATGCTTTTTGAGTCAAAAAAGCAATTTTTTTAGTTATTCCAGAATTTCGTACGTAAAACACAGCTTTATGACTTCACATTAAAATGAGCTCTCTAAGCTTGTTCCAATCAACATTCACGCACTATGTCTTTCACACAAAAAATACAATTTTCCATTTATTCAGGAATTTTGTTTGCAAGAACACTCTTACCCCCCCCCCCCCCACACACACACACAAACACACACACACAAACACAGACACACACATCTAAAAGTTTGTCAGCAAAAAAACAGTTACTTCAGTTTTTAAATGCATTATAGGAACAACTTGCCTAATCAAATTTAAATACTTTTGCATCATTCTGTATCTAGAACAAACCATTTACCATATCTTTACGCAAAATTCTCCAGCATCATTCACAAAAAAACACCATTATTTATATATTCACATTTCTGTCTTAAAAATATACCTGATCTTCCCATACCCGTATTGGAATAAGCTGTTTGAGCTTGTTCCAATGATGATAAAAAAACTAATATTTTGGAAAATTTGTGAAAATTTTTGTTTTCTTGCATGCAAATATATACATGTAGCACATGGAAGATATCCACAGTTGGGGAGAGATGTCCAAGGCTATCTCTTCACATTCCTTGTTTGTGCTTCATGCTAAACCAGTTTGTCTGCAGAGATAAATTTGCTTTATTAAAAATCATTGGAGATTGGCCACACACCAATGATTTTAAATAAAACTAATTTTAGGTAACAAATGTTGAACTTCAAACAAAATCTATCACTCAACCAGTTAATGTTGATGAGGCATGACATGGTGAAGGTGACCTAAAATACTTCTTAGAGTCACTTTGTCAGGTGAGCGATTAAGGCCACGTGGGGCCTCTTGTTTGATTAGTAATTCATTAATCTCATTTTCATAAATAATCTGAGTACACACAACGATTAATTGAACCAAAAGTTTCACCCGGTGGAACTGTTGCGAAAAAGTCACACAGAATTTCCTTGATAAACTGAAATAAACCCCTTTTGTGACAACACGTTTGGTACGATTGACTGGGACGAGTTGTCACAACACGAACAGTACGATTGGTATCTCCTAATAAATTGTCCTGTTGTCGTTTTTGTTTGAAGCATTGGGCGGGTACTACCCTCAGACAACACTTGTGAAAACCAATGTACACAAATACGATAAATACGTTGCCAAGAAGAGAAAACTGAAAATAATGCAAAACATTTGAAATAAACTCGCCTTTATATTCGGAAAAAGAGGAGAAGGTGAAAATATCTATTATTGGGATTGGAGTGTGAAATGTATTCTAAGCTTTGAAAATATGTTGTTTGTTATGTATTTTCAATCAACTTGAATTGACGACAAAATTCAAAAGAACGAAAAGGCCTATTTACCCAAATTTTACCGAGAGCTCTTGTTGCATCGGGTCCGTCGTTTCACCCAATTACACCCAATTACACACAATTAACACCCAATTACACCCAATTAACACCAAATTACACCCAATTAACACCCAATTACACCCAATTAATACATCCGTCCGCTGACTTGCGAAGTTATTGTTTCTTGGGACAAATTCTCGAAGCAAAGGGCCAGTCGAACTTGACCCATTAGTACTAAGTCGGAACAGGTAGAGATCGTTCAGTTAGTAACCACTTTTTCTCTCAAATTTCGGGACCTTCATGGAATTAGTGAAAGCTCACTCCCCACCCCACCCTCTCACTACCCACCCCCACCCCACACTATTTTTGACAGATTTCGCCGCCCATATACATTACTACGTGGGCCTAGGCAGAGATAGTGCCTTTAGGGAGACATCGTATCAGTGTATTGGAGAAACAAGAACAACCATTTATTTTATTAATTTATTTCATAAAATGTAAAACCTTAACAAATAACAATTTGAGCACATACAGCAGGGGCTTATTGTACAGAAAAACAACATTATTTACAGAAGCACATATGTTTATAAGAAAACACAAATCTGTACACAAATACATATAGAAACAATAGATCGGTTCTCATCCATCTTGTGTAAGCCTATATTTAGTCCACACTAGGCCTCGCAGGTCGTAATATAATTTAGTGTGGACCTTTCAACAGCGCCGACGAAAACAAGGTTTACAACACCCGAGAAGGGCAGTGGATGTACTGAATTCTGTACGTCTGATTCGATATCTCCCATATTAACTGACTGCTCCCTGCCTAGTTACACTAAATAATCAATATAGACATTCTTTATTGAGACACTGAACGATCTCAAAAATGTCCGACGAAGTAACAGATTCTATCGGCGCACTATAGTCTTCTTCCTAGAATTCACCCCAAAAAACAATTTTTTGACGTTTTTCATTAATTGGGTATTAATTGGGTGTTTATTGGGTGTTAATTGGGTGTAATTGGGTGAAACGACGGACCGTGTTGCATCCCATCCGAACCGCCCCTATCCAAAGCATTCGCCGTTAAGCGACTTAAGTAGAACCTTCCGCGAACCTTCCCCCGATATTTGACCCAGATACCCAAATAAATTTCGCTATATTTTTTTAGTGTACAATTTTATCCATGTTGCAGTTGTTACATGGCACGGTAAAGGTGTAGAATAGGGGACTATTTTTATACTGTACCAATGACCCAGACATAGCTGGTGCTAACTCTTAAAATATAGGGCCAAACACAAATTTTGCCCCCCAATCCCCAAAATTTGCATCTAAAACTAAAGAAAACATGTCCTGAAAGGCCCTCCATACTTCGCCCCTACTGCGCATGCGCAGTGTCAAGGACGTTCCGAAATTGGCGCCATTAATCATTCTAAGTTTGGCCCTTCATCAGTTAACATCTGACTGATCTTTGTGCTTTTAAATCTCAGTTTAAATGATGCCAGACACATAAATATTAGTGAAATGGTGATTCTAAGGAGGATAGAGAAGGAGGAGAGGAAAAGAATGTGTGACAGAATATTATCAGGGCTGTAACTTAAAATTTTTTAATGAAATTATGTTAAGTTACCTATTTTCAAGGCAGCAGCCATTTTGTTGTCATTCTGATTATTTAGTTACACTGTTTTTTTAAGTGTTTTCCTCTCTCCCTGTCCTTTAACCCTTTACCCAACGCAGACGATTTCAAAATTTATTATTTTAAATATCATTTTTTAAATTTTTTCAAAAAATTTCAACAAAACCATATCATGTGACCCCTCTTTGGAACGAGCTCGACGAGCTCGTTCCAAAGAGGGGTCACATGATATGTTTTTGTTGACATTTTTCGAAAAATAAATTTTTTTCAGCTGCTGAATTTGCATATTACGCGGGCGGATGCGGGCGATTCGTTGGGTAAAGGGTTAAGTTCCCCCTTGATATTCTCCCATGCTTTTGGCATAGTTTCTGTAATTATTATTACTAAAATTTCTTGGGAGTTTTAGCTGAATAACAGAATGAATTCTGTTCTTTCCCCATGTTTACGTCTTCACCTACGGGTGGTTAGGCGTTGTGTTCTGCATCTACCATCTGATGTTCTGCAGTTTCTTCCCTGGAAGTCTCTGTTTTGCATCAGATAGTGTATTTTTGGTAACTGATTTCGGGCCTGGGTGCCTGGAGTCTTATTTTAGTGTTTTTACACTCGTTGTTTACATTTACAACAACCCTCTGTGTGAGGGGGGGATTTCTAAAAAATAATATCTTTATGTTATTTTAATCATAACTAGATACATTATTATTGTTCGTAAGTGTTGAATAAATTGTTTAAAATATTTTTAAAATTTTTGTCCACACTTAGGCTTGGGATCCATTGGGGCTCAACGTTACTTTTCAGAAACTTGGGCTGTTCTGAAAAAATATTTTTTCAAAATGTTTTGATTTCAATTATTTTTTCTATATTAATGGATCATATTATTATTATGTATTTTGATTGCCAGGGGTTAGTGCGAGTACCAGGACTTGTTTTCTTTTCACATTGAAAGGATATTGATCAATTGTTTTAAGAGGAAGTCCTCCTCTGACTTTATTATCATTCTATATGTGGTCAGTGTACTCGCATTAACTCCTGTTCTGTATCGTATGATTTCGATGACAATATGGGAAGCGTATGTCACGGTATGTTGTTGGGGATTTGGACACTTCGGTCCTTTCCCCGCAGGGTCACTCTACTTTATCAATTTCTATTTCAGACGATCAAGATTAGGGTGATGTATCTGTGATGTCTTTCAACAGTGTGCCTCCATCGTCACAATTAATGAAGGGCTAGCGGAAAAGTGCTCATGTAAATACGCCAATTGCCTAAGAGGACCCTAGTAGGTTCGACGGCCTTTGACGTCCGCTAGCTCGCCCGGTGTAGCGTCCATTCACCGAATGGTTCGGCAGCCGGGTTCGTCCGTTGCGGTCTAGAAGGAATTTTGGGGTGATGCGAGCACTATAAATTAACTTAATGCACACCCAGTGACGGCGGATCGGAGGGAGAATGCAGGAAGCCTTTTAGTCCGGTTCATAGCTCGTTCCGGTCCATCCGGACGGCAAGCGAGAGAGGCCCCTCTCTTGTTCAACAACATCTGGCCCCAGATGTTGTGGTACAAATTGTGTCGCAAGCGGAGCATACGTCCGTCGCTCGGGACGCTCCGTTGTATAGGCAGTCCGCTGAGACTGCTAAGGCTTCCTCTTCTCGTCAGCGCACACGACCGCACCTTGGCTGCGTGACCGCCGATATATTACCAGCTTCGCCGATCAAGGATTCTTCGGCGACCAGGTCACTCCATCCGATAGCCAGGGACACGAGGCCTGCAGACTCCGGACGTTCGCATAGGAAGTGTGCGGGAGTCAACGTACACGGAGCTTCCGGCGGCAATGCATCGTAAGACCGCTACTGCACAGGCCTCGGGAACGGACGTGCTTTCCTTAATAGCACAGTTTATCGCAGCATCCCAGCATCAACTGAATCTGTCGCATATATTTTATCCGACGATGCTGGGTCGGGACGCTCCGCGGAAGCGGGTACGGACGTCCGAAGTTTCATCAGGTCCGACGGGATACCGAAAGGGATTCGGAGGATTTCGAGCTTTCCCTTTCGGAACAACATATGCTGTTGTGTATGTCATCTGACTTGGTCTTCTACAGCTTCTTTCGTCGGACCAGAATGCTGCGATGCCGGATAAGAAACTGATAGCGTCCTTGGACTTAGAAATTTTTGGTTCGGTTCAGGGACATCGTCCCTCAGTTCCGACATAGTCCAATAATGTCACACAAACTTTCGAATTATTGAACGACGCTATATATATTATTATTTTATGCTTGCTATCCAAGCATTTCTGGTTTCTTGTTCGAAGAGTTATGGAGATGTCTTTCAAAAGTGTGCCTCTGTCGTCATAGTTAATGAAGAGTTAGCGGCAATAAGTGCTCATGGAATATGTCTATCGCCTACGGAGTGACATTCGCTAGCTCACCCGGTGTAGCGTACATTCATCGAATGGTTCGGCTGCCGGGTTCGTCCGTTGCGGTCTAGGAAGGAGATTTGGGTGATGCGAGCACTTTAATTACTTTAAAACTCACCCAGTGACGGCAGATTGAGGACAGATCGGAGGAAGCCTGTTAGTCCGGTTCCTGGCTTGTCCAGGTCCGTCCGGGCTGTGAGCGAGAGAGGTCCCTCTCTCCCCCAACAACATAGGGGACCGCATGTTGTGGTTCAGATATTTTACATTCGGAGCATATGTCCGTTGGTCGGGACGCTCCGTTATATTGACAGTCCGAGAGACTGTCTTTAATGCTTCCTCATCCTCACAGCAGGGCACACGACCGCACATTGGCTACGTGACCTCGAGTATCCGATCAGTTTCGGCATTCAGTGATTCCACGGCGAATAGGTCGCGCCATCCGGTAGCCAAGGGACACGAGGCCTATACACTCCGTTCGCTCGCATATTGGAAGTATGCACGGGGTAACGATCACGGAGCTTCCAGCGGCAATGCATCGTAAGACCGCTTCTCCTCAGGCCTCAGTGACGGACGTGCTATCCGAGTTAGCACAGTTGTTTCGCAGCATCCCAGCAATTGACAGTTTCTCGGTCGAATCAGGAATTATCCGACGGCGCTGGGTCGGTGCGGTCCGCAGTTGCATCAGCTACGGACGACCGAATGCTTTATAGGGTCCGACAGGATGGCGAAAGGGATTCGAAAGATTTCGAGTTTTCCCTTTAGTAGTAGCGGAAGATGCCTTTCATATCTTCTGGCATTATCTTCCAGTGATTATTATTTCGGACTTCATTGCTACGATCTTGGATAAGAGACTTATAGCGTCATTGGACTCGGATTTTTCGATCGGTTCAGGGGCATTGTCCCTGACTTACCGACGCAGTCCAATATTGTCATTACAACATGTGTTTTATTTTTCGACGCTATATATATATATATATACAAGCCTGCTACTAAGCATGATAGTTTAGTTTCTTGTCCGCGTTGCTCATTTCTGCCATTTTATCATTTATACAAATAGTTTATTTTGGCAGAGCAGGGCATACCGAGAGTTCATATGCGTCTAGACGGTGTGATTAAAGACTGCATATATTCTTTTTCGCCGTTTATGTCTTTTCCAATTTCAATGTTGGGAACGACATTATGTATAGTAGACTTAACTTAGACGCTTTATTATACGTAATCCGCCTTACTGAGGCGTTATCATTACGTCTTCAAGAAAAGATTTACGGGATATTATTCTCAATGTAATTTCTTTTGAGGGCAGTAGTTTGTTCACGTATAACTCCGCCCTTCAGTGGCTGATTGGAGTTAGTTAGACGTGACGCAGCCCTAGCTACATCCACACGCGTGGATAGTAAGGTTAAGAACTCTCTCAGAGTCGCTTCGTTCTCGGAGGAGCTTCTCTTCGACGGCAACTTTTCGGCAATCCATGAATTGCTCGATTTATACGTTCTCTTGTCTATCTAGTGTTACAAGAGATTCAGACTGGGGCAAACATTCGGTGGTTGACTCAGAGAGTGCCGCCGCAGTTGCCGGACCCGAGTGTGGCTGTTATGACGGTTGCCAGTCAAACAGATTGGGATATAATACTGATCCCTACGGATTCGAAGTGCCAGGGTCTTTGGGTTCCGCAGTCTTTTAGCAATCAGTTTAACTTCCGCGGAATAATGTTTTTTAGGCTTTATGTCATTGCATGAACATTATTCAGAAACGCATGCCCAAATTCCTGTCCTTTAATTCGACAGTAGTGGCGTATCTCCGGAACCAGGGAGGCACTCTTTCGTTTCCGTTATTCAATTTAATGGAAAGAATCCGTCTGTTTGTTATAGTACACCAAGTTCAGTTTTGGTCCGTCATATTCCGGGTCGTCTAATTGTTTTTTCGGACTCCCGTTCTCTTACGGGTCGCTTGTTGCTGTCAGAATGGACTCTCAACAAACAAGTATTCAATCAGATTTGCTATCTATGGGAGCGCCCAATGATGATTTATTTATGACACAGCTTGCTAATCAATTGCAGACGTATGTGTTGGCTTGTCCAGATCTCTGAGCTAATATTCTTAACGCTCTATTGATCTATAGGACGGAATGATAGGATACGCGTATCCTCCGGCGCTGTTGTTTTAGCAGGTATTGCTAAGATAAACAACCACAATACATTTCTGTTGATAGCATCTCTATCTTCACAGAGATCATGAGTAATTTACTCTCTTGTCTACTGTGGGTCTTAACGTGAAATCTTCCTCTATGTGAGGATCTTTTTCACTGGGTAAATCGTGTCATCTTTATCACAACCAGCAAGGTCGCAACCTTCATGTATTCCGTTGTGTGGTCCGTATTGCATTGTAAGCACTGTACTGGACGAGCTTTGGACGCGATTTCTTACTATAGGAGATCCTCTTCTTCGCTATTCTATGCGGCTAAAGTGGAGGCTCTTCCGTCGTGGTGTAGGGATCATTATGTTCATATTGTTGATCCCTCCATACTACTCATTGCTATTTTTTAGTATACTTGTTTCACAAGATCTACTGCAGCCTGTTATTATTTAGGTTATAGGTTTATGTTACCTCATACCTATGCACTCTACGATAGTTACAATTGAGTCTTTTGTCTCTTTATCTAAGTCAGTTAGTAACTTTTTGATAAATAGACTTAGAATCTTTAGATTAAATTCCTATACGGATTTTAACTTCGGTTCTTATTTAGCTAAGTAATCATTTGAGCCTCTGGAAACAGTAGTTTTCAAATTCTGACCTTTTAGACAGTATTCTGTTGGTTTCTCTTTTACTGTAGAGTCAGTGAGTTTCATGCACTATCGACGGATGATTTTCACTTTCATAGTTTCGGAATCAATACTTCCGTTACTATTTAGGTTGGATTGTTGCATAAGAGTTAGGCTCCTATTATCCGGAACCTATTATTTTAAGGTCCTTCCGTCTTCGTATGGGCATAGGCCTTTACTCTTTCCGGGTACAGTTTATGTATTTATAAACAGATATCTGTTTATTACAAAGGGCGTAAGCTTCTTCTGTCTTTGATGTCTAGTAGAAGGACGTTACGCTCCATTTTATTGTTAATGGATTCTATTAATTATCGGTACTGCTTATGGTATATCATTGACTTAGCAGTTGTGCTTAAGATTTCGGCTCATGAAGTAAGAGTTCTTCTACTTCTTGGGCTTACATTAATAGTGTCGCTATTATAGATTTTTGCAGGCCGCTCATTGCGCTCAGCCATCCACATTCATGAATTTTATCTCAGAAATATCGAGTCCATTTCTGGAGGCCTCTTTTGTTAGGTCTATTATCTACTGCTCAGAATGTCATTCACTTAACAGTTGCTACTATAGCTAGGTAGGCTGTCTGTTTCGGCAGTGTCTCCGTTCGGCTGCCCTCTTCGCTCTGGGCTATTTGACCCAGGGCAAGAAAAAAGGGGGGGGGGGGGGGGGGGAGGGTGTTCCCTTGGGTCACCTGTTTTACTATGAAAACAAGGGGATACCTCCTCCGGAGTTAGTAATTCTGAGCTGTTATTGGGATGGTTGTTTAGTGAGAAGTTTAGGTTTTTAAAATTCATTCTAGTCTTAGTTTTTAAAGTATAGCTTTTGAATATTGCATATGTCAACGGACATGATTATGCAATCCTCAGACACTTTTAGGAGTATAAGAGTCTCTATTCTCTAGACTTACTTTATTTACTTTATTTATTGGCTTACTTTAAAAATTATTAGTATAAGGATTATATTGGATATTAATAGAGTACATGGATGTATGAAGCTCAATTTTGGAAGGTGTTGTATCTTTCTAATTTATCATAAATAAGAAAGATACATGTAAGGCCTATTACTTCTTTTTCCCTACAAGGGATGACTCTATTTTATTTTATTGAGCGTATTCCATTTTGCTCTATGTCCTTGGCCCTCCAGCCTTTTTACTATTCAGCTATGTCTGGGTCATTGGTACAGTATAAAAATGTTAAAAAATTTATAGTAATTTATATATTTTTTATACTTACCAATGACCCAGACGGGGATGGCCCTCCCAGGAGTTGGGAACTCTTGCCTCCCCGCTGAGTACATAGCGCTTACCAGGCACTGGTTATTAGAATGATTAATGGTGCCAATTTCGGAACGTCCTTGACACTGCGCATGCGCAGTAGGGGCGAAGTGTGGAGGGCCTTTCAGGACATGTTTTCTTTAGTTTTAGATGCAAATTTTGGGGACTGGGGGGCAAAATTTGTGTTTGGCCCTATATTTTAAGAGTTAGCACCAGCTATGTCTGGGTCATTGGTAAGTATAAAAAATATATAAATTACTATAAATTTTTTAACTTTCGTTTTTAAAAAAAATAACGCCTTTTTCGTTATTTTTTCTCTGTTTTCTTAAAGTAAACTATATTTTGAACTAAATGACACAAAATCACATACTTTTATCGTTTTTTTAAAGAAATATTATATCGAACTCACTGCAATCGCTCCATTCCAATATCGCTATCACAGGGGGAGAGTTTAGTAATTGAAATCTCGGCTGACAAACCCTGCCCCCTCACTAAACTGACCCTAGATCAAATTTTAGGGTCAGTCTAGTAAGGGCCAGGGTTAGCTTACCGATTAGCTCACCCTGGTCCTAACTGAACTGACCTTAAATCGAGGAACACGCACACAAGCGAAGCGCACCTGCTAAAATGCACACAAGCGAAGCGCACCTGCTATCATATAGAATGATTTCTCCCCTGTGACGTCACTCGTAACAACGAATGAAAACAACAGATGCTGCGAAATTTTCAGCGGTTGAAACAAATGGCAACTGAGAAACTAGCAATTCAACAGGATTTAAAATCTATTCTCTGACATGTTATAACATGATAGAGGTACCCAATTTTGTGTCATTTTGTTCAAAATATAGTTTACTTTAAGAAAACAGAGAAAAAGTAGTGAGAAAATCGTTATTTTAAAAAAAGACTGAAAAGTCCCCTATTCTACACCTTTATCCATGGCACATGTGTTAATGTTATGAGAGAAAAGATAATGAACTCGCTGGCTTGGAAGATATCTACCTGCCTTATTCAAACTCACAGAAAAACTAAATGTGTGAATTTGTAGTCTAGATATTGAACCTGGAGGTCCATTGGCAGAAACATTGCTTGTGTTTTTGTCCATATGTACAGAATTTGAAAGTGAAATTTTGGTGATAACTCAGGGTTCCCACTAGGAGAAAATTTGTGGGTCAGGTAGTTGAAAGAAAGTGAAACTCTGACGCTGAAGGCGTCTGCCGTACGTGCCTTTGGCACGTGCATAGAGAGGGGGGGGGGTCTAATTTTTTATATTTTTATACTGTACCAATGACCCAGACATAGCTGGCGCTAACTCTTAAAATATAGGGCCAAACACAAATTTTGCCCCCCAATCCCCAAAATTTGCATCTAAAACCAAAGAAAATATGTCCTGAATGGCCCTCCACACTTCACCTCTACTGCGCATGCGCAGTGTCAAGGACGTTCCGAAATTGGCGCCATTAATCATTCTAAGTTTGGCCCTTCATCAGTTAACATCTGACTGATCTTTGTGCTTGTAAATCTCAGTTTAAATGATGCCAGACACATAAATATTAGTGAAATGGTGATTCTAAGGAGGATAGAGAAGGAGGAGAGGAAAAATGTGTGACAGAATATTATCAGGGCTGTAACTTACAATTTTTTAATGAAATTATGTTAAGTTACCTATTTTCGAGGCAGCAGCCATTTTGTTGTCATTCTTGTTATTTAGTTACACTGATTTTTCAGTGTTTTCCTCTCTCCCTTTCCTTTAAGTCCCCTCTTGCTATTCTCCCATGCTTTTGGCATAGTTTCTGTAATTATTATTACTAAAATTTCTTGGGAGTTTTAGCTGAATAACAGAATGAATTCTGTTCTTTTCCCCATGTTTACGTCTTCACCTATGGGTGGTTAGGCGTTGTGTTCTGCATCTACCATCTGATGTTCTGCAGTTTCTTCCCTGGAAGTCTCTGTTTTGCATCAGGTAGTGTATTTTTGGTAACTGATTTCGGGCCTGGGTGCCTGGAGTCTTATTTTAGTGTTTTTACACTCTTTGTTTACATTTACAACAGCCCTCTGTGTGAGGGGGGGATTTCTTGAAAATAATATCTTGATGTTAATTTAATCATAACTAGATACATTATTATTGTTCGTAAGTGTTGCATAAATTGTTTAAAATATTTTTAAATTTTTTGTCCACACTTAGGCTTGGGATCCATTGGGGCTCAACGTTACTTTTCAGAAACTTGGGCTGTTCTGAAAAAATATTTTTTCAAAATATTTTGATTTCAATTATTTTTTCTATGTTAATGGATCATATTATTATTATGTATTTTGATTGTCAGGGGTTGGTGCGAGTACCAGGACTTTGTTTTCTTTTCACATTGAAAGGATTTTGATCAATTGTAATAAGAGGAAGTCTTCCTCTGACTTTTATAATCATTCTATATGTGGTCAGTGTACTCGCATTAACTCCTGTTCTGTATCTGATGATTTCGATGACAACATGGGAAGCGTATGTCACGGTATGTTAGTGGGGAATTGGACATTCCGGTCCTTTCCCCGCAGGGTCACTCTGCTTTATCAATTTCTATTTCAGACGATCAAGATTAGGGTGATGTATCTGTGATGTCTTCCAACAGTGTGCCTCCGTCGTCACAATTAATGAAGGGCTAGCGGAAAAGTGCTCATGTAAATACGCCAATTGCCTAAGAGGACCCTAGTAGGTTCGACGGCCTTTGACGTCCGCTAGCTCGCCCGGTGTAGCGTCCATTCATCGAATGGTTCGGCAGCCGGGTTCGTCCGTTGCGGTCTAGAAGGAGTTTTGGGGTGATGCGAGCACTATAAATCAACCAAATGCACACCCAGTGACGGCGGATTAGAGGGAGAACGGAGGAAGCCTTTTAGTCCGGTTCATAGCTCATTCTGGTCCGGACGGCAAGCGAGAGAGGCCCCTCTCTCGTACAACAACTTCTGGCCCCAGATGTTGTGGTACAAAATGTTTCGCATTCGGAGCATACGTCCATGGCTCGGGACGCTCCGACATATAGTCAGTCCGGAGAGACTGTCAATAAGGCTTCCTCATTCTCATGGTAGCGCACACGACCGCTCTTGGCTACGTGACCTCGGATATCCAGTCAGCTTCGCCAGTCAGAGAATCATCGGCGACCAGGTCACACCATCCGGTAGCCAGGGACACGAGGCCTGCAGACTCCGGACGTTCGCATAGGAAGGTGTGCGAGAGTCAACGTACACGGAGCTTCCGGCGGCAATGCATCGTAAGACCGCTACTGCACAGGCCTCGGGGACGATGTGCTATCCTAAATAGCACAGCTTATCGCAGCATCCCAGCAACAACTGAATCTGTCGCATAATGTTTTATCCGACGATGCTGGGTCGGGACGCTCCGCGGAAGCGGGTACGGACGTCCGAAAATTTCATCCGGTCCGACGGGATACCGAAAGGGATTCGGAGGATTTCGAGCTTTCCCTTTCGGAACAACATATGCTGTTGTGTATGTCATCTGACTTGATCTTCTACAGGTTCTTTCGTCGGACCAGAATGCTGCGATGCCGGATAAGAAACTGATAGCGTCGGTGGACTTAGAAATTTTTGGTTCGGTTCAGGGACTTCGTCCCGCAGTTCCGACATAGTCCAATAATGTCACACAATCTTTCGAATTATTGAACGACGCTATATATTTATTATTATATGCTTGCTATTACCAAGCATTTCTGGTTTCTAGTTCGCAAAGTTACGGAGATGTCTTTCAAAAGTGTGCCTCTGTCGTCATAGTTAATGAAGAGCTAGCGGCAATAAGTGCTCATGGAATATGTCTATCGCCTAAGAGGTCCCTTGTAGGATCGACGGAGTGACATTCGCTAGCTCACCCGGTGTAGCGTACATTCATCGAATGGTTCGGCTGCCGGGTTCGTCTGTTGCGGTCTAGGAAGGAGTTTTGGGTGATGCGAGCACTATAATTACTTTAGTACTCACCCAGTGACGGCGGATTGAGGACAGATCGGAGGAAGCCTGTTAGTCCGGTTCCTGGCTTGTCCAGGTCCGTCCGGGCTGTGAGCGAGAGAGGTCCCTCTCTCGTCCAACAACATAGGGGACCGCATGTTGTGGTTCAGATATTTTACATTCGGAGCATATGTCCGTCGCTCGGGATGCTCCGTTATATTGACAGTCCGAGAGACTGTCGATAATGCTTCCTCATCCTCACAGCAGTGCACACGACCGCACATTGGCTACGTGACCTCGAGTATCCAATCAGTTTCGTCATTCATTGATTCCACGGCGAACAGGTCACGCCATCCGGTAGCCAAGGGACACGAGGCCTATACACTCCGTTCGCTCGCATATTAGTAGTATGCACGGGGTAACGATCACGGAGCTTCCAGCGGCAATGCATCGTAGGACCGCTTCTCCACAGGCCTCAGTGACGGACGTGCTATCCGAGTTAGCACAGTTTTTTCGCAGCATCCCAGCAATCGACAGTTTCTTGGTCGAGTCAGGAATTATCTGACGGCGCTGGGTCGGTGCGGTCCGCGGTTGCATCAGGTACGGACGACCGAACGCTTTATAGGGTCTGACAGGATGGCGAAAGGGATTCGAAAGATTTCGAGTTTTCCCTTTCGTAGCATCGGAAGCTGCCATACATATCTTCCGGCATTATCTTCCAGTGATTGTTATTTCGGACTACATTGCTGCGATGTTGGATAAGAGACTTATAGCGTCATTGGACACGGAATTTTGGATCGGTTCAGGGACATTGTCCCTGACTTACCGACACAGTCCAATAATGTCATTAGAACATGTGTATTATTTATCGACGCTATATATATATATATAAGCCTGCTACCAAGCACGATAGTTTAGTTTCTTGTCCGCAATGCTCATTTCTGCCTTTTATCATTTATACGAATAATTTATTTTGGCAGAACAGGGCATACCGAGAGTTCATATGCGTCTAGACGGCGTGGTTAAAGACTGGAAATAATCTTTTTCGCCGTCTATGTCTTTTCCAACCACAATGTTGGAAACGACAATGATGTCTAATAGACTTAACTTAGACGCTTTATCATACGTAATCCACCTTACTGAGGCGTTATCATTACATCTTCAAGAGAAAGAATTCCGGGATATAATCCTCAATGTGATTTCTTGTGAGGGCAGTAGTTTGTTCACGTATAACTCCGCCCTTCAGTGGCTGCTTGGAGTTGGTTAGACGTGACGCAGCCCTAGCTACATCCACACGCGTGGATAGTAAGGTGAAGAACTCTCTCAGAGTCGCTTCGTTCTCGGAGAAGCTTCTCTTCGACGGCAACTTTTCAGCAATCCATGAATTGCTCGATTTACACCTTCTCTTGTCTATCTAGTGTAGCAAGAGATTCAGACTGGGGCAAACATTCGGTGGTTGACTCAGAGAGTGCCACTGCAGTTGCCGGATCCGAGTTTTATAATTATGACGGTTGCCAGTCCAACAGGTTGGGATATAATATTGATCCCAACGGATTCGAAGTGCCTGGGTCTTTGGGTTCCTCAGTCTCTAAGTAAGCACTTATCTTCCACGGAATAATGTTTTTTTTTAGGCTTGCTTTATGTCATTGGATGAACATTATTCAGAAACGCATGTCCAAATCCTGTCCGTTAATTCGACAGTAGTGGCGTATCTCCGGAACCAGGGAGGCACTCATTCGTTTCCGTTATTCAATTTAATAGAAAGAATCCTTCTGTTTGTTATAGTACACCAAGTTCTGCTTCGGTCCATCATATTCCGGGTCGTCTGATTGTATTACCGGACTCCCGTTCACTTATGGGTCGCTTGTTGCCGTCAGAATGGACTCTCAACAAACAAGTATTCAATCAGAGTTGCTATCAATGGAAGCGCCCAATGATAATTTATTTATGACACAACTTGCTTGTCAATTGCAGACGTATGTGTTTGCTCTGAGCTTATGTTGTTAACGCTCTATTGATCTAATAGGATGGAATGATAGGATATGCGTATCCTCCTGCGCTGTTGTTTCAGCAAGTATTGCTAAGATAAACAACCACAATACATTTCTGTTGATAGCATCTCTGTCTTCACAGAGACCGTGGGTAAATTTACTCTGAGGTCTACTGTGGGACTTAACGCGAAATCTTCCTCCATGAGAGGATCATTTTTCGCTGGGAAAAATCGTGTCATCTTTATCACAACCCGTAAGGTCTCAACCTTCACGTATTTCGTTGTGTGGTCCTTTGTAAGCATTGTACTGGACGAGCTTTGGACGCGATTTCTTACTATAGGAGAACCTCTTCTTCGCTATACTATGCGGCTAAAGTGGAGGCTCTTCCGTCGTTGGTGTAGGGATCACTATGTTGATATTGTTGATCCCTCCATACTAGTCATTGCAACTTTTTAGTATACTTGTTTGACAAGATCTACTGCAGCCTGTTATTATTAAGGTTATAGGTTTATGTTACCTCATACCTATGCACTCTGTGATAGTTTACAATTGAGTCTTATGTCTCTTTATCTAAGTCAGTAACTTTTCGATAAATAGACTTAGAATCATTAGATTAAATTCCTATATGGAATTTAACTTCGGTTCTTATTTAGCTAAGTAATCATTTGAGCCTCTGGAAACAGTAGTTTTCAAATTCTGACCTTTTAGACAGTAATTCTGTTGGCTTCTCTTTTACTGAAGAGTCAGTGAGTTTCATGCACTATCGGTGGATGATTTTCACTTTCGTAGTTTCGGAATCACTACTTCCTTTACTATTTAGGTTGGATTTTTGCATAAGAGTCAGGCTCCTAATTAATATCCGGAACCTATTGTTATTAAGGTCCTTCCGTCTTCGTACGGGCATAGGCCTTTACTCTGTCCGGTTAGAGTTTATGTATTTATAAACAGATATCTGTTTATTACTACGGGCGTAAGCTTCTTCTGTCTTTGATGCCTAATAGAAGGACGTTACGCTCCATTCTATTGCTAATGGATTCAGTTAACTATCGATACTGCTTATGGTATATCATTGACTCAGCAGTTGTGTTTGAGATTTCGGCTCATGAAGTAAGAGTTCTTCTACATCTTGGGCTTACATTAATAGTGTCGCTATTATAGACTTTTGAAGGCTGCTCATTGCGCTCAGCCATCCACATTCATGAATTTTTATCTCAGAAATATTGAGTCCATTTCTGGAGGCCTTTATTGTTAGGTCTATTATCTACTGCTCAGAATGTCATTCACTTAACAGTTGCTACTATAGCTAGGTAGGCTGTCTGTTTCGGCAGTGACTCCGTTCTGCTGCCCTCTTCGCTCTGGGCTATTTGACCCAGGGCAAGAAAAAGGTGGGGGGAGGGTGTTCCCTTGGGTCACCTGTTTTACTATGAAAACAAGGGGATACCTCCTCTGGAGTTAGTAATTCTGAGCTGTTATTGGGATGGTTGTTTAGTGAGAAGTTTATGTTTTAAAAATTCATTCAGGTCTTAGTTTTTAAAGTATAGCTTTTGAATATAACACGTGTCAACGGACATTATTATACAATCCTCAAACACTTTTAAGGAGTATAAAGAGTCTCTATTCTCTAGACTTACTTTATTTATTGGCTTACTTTAAAAATTATTAGTATAAGGATTATACTAGATATTAATAGAGTACATGGATGTATGATGCTCAATTTTGGAAGGTGTTGTATCTTTCTAATTTATCATAAATAAGAAGGATACATGTAAGGCCTAATACTTCTTTTTGCCTAGAGGGGATAACTCTTTTTTATATAATTGAGCGTATTCCATCTTGCTCTATGTCCTTGGCCCTCCAGCCTTTTTACTATTCAGCTATGTCTGGGTCATTGGTACAGTATAAAAATGTTAAAAAATTTATAGTAATTTATATATTTTTTATACTTACCAATGACCCAGACGGGGATGGCCCTCCCAGGAGTTGGGAACTCTTACCTCCCCGCTGAGTACATAGCGCTTACCAGGCACTGGTTATTAGAATGATTAATGGCGCCAATTTCAGAACGTCCTTGACACTGCGCATGCGCAGTAGAGGTAAAATGCAGAGAGAACGAAATATTCGAAAGAACCATGATGCAGACGTGTGACTTGTTGAGTATTACACTTTTCATTAGCTCTGTTTTTCATCAACTGAACATTGTCTGTCCATCCATTGTTAGAGAAAAAAACAGTTAATGTCCCAATATTTGACCAGTCAACTGTATCTTGTATTTCCATTTAAATAGAAGGTTAAGAATTTGGCAATCAGCGTCATCAAAAATTTCGTTTACATATTTCTGCACAAATACATCAACCAAGGTGATCTGTACGGTGTCTTCCCAGATGATCTAATTTTCAAAATAGGAATCCCATAAGGAAGTTAGATCATGTGGTATTTTCAAGGATGACTGATTACTGTATTTACTAGTGAGAAATTTGGATGAGTCCATCATTTAGCTTTTGGTGGGAGAAAATAATGATAAAAAGTAATAATTAATACTTCATTTTATGAATGAATGAATTTTACTCTCATTCCCCAAGTACATGCGCAATATTTGTTGAAAAAAGTTGACCGACTCAAGTTAGCTGCGGAGTGTCATAGTGAGAATTCCCTCAAATATTTTTCCAACATGGCTATGCAAGCTAATTGGGTGATAGTTAGAAGGGTTGGTAAGGTCTTTGTCGGATTTAGGTATCATGACTCCGACGGCCACTTTCCAACATTTTGAAAAATATCTACAGAAGAGACAGCAGTTTAGAGTTTATCGACACAGAGAATACATTTTATCGCCAACCAAATTTGAAAGGGGAACCTGTGTTACTATTTCGTCTCCTGAGTTCCAATGTGTTCTATGTGCCTACTGGCACATAGAACACATTGGAAATCAGTGGTCGATTTTTAGCTATTGCTATCGGGCATTTGGTCGAAGTTGAGTTCTTTGAAAATTGAGCTGTTATCTTGGACAACTTTATTAGCTTTTACCTTGCCAAATAGACAGAAAAAAACAGAAAGAAATGATCAGCACTTGAAGTATAAACACAAAACACCCCCAGGAAACCAAAATAGAGTAACCCAGTCAAACTGAGCGGTCCAGTGGGCATGTAAATTAGACTATCTGGGAA
Source organism: Pictodentalium vernedei (assembly GCA_031216915.1). NCBI lineage: Eukaryota > Metazoa > Mollusca > Scaphopoda > Dentaliida > Dentaliidae > Pictodentalium > Pictodentalium vernedei. The sequence goes on along the minus strand of CM062290.1, from coordinate 24,917,600 downwards.
GAATATTAATTACCTATAATCGGATTATAGCGATGGGGTAGAGGTGAGAAATTAGACTAACTGAGACTGAACCATCTGTACACCTTGCATGTGTGATTGTTCTCTTAAGGAATCATGTCTTGGTGTTGATACTGGAAAAATGTTTTGGAATGGACATTATAAACATGATAATGAATTTTAAAAGCACCTCAGAATTCATTTGTCAGTAAAGTGCTATAGATAGATATATGTTTAGGATTACTTTTGGTTTCATTATTTTAAGAGTGTTGTATGGGAATTTTCAGTTCTGTTGTTAGTGAAATTCACAATTTAAAAATTGATTTTCAGTGATAAAATTACCTTTTAGTTTAAAACCTCAGCACTCAAAATATTCTTTAGATCACAACAGTCTGGTTGCCTCTCATTGTTTGTACAAAAATTGTTAAATTATCTTGTGTGGGAACTCTTGTTTTTGTCTATTTGGGTAAATTCACTGTTTCCTATAGACCGTAACACATTTTACAAATTACAACAAACGTTTGTTTACAGTTTGAGCTTATTGGGAGCATAGTGGCTCAGTGGTGATGGCTTGGACTTCAAACCAAAAGGTTCACGGTTCAGTCCCTGCCAGGGGTTACTGTGTTGTGTCCTTGGGCAAGGCACTTCATCCCGAATGTCCATGTGGGGGCATGATGGCGCTGTGTACTAAGGTGTACTGCACATCTTGTGCAGAGTTAGTACGTTAGGCAGGGCTTGCATTTTAGAATCGTGACCAGGCTGATCGATAGGCCCTGTGAAGTTGTAGACTAGGCTGATTTTTCTTCACTGGGGCTGATTTATGTTTTTACACTTGCATGTGCATATTATATCGATGTTTCATGTATATTGTGTTATTTGATGATTTGTTATGAAGAAATATTAATAATTCCAACCTAATTGTCTTTTATTAATTTGCTATGGGCTATTAACCAGGCAATATCAGGACCATGCTGATCCATGTCTTGCATCTTGGCACATATTTGTGATTCAGCCCCCCACCCCCACCTTTCTGCATGTTGAACACAAGGTGCTCTGTGCATGTTCAAGCCTACTCCCTCAGTTTCAAAGACTTTAAAAGTTAGTGGTGTGCAGATGAATTTGAAGCGAAATTAGGTGAGTAGAAATGTGTTGTCATTACCAGGATGATGATGCAGATTTCCTTCTTCATCTAACGTTCAAGAAATGGAATGTTGCCTGTCTTAATATGTCAAAAGGAGTAAGTGATTTTATTTTATTAAAAATAAAATCCATTCCGAAGCAAAAACGGTGTTGTTTTTATTTTCACGAATTCACTTTGCTGAAGACCAACAAACTTGACATAATAATAACACTTTGGCTGGCCGCTGATTTGTTGTGGTTCTTGAGAAGGTCTTGGTTACCCCTGTACTTCCAACTGCCTCCCTATTCCCACACTTCTTCTCTCCTCCCAACACTCGGAGACGAACTGCTTGCCCCATTCTTCCCAATCTCTCTGATTAGCATATTAACCCTCTCCTTTGAGTCTCCCACTAACCACATGTCCTTCATTCTCCCATCCCACTTCCGCATTATACTCCCAGTGTATCTTGTTCTTTTAGACTGGTATTTTGGGCATTCTAGTAAAAAATGTTCCAGGATCTCCATCACGCCCAAATTACACATCTGGTACTCCTTTTCACTGTTTTTCCCAATTTTTCCCCTCAGCTCCAGGGACCGCAACCTCAGCTTGAACAACAGTGACCCCCAAAGGTGCCATCAAGGTACTCTTCAAAACCAGGCTTCTCTTTATCATGCAGGCCACCCAAAGACCTCTTTGATTTGACCCCCTCTCGCCAGTTACGGTTACCATCCTCCATGACCCTTTCTCTGACGATAATTTTTACCCTGGTTTGCCCCAACGTCTAGGTCCGGGGTCATGGGTTTACAGATCAAACATCACATTTCAAATGTTTGCAAGGGATATATCCACACTACTTTTTTCGTTGAGCTTGTTCCAATGAGGGGCCATAACCTATGTTTCTGAGACAAAAAATGAAAAAAATTAATTATTCAAGAATTTTTTTTGCAAGTGTCGTCTGCTTTTCATGTTAGGTAAAGTAGTGTAGAACTTCATCTTACCAAGTAGACATTTCCGAAGAATTGCAATGCAACTAAAACCTGCACATGATACATCACCAACTGTGTTTAACTAGTCCATTTGACTCCCATGTTCAACACAGATTTTCCTTTTTTGGGGCTCAGCAGCAATGAGATTGCATATTTTAGACTCCACATTGAATGCACATCAGATGTTTTTTTATGATTTTGTGGAATGCCAAGGTCATGCATCATGTATTCAATGTGGCCTCTCCCTTCTTTTTCTCTTTCACATGTTATGCTTAAACAATCTCATATGTCGTTTAGAGATGGCGGTATCAGAATTTTGAGTTTGGTATCCAGAGCCATACCCAGGACCAAGCCTGAATATAAGCAACCTGTCATTTGCAAAATGAGGTCCCCAGAGGGTGAATTTGCTGATGCTATCTCACACAGTGGGCCAATTTATCCCCTTTGGACATCTTTCTGTTTTGGCTTAAGACCTTGATTCAAACGGAGGTTCACAGAGGGTAAATTTTGTGATGGGTAGCATCACCAAATTCACCCTCTTTGGACCTCATGTTTCTAATTCATTAGTGGACAAATATCAATACAGCATTCCAAAATAAATATTTTGACAAGGTGAGGGGGAAGATATCCAGGCCTGGACAGAATCCCATCACCCTGTCAAAATCTGTAAAACTCTTACAAAGATTGTAAGATTGGCTAATTCAGTTGATAAGATTTAATAGTATCTCATTAAAATAAATATAAATCTTCCTTTTTTCATGACTGATATATTTTGACAATGTTGGGGGGGGGGGGGGATAACCAGGCCTGGACATCTTCCCACCCACCCCTCCATGTCACCTTATCAAACTCCTGTAAACATTCATATGACCTTTACAACTATGGTTTGGATTTTGTTATGGTTAGGTGAGAGTGTAAATAAAACCTATTTATTTTTATACCACCCACTTGAAAAGTGGGCGGTATATAGCATTCATGGTGTCCGTACTTCCGTACGTCCGTACGTCCGTACTTCCGTACGTCCGTACGTCCGTGACGCTTTGGGGGTACACATCTGCTATCCGCTACTCCTCTTAAACCAGTGGGTGGATTTCATTGAAACTTACAGGCATTCTTTTCTATACATTATAGATGTGCACCTCCTATTTTGCTTTCAGGTATTTCTATTTTTTACTCTTTCCCAAAGGGCGAAATGAACTTAGCCAAATTGTTGTGATGCTTTAGGGGGGTACACTCCTGCTATCCGCTACTCCTCTTATACCAGTGGGCGAATTTCATTGAAACTCTCAGACATTCTTTTATATACATTATAGATGTGCACCTTCTATTCTGCTTTCAGGTATTTTTATTTTTTTTGGGGGGGGGGGGGGGGTTGTCAGTGTTTGTGCTCTCTACATTAAACACACTTTTACTGTTGTAAAATGTTTCTTGGTGGGAGTGGGTGGTATCATTTAGTGAGCAGTGCTCACAGTTTTTCTAGTTTTCAAATGGTTGTTGTGGTTTTTTGAATGGGTGAGAGGGAAGATAATCATGGACATCTTCCCCTCCACCCTCTTCCATTTTTGTCCAAACAATTGCTGCAAGCTTCCAAGATTGTCTATTTCTGATTCACTGCTCTTGTTAATTAACAGTATATGGTTGGAAGAAATTTTTTTCTTCCAAGTTTTCAATATTATAATTTGACATAGGTGGGAGGAAGATATCCAGTCCTGGATATCTTCCCCTGCCCCCATGTCACCTTATCAAAGTACTGTAGACATTCATACAACCATTGTTTGGCCTTCGTTATGGTTGGGTTAGAGTGAAAATAAAACCTATTTAGGACACACAAAGTAGATCTTCTGTTTCTCAGGCCATCATTTGTGAAATTGCATGCGGGTGAGCGGTTTTTTATTTTATTTTTTATTTCAGTAATTACTTCTTTGCCATTAAAAGTTCATGTTCTTGGTTCAAGTTTTAGGCCTCATAATCTACAGAATAGCATGGGTGGTGGTGTATTTCATCCCTTGAGTGCAAGAAGGCTTTGCAATGCTTTAGCATTGCAAAGCCTTCTTGCACTCAAGGGACAAATTCATCAATTTTTTTAACTTGGGTAAAATATCAGACATAAACCATTTAATTTTAATTTTTTTAAAGTTTAAATTGGTTATGAAAAGAGAGCATGCGGCAGCCAAAAGGACTATGCGGGAGGGCCTGAGAAACAGATTTTTTATTTTTTTAGGCCTTATTATTTTTTTCAAATGGTTGCTATGGGAATTGGTGAAGGGGAAGATAATCATATTTTGACATAAACTTAAAAGGAAAGGTATAAATGTGTGTATTCAAGGGTTTGAACCTCCTTTCCCGGTGTGGGGGGGGGGTGGAGGGGGGTATCAAAGCACAATGGTATACTGGTTTGGGGACCCAAACTCCCAGCACCCAAACTCTTTCTATTCTTGTCATGTGTAATCTCCATCACATAGTCCACTAAAACGGTAAAAATTCAACAAAAGATATGCATGACTGAAACCAACACAAAGCTAATCACTTGCATCCTAAACTAGGATATTTTAGCTGACTAAAAATACACCTGAGGCAATTGCACTCTGATGAAAAAAATGCATGGAACAGGTATGCAGAAAGCATGTGGAGGCATTATTGGTGATTTCAACTTTTGTGTCTTTTAAAAACGTTTCGTTCAGTACAGTAATCCTACTTTCAGTTTCCTTCTCTACCGCCAATGGGCTACGTCCTTCGATCATGCCTGTGGCATATATGGACAGGTGTCCCAAATTATTCCTGGATATGGCCCTGGTATCGGTTTCGGTATTTTTAAGAGGGTCTACCTCGGTATTGGTTTGGTATTCGGTATCTGACTTAACTTGAGATTTACTGATAATACCAAAGGGGAATTCACATCAGGAAAATGCAGATAAGTCTTTCTTGTATCATTCTACCACAGCTCCACAAACGCCACTGCCAATGAACTCAACAGTGGCATTCTTTTACGAACACAAATCATATCTACAGTAATTTTGTGACTTGTTCTAAACACTCCTTAACTGGTAGAGTGCTGAATTATTTTTGCCCATCAAATCTTGTACACATGTCGTTGCCTTGTTACAATTTATGGGAGAGTGCCAGCTGGCACTCTCCCATAAATTGTAACAAGGCAAACCCGTACAGACTAAATAATATCACTTCAAAGATAATACAAAGCACATCCACTGAATACGAGCCTTCAAGTTGTGGTACCTGCGCTTCAGAATAAAGCCCAAAAATGGGCTTCCAGCACTCTACCAGTTAACCATCAAAGCCCTATTTCAGGCGTATGCAATCTTAGAGCATGTTCCCTGACCATACCATCTTCAAGAGATTCTGCTGACTATAAACAAAGCACCTGGGCAGTGATTTCTAGACAAGTTGTCTGGTGGGAAATCGGGACAATTGTCAAGGCCCCTGAGGATTAACAAAACAGAAAAGAAAATCTGCCACTTCAGGGACCGATCAGGACTATTTAAAATACGCTCTAGCCTCGGAGCCTATTTTTTCAATTCATGCTGCAGATTTCAATTTACGGAGTCACACTCCTGTTTGTAACACACACTGCAAGTATGTAATAGCTCTCATCATTTTCATTTAGTACTCTGTAACAAACATTAATCTTCACTGTGGTTTCTGATCAAGTCTTGGCTGCCTATTTAGGCAGCCAAGACTTGATCAGAAACCACAGTGAAGATTAATGCTTGGTAATTAAGCCTTGAAGTATTAACGTGAGCACTCTACAACAATGATAAATGATAATCATATATATAATACATGTAAGAGTGTCTCTCTTGATTATCCATCGAAAGAATATCAAAATATGATCTGAGAAGTTATGTGCCAACTGAGAAGCCTATTTCTGAGATTTAAGAGCCAGGTCCTGATGTTTCAGAACCAAACACACACTGGCGCATGCCCAGGTTGGTCCCTGTAACTTCTTTCATCAAAATAAAGCCTTCAACTGCTATCAAGCCTCAACAGGGCCTTATAAAGAGAGAATGCATGAAAATTTAAATTCAGACAGATTTGGTATTCAATGATTGGTTTGGTTCGGTTTTTCGGTATGTCCATGATATCGTTTCGTTTTTTTGGTATATTGCCCATCTCTTATGTCATTGTCTGGTGGTCTGAATCCCATTCCTCCATTTTGTTCTTAATAGAGATAGCTTATACTTTTCCTTGTGCTGTTCTGGGTGGGGATGTTACACCTCTTCACAGGCAAGGTTAACCCTTTGAGACTTTAATTATCCTGACGTTCAAACGTCACTGGGAATTCAGTTTCTTCAACGTTTTTCAAAATACGACGTCAAACATCTTAAAGTGCAAATAACAAGATATTTTTCACATTAGTGATTATCTGGTTCAGGGCTAGATTATTAATTTTTTGGTGGTCTGAATGTGTTATTCAAACCTTGTTTTATTACAAATTTTTGCCCGCAGGCACTCTCCAATAATTTGTAATAAAACAAATTAAAATAAACAAAATATTATTTGTGTTTAAATGAATATGAAATATAAACAAGGAAAGTGTTGGCTTTTGCTCTGGTATCCTCATTTTTTGAAAGTCCTGATAGTGGCTTCTAGCACTCAACCAGTTAAGAAGTCTTGACAACAGGATTATATTAGTGTTTTAAGCTGCGATAACATTTGGCTCAACGGTTGTCACTGAGCACTATTCGGGAGAAAATAGGAATTGAGTTTAAAACTTTAAAAAATCGAAAAATAATAACAAAACAAATGACCACAAAGTATCAACACGCTGTTTGATTTCGTACGTCATAAGACGTACAAAGGTATCAACGCACTGTTTGATTCCGTACATAATAAGACATACAAAAGTATAAAAGGGTTAAAATGGAGGTTTGTGGTATCATAATCAGTCATTTGGGACCCAGCACAACCGACTGTATAAGGAAAATATGTGCTATTTGAAAATATAAATTTCAGCTGTTCAGTGATTTGGGTGGTCACCTCCTCACCATACCTTCACCAGTAAATCTAAGACTATATTAACATATAGGGATGCATTCCGGACAGACCACATCTGGTCCAGGGAAGAGGTGGTCCAACCCTAGGTAGTCCGATATTCTTGTCCTGAGCAGTTCCGAACCAGTCCAATCATTATAAAATACCTTAAATGAAGTGAAATGTGTTAAAATCTTACTTTTGGTAATACCAAATTAAGATTTTTTAACACATTTGCTTTTTTAAAGATATTTTATAATGATTGAATTGGTATACGCGTTTGTGTTGCTGCCATCTGACAGGCAAGCTTCATTGGCTATGCTATATTTTAAACAAATGACCATAATTCATAGAGTTACAGAATTAAGGTAGTTACAGAATAAACGACTTATTTGGAACCATCTGGCATCTGCCAACAGCCCAACGCCCAAGTCAGTGAACGTTTGCCGTGTGACATCGTGGTGATTGAAGATTGTCAGTTTGTTACTTGTTCCAATCAGGGCATTCTCTGAAGTTGGTGGAATCAAAAGACGGAGGCGGTATTCGGTAGTCACTGTTGTTTGATGTCACTGACATCAAAGAATGTATCTGACAAGCTGTTATGAGATCTCACACCAGATGACCAGACATTTGCGACACTGTGTGTTGAGTCTATTGACTAGTGATTGGAGCTTTGGATTTCCGTACCAGATAACCCCAGTGCTAAAGCTAGACATACATCTATGTATTAAAGTCTGTGAACCAGTCCAGTATCAGACCGCCATGTGTGGACCGGTCCAAAGCAGTCCAATGATGGCAGTCTGATCCAGTCCACGGTCTGGCCCTGGACCGTGGGCCATACCATTTTTTTGCAGTCCGGTCCACATCCCTATTAACCTAGGAACCATTTTGGTAAGTCTTGTGTCCACTCCACTTCTAGGACTGAGCGGTTTTGATTTTTCAAACTTGGTTTTGGCTCGGTTTCAGGAAAAAAAACTGGTTTTTGGTTCAGTTTTTTATGTGTTAAGAACATACGGTAAATAACACTTCAGGCTCCTTAACTTGAAAAAATATCTGTAATTGTTCATAGAGCATCACTCACCATAAATCTCTCTGTCTGTTAGTATCTCCATTGGGTTCAGCCCTTATTCACTTTGATCATTCTTAAGGGTTCTAGAGGTCAGAAAAAACCCCATAAATTTGGGTAACAAATGAACACAGTTCATCTTACTGTTGTTTTGTTCTCATTGCCATGTTTTCTCCTTATTGATTCCTCTGGTGGGCGAGTCAGTAAGGGTGAAAATGTGACAATGAAAAAAACAACGTATTGTACCCTTTTCCAGATACAGTAGAACCTGTCTTGAGAGACCGCCCTTTGGGCCACACAAAAGTGGTTTCTCAAGACAGGTGGTCTCTCATAACAGGTTTCAGGTTTTCTCAAATCAGTGAATAACCAACCACAAAATTCTGAAATGGAGAAGAATGGATTTTTGTAATTACTTTGTAGTTGTTCTTTTTTATGAAGTTTTTGTAACAAATTGAAGATTTTCAACACTAATTTATTTTTATAATTTTTATAACAGTCCATTTCAATTTGTTACAAAAAGATTTTCAACACAAATTTATTTTTATTCCTATCTGTCACATTTCAGGTATGTATGAAATTGTTTATTCAGCAATAATCCTAATCTTTTCACAGGGGTCTTATAAAAACATCTCAATCTTTAATGAGTTAGCAATTGAAACCCAATTAAGAGCTTTTAATACTTTTAATTATGTTAGTATAACCACAATGGATTTTCCAATTCCAGAACAGGTAAAAAGTTTTTGTCATGGTTTCAGTCTTCAAAGAGGCAGTCTTTCAAGACAGGTCTATTATGGCATAAAAACACAAGTTGGTACCAGGTCACTGTGGTCTCTCAAGACAGGTGGTCTCTCAAGACAGGTGGTCTCCCATAGCAGGTCCATTATAGAGTAAAACCAATTGGTGCCTGGCAGATGTGGTCTCTCAAGACAGGGGGTCTCTCAAGACAGTGGTCTCTCAAGAGAGGTTTTGCTGTATATGAGAGTCCATAGGGACCACTAATCCAGTTCCCTCCCAGCATTATAGTTTGATAATTTTATTCACAAACACGATAAAACCATTTGGCCATTTTTTTGCTGTGGCTTGAGGTTTGGTTGTGAAAAATGGAACTGAACCGGCCCCCCCCCCCCCCCCTCCGATACACCCAGCTCTATGCACTTGATATAGTCACAGAACTATTTTTCCAAGAACTGTTTGTTTTCGATAATATTGCACACTAAGGGCTTATATTTTGACGAGAATCCGAGAGTCGATTCATTCAAAGTTTACAAAGGAAAACCTACGAGAATCCATGTAGATTCTCGCTGCACCTCTGCTTGGATTCGTGTAAAAAGAATTTAGCCAATTTAACCCTATACCTAACATTGCGGCAGCAAATTAACCAATACAAGGCTAACATGACCTGAAATATCCTGAAAAGTTGTCAATAAAATTGTACAAATATTGGTGTCATTGGAACCGGCTCAATGAGCCGGTTCCAATGACATCCATATTTGTAAGGTTTTATTGGTAAATATTGTTTTTTTTTTTTTAAATTTCAGTTGTTGTTTTAGAAATTAAAAAGCTGTGTTGGATAAAGTGTTAACGTGTTATCAGCATACAACGGGTTCAACAATGGTGGCCTCATGGAATCCTGGGATACTCACAGCAGGTATGGATTCTCGCAACCATTTATGCGAGGATCCAAATGGATTCTCCCAAATTTATTTGAAATATAAGTCCTACACACTGCCCAACTTTCCAGTTAAATAACACTCAATCTTTCTTTGCAACAAGCCTCTGGCCTGAGCCAGTAATCAGCATCACATATAAACTGAGACTTGAGTCATATTTATTTATTTATTTATTGGTGGTTAAGGTCACATATTTCTGCACAATGGCTAACCATGACCGTGACAGCTTTACGGGTGGAGGTAGCCGGAGTACCCGGAGAGAACCACCGAGCAACAGCAAGCAACTGTCAGCTCCCCAACATACCAACTCCACACAAGCAGGGTTAGCACTGGTTGAAGACAGGTGCACCATCGACGTGCAGTACGCCTTAGTACACAACGTCACCGTGCCCCCACGTGGGCAATGGGGGTGAAGTGTCTTGCCCAAGGACACAACACGGTTGCCGCAGGTGGGATTCGAACCGAGGACCTCTCAGCTTGCAGCCTGCACCTCTACCAACTGAGCCACCACGCCCCGACTTGAGTCATCACTACTCACAAAACATTAAACTCTATCCTCAGATCTATGTAAATAAATCACATTTGTTGAAGCAGTTCCTCAAAAGAAGTGAATGATGACTGTTCCATTTGTTACTCCACCCATTCAAACTAAGTAATTGATATTCAGCATTGCATATTGGTTAAGATTTGGGTTGTCACTACCCACAAATGTTTCACACAAAAATATGAAACCTTGTCCCCAGATGCAAGGAAATGACAAAACGTCAAATTATAAGCAAGTAATGGATGGGGGTCTACTGTTCAGTGGTTTGAGAAATAAGTCAATTTATAAGCAGGTTGAGGTAATGGAGACTGAAAATTGGGAGTTTATATTTTCTAACCAATGCCTAGATACTGTAGTTGATAATCTTCAAAATGAGCTACTGCAGCAGGCATCCATACACATTCCAAACAAACAAATTACCGTAAGACGTAATGAGCCGGCATGGATTGCATTGCGAAATAAAATCATTAATTCACCAGAGAAAATGTCTTTATCGCACTGCCAAGTAAAGCAACAAGCTTGAGGCTTGGCAGAAGTATCATGCAAAACAACGTCAAGTGGTATCCTCAATTAGAAGGGCAAAGACTACCTTTTATGAAAAAATACAAAGCAAGTTAAATAGTTCAAACATGAAAAGTACCCGGTGGTGGAAGACTTTTAAAGCAAATCCTTGGAAATAAATATTCAGTGGTTCCAAATTCGTCATACCAAAACAAAGCATTCGATTCAGCTCTGGACAAAGTTGAGGCTCTTAATGACTATTCCTGTTCTGATTATTGATGACTCCCAAGCGAATCTTCCTCCCCCATTGTTCCCCTAGTGACCAGTCCTCTCTTCTGGGACCATAAACATCTCCGATGAATGCCATGCATTACAATCATTAAAAAATGGGAAGGCATTGGGACCTGACCTAATAAGTCCTTGCCTACTCACGTAGTGTAGAAGCAGTTTGTCCGAGCCGGTCACAGGACTATTCAATATATTACTGACTAGTTGTTGCTTCCCATCACAATGGAAAGTGGCTAATGTTACACCAGTGTTAAAAAAAAATCTGTCAAACTTAGTTTCCAACTATTGTCCAGTATCCCTCATTAGCTGTCTGGGTAAAGTCTTTGAAAAATGCATATTTTATAAAGTTTGGAAATTTCTTCAAGATCACAATATCCTCATCCAGTTCAAGTCGGGATTTACAAAAGGAGACTCCACAGTTCTTCAGCTCACTGACCTATATATGATGCTTTCAGCAGTGCTCTTGATAAAAGTAAAGATGTCCATATTGTCTTCTGTGATGTCATTTAGGGATTCAATAAAGTTTGGCATGCAGGTCTATTTAAATTGGAACAAATTGGAATAACGGGAAATCTTCTAGAATTTATAAAGTCTTGCCTAATGGTAAGAAAACAATGAGTAGTTTTTAATTTGGAATATTAAGGTTGAAGGGAAGTAAAAATGGGAGTTCCACAGGGTTCTATACTTGAACCTCTCTTCTTTCTAATCTGCATCAATGATATAACTTTAAATTTGATGAGCAGTATCCGTCTCTTTGCAGATGACACTTTCCTTTTTTAGTCCCCTACGGGAACCGTAAGGGGACTATAGGATTGCACTCCGTCCATCTGTCTGTCTGTCCGTCCGTCTGTCTGTCTGTCCGTCTGTCTGTCTGTTTTTTGTGTTACGACCTCTCCCTCCAACATGCTTTAAGCTACGCCTTTCATATTTGGTACATGGATAAATGGTTCTGAGGGGATGATGCACGCTCAAAATTTTTTTTTCAAAATCCAAGATGGCGGAATGGCAGCCATTTTTGTTGTGTTTTTTAAGCTTTTTTTCTCTATTTTCATGTTACCACCCCTCCCACCAACATGGTTCAAGCTACACTTTGCATATTTGGCACATGGATAGAGGGTTGGGAGGGGATGATGCACGTTCAATATTTTTTTTTCAAAATCCAAGATGGCGGCATGGCGGCCATTTTTGTTGTGTTTATTAAGCTTTTTTCTCTATTTTATGTTACCGCCCCTCACTCCAACATGGTTCAAGCTACACTTTTTATATCTGGCACATGGACAGAGGGTTGTAATGGGATGTTGCATGTTCAATATTTTTTTTCCAAAATTCGTCCATCCGTCCGTCTGTCTGTCTGTCCGTCTGTCTGTCTGTTTTTTATGTTACCACCTCTCCCTCCAACATGCTTTAAGCTACACCTTTCATATTTGGTACGTGAATAAATGGTTCTAAGGGATGATGCACGCTCAAAATTTTTTTTTCAAAATCCAAGATGGCGGAATGGCGGCCATTTTTGTTGTGTTTTTTAAGCTTTTTTTCTCTAGTTTCATGTTACCACCCCTCCCACCAACATGGTTCAAGCTACACTTTGCATATTTGGCACATGGATAGAGGGTTGGGTGGGGATGATGCACGTTCAATATTTTTTTTTCGAAATCCAAGATGGTGGCATGGCGGCCATTTTTGTTGTGTTTTTTCTCTATTTTATGTTACCACCCCTCACTCCAACATGGTTCAAGCTACACTTTTTATATCTGGCACATAGATAGAGGGTTGTAATGGGATGTTGCACGTTCAATATTTTTTTTCCAAAATTCAAAATGGCGCCATGGCAACCATTTCTGTTGTGTTTTTTAAGCCTTTTTCTCTATTTTATGTTACCACTGCTCCCTCCAACATGGTTCAAGCTGCACTTTTCATATATTGTACATGGATAAAGGGGTTGTGAGGGGATTATGCACGCTCAATTTTTTTTTCAAAATCTAACATCTGTCTGTCTGTCCGTCTGTCTATCTGTCTGTTTTTATGTTACCACCTCTCCCTCTAATATGCTTCAGGCTACACCTTTCATATTTGGTACATGGATAAATGGTTCTGAGGGGATGATGCACAGTCAATATTTTTTTTTCGAAATCCAAGATGGCAGAATGGCGGCCATTTTTGTTGTGTTTTTTTTAAGCTTTTTTCTCTATTTTATGTTACCACGTTTTTCATATATGGTACATGGATAAAGGGTTGTGAGGAGATTATGCACGCTCAATATTTTTTTTTCAAAATCCATGATGCTTATATACTCTAGTGTCTTCTGTGACAAAAACACCTTTTGTCACAAAAGCGCCGTAGGGGACTAATACCACCTCGGTGGTCAAACACTTGTTTAATCATTAAAAATCCCCTACAAACCTCAGTCATTATAAATAAAGATTTGGATACAATCCAGCAATGGGCACATCAGTTGGTAATTGAATTCATCCTGCAGACAACGGAAACATTGCTTGTATCCCGTAAAACAGCGACTGCTGGCCCCCTCCTATTTTTATGTCCAACGTACAAATTACCGAGGTTAGTCATCATAAACACCTAGGTGTGGTCTTAAATAGTAGCTGTACCTGCACAATCACATTGAACACATTAGCTTTGGTCTCGGCTTGATGCGATGAGAAAGTTGAAATTTATAAATACTTGATCGTAGCGTGCTTGAAAATTTTTTTTGCGTTCATCAGCCTGTTACTCGAATATGATGACACTGTATGGGCCAATTGCAAGAAGGCTGAATCTGATGAATTAGAGAAAATACAAATAGTAGCCGCACACATCGTAACAGGCGCAACCATGATTACAAGTAAAATGAGCCTATGGAAACTTGCTGGGAAACTCTTAATGCCAAGCGTACTTAGCACAAATTAATCCAGTTCTTTAAAATGTTCCATAAATTAGTACCAGCTTACGAACCCCCCTTAGTCGTGGTGAATCAAACCTACAATCTGCGCACAAGTAGCAACCTCAGGATTCCCATGTGCCACACACTATATTATGTCATCATTCCTGCCATCAACAGTCAAATCAACTTCTGTTGCCCACCCGCATTCTATTCCAAATCCAAATCTCACTTGTGGTAAATTTATCACTGTCGACGATTTGTAGCAATCTGACTGTCCACTTGTACAATAATTATTTGGTATCTTCTCCTCTTTGTACTTGTAGAGCGTTTGAAACAATGGAACATTTTTCTTGTAAACTGTCTTATACAAATTTACCTCACAAAATTTTTGGAGTTCTAATTGATTGCCTCAAATGTGATACACTGATCTTTGTGTCTGAATTTCTTACTGGCGACAAAAATAGTTCAGTTTTTGAAATAGTCTAAGACTATATTCTGGCTACAAATAGATTCTGTAATGACAGGTAGGATGATCTCCAGCCATTTTAGTTACTGTTTGACACTGTACTATCTGACATTTTTACCTGTTTTCCTATTAGGTTTCAGCACAATCAATCATTGGATTAATTCTCTGAAAGTGATATTCAGTGTCTACACATCATTGCCATCATGCATCGGGCGACTTGCTCCACTCGACCCACGATGTTAATGTTGCCCAAATCGGTTTTGCACTTGCCTATACTCTCGAGTGCGTAATAATAGTACAGGGCAAAATAATAGTACAGGGTGGAAACTTTCCTGAAAATTAATAATAGTACAGGGTCGAATAATATATTTACCCCAAAAAGAAAGTGTGCATTGCAGAAATTGATCAAACTCCAAAAAAATAATTTTGTAGGTGGAAAGATTGTTAACCTGTTCATGAATAAGTTATATTGAACACAAAAACAGCTTTTCCCGTTAAAATTGCATTAACGTTAAATGATGTGCTGCACGTTTGTGAAAAGGCATGTTTTGCACGTGGAGAGTCTGAAAATTCATGCAGCAGTGTGAATCCTTGGGTATTTAAACACTAAAGTAAGGCCTTCCTATCGTTCACATTCAAACTTGCGCTGCTGTTAAAACGACTCCACATTAGCATGCCAAGATTGACAATGAATCAACGTCTCCTTGCCCTGGGTATGATTAGAGCTGGCAGAACACACAGAGAGGTTGCCCAACATTTGAACTGCCACCGTAACACTGTAGACAGGCTAGTCCATCGACATGCACAACATGATGACGTTCGAGATCGACCCCGCTCCGGGAGACCCCGAGTTACCACCCCTGCACAAGATCGGTATAGCCGTGTCATCCATCTCCGGAACCGGCAACAAACAGCAATGACGACAGCCAGGAACATCCCTAACCTGAGACGGCTACATCCTCAAACAGTAATCAACCGGCTGAGAGAATACGGCTTACGTCTTCGAAGACCTGTAATTTGTCCGATTTTGACGTTACGTCATCATCATGCTCAACTGCAGTGGTGTAGAGTGGGGTTAGGGTTAGGGTTAGCCTAACCTAACCCTAACCCTACCCTAACCCTAACGTAACCCTAACCTAACCCTACCTAACCTAACCCTAACCTAACCCTACCCTAACCCTAACCCTACCTAACCCTAACCTAACCCTACCCTAACCCACTTCCATGCTAACTTGTTCGCTTCCATGAGGCGTAGATGCACAGCAGTAGTCAATGCAGACAGAGGTCAGAAATATTGAGTGTGTGACTTTTGTGTTGGACCCTTAGTGTCTTTGACTCTCCATGGCACCAAGAGTATTCATTGTAGCGTAATGAAATTTCTCGTGTTGATCACAAATTGATTCATCTGTGATTGAATAAAATTTCCATGAATGAAAATGATATATATCTTTTTTTAGTGTTATTTTTTAGCATGCACACTTTCTTTGTTGGGAGAGTATAGTAAAGAGTGGAAAATTCCAAGATGTGAGCCAACCGCTATGCTTAGAACCGTTTTCAGACGTCTGATGCTCTTGAAGTGGTGAACGGCTAAATTAGTTTCGGTTATCATAATTTTCACATGGATTTGACTTGTTGCAATTTATGGGAGAGTGCCTGTAGGCACTCTCCCATAAATTGCACTAAGGCAAAACCTTATATAGACTAATTAATTCTGTTTCAGTGATGCTATGAAGCACATCCACTGGGTACTAAGTCTTAAAGTTATAGTAGCAGTACTTCAGAATAAAGCCCAAATATATGCTTCCAGTTCTCTACCCATTAACATTTCCATTGCATCCTGTGTTTGCTTGTGCATGTAGCTTACTAGTTTGTTTTGGTGAACTTCTTGAGATAAGCGGCCGCTCTGCACATTCGATTGCGGAAAATTAATAATCATACAGGGTCAAATAAGGATCATACAGGCGGGAATTTTGTTCGAAAAAGAATAATCATACATGTATCATTATTAGGCACTCGAGAATACTTAGAAATCGATGTGACACATCCTCAAGAATGAATCCACATCTACATTTTACGCTCCTATTGATTTTGCCACTGTGAACTTAACAATCTTGTTCCAGAATATGCTCTTCGGAGTCTCAATTCAATCAGGGGCAATCGTGATTGCCTTCTTTGAGCATTGGTTTCGATGTTATTGCTTCCAGTAACGCTATTTCCACTATCTCACCTGAAAACTACAAAATACAAAATTACCTGCCTTCTTCATGTAGTGTGTGACATGTATTTTGTCGTGGAGACGGTTACTATAAGCTTACTGCCGAATCCAGAACTTTATGTGCTATTTGTAATGCTACTGTTCATATTTTTCTGAAATAAATATTTTTAAACTGATGGAGGGGTTCTACTCTCCAATGGTTTCAGAATCTTATATCTAGGGGCATGTTCGTTCCAATGAGGGGGGTCATAAGATTTGGTTTGATCTGTCAAAATAAAAACAACATTTAAATAGCTATTGTTAAGTCAGGTACTAGTGAGATTCCGTTAACTGGTAGAGTGCTGGATGCCCATATTTGGGTTTTACTCTGAAGTGTCAGTACCAGCACTTAAAGGCTTCATATTTTGTGGATGTTCATACCACCTTTGGAGTGAAATTATTTAGTCTTTTAGGATTTGCCTTGCTACAATTTATGGGAGAGTGCCTATTGGCACTCTCCCATAAATTGTAACAAGGCAAACATATGTGAACAAATTTTGATGACCAAAAATAATTCAGCACTCTACCAATTAATTAGATAACAGGCCTTTGGTATAAAGTGCTGAAATGAGAATGGCTATTTTGTGTTAACCCTTTACCCAACACAGACGATATCAAAATTTATTATTTTGAATATTTTTAAAATTTTTCAAAAAATTTCA
The DNA here is from genome assembly GCA_031216915.1 of Pictodentalium vernedei. Taxonomy (NCBI): domain Eukaryota; kingdom Metazoa; phylum Mollusca; class Scaphopoda; order Dentaliida; family Dentaliidae; genus Pictodentalium; species Pictodentalium vernedei. The sequence continues at coordinate 24,900,179 of CM062290.1, read as the reverse complement.
ACAAAACCATATCATGTGACCCCTCGTTGGAACGAGCTCGTTCCAATGAGGGGTCACATGATATGCTTTTGTTGAAATTTTTGGAAAAATAATATTTTTTCAACTACTGAATTTGCATATTACGTCGGCGGATGCCGCCGATTCGTTGGGTAAAGGGTTAACTCTTTGCATGCTGCTGGCAGATATTCCTGCCCAGCACAAGGTTTCTCTTGTCATTGAAATCAATACAATCTGGCCCCCCCCCCTCTCCCCCATAAATTGAATAGATCTTTTCACCAATGATTTCCAATGATTTCTTGTGTTATACTTAGATTAATTTTTCATCAAATCTAGTCATGGCTGCTATGAAGCAGCCATGACTAGATTTGATGAAAAATATCTTGGAAAATACCCAGCAGGCTAAGAGTTAAACCATAGGGTCTGTTTATTAAAATATTTCAAGTTATATTCGCACTGAGTCAATGTCCGTTTTGTTTTTCAGAATGTGTTGAAATATGCCAAAGAAATTGAAATTTCGAGTGATCCATGTCTCTGGGCAGGATGATTCTTTTCCAGCCTCCGAGTTGAATTACCACTCTCCAGTAACAAAAGGATGGCAAGGCTCACGGTAATAAAATACAAACTTATCTTTTTAAAAATTTAGTTTTTTGACATAATTTTTACCAACATTTAAAAATAAATAGAGAGTTTAGGGGTTGTCATTACCTCACTTAGTTTAGTTTAAATAATATTGAAAACTGATTGGCTGTTACATGTATCAAATATAATTGATAAAATATGCATGAATAATAGAAAGTATTGTACTTTTGTGTAGTTATCTGTAATAACACGATTCGACATTAAGCCTAGGGCTTATATAAGTCATCTCCTAAAAGTGTGAAGGTTACTACATAATAATATATGGTTTTGAGAAATACAACAGAGGTACATGTATTTTCAAACTCATTAACCCTTTACCCAACGAATCGACCACATCCGCCCATTTTGAACCTTAGAAGCATATTTAGGCGATTCCGTCCTTTTTTTGGGGCAGTTAAGTCCACCTGGCCACTCCAAGGCTGTTAAATGTTAGACCGAGATGTTCCTGGGAATGCACTGCAGTGATAACTTCATTTTGTTTTAAATGGTATGTGGATCACGCAAGTGGGATATTAAGTTTTGTTGCTGTTGTGTGAAGGCGGTGATGTTGTCTGATGAGCAGTCTGATTTTCCCATTCATCCATTTAGGCTCATGAGGTCGGGATATGATAGTTTTGTTAGGTCACATGATAATGCTTTCAAGATCTTTCAAGTTCACTACATAACTGACTTGTTTGGGTTGTGTTACGCATTTGATTCCAGTCAACTTTACTTAGCTCATTACTCATGCCTGTATAATTACCCTGATTGTACTGTCAAACCATGCAAATGGGCCTAATAAAATAGGATTATAGAAATATAAAAGTGAAATTACCAAAATACAGGGTTTCTGCTACCACCAGACCTTTAGATCAGTCTAATTTGGACACAATGGCAAATATGGATGTGGCCTGCATGGTTGGAGAAAAAACTTCTTTCTTCTTCTTCTTGGCATCAGGTTTTGGTTTTACTTCCCTGTCTTGAAATGATAGTTTACAACCCCTTGTTATAGGTCTTCACCATTATCACTGGTTCCTAACACCCTTTGACGTAAGTTTACTCGACTATCTCGAGAAGGCTTCATAGTTTCCTAGTGTCGAGCCAAAGTCCTATCTGAATGTAAATTACACATAGCATTTACTGAGAAATGCCACAAACATGAATATAATAGATCTCAAGCTTTAAGTGCTTGATCATATAGAATTCACCACAGAAAAGCAATCCCAGTCGACAGTGTTGTATACGACACTGTCAATGCCGATTGCTTTTCTGTGGCGAACTCTGTGGGTTTTTTAGCTCACCTGAGCGAAGCTCAAGGGGAGCTTTACTGATCACTTTCCGTCCGTCGCCTGTCGTAAACTTTACAAAACCGACTTCTCCCAAATCACTAGCCCAATTTTATTGAAATGTTGGGTAAATGTTTATCACCTAATGCCAATTCAGATTTGTTCAAATGAAGTTTTATGTGAGGTATTATTGGGTCATAAGTACTTGATTTACGAAGAAAAAAAAATTCCTGCTGTCCCGTGGGAACCCCACGAGCCAAAAAATAGAAAAAAATTAAAACTGCCATATCTCCAAAACAACACGGCACTGAGAATTCTTATTTGGTGTGAAGCTTCCTTAGGACCAACAGAATGGAATGATAAAAAAAAATTGCTATCGGTTTTATCATGGGGTACTTTTTTGGGGACTTTGAAAAAGTGCTGAGTCAGCATTTTTTAACACTGTGGGTAATGGGAAAAACATTTAACACTACTTTTCTTCCAACCCACTGCTCCAAAAGCTTTCAAATTTCACATATAACATCTTTGGAAGATTGTTTCACATGTTTATTGAAATCAAATCCCTGGGTCCATATTTGGGCTCTCTATGGGAGCCCAAATGTTTAAATTAGTGCAGTATGAGGAATATTCTTTTAAAATCTTCTTCTTCAGATCTACTAATCAGAATATTTTGATATTTGGTAGACAGCATGATTAGGGGGGTGAGATTCAAATTTGTTCAAGCCAAGTCCCTGGGTTCATATTTGGGCTCACTGTGGAAGCTTGAATTGTAACTTAGTTCAAAATGAGGAATTTTCTTAAAAAATCTTTTTTTTCAGATCCAGCAGTCGGAATGTTTTGATATTTGGTGTGCATCATCCTTAGGGGGGTATGATTCAAGTTTGTTAAAGCCAAGTCCCCGGGTTCATATTTGGGCTCTCTGTGGGAGCCAGAATTATAACTTGGTTCAATATGAGGAATTTTTCTTTCAAAATCTTCTTCTTCAGATTCAACTGTCGGAATGTTTTGATATTTGGCATGGAGCATCCTTAGGGGGGTGAGATTCAAGTTTTTTTCAAGTCATTTCCCCGGGTTCATATTTGGGCTCACTGTGGGAGCCCGAATGATAACTTAGTTCAAAATGAGGAATTTTCTTTAAAAATCTTCTTCTTCAGATCCAGCAATCGGAATGATTTGATATTTGGTGTGCAGCTTCCTTAGTGGGGTGAGATTCAAGTTTGGTAAAGCCAAGTCCCTGGGTTCATATTTGGGCTCCCTGTCGGAGCCCGAATTATAACTTAGTTCAATATGAGGAATATTCTTTAAAAATCTTCTTTTTTTTTAGATCCACTGGTCAGAATCTTTAGATATTTGGTTTAAGCTTTTTCTTAGGAGGGGCAGATGCCACTTGTTGAAATCAATTCCCTGGGTTGATATTTAATCTACCTTGTCAGGTGAGCACTCTCAGGCCCCCCTGAGGCCTCTTGTTTTTTAAAAATTATTTATCTGTTGGATTGTTTGATTCCAAGGTAAGCTATAAGCTATATTGCAAGCATCAGGGAAGACTGGCCAAACGAAATATTGTCGAAATACTGCAAAACTTTAGAAAAGTTTCAAACTCCACATAATTTGAGTGCAGTTATCTTATTTGGCACAGTGTTTACCGTCGTTAGTTGGGAAGAATTTAAAAGCCTGGCAACCACAGCTGAGAGTCCGTCAACCAGACCCATTTCCCCCCGCCGTTCATTTACTGATAAGCAAAAAATCTGGTCGAAAAAACAAACCACATGACGCCATAAAATTCTAGTCAAGATGTGGTCATTCTCCCAACAAAGTTGACACATTTTAGGAGCACCGTTTCTGGAATTAGCATTCTGCAAATTAAGATTGTCGAGTGTCAATCGGAAACTTTCGCTATTTTCTGCCATTTGCCGATTAGATAAGATGTCACATGCAGATTGTTGTGAAGAAATGGCGATAGCTTTGGGTGTTTCCCCGAAGATTTGACATAATTATTCTCGCAAAATCGTTCACACTAAAACATGAATTGCCGTCTCAGATGCAAGAAAATGGCCTTTGTGCAGTGTTCAATTCTAAAATTTTCTTCACCCACCGCAAGCAAACCATGGTCAAAACAGGCGATCTGTGATTTTTCGCTCTTACCAGACCCACCAATTTTTTCCTAGCGGAAACCATGCAAAATATGAACAAGCCCCTTCAGTAAAAAAAACAAAACCTATCAATATTATTCACAGATTTGTACATAAAAATTATATTTAAAAATCACAGCCACATGCACATATATATTTCTTGGATAGTGACTCTTTACCATTTATTGTGAATTTTATTTGAATTTTTATTTCATTTTTAAACCCATTAAATTTATAAGAGGGCCCTGCGAATTATACATTTTCGATTTGAATCAAATCTCGAATTGAATCTGGTCTTTTATTCGAAATCGAATTGAACCCCAAATCGAATTAGGGGTGTCTAGAAGTTGACTGATTAGGGGAGGGGTGGGGTGCTGTAAACCTGATTTGTTGTGCCTGATGGCTCAAGTGCTGACTGATAAAATATTCTAACTACATCATCAAGGCAAGCCTTCGTCGAAGGTATGCCTCGATGATATAGCTGGAATATTACCCAGTAACAGTTACAGTTCAAAAACAGAAATGAGTGACTGAATTGCCCATACTTTGTACTGCACAGGACTAGCAACAGTTCATTGTCGAGATTGCTTGGAAACTATAAATTTGCTTCTGACATGGTACTAAGTGGTGAGACTTTAATTAATGTTGGCGGCATGGGTGCAGATGCTGTTTATGTTAATATTGTGGAAATTTCACACAGTCACAGTCTTCACTTTCAGCATTATTTATGTACAATTTCCATGTGAACTATGTGACAGCGATTTTGATTGATGGCAAGCTGCACATATTCTTTCACAGTTATAGACACCACATGACTCATTACTTTGAAAATAAAATACATTTATTCCCTTTACAAGTGTCCGTATATCTCTGAAATAAATAAATGAAGAAATAAAATTTTCAGCCATATTTGGTCAGGTTATCATCACCTTAATCTCAGGTGAGTGTATTACATGTAGTCTCACCTTGAGCTTCTAATTAGGCCTAAAAAAGTTAAAAATTTGTTTCTCAGGCCCTCCTGCATGATCCTTTTGGCTGTCGCATGCTCTCTTTGTATAACCAATGCAAACTTAAAAAAAATAAAAATTAAATGGTTTGTATCTGATATTTTACCCAATATAATAAAATTGATAAATTTGTCCCTTGAGTACAGTAAGGCTTTGGGACGAAATACACCCATCACCCATGCTGTGCTGTTGATTATGAGGCCTAAAACATAAAACAAGCCAAGAACACAAACTTTTGATGGCAAAGAAATAATTACAAAAAATAAAAAATAAAATAAAAAACTGCCCACAAACATTCAATTTTACAAAAAAATGGCCTTAGAAACAGAAGATCTATTTTGTGGGGCCTTAGATTTTTCTTTGATTCTAAAGATATTACGATCTATTTTGTAATCTTATTCTACTTTTGTATGTTTTTAGATTTTGTTTATATCCTCAAGATATTGTGATTCAGTTTGATCAAAGAGCAAGACTAAGAAAAATACAGCTTTTATCACATCAGTATCTCATAGGTAAGGCTTGACTTATTCACTGTTAGTATTTGTCTTTATTATTATTATTACCTGCGTCGCCATCGGCGAAGCAGGTCTAGTAACCACTCGACTCCGTCCGTCAGTCCGTCCGTCTGTCCGTCCGAAACACTTTTTTTTACCTGCATCGCCATCGGTGACGCAGCTAGTAACCGCACGACTCCGTCCGTCAGTCCGTCCGTCCGAAACACTTTTTCCGTCAAAGTTTTCTTGGCTTCTATGAAAGGGAGTGATTTTATATTTGGTCTGCTGCTTCATAATGATGAATGGTATTGTGTAAGCAATTTTCAGATCTGCCGTGCAGCCACTTCCTGTTTGCCGATACTTTGAAATTTTACTGTACCCACTGAACATTGAAATTTTCCATCAAGGGTTTCTCGGCTTCTATGCAAGGGATTGATTTTATATTTGGTCTGCTGCTTCATAATGATGAGTTGTATCGTGTAAGCAATTTTCAGATCTGCCGTGCAGCCACTTCCTGTTTGCCGACACTTTGAAATCTTACTGTACCCACTGAACATTGAAATTTTCCGTCAAGGTTTTCTCTGCTTCTTTGCAAGGGATTGATTTTATATTTGGTCTGCTGCTTCATAATGATGAGTTGTATCGTGTAAGCAATTTTCAGATCTGCCATGCAGCCACTTCCTGTTTGCCGATACTTTGAAATTTTAATGTACCCACTGAACATTGAAATTTTTTCGCAAACTTTTCTCGGCTTCTATGCAAGGGATTGATTTTATATTTCATCTGGAGCCTGATAATGATCAGTTGTATCGTGTATGCAATTTTCAGATCTGCCGTGCAGCCACTTCCTGTTTGCTGATTCAATTGCATGCAGCGACGCAGGTCCAGACCCAGTAATGGTCTTGGCTTGTTCTCTTTTATTACAGGCCTGGCATTCTTTTGGAGCACAGGAGTGCTCCACGCCTCCTGCATGCCTAGAAAAATTGGGGAGGGCAATTTTTTGCACCCCTTCATTTTCTGGAATGCCATACCTGTTTGGGATTGCCTTTAAAATCTATTATCATTAATCGTCCCCTGAGTTCCAATGTGTTCTGTGTGCCTATTGGCACATAGAACACATTGGAACTCCGGGGACCATTTGTCAATGTTGCATTGATTCGCAATGATTCATGACCCATTCTTTGTCGCATTTCAATACATTTTGTGTGTAGAAGACAGTCACATAAGAAGGAAATGCAACATTTTGAATAATGCGAAGATGTGTGTGCCAGTTTTTTCCACTATGTAGCTGAATGTAGTACAATTTTTCAGTCACAATTGTAATACATACCTTGAAGTGAATATAACCAAAATAGCATACAAGTTTTAGCATTGAAAATTTCTGGTGCAATTGCACTCCCAAAAATCTGAGGAGGGCAATTGTTTTGCACTCCTTGATATTTTTCCAACTGTACCCTATGGCCCAGACTTAGCAGGTGCTGACTCCAAAATATCGAGGACCAAACACAAATTTTGCCCCCCAATCCCCAAAATTTGCATGCAAAACCGAAAATTAGAAGTCCTATCTGGCCCTTCATACATTTGCTCTCCGCGCATGCGCAGATGCCAGGAAGTAAACGGAATTGGCGCCACATCATTCTTTGTTTGGCCCTCTGTCAGATTCGGGACATGGGCTTGACGTCATCATTTTGATAATGATTTTTCCACTGTTTGTTAAGTATTCCTTCCCTACCATCCCTTGATCCCCCCAGTTAAACTCCCAAGCTTTTTGGCTTGTTTTATTGAAATTTTTTTACAAAATTTTTTGGGAGTTTAACATGTTACACAGAATGTTTATTCTGTATATCCCCAGGGTTGCGTCCTCACACTTGGGGTGTTTAGGCGTTTTGGTCATGCATCATACATCCAATGTATCGTTTTTTCTTCTGATGAAGATCTTGCCTTACATCGGATAGTTCAAAAAACTGTTACTGACTTCGGGCTCTGTTACCTGGGGTCTCGTTTCCGGTTTTCATTCTGACATTGATTACATTAACAACGCTCTTTTTATATACATAGTTACATATATGGTAGGTCTGTTGTAAGATACATTAAATATTCCGGTAGTGTAGCAGTTAATTTTTGAATATAAAAATAATTTTTGTCCACACTTGGGCTTTATCGGGATACATTTGGGCACTTCATTCCCTTTGGGAACTTGGGCTCTTGTCAAAATTTTTCGAAAAAATGTTTTTGTGTAAATTATTTTTCGATTTATATTTTGAATGTTTTTTGTTATGTATCTTTTTATAATATTTAATGTGGAGTTGGTGGGAGTAGAGTTGGTGGGAGTACGATCGACTTAGTTTTCTTCATTATGAAAGCATATCGTTCAATTAGCAAGGCGAGGAAGTCTTTCCTCTTAGTTACATGTTAGTTGCCTTGCTTGTAGTCGATGTACTCCCACTAATTCTTGCTCAACATGTGTCACATGGGATGACAAACGTTGGAGATGGGTGTCACGATACGTTGTTAGCAAGGGGCCACTGCCGGTTCTCTTGCAGTGAGAATCTGCTGCCGATCCTTTTGCCAAAAAGTTGCTCTAGTTTTTTAGTTTCTATTTACAGAGGAACACCGGGTGTGTCCGTTGCGGTAGAGGAGAGTAGAAAGGGAAGAGCGAGCACTATAAAATAATAACAGGCTCACCCTGCGACGATGGAGAGGAAGAAGCCAGAAAGTTCAGCAGGAAGCTCGGCGAGGTTTGAAGGACCGTGGGCGAGAGAGCCCACTCTCTCTTTTATAACAACATCTGGGGCCAGATGTTGTTGTTTGGAACTTGTGTCAGTCGGAGCATACGTCCACACCTCCCATCCGGGACACTCCATTCAGTTCTCAGCTGGGGTCGGCTATAGTTACGGCTTCTTCTTCAGTGTCTACCAAGCACACACGACCGCACCTTGGCTACATGACTTCTGATATCCAGCCTGCATCGCAGAGAAGGTCCACTCTTCGTCAGAGAAGTCACACCATACAGTAGCCAAGGAGACGAGGCCTCATTCATCGGGACATCCGCAGAAAAGAGCCATCTCCGCCACACTGTCCCAGGAGCAGCCGGTGGCCAAGCAACAGAAGACCGCTGCTCCTCAGGCCTCTGCGTTCAGATGCCGATGGCCGTGAGTATAATCTGATTCAGTCAGATGGTGAAAGGGATTTGAAGGAGAATTACCCTTCCCTTTCGGAACAACACAGGGTGGCGATGGATCTAATACATCAATACTTCCCTGAGTTCGTTCCTGAGAATCAGAATGCTGCGACCGCTCGAAAGTAACACTATTCAGTATCTAAGAGACGAGGTCTCATATATCGGGACATCCGAAGAAAAGAGCCGTCTCGGACACACTGTCTCAGGAGCAGCCGGCGGCCATGCAACAGAAGACCACTGCTCCTCAGGCCTCCGTAACGGACTTGCTGTCACAGATTGCGCTTCTCATCGCAGCATCCCAGCAAGTGCAGAAGCAGCAGACGGCAGCCTCAGAACCTGAGCTGTCGGACGATGCTGGGTTGGTCCAGTCATCTGCACGTTCAGATGCCGCTGACCGTGATTTTCAACTGATTCAGACGAATGATAAAAGGGATATGGAGAGGGATTACCCTTCCACTTCAGAAAAACACATGGTTGTGATGGATTTAATCCACCAACACTACCCTGAATTTGTTCCAGCGAATCAGAATGCTGTGACTACTTGCAAGAAACTGCTAGCATTGTTGGACGCTGACTTCATCCGGAAAAAGAGGAGGAAATATCTTTTCCGGTTAAGTATAGACAGGTGTTGTAGGCCTTAGGCCTTTTAGACGACGCCATATTCAACTTTCCAGTGGAAAGAAGTAAGGCGGTTTCTTGGCATCATCTTCCATAATTTTACCGATTAACGGAAAACGGGGAAGATGTATAGAGAGTTCCTCTGCGTTTGAATGAGCAGGCTAAGGACCTAGTTATGGCCTTACCTTCATCATTCACTATTCGCTCGGACACAATTGAGATGGCATTTCTTCATTCAGAGTGAATTTAGACTCACTGTCTTACGCAGATCAACTTGAAGAACTGTGACGCAACGTCTCTACGGAAAGGAACTTGAGGACGTTCTTTCAACATTTAGAGTCCTTTCCAGGGCTATTATATTTATCACGTATAACTCTGTCTTAACAATTGCTAATTTGGAGTTAATCAGACGTGACGGTGCCTTTGCATCGTCATACTTAATAAATGACAAGGTGAAAAACTCTCTTCGGGTCATTCCGGTTTCCGGACACTAAGTTTTTGACGATAAGCTTTCATTGGTTTATGCAGGGTTTCTGCTAGGGGAAAATTTGTGGGTCCAGTAGTTTAAAGAAAGTGAAACTCACACGCCAAAGGCGTGTGCCGCACGTGCCAAAGGCACATGCGTATAGTGGGGGACCTGGGAGGGGGGGTTTCTCCCCCAGGAAAATTTTGATTTTTAGGTGCTCTCTGGTGGCCTCTGGGGACATTCTGGTCGCTTAAATGCTGAATAATTGATGTGGAAAATATGTATTTTCTCCTCCTACAATTCTCTAAATTCCCACGGGACACACAATACTACATCTGGTTGGAGGTTTCATAAAAATACAAACCCAAAACAACACAAAATCCACGAATCCTAACAGTGGCTGAGCTTTATTTACAACTGCTCGCTGTAATATTCGAAAAGAGCCATGATGCGGACGTGTGACGTCATGCATGTGCGATTACCGTACTGACTCGAGTAGAAGCCCAGGGGGTGCTTGTAGTGGATAAATTGCAAAGTGTGTGTGTGGGGGGGGGGGGGGGGGACGGCTTCGGGACGAGTAATAGTGCTTGTAAGACGCGTTGGGATGCGTCTGAAATTGGCGATATAAGGCAAGTAAATATCCACGGTATGTTACGTTTCTTTGGAAACCTCCTACCAATTTTATAGAATTTGCTTTCAAAATTCTCATAATTATCTTGTACATACGTTTCATTTTCAGATTTCGGGTTTTAATCCTCAATTTAATGAATAAAACAAACAGAAAACCATGCAGTGTTATTTTCATTTTTTTTTGTACAGGCTACTCTCGAAAGTCGAAGCCAGAAATGGACGTTAAGTATGTCAATCAGCACTGCAAACCACCCCCTTGAAAACAGACAAACCTTGTTTGTTTAAAAATAGAGGTTTTTTTAAATATGTACATTTTAAAAAAAATTTTTCGAATAAAACAAAATATAGCTTCACACAAACTCAATAAAAGAATCATAATATGAAGACCAGATAAAATTTCCACAGCGAAATATGAATGACAAAATAGTTGCCTCCCTTGGCACCATTCGAAAAATTGATTTTACACTGAAAGTCATAACTTCACATGTTGCAGGGCATGATGAAATGATAAATGAGCATGTTTTATTGAACCAATAAGTCATAAATCATATCCCTGGTTATATTGTTATATAATTCTCAAATACCAGAGTTGTAATTATTTTTTATTTTTAATTACCACTTTCTCATTAATTTCTGAACACCCATTTTTCACAATGAGTTGTGCACGCTCGAAAGTGGCAGTGTTCTTTCACAATGAGTTATGCACCGCTTGAAAGTGGCAGTGTTCAATCAGTATCTTTCCGATGATATACAACCACTGTGAAAACTACATGTTGTGGGCGTGTTTCAGACAACTTCTGACAGCAGCCTGCACATTCATTTGAAACAAGTGACAGCTTCCAAAACGAGTACATCATTTGTCGCTCAAAATAAAAGCCAGTGATTTCGGAACAAACACGACAATTTGAGTCCGAAATTTTATAGGCGACGTTTAGGATTTGAACTTTGTTTCTCCCTCTCGTCTGGGGGTTATAAGGTATCAGGTTGTCACCAGCAATAGTAGGCATAGTATACAACATAATTGTGCCTATATTACGTGGAAACAAAAGATCCCAAGTGTTGTTACGATACAGCATTGTACTCGACATTTTAACCACCAGCTTTTCTGACTGATCATAGTATGATCGGAGGGGGGAATGGGTCCAGTCGACGGACCCGCATCCGGTATAGTGGAAACCCTGGTTTATGACCAAGCTACATAGAAAGCATCAATACTCTGCTCCTTAAGTTGGCGTCTAATCGACCTGCAATAGCAGAATGGAGTAAGGGAGGACGTCCTAGACAGAAAGTCGTCTAAATAGAACTCCTCGCGAGGGTATAGGTAACCCTCCTATAATTACTCTAGGGATGGTCATACAGCGACTTGGATAGGGGGCTTAGGTCTGATCGAGGCTACCGGTCAGACGCCCCTAAGCCGTTGGTTCGAGGCTCTTCACGAAGGAGACGTAGTTTCTCCTTCCTTAGGCCTCGCAGGTACTACAGGTGAGGGTTAGGACCTCTATTGCTTAGCAGTTGACGGATGGTTATCAAGATTTGCATCAAACTGGATAACTATTATGGAAGACCAGTAGGCGAGAAGTGTGGTCCCGGACGGCCTACGGCTATCTTTCCGAGAGAACCACAACTAACTTAATGTCTGTGATGGACAATGCTTCCATCAAATCCTATCGGAGGTAAAGGTTCTCTTGACATTGAAAGTAATAGAAGTCATCGAGAATCAAGATTCTCTAGGATTCTATAGTCACCTGTTACTTGTACTGAAGCCATAGAGCTCGTTCCGACCGATAATAGACTGAATAACAAGTTTATCAATGCTCTAAAAGTTTATTTATGGGTATCATTTAGTCGGTAAAAGTGAGTGTTCGAGTGATCGACTATGCTACAAGCATTGATCTAAGGATCCGTTTATTCATGTCTGGCATTCAGAAAGTACTTACGGTTCGTCGTCCAAGGGATAGTATTTCAGTTCTGAGTGATGTGCTTCGGTCTGAAGATAGCGCCTGGGCTGTCTCTCGAATAATGAACTGGGTAATGTCTCACAACAATCTGGTTTGTCTGCTATTATCCAGAACGAAATTAGTCAGTTGTTATGCTCACTTTTGTCTACTATCAGACGCATAAACAGTGAGAAATTTTATGCGACTGATGGGTTTGTGCGTAGCGGCTACGAATCTTGTTTAAATGGGTCGCTTATGCACACGTCCCTTCCAGTTATTCTTTACCCAGAACTGGAGTGTGAAAACGCATTTGCTCAGGCCCAGTATTGTTTTAACGGATCTAGTAAACAAAAGGTCCATATTGGGGCAGATATTCAGTGGCTAACTCAAAGAGTTCCGCTGCAACTGCCAGATCCGGCTTTCACGATTATGTCAATAGTTCGGGGCATGACCCTGAGTCTGACAGCCTCGAAATGCAGGGGTCTTGGGACTCTCGGTTCCTGGAGAAACACATAAACATCAAAGAATGATGTCAATATTGTTAGCGCTACATCAATGCAGACAGGCTTGTTCAGATATTGTTGGACAACTCGATAGTGGTAGCGTACATCAGGATCCAGGGCGGCACCCATTCATTTCTGTTTTGATAACTAATGGAAAAGAATATTTTTATACTGTACCAATGACCCAGACATAGCTGGTGCTAACTCTTAAAATATAGGGCCAAACACAAATTTTGCCCCCCAATCCCCCAAATTTGCATCTAAAACCAAAGAAAACATGTCCTGAATGGCCCGCCACACTTCACCTCTACTGCGCATGTGCAGTGTCAAGGACGTCCCGAAATTGGCGCCATTAATCATTCTTTGTTTGGCCCTTCATCAGTTAACATCTGACTGATCTTTGTGCTTGTAAAGCTCAGTTTAAATGATGCCAGACACATAAATATTAGTGAAATGGTGATTCTAAGGAGGATATAGAAGGAGGAGAGGAAAAATGAGTGACAGAAAATTATCAGGGCTGTAACTTAAAATTTTTTAATGAAATTATGTTAAGTTACCTATTTTCGAGGCAACAGCCTGTTGTGGTCATTCTTGTTATCAAGTTACACTGCTTGTTCAGTGTTTTCCTCTCTCCCTTTCCTTTAAGTCCCCTCTTGCTATTCTCCCATGCTTTTGGCATATATTTTTATACTGTACCAATGACCCAGACTTAGCTGGTGCTAACTCTAACAAAACCAGGGCCGAACACAAATTTTGCCCCCCAATCCCCAAAATTTGCATCCAAAACCAAAAGAAATCATTTCCTACAGGACCTCCATACTTCGCCCCTACTGCGCATGCACAGTGTCAAGGACGTTCCGAAATTGGCGCCAATTATCATTCTCTGTTTGGCCCTTCATCAGTCAACATCTCACTGATCTTTGTGCTTGTAAATCTCAGTTTAAAGGATGCCAGGACACGTAATTATTGGAGAAATGGTGATTCTAAGGAGGATATAGAAGGAGGAGAGGAAAAAGGAGTGACAAAAAATAATCAGGGCTGTACTTAAAAATTTTTATGAAATTATGTTAAGTTGCCTATTTTCGAGGCATGGGCCTCTTGTTGTCATTCTTGCTAAAAAGTTGCACTGCTTATTCAGTGTTTCCTCTCCCCTGGTCTTCTAAGTCCCCCCTTGCAATTCTCCCATGCTTTTGGCATATTTTTGAGAAAGTTCATTTCTAAAATTCTCTTGGGAGAGTTGCTTGGTTACAGAATGTTTTCTGTTATTTTCCCCATAGTTACGTTTTCACCCATGGGTGTATAAACGTTGTGTTCTGCATCTTCCATCTGATGTTCTGCAGATTCTCCCCTGGGAGTCTCTGTCTTGCATCAGATAGAGTGTAATTTTGATGACTGATTTCGGGCCAGTTTTTTCAGTGCCAGGAGTCATGTTTTCTGGTGTTTTACACTGTTTGTTTACATTGGCAACAGTCTCTTTTGAGGGGGGCTGTTTGCCTTTGGTGTAGTTTATCTCACTATAAGATACATTTTTATTATCCGTAAGTGTTGCATTAATTATTTAATATAAATTTAAAATTTTTGACCACACTTAGCCATCGGATCCATCGGGGCTCAACGTTACTTTTCAGAAACTTGGGCTTCGCTGAAAAAATATTTTTCAAAAATTATTTTGATTTGCAATTGTTTTTTCATTATTAATGGATCATGTTATTATGTATCTTTGTGTCAGGGGTTTGTGCGAGTAACTAGGACTTGTTGTTGACTTTTCACAATGAAAGGATATTGTTCAAATTGTAATAGGAAGAAATCTTCCTCTGACTTTCATGATCATTGTATTAATTGTAGTCAGTGTTCTCGCACTAATCCCTGTTCTATATGTCAATATTGGAATGACAAACATTGGAAACGTGTGTCACGGTATGTTGTTACTGGAGAAAGGGCTATGCCGGCTCTTTCTCCGCAAGGTCACTCTACTCTCTCAGTTTCTATTTCAGAGGAGCAAGAACAGGGTGATGTTTCCATGTTATCTTCCGCAAGTGCGCTTCCGTCGTCACAAATGAATACAAAGCTAGCGGCAAAAGTGCTCATGGAGATTAAACAAATGTCGTCCGCTAGCTCGCCCGGTGTAGCGTCCATTCACCGAATGGTTCGGCAGCCGGGTTCGTCCGATGCGGTCCAGGAGGAAATGTTGGGTGATGCGAGCACTATAAACATTCAACGTGCACACCCAGTGACGGCGGATAGTAGGCGAGATCGGAGGAAGCCTTTGAGTCCGGTTCCTAGCTCGTCCAGGTCCAGCCGGGCCGCGAGCGAGAGAGGCCCCTCTCTCGTACAACAACATCTGGGACCAGATGTTGTGGTACAAAATGTGTCGCAAGCGGAGCATACGTCCGTCGCTCAAGACGCTCCGTTTTATAGGCAGTCCGCGGAGACTGCTCAGGCTTCTTCTTCTCATCAGCGCACACGACCGCACCTTGGCTGCGTGACCGCCGATATTTTACCAGCTTCGCCGATCAGGGATTCTTTGGCGACCAGGTCACACCATCCGGCAGCCAGGGACACGAGGCCGATGGACTCCGGACGTTCGCATAGAAAAAGTATGTGGGAGCCATCAGATGTGGAGCTGCCCTCGGCGAAGCAGCGAAAGACTGCGCCTCCGCAGGCCTCGATGCCGGACGTACTTGTGCAGATAGCACAACTTATCCCAGCATCCCAGCAGCCGACAGAAACGGTGTCGGATCGGGAATTATCCGACGGCGCTGGGTCGGTACGCTCCGCCGAAGCATCGGGGGCGGACGACCGGGAACATCATGAGGTCCGACCAGATGGTGAAAGGGATACGGATGACTTGGAGCTATCCCTTTCGGAACAACATAAAGCTGCCGTGGACTTCATCCGGCACTTTCTCCCTCAAGTTGTTCCATCGGGCCAGACTGCTGCGGTTCCGGACAAGAGGATTATAGCGTCATTGGACTCTGAATTTTTTGAGCGGTTCAGGGACATCGCTCCCGAGTTTCCGTCTCAGTCCAATAATGTTGCAAGAACATTTGAATTATTGAACGACGCTATATTTAAACTTGCTTCCAAAACGGGGAAAGCAGGTTTCTTGTCCGCCAATACTCTCAACCTGCCTTTCATTAATGCAAGGAATAAATTTGACACGGCAGGTCAGGGTATTCCGAGAGTTCCTCTGCGTATGGACGACGAGGCGGAAGACTTAGAGCTATCATTACCGTCGTCGGCTTCTATTCCAACCGCGGTGTTGGAAACAGCTATTTCGTCTAACAGAGCCAGTTTAGATGCCTTATCTTACGCAGATCACCTTACTAAGGTGTTATCACTGCGCCTTCAAGGGAAAGAATTTCAGGATATACAATCCTCTTTAAGACTTCTTTCAAGGTCAGTAGCTTATTCCACATGTAACTCCGCCCTTTCAGTGGCAAACCTGGAGTTGGTTAGACGTGACGCAGCCCTAGCTACATCCACACTCGTGGATACTAAGGTGAAGAACTCTCTCAGAGTCGCTTCGGTCTCCGGAGAACTTCTCTTTGACGGCAAGCTTTCTGCTATTTATGATAAAATTACAAAGAAAGCTTCGGATTCTCTGTTGTTCAAATCTGCTTCTGAGAAGTCGGATACCCCAAGAGAGGTTCCTATAGAGGTTCCGTTGCGTCCTCTTGGTCTTATTCGAGAGACCGTCAAGGTAGCGACTCACGTTCGGGACATCCTTCGGGCCGGGACAACCGGTCGGACACCCCGAGGTCGACGGGACGAGGTGCGGGTCGTGGAGGATGTGGTTTCTCCTACCGCAGGCCTCGCAGGTCCAGGAGGTGATGGCTTAAACCTCTATCGCGTACTGGTTGGCGGAAGGTTGTCGAGCTTTTCACAAGAATGGGCGTCGATTACGGACGACCCTTGGGTGAGAGGAGTGACTTCGGAAGGTCTAAAGATATCCTTCAAACGAAAGCCTCCATTAACTCGAAGTCCAAAATGGACTCAACTTCCGTCAAATCCGCAGAAAAGAGACGCTCTATTATCAGAGGTGCGGTCTCTTTTAATGAAGAACGCGGTAGAAGTCGTAGAAAACCAGGAGACTCCGGGATTCTACAGCCATCTGTTTCTGGTTCCGAAACCAGACGGCTCGTTCCGTCCAGTCATAGATTTGAGCTGGATAAACAAGCTGATCGTCGCTCCGAAGTTTTATATGGAGACGATTCGATCGGTCAGAGCGAGTATTAGGGTGAACGATTATGCAACAAGCATAGATCTCAAAGATGCATACTTTCACGTCATGGTACATCCGACATTCAGAAAGTATCTACGCTTCGCAGTCCTAGGAGTGGTGTATCAATTCCGGGCGATGTGCTTCGGATTGAATCTAGCACCCTGGGCTTTCACTCGGGTAATGAACTCGGTAATGATCTATTTCCGAGCTCATTCATCTGCGGTAACGTCGGCCTACCTGGACGACATTCTTCAGAGGTACGGCAACGAGTTAACGCTTCAGAACGATGTTCAGAATCTACTTCTATTGCTCCGACGTCTTGGTTTTATAGTAAACGAGGAGAAGTCGGATCTGGTGCCGTCCAAGTCATTCACACATCTGGGAATGAGCTTCGAGACGCACAACAATCTCGTTCGTCTGCCGTTAACCAGAGCGAAATTAGTCAGTTGTTACGCTCGCTATTGTCTGCACGCAGACAAAGTCACAGCGAGAGAATTTATGAGACTGATAGGTCTGTGCGGAGCCGCTGCGGATCTCATTCCGATGGGGCGGTTACGCACGCGTCCTCTCCATATTTTCTTGACTCCGAATTGGAGTGTGAAAATTCATTCGCTCGACATAGACGTTCTCTTGTCAGATCAAGTGAAACAAGAGATTCAGACTTGGGCAAACATTCAGTGGTTAACTCAGGGAGTTCCGCTGCAGTTGCCAGATCCGAGTTTTACCATTATGACGGATGCCAGTCAAACAGGTTGGGGTGCATCATTGATCCCAACGGATTCGAGATGCCAGGGTCTTTGGGAACCGCAATTCCTGGGCAAGCACATAAACATCAAGGAAATGATGTCAATTTGGCTTGCGTCACGTCATTGGATGGACATTATTCACAATGCTCATGTCCAAATCCTATCCGACAATATGACAGTAGTGGCGTATATGCGGAATCAGGGAGGCACTCATTTAGTTCCGTTGTTCAATCTAACGGAAAGAATCCTTCTGTTTGCGCTAGAACATCACGTTCTTCTTTCGGTCCGTCACATACCGGGTCGTCTGAATGTGCTAGCAGACTCCCTTTCACGAAAGGGTCGCTTGTTGCCGTCGGAGTGGACTCTCAACAAACAAGTATTCAATCAGATTTGCTACCAATGGGAACGGCCAATGATAGATTTATTTGCGACACATCTCAACAATCAGTTGCAGACGTATGTGTCTCCGTGTCCGGATCCAAGAGCATTTGCTGTAGACGCTCTGTCGATCTCTTGGGACGGAATGATAGGATATGCGAATCCTCCAGCGCCGTTAATTCAGCAAGTATTGCTAAAGATAAAACAAGCTCAATGCAAGATTCTGTTGGTAGCATCTCTGTCTCCACAGAGACCGTGGATAAATCTACTCAGGTGTCTGTTGTGGGACCTACCGCGAAAGCTTCCTCCACGGGAGGATCTTCTTTCGCAGGGGAAATCGCGTCAACTCCATCACAACCCGCAAGGTCTCAACCTTCACGTTTTTCCGTTGTGCGGTCCTTCTTGCATGGCAAGCACTTTACAGGACGAGCAGTGGACGCAATTTCTAACTGTAGGAGGACCTCCTCTTCGCTAAACTATGTGGCTAAGTGGAAGGTTTTTCGTCGTTGGTGTAGGGATCATTCTGTAGATATTTTCGATCCCTCTATACCAGACATTGCAAACTTTCTAGTATACTTGTTTGACGAAATCAAACTGCAGCCTGTTACTATTAAGGGTTATAGGTCTATGTTATCTGATACCTATGCACATCATGATAGTTTACAAATTGGATCTAATGTCTCTTTATCTAAGTTGGTTAGAAACTTCTCGATAAATAGACCCAGAACTCTTAGGTTAATTCCTAAATGGAATTTAGCTTGGGTTCTTCTTAAATTGAAGGAAAAGCCATTTGAACCTCTTGGGACAGTAGATTTCAAATTCTTATCTTATAAGACAGCTTTTCTCTTAGCTTTCTCTTCTGCTAGAAGAGTCAGTGAGCTTCATGCACTGTCGGTGGATGATTCTCACTATCGTAGTGTCGGGAACACTATCACCTTCACTACTAATGTGGGTTTTTAGCTAAGAATCAGGCTCCTAATAAATATCCGGAACCTATTGTCATTAAGGCTCTTCCGTCTTCAGACGGGCGTAGGCCTTTACTCTGTCCTGTTAGAGCGTTACGTATCTATAAACAGAGATCTCAGTTTATCAGAAAGGGACGAAAACGTTTCTTTCTGTCTTTGATGCCTAATAGAAGGGACATTTCGGCCCATTCTATTGCTAGATGGATTCAATTAACTATCCGTACTGCTTATGAGAGTTTATCTTCTCAGCAGTCTGTGCTTAAGATTTCCGCTCATGAAGTAAGAGCTCTTGCTACTTCTTGGGCTTATGCTAATAGTATTGCTATTACAGATTTAATGAAGGCTGCTTATTGGTCTCAGCCATCCACATTCACAAATTTTTATCTCAGAAATATTGAGTCCATTTCTGGAGACCTGCATTGTTTAGGTCCGTTATCTGTTGCTCAGAATGTCGTCCACTAAACAGTTGCAACTATAGTTATGCAGGCTTTCTGTTCCGGCAGTGACTCCGTCCGGCTGCCCTCTTCGCTCTGGGCTATTTGACCCAGGGCAAGGGGAAGGGGGGGGGGGAGGGTGTTCCCTTAGGTCACCTGCTTTATAGTGAAAAGCAAGGGAATGCCTCCTCCAAAGTCAGTATTTCTGAGTCGCTTTCGGGATGGTTTTAAAGTGTAATATTAATGTTAAAATTCATTCATGTCATATTTTTAAAGTGTAGCTCGGTGTGAAGCATTTGTATATGTCAAGTGTCAAACGGGCGTTAATATACAATCCTCGGACACTTTTAAAAGATTATAAAGAGTCTCAATTCTCTGGACTAACTTTATTTATTGGCTTACTTTAAAAATTATTAGTATAAAGGGTTATACTGGATGTTAATAGAGAACATGAATGTTATTGTGCTCAATTATGAAGGGTATTGTATCTTTCTAATTTAACATTAAATAAGAAAGATACATGTAAAGCCTAATACTCCTTTTCTCCTTAAGGGGTTGCCTCTATATTATATAGTTGAGCTTATTGGATTTTCCTCTATGTCCTAGGCCCTCCAGCCTTTTTACTATTCAGCTAAGTCTGGGTCATTGGTACAGTATAAAAATGTTAAAAAATTTATAGTAATTTATATATTTTTTGTACTTAGCAATGACCCAGATGGGGATGGCCCTCCCAGGAGTTGGGAACTCTTGCCTCCCCGCTGAGTACATAGCGCTGACCAGGCACTGCCAGTAAGAATGATAATTGGCGCCAATTTCGGAACGTCCTTGACACTGCGCATGCGCAGTAGGGGCGAAGTATGGAGGTCCTATAGGACATGATTTCTTTTGGTTTTGGATGCAAATTTTGGGGATTGGGGGGCAAAATTTGTGTTTGGCCCTGGTTTTGTTAGAGTTAGCACCAGCTAAGTCAGGGTCATTGGTAAGTATAAAAAATATATAAATTACTATAAATTTTTTAACTTTCTGTAATTTTATTACTAAATTATCTTGGGAGTTTTAGCTGGATAACAGAATGAATTCTGTTCTTTTCCCCATGTTTACGTCTTCACCTATGGGTGGTTAGGCGTATTGTTCTGCATCTACCATCTGATGTTCTGCAGTTTCTTCCCTGGAAGTCTCTGTTTTGCATCAGATAGTGTATTTTTGGTAACTGATTTCGGGCCAGGGTGGAGTCTTGTTCTAGTGTTTTTTTACACTTATTGTTTACATTTACAACAGCCCTCTGTGTGAGGGGGGATTTCTTGAAAATAATATCTTGATGTTAATTTAATCATAACTAGATACATTATTATTGTTCGTAAGTGTTACATAAATTGTTTAAAATATTTTTAGAATTTTTGTCCACACTTAGGCTTGGGATCCATTGGGGCTCAACGTTACTTTTCAGAAACTTGGGCTGTTCAGAAAAAATATTTTTTCAAAATTTTTTGATTTGAATTATTTTTTCTATGTTAATGGATCATATTATTATTTGTATTTTGATTGTCAGGGGTTGGTGCGAGTACTAGGACTTTGTTTTCTTTTCACATTGAAAGGATATTGTTCAATTGTTCAATTGTAATAAGAGGAAATCTTCCTCTGACTTTCGTAATCATTGTATATGTAGTCAGTGTACTCGCACTAACTCCTGTTCTGTATGTGATAATTTCGATGACAATGGGAAGCGTGTGTCACAGTATGTTAGTGGGGAATTGGCCATTCCGGTCCTTTCCCCGCAGGGTCACTCTAGTTTATCAATCTCTATTTCAGACGATCAAGATTAGGGTGATGTATCCGTGATGTCTTCCAAAAGTGTGCCTCCGTCGTCACAATTAATGAAGAGCTAGCGGAAAAGTGCTCATGTAAATACGTCAATTGCCTAAGAGGACCCTAGTAGGTTCGACGGCCTTTGACGTCCGCTAGCTTGCCCGGTGTAGCGTCCATTCATCGAATGGTTCGGCAGCCGGGTTCGTCCGTTGCGGTCCAGAAGGAGTTTTGGGGTGATGCGAGCACTATAAATCAATCAAATGCACACCCAGTGACGGCGGATTAGAGGAGAGAACGGAGGAAGCCTTTTAGTCCGGTTCCTAGCTCGTCCAGGTCCACC
Source organism: Pictodentalium vernedei (assembly GCA_031216915.1). Lineage (NCBI taxonomy): Eukaryota > Metazoa > Mollusca > Scaphopoda > Dentaliida > Dentaliidae > Pictodentalium > Pictodentalium vernedei. The sequence continues at coordinate 24,878,416 of CM062290.1, read as the reverse complement.
CGGACTGCGAGCGAGAGAGGCCCCTCTCTCGTATAACAACATCTGGCCCCAGATGTTGTGGTACAAAATGTTTCGCATTCGGAGCATACGTCCGCCGCTCGGGACGCTCCGATATATAGTCAGTCCGGAGAGACTGTCAATAAGGCTTCCTCATTCTCATGGTAGCGCACACGACCGCTCTTGGCTACGTGACCTCGGATATCCAGTCAGCTTCGCCAATCAGAGAATCATCGGCGACCAGGTCATACCATCCGGTAGCCAGGGACACGAGGCCTGCAGACTCCGGACGTTCACATAAGAAAGTGTGCGGGAGTCAACGTACACGGAGCTTCCGGCGGCAATGCATCGTAAGACCGCTACTGCACAGGCCTCGGTGACGGACGTGCTATCCGAAATAGCACAGCTTATCGCAGCATCCCAGTAACGACAGAATCTGTCGCATCATGTATTATCCAACGACGCTGGGTCGGGACGCTCCGCGGAAGCAGGTACAGACGTCCGAAAATTTCATCCGGTCCGACGGGATGCCGAAAGGGATTCGGAGGATTTCGAGCTTTCCCTTTCAGAACAACATAAGCTGTTGTGTATGTCATCTGACTTTATCTTCTAGAGGTTCTTTCGTCGGACCAGAATGCTGCAATGCCGGATAAGAAACTGATAGCGTCGATGGACACAGAAATTTTTGGTTCGGTTCAGGGACATCGTCCCTCAGTTCCGACATAGTCCAATAATGTCACACAAACTTTCGAATTATTGAACGACACTATATATATTAGTATATGCTTGCTATTACCAAGCATGTCTGGTTTCTTGTTCGCAAAGTTACGGAGATGTCTTTCATAAGTGTGCCTCTGTCGTCATAGTTAATGAAGAGCTAGCGGCAATAAGTGCTCATGGAATATGTCTATCACCTAAGAGGTCCCTAGTAGGATCGATGGCGTTGACATTCGCTAGCTCACCCGGTGTAGCGTCCATTCATCGAATGGTTCGGCAGCCGGGTTCGTCCGTTGCGGTCTAGGAAGGAGATTTGGGTGATGCGAGCACTATAATAACTTCAGTACTCACCCAGTGACGACGGATTGAGGACAGATCGGAGGAAGCCTGTTAGTCCGGTTCCTGGCTCGTCCAGGTCCGTCCGGGCTGCGAGCGAGAGAGGTCCCTCTCTCGTACAACAACATAGGGGACCGCATGTTGTGGTTCAGATATTTCGCATTCGGAGCATATGTCCGCCGCTCGGGACGCTCCGTTATATTGACAGTCCGAGAGACTGTGGATAATGCTTCCTCATCCTCACAGCAGCGCACACGACTGCATATTGGCTATGTTACCTCGAGTATCCGGCCAGTTTCGTCATTCAGTGATTCCATGGCGAACAGGTCAAGCCATCCGGTAGCCAAGGGACACGAGGCCTATACACTCTGTTCGCTCGCATAATAGAAGTATGCACGGGGTAACGATCACGGAGCTTCCAGCGGCAATGCATCGTAAGACCGCTTCTCCACAGGCCTCAGTGACGGACGTGCTATCCAAGTTACCACAGTTTATCGCAGCATCCCAGCAATCGACAGATTCTCGGTCGGATCAGGAATTATCCGACGGCGCTGGGTCAGTGCGCTCCGCTGTTGCATCAGGTTCGGACGACCGAACGCTTTATAGGGTCCGACAGGATGGCGAAAGGGATTCGGACGATTTCGAGCTTTCCCTTTCGGAACAACAGAAGCTGCCATACATTTCTTCCGGCATTATCTTCCAGAGGTTGTTCCGTCGGACTACATTGCTGCGATGTTGGATAAGAGACTAATAGCGTCATTGGACACGGAATTTTGGATCGGTTCAGGGACATTGTCCCCGACTTACCGACACAGTCCAATAATGTCATTAGAACATTTGAATTATTTATCGACGCTATATATATATATGCTTGCTACCAAGCATGATAGTTTAGTTTCTTGCCCGCAATGCTCTATTCTGCCTTTTATCATTTTTAGGAATAATTTATTTTGGCAGAACAGGGCATACCGAGAGTTCATATTCGTCTAGACGGCGGGATTAAAGACTGGGAATGATCTTTTTCGCCGTCTATGTCTTTTCGAACCATGATGTTGGAAACGACAATGATGTCTAATAGACTTAACTTAGACGCTTTATCATACATAGTCCACCTTACTGAGGCGTTATCATTACGTCTTCAAGAGAAAGAATTCCAGGATATGATCCTCAATGTGATTTCTTTCAAGGGCAGTAGTTTTTCCACGTATAACTCCGCCCTTCAGTGGCAACCTGGAGTTGGTTAGACGTGACGCAGCCCTAGCTACATCCATGCGCGTGGATAGTAAGGTGAAGAACTCTCTCAGAGTCACTTCGGTCTCGGAGAAGCTTCTCTTCGACGGCAACTTTTCAGCAATCCATGAATTGCTCGTTATACGTGTTCTCTTGTCTATCAAGTGTAGCAAGAGATTCAGACTGGGGCAAACATTCGGTGGTTGACTCAGAGAGTGCCACTGCAGTTGCCGGATCCGAGTTTTATGATTATGACGGTTGCCAGTCAAACAGGTTGGGGTACAATATTGATCCCAACGGATTCGAAGTGCCAGGGTCTTTGGATTCCTCAGTCTCTAGGCAAGCACTTATCTTCCACGGAATAATGTTATTTAGGCTTGCACTATGTCATTGTCCGATAATACGACAGTAGTTGCGTTTCTCCGGAACCAGGGAGGCACTCATTCGATTCCGTTATTCAATTTAATGGAAAGAATCCTTCTGTTTGTTATAGTACTCCAAGTTCTGCTTCGGTCCGTCATATTCCGGGTCGTCTGATTGTATTAGCAGACTCCCTTTCACGTAAGGGTCGCTTGTTGCCATCAGAATGGACTCTCAACAAACAAGTATTCAATCAGATTTGCTATCAATGGGAGTGCCCAATGATAATTTATTTGCGACACAACTCACTAATCAATTGCAGACATATGTGTTTGCATGTCCGGATCTCTGAGCTTATGTTGTTAACGCTCTATTGATCTAATAGGACGGAATGATAGGATATGCGTATCCTCCTGCGCTGTTGTTTCAGCAAGTATTGCTAAAATAAACATCCACAATACAGTTCTGTTGATAGCATCCCTGTCTTCACAGAGACCGTGGGTAAATTTACTCAGATGTCTACTGTGGGACTTACCGCGAAAACTTCCTCCATGAGAGGATTTTTTTTCGCTGGGTAAAATCGTGTCATCTTTATCACAACCCGCAAGGTCGCAACCTTCACGTATTCCGTTGTGTGGTCCTTATTGCATTGTAAGCATTGTACTGGACGAGCTTTGGACGCGATTTCTTACTGTAGGAGAACCTCTTCTTTGCTATACTATGCGGCTAAAGTGGAGGCTCTTCCGTCGTTGGTGTAGGGATCATTATGTTGATATTGTTGATCCCTCCATACTAGTCATTGCAACTTTCTAGTATACTTGTTTGACAAGATCTACTGCAGCCTGTTACTATTAAGGTTATAGGTCTATGTTATCTCATACCTATGCACTCTATGATAGTTTACAATTGAGTCTTATGTCTCTTTATCTAAGTCAGTTAGAAACTTTTCGATAAATAGACCTAGAATCATTAGATTAAATTCCTATATGGAATTTAACTTCGGTTCTTATTTAGCTAAGTAATCATTTGAGCCTCTGGAAACAGTAGTTTTCAAATTCTGACCCTTTAGACAGTAATTCTGTTAGTCTTCTCTTTTTCTGAGGAGTCAGTGAGCTTCATGCACTACCAGTGGACGATTCTCACTTTCGTAGTTTTGGAAACACTACTTCCTTTACTATTTAGGTTGGATTTTTGGTTAAGAGTCAGGCTCCTAATAAATATCCGGAACCTATTGTTATTAAGGTCCTTCCGTCTTCGTACGGGCATAGGCCTTTACTCTGTCCGGTTAGAGTTTACGTATTTATAAACAGATATCATTTTATTGCTACGGACGTAAGCTTCTTCTGTCTTTGATGTCTAATAGAAGGACATTACGCTCCATTCTATTGCTAATGGATTCAATTAACTATCGGTACTGCTTATGGTATATCATTGTCCCAGCAGTTTGTGCTTGAGATTTCGGCTCATGAAGTAAGAGCTCTTTCTACATCTTGGGCTTATATTAATAGTGTCGCTATTATAGATTTTTGAAGGCTGCTCATTGCGCTCAGCCATCCACATTCATGAATTTTTATCTCAGAAATATTGAGTCCATTTTTGGAGGCCTCTATTGTTAGGTCTATTATCTACAGCTCAGAATGTCATTCACTTAACAGTTGCTACTATAGCTAGGTAGGCTTTCTGTTTCGGCAGTGACTCCGTTCTGCTGCCCTCTTTGCTCTGGGCTATTTGACCCAGGGCAAGAAAAAGGCGGGGGGGGGGGGGGGGGGGGGGGTCCCTTGGGTCACCTGTTTTATTATGAAAACAAACAAGGGGATACCTCCTCCGGAGTTAGTAATTCTGAGCTGTTACTGGGATGGCTTTTTAGTGAGAAGTTTATGTTTTAAAAATTCATCAGGTCATAGTTTTTAAAGTATAGCTTTTGAATATATCACGTGTCAAACGGGCGTTATTATACAATCCTCAGACACTTTTAAGGAGTATAAAGAGTCTCTATTCTCTAGACTAACTTTATTTATTGGCTTACTTTAAAAATTATTAGTATAAGGATTATACTAGATATTAATAGAGTACATGGATGTTATGATGCTCAATTTTGGAAGGTGTTGTGTCTTTCTAATTTATCATAAATAAGAAAGATACATGTAAGGCCTAATACTCCTTTTTCCCTAGAGGGGATGACTCTATTTTATATAATTGAGCGTATTCCAACTTGCTCTATGTCCTAGGCCCTCCAGCCTTTTTACTATTCAGCTATGTCTGGGTCATTGGTACAGTATAAAAATGTTAAAAAATTTATAGTAATTTATATATTTTTTATACTTACCAATGACCCAGACGGGGATGGCCCTCCCAGGAGTTGGGAACTCATACCTCCCCGCTGAGTACATAGCGCTTACCAGGCAATGGTTACAAGAATGATTAATGGTGCCAATTTCGGGACGTCCTTGACACTGCGCATGCGCAGTAGAGGTGAAGTATGGAGGGCCATTCAGGACATGTTTTCTTTGGTTTTAGATGCAAATTTTGGGGATTGGGGGGCAAAATTTGTGTTTGGCCCTATATTTTAAGAGTTAGCACCAGCTATGTCTGGGTCATTGGTAAGTATAAAAAAATATATAAATTACTATAAATTTTTTAACTTTCATGTTCATCTCTCTATCTGTCATATACCGGGTTGTCTGAACGTACTAGCAGACTCGCTCCTCGGAACGGTCGCCTGTTTCATTTGTATTGGATGCTCAACATGCGAGTATTTGGACAGTTTTGCTACCAGTGGGATCGCCCCATGATAGTTTAGTTTGCGACGCACCGGAACAATTAGTTACCGTCATTTGTGTCGCCATGTCCAAACCATTGAGCACATGCAGTAGAAGCTCTATAGAATTCGTGGTGATGAATGATAGGATACGCGTATCCTCCAATTCATTTCATTCAATAGATTACGTTTAAGATTAAACAGTCTCGTTGTGAATCCTACTAGTAGCACCTCTGTTGTCACAGAAACTGTGGATCAGTATTCTCAAGTGTCTGTTATGGGACGCTCCCCAGAAGCTTCCTCCATGAGAGGGCCTTCTTTCAGGGGAAGTTTTATTCTTCATGTCCTTCTCTGCCAATAGTGGCATAATGGAGTCGGTTAGCCGTGAGGGAACCATCGCAGTTCCTAGATTATTTGATAACTGACACAGGATCGATTTAATAATGTGGCTATGTGTTTAGAGGCAATTACCGGGCAAGACGTAGTTTTCTTCCCACAAGCCTCATATAATTTAATACATACATACTATGCATTTGGGTCGTGTTCTGTGGCGACCTCATGGGCACATCTGCTTTTTAGTTGAATTACCGGTAATGTCCTGTTATTATTTGTTGATTTGTTATATACGAGCGCTTGTTTATAAATCATCACAATTAAATTGCTACTCTTGAGTACCTCGCAGGCTGCATAACAAGTTAACTGGTGTTCAGATGATTACATGCTAAATATAAATGCTCTCGTGCATTATATTATTAGGCTAATGCTTTACTGTATTTTGTGGACCTTGAAATCATAATCTATCTTGGGGTCTGTCCGTTTCGGAGCCCGTTAATCATACCTACTTCCATTTCTAGATCCAGGTTTCTATTATGTCTGTACTCAATTAGCACGTGTTTTTACGATCGTAGATATAGTACATGTTGGAGAGTGTTGTTACTGGAATTTATTGTACAGAGGCCGCCTGAGGATTACCTAAGAAATGTGTTTTCTCTTCAGGGATCGTTCAGTGTGGCTCGATTGGACATGTGTATGTTATATTTTATATTACTGGTTTTCGACGTATCTGTGTATGCCGTCTGCGGTGAACGTTATATAGCAGGCAATATTAATTACTAGGATCGTCGCAATAGCCTTAACTTCTGAAGTGGCATTAAGCACCATTTATTAATCATGAATTAATATCTGAGTGCCTGTGAGACGAGTATTTATATTGTTTTTTGGTACCGCTCTTATTGATTCCAGAGCTCTCTCCTCTTTCGTTTGAAGATTCCTTCAAAAGAAAGGGGGGTGGGGGGGGGAGGTAATTTTTACCTCTTCTCTGGCTTAAAGGGTATGTAACTGTGAAGGAAGCTGTTTTATCCGTAATTATATCCTGCATACAGCTGAAGTGTTATTGTATGGCGTATGGTTTTGGGGGATTTTTACTCATTCTCAGATACGCCATCCTAATTTTTGGGGCTTAGTGCGGACTAGCCTTAAAAATTAGGAACTTGTTACATCCTAAGTAGCATTGTCTTCATGCTTACACTAAGGAATTACTTAATTGGGCTCCTTATTTAGAACATATCTCCTCTATTACTGTATAGAGAGACATACATGTAATTCCTAATTATTCTAATTTCCTTTCATCATGGATTGCAGGATTGGAATTATTTTTGAAGTCCTAGGCCCTCCACCTTTTTACGATTCAGCTAAGTCTGGGCCATAGGGTACAGTTGGGAAAATATTATAAATTCATAGTAATTTCTATAGTTTCCATACTTACCTATGGCCCAGATGGGGATGGCTCTCTCATGAGTGGGCACTCATACCTCCCAGCTGAATTATTATGTAATACTCTCTTTTACAAAGAATAATGTTGGCGCCAATTCCGGTTACTTCCTGGCATCTGCGCATGCGCAGAGAGTAAATGTATGGAGGGCCAGATAGGACTTCCTAATTTTCGGTTTTGCATGCAAATTTTGGGAATTGGGGTGAACAATTTGTGTTTGGCCCTCGATATTTTGGAGTTAGCACCAGCTAAATAGGTAAGTATGGAAAAGTTATAAATTACTATGAATTTATAATTTTCTAGATTACCAGGCCTGTTATTACATGCCTCCATATAAAATACCTACAAATTAATTCTCTGCATACCAATGCTGAAATATCAAAATATCCAATCATCAAGATGCAAATATTTCCCATTATGCAACTAACAATTTAATTAACTGATTGATGCAGGCTGTAAACCGAGAGATCCCCAGTTCGAAACCCACCGGTGGCAACCGCATTGTGTCCTTGGGCAAGACACTTAATCCTGATTGCCCACATGGGGGCACGTTGGCGCTGTGTACTGAGGCATAATGCATGTTGATGATACACTTGTCTTCGACCAGTGCTACAGGCCTGGCATTCTGAAAAATGCAGGAGGGCAAAAAATCGCTCTCCTCAATCAGCTTAGGGGAGCAATTAGCTTTACACATCATTTTAAGTATCCAGTTGAACGGACTCATTGAAACTGAAACCAACAGACTATTACATCAGTAATTTTATTAACTTTACTAAGGTAAAGCGAAATCTCTTAGATATCTAGATGTCTCACTCAACAACCGAACACACACTTGACAAGACCTGTGTGTGTACCCAGACCTGTTGTCCAAGAAAGTCATATGCCTACCACTACCACCTTCAACCCCCCCAAGGGGTTGAAGGTGGTAGTGGTAGGCGTATGACTTTCTTGGACAACAGGTCTGCTTGAATCTACAGTCACATCCTGGTGCAAGTGCTTCAAGTGATAGGATAGTAGTAATGGTAGTATATTATAGTGTCAATATTCCTTGAATAATTACCCCTCAAACGGTGATGTAAGTGGTTTTGTGTTGGGAAATTATATTCATATAACAGAGTTATTCACTTAAGAGATATCCAATTAAGTGGGCTCCATTGTGTAGAGAAGTTGGCTGGTTGTTATTGTTACCAGTATGAAATATATTATATTATTTATTTATTGGTGTTTAAGGTCACATACTTATGCACAATGGCTAATCATGACCCTGACAGTTTTACGGGTGGAGGAAGCCGGAGTACCTGGAGAGAACCACCGAGCAACGACGAGCAGCTGCCAGCTACCCAACCAGTATGAAATGTCATCCATCAACAATGCAGGCATGCTATCTGGGATTTATTTTACAAGTGTGATAGCATATGTGTACAATCATGCCCTATTCCCAACAGTCACTGATTTTGCTATTTTATGTAGAGGGTTAACCCTTTACCTAACAGAAAAAGCAGACAACACTTGCAAACAAAATTCTGGAATAATTATTTTTCATTTTTGCGTCAAAAACAGCTTATGACCTTTATTGGACCAAGCTCAGTGAGCTCGTTCCAATGAGGGAACATAAGCTATGTTTTTGTGACAGAAAAATTAAAAAGTAATGAAAATTGACTGGGTGAATTTTGTGAATAGTGCTGATCGGCTTTGTCCATTACGTTGGGTAAAGGGTTAAGTAGAATATCTGTGAGAAAAAATCCTATGTTCACTAGTGAAATATATGACATTCTATCTTCACCTGTGACTGACACATGGTACAATCACAACTAATTTTGCCTTTCAGTGAATTTATTTTTAGCTAACCTGAGAGCAGGGCTGGGGTCAATTACATTCAAAGTAATCAATAACAATTATTTGGGGAAAATGCAATTACAATTACTTGTTTTTTAAAAGTAATTAATTACAGTTGCAATTACTTTTTGAAAAGTAATTAATTACTTTCAATTTACGGAGTTACGATGTTGGGGTGCTGGTAGCTGCTCATCGATGCTCAGTGGTTCTCTCCGGATACTCCGGCAGTGTCTTCCCATTTCATCAATTCCCATTTTCATCAACTGCCTCTAAAAATATATTTTCCCTTTTCATCAATTCCCACTTCATCACCAGAATGAAAATATGTTTTAATCTTATGTAAATGCATTTTTTACCAATTATAAAAAATAAATTTTCTTCCATTTCTGTCAAAAAATGTTGCCGCTGACCTTTGAACTTAGTTTAGTCAGACCTCAATATTTCCCTTTAACACATCCTTCGGGGCACATTTATGATCGGATCACTTTAAAACTTGGTATGTGTGTTCGGGATGACCTCCAGATGTGAGCTATTGCTTTTTTCATTTCCATAAAAAACTATTGTCGTTATCACCAGCCTAACTTACTGCATTTGTGCATCAACTTATCCCTTTTACTCTCTCTGCAGGGTATATTTATGAATTTCCATAAAAAAAAAACAAAAACAAAAAACCATTGCCACAAGCAATGACCTTCTACTTAGTGCATTTGTGCATTAACATCTTCCTTTGGTATGCCTCAGAGGACACATTCATTATCAGGTTGTTTTGAAACTTTTTATGCTCATGCAGGGTGACAAAGATAGGAGCTATTGATTTTCTTTTCATTTCCATCAATTTATTGCATTTGTGCATCAGCATTCTTTGACATGGCCTACAGGTCACATTTATCATAGGATTGTTTTTGAACTTGGTGTGCTCATTAGGCAAGACCTTTAGATAAGAGTTATTGATTAGCATTCATTTCTGTGAAAAAAGTTGCCATTTACAATAACCTCTGAACCTACTGCATTTGTGTATCAACATTCTTCCTTTAGCCAGTCTTACAGTTTACATTTAAAAATGCATGGATTACTCTGATATTGTGCACACACAATGCTGTTATGTTGAAATTTCATCAAATAACATTGGTACCAGTGATCTTCAATTTTGCCATTTCATTTATAAGTTACAAAGTTCAAGTCTATCAAGTTGAGCTACAGTGTCATTGACACTTACATTTCTCTTTCCTTCAAATGTGTTTTGAAATGGTTTGAGTGCTTTTACGTCCCCCCCCCCCCCCCCCCAAAAAAAAAAAATTAAAAAAAATCACCCAACAGACCCTTCTCCCCCCACTCCTCTAGCTAAATTGAATTAACTATATTAACATGTAGATGCTGAATGTGACCTTAAATCTGTCTTGAAACAGTTTTATCAGGTGAGCACTCCCCTCACTCCTCTAGCTAAATTGAAGTAACTATATTAACATGTAGATGCTGAATGTGACCTTAAATCCGTCTTGAAAGAGTTTTATCAGGTGAGCGATTAATGCTTCCTAGAGCTTCTTGTTAGTTCACCAGAGCAAAGCTCAAGGGGAACTTCACTAATCACTTTCCATCTGTTGTCCATCCATCCGTCCGTCCATTGTCCGATGTTAACTTTACATTATCAACTTCTTCTCACAAACTACTTGACCAAATTGAACCAAATCTGGTGTGCATGATCCACATCATATGTCAGTTTGTTCAAATAAAGTTGCCATGCCCACAGGAGGCATAACTCTGATAGCACCCATAAATTTCTTTCCAAAATTCAAAAAAATCTTCTTCAAATCCACCAGTCAGAATCTTTTCATATTTGATACACAACATCACTAGGGGGGTGGGGAGGGGGGGGGGGGGGGTCAGATTCAGGTTTGTTCAAATCAAGTCCCTAGATTAATATTTGGGCTCCCTATCAGATCCCAAATTTTAACTTTGTTCAATATGTGGAATATTTTTTAAACATCTTCAGATCCACCAGTTGAAATATTTTATATTTGGTATACGACATCTCTAGGGGGGGGTCAGATTCAAGTTTGTTCAAATTGGGTCCCTGAGATGGTATTTGGGCTCTCTATTGGGGGTCAGATTCAGTTTAGTTGAAATCGAGTCCCTGTGTTAATAATTGGGCTCCCTATAGGAGCCCAAATTTTAACTTAGTGAAATATGAGGAAATTTCTTTAAAAATCATCTTCTTCAGATCCACCAGTCAGATTGTCAGAATGCTTTCATATTTTGTACACAACATCTCTGGGGAGGGGGATGGGGTGGGGGGGGGGGGCAGATTCAAGTTTATTCAAATCGAGTATCTGGGTTAATATTTGGGCTGCCTATTGGAGCACGAATTTTAACTCAGTGCAATGTGAGGAAATTTCTTTAAAAATGTTCTTCTTCAGATCTACCAGTCAGAATCCTCTCATATTTGGTATACATCATATCTAGGGGAGCCAGATTCAAATTTGTTCAAATCGAGTTTGTTGGTTAATATTTGGGCTCCCTATGGGAGTCCGAATTTTAACTTAGTGCAATATGAGGAAATTTCTTTGAAGATCTTCTTCAGATCCACCAGTCAGAATCCTTTAACATTTTGTATACACATGTACATCATCTCTAGGGGGTCAGATTCAAGTTTGTTCAAATCGGGTCCTGGGTTGAAAATTTTGGGTCTGGTTCAGAATTAGAAATTTTTGACCAAAATTCTAAAAAAAAACTTTTTTTTCTCGATTTTTAGGCGTTTAGTTAAATTTTGAGATAAAAAAAATGTTTTTTTTTTAGCTAGAAAATTTTGGGTCGGGTTCCGACTGAAGTTTTGGACCAAAATTTGGAATGTTTTTTTGTTTTTTTTTTGCATTTTCAATTTTGAGATAAAAAAAATAATTTTAGCCTAAAAATTTTTGATCTGTTTCAGACTCCGAAATTTTGGACCAAAATTCGGTACTTTTTTTTAATTGTTTATTGTTCAATTTTTAGATGAAAATTTGTATTTTTGGACCAAAATTCAGAATTTTTTTTTCAATTCTTTTCAAAATCGAGTTCCTAGATGAATTAGAGTGGTTTTATGCGAAAATGTTTTTACACTATGTCCTCCCCTCACTTCCTTGGGGGAGGGGGGAGTTAGATGTAACAAAATGTTTGGCTGCAAAATACATTTTGAAAGATTTAGAGTAATTTTATGCAACTCCCCCCCCTCCCCCCCCCCCCCCCCCCCCCAATAAAAAAAATGAAAAAATAAAATAAATACCCCTATGACCACCAACCCCCACTCCCTGGATCAATTAAGCAGAGGAAAGAAATTGCTACAAAATAGTGAATTTATGTAAAAAAAAAGGACCCCTATAATCAGGGACCAACCTGGGCATGCGCCAGTGCATATTTGGTTCTGAAACATCAGGACCTGGCTCTTAAATCTCAGAAATAGGCTTCTCAGTTGGCGCATAACTTGTCAGATCATATTTTGATATTCTTTCGATGGATAATCGAGAGAGACACTCTTACATGTATTATATATATGATTATCATTTATCATTTGCTCAAGTTAATACTTCAAGTCTTAATTACCAAGCATTAATCTTCACTGTGGTTTCTGATCAAGTCTTGGCTGCCTGAATAGGCAGCCAAGACTTGACCAGAAACCACAGTGAAGATTAATGTTTGCTATAGTGTACTAAATGAAAATGATGAGAGCTATTACATACTTGCTGTGTGTGTTACAAACAGCAGTGTGACTCCGTAAATTGAAATCTGGCGCATGAATTGAAAAAATAGGCTCCGAGGCTAGAGCGTATTTTAAATAGTCCTGATCGGTCCCTGTATAATAGTTTCCTGACTTCATTCCTCTGAAGTGTTGATGAGCCATGATTAGATGAATGTGATCCAAAATACTTCTTTGGACAACTTGTCAGGTGAGCATTTAAGGCACAACTTGTCAGGTGAACAATTAAGGCACACCACAGAAGCATGTCAACTGAACAGATCATGAGATGGCTTTTCAGTACGTTCAGTGGATTTATCTCAATGACACTGAATTATGTTTATAATAAACATTGATATTTAAACATCAAAATCCACCTCAAAACCAATTTTTAATGTGATTATCCTTCTAGTTTGGTGTTCCCTGCAGGAAAAAATATGAACATGTGCTTAAAAATTGCAACATTCATGAAAATGCCTTGGCAAATTGATTACCTACGAAAATAGGTTTTAGGTTGGCAAATACCTCGGCAATGCATATTTCCTGGGGTTAATTAAATGCCCTGAATAATAAGCATCTGACATGGACACCAGGGTTACGAATAATTTAATGGCTCCATTCCTCTGTAGTGCTGATGAACCATGACTAACTGAATCTGACTCAAAATACTTCTTTGAACCACTTTGTCAGGTGAGCGATTAAGGCCCCTTGGGGCCTTATATTTCAGATAGGTGTCCATCCAACTTGTTAAAAAATCTGTCGGCCCATAGTGCCTATAGTGGAATTAATGCCCTTGCTAAGATATATACAGAGTTATATGTCCTTGTTTCATTATTATTGTATTGTTAAAAAATGACTGTCCAACATGTTTAGTACAGCAGCAGTGACACTGTTTGTTGGATTGAAATGAATTGTCACGCTATTATACCTTGGCATGGGGGTAACATATTTGATGACAAGTTGGATGACCTCGCTAGAATACTTTCCGAGTTACTTCAGTTCTCTTTGACCAATTTGGGCTTTTTCAACATATCTGTCTGCCAATATGTTTGACACTCTCGTTCTGCCTCTATTTGTTGGATTCAAATAATTTTTGCCATGGTTATATCTTATCATATGGGAACAGATTCCACACCAGAACAGATTCCCCGTGGGAACCCCGGGAAGTAAGCAGCACTTGTTTACTGTGGTAAACCAGTTCCACTTTACTAGTAAAATAGGACCCAGTCACCAATGCTTGGGGTGAAAGTCCTCTAAAATGGGCAACATGTAGATCAACGATTGACTAAACTTGACTTCATCTCCATGTTGTGTCATGATTAGCCATGGTGCATAAATATGTGACGTTAACCACCAACAAACAAACCAGAACAGATACCCTTGTTTTGATTATGACAGAGTTATTTCCCCTTGATTCACTTAGTGGATTCATACTATAATTTGAGAATGTCTCTTTGTGCTACATCTTCACCCACATAGATGATCCAGTCTTCACAAAACTAGGCGCATGGATGTATGTGGACCCAATAATTGCCACTGAGAGATTGGATTTTTATATCCATGCAATAAAACAAAGAAAATACATGGAAATCCCCCAAATGTGGCATTGTGTGTTTGTTCTATATCCCCTCTCACATGGATGGTACGTTTCTTCCCAGACTTGTGCTACAGGTGTTTGTGGCCCCTACAATTGCCACCGCTGTAAAACAATGACAATAATTCAACTTCTTTCATGTGAATGGTCCAGTTGTCACCAACCTTCAATAAGAGGTTATCTTGATCTCGCTATTGCTACTGTGTATTGGATTTCTCTCCCTGCTCTGAAACAAAGGCAATAAATCACTCATCTGTATATATGTTCATCTTGGCATTATGTGAGTCGGCACACTTGTGTTGCTCTTGTTTTCCTATCAATCAACTGTGTTCCTATTGATTAGCTAGCTATTTTCTATTGATGAGCTTGTCTCCTATTAATCTCCTTGTTGTTTTCCTATTGATCAGATAGCTGTTTTCCTATTGATCAGCTAGCTGTTTTCCTATTGGCCCATAGGTTGTTTTTCCATTGATCAGCAAACTGCTTTTCCATTGATCAGCTAGCTGTTTTTCCATTGATTAGTAAGGTGTTTTCCATTGATCAGCTAGCTGTTTTTTCTTTGACTAGTAAGCTGTTTTTCCATTGATGAGCTATGTTTTCTATTGATCTATTGGCTGTTTTCCCAATGGTTTAGTACTGTTTTTACATTGATCAACTGGCTGTTTTATCATTGATCAGATAGCAGTTTTTCTGTTGATCAGCCATCTGTTGTACCATTGATCAGCTGTTTCCCCACTGATCAGCTTGCTGGTTTCCATTGATCAGCTAGCAGGCCTGGCATTCTGAAAAATGCAGGAGGGCGAAAAATCACTGTCCTCAATCAGCTTAGGAGAGCAATTAGCTTTACACAGCATTTTAAGTATCCAATTGAACGAACTCATTGAAACTGAAACCAACAGACTACATCAGTGATTTTATTAACTTTACTAAGGTAAAGCGAAATCTCTTAGACATCTAGATGTCTCACTCAACAACCGAACACACACTTGACAAGACCTGTGTGTGTACCCAGACCTGTTGTCCAAGAAAGTCATACGCCTACCACTACCACCTTCAACCCCCCCCCCCCCCCCCCCAAGGGGTTGAAGGTGGTAGTGGTAGGCGTATGACTTTCTTGGACAACAGGTCTGCTTGAATCTACAGTCACATCCTGGTGCAAGTGCTTCAAGTGACAGGATAGTAGTAATGGTAGTATATTATAGTGTCAATATTCCTTGAATAATTACCCCTCAAACGGTGATGTCAGTTGTTAAACTTGAAACTGACAGAAAAAAAATATTGCTGTTACCCATTTTGCTTCAAATGATTGCAACTGTGTTTGGGTATGGTTACAGCCATTACCTTTTACCTCTAAACCACTTTCAAAATGAAATTACGTGATGTTATGTGACTTGGAAGTTAAATTACATTTTTGCTTTACAACAAAAATTTAATGTGAGCATAATACATGTAATCTCAATCATCCCAGACCAAAATATTTAGGAGGGCAATTTTTCGCTCTCCTTAATTCTTTCAGGAGGGCAGTAAGGAGAGCTAAAAAATCGCTCTCCTGAAATTGCCAAGCCTGAGCTAGCTGTTTTCCCCATTGATCAGATAGTTGGTTTCCATTGATCAGCAAGCTGTTGATCAGATAGTTGATTTCCATTGATCAGCAAGCTGTTTTCCCATTAATTAGCTAGCAGTTTTCCCATTGATTAGCTAGCAGTTTTCCCATTGATCAGCTAGCTGTTTTCCCACCAATTAGCTAGCAGTTTTCCCATTGATCAGCTAGCTGTTTTCCCATTGATTAGCAAGCCATTTTTCCATTGATCAGCTGTCCGTTTTACCATTTGCTCCTCCAGCTGATATCTTCCTTTTGATGAACTAGTTATTGTTCAGTTGAATTGTTTTCCAGCTGACCCTCTAGCTACTTTCCTAATGATCAGCAAGATATTCTTGAAGTGTTCAGCTAGCTCTTTTCATATTGATCAGCTAAGTTTTTCTGTTAACTCAAAAGTGGATGCCTAAATTAACCTACACACAAATAACTGTGTCAAAAATGGATGTCTAAATTTTGTAGTTTACCCACAACCAAATAACATTGAAAAGATGGATGCCTAAATTTGGTAGTTAAAGTTTCTCCCAAGATTGGCCTGAATTACCTCCAGAAGAATTTTATATAAACTTTTGTAAAAATTTTGTGAAAATTAGGTTCAGAGAACAGATTCTCCAAACCAGAATACATTCTGCAAAAACCTTTAGCAGAACAGATTATTTGGACCTGTAACTTTGACTTACATTATAAATGTAGTACCGAGTAATTGAAAAAATAGCTTCTGTTTATTTGTTCATTCATCTTCATTAGAAAACTGTGCACACAAACCAGCTTTCTGTGTTGTTTCTGAATGGCAATGCAAATTCTCATATGCTGCATGACAATTAAACATAATGTATTCTATTGTCTTTGTTTTCTATTTTTTATAGCCACTAAAATTGAGTTTTTTGTCGGAGATGTTGCAGAAGGTTCAATTGCAAGTTTAGACAATGCACGTTATGCTAGACTTGGGTAAGTATTTATGTAGACAGGCCTGACATTTTCAGGAGAGCTGTTTATTCATTCGCCTACTGTTCGCCTTAAAAAAAATTAAGGAGGGCGAAAACTAACACCTGTGGACTTAGAAAATAATGAATACCATAAGAGCCTATTCCTAAAACCCACATCTTTTCAGATCTCTGCCGTGTTAGTGGTCTCTGTATGATGGCTGCGCTGTCCCTCCCACACCTCTGGGCCTTGCAGAGGCCCAGAGGTGTGGGAGGGGCAGTGCAGCCATCTCAGAGAGATAACCTTGTTAGCAGCACCAAATAATATATACAAAGCCCACAAGACAGAATTCAGTAATAGTAAAATTTCATTTTGCCACTTTTAACTTTTGTAAGCTTGGCGAGACCTAATCGCTCCCCTAGGCCATGTGACGGGAGCACTTTTTAGCCCTTCTGTATTTTTATACGCCCGTTTTGAAAAAACGAGTTGTATTATGGTATACTGCTGTCCGTCTGTCCGTTCGTCCGTCCGTCTGTCACACCTCGTACGATAACTCAAGAACGCTTTGAGAGATTTTCGTGATTTTTGGGTAGGTGGTGTATATCGATGGAGGGAAGCTCCCTTTCGTTTAGTGTCGCCGTTCGATTAGTCATTCCAGAGTTATGGGACTTTATTACTTAGAAAATTGTTGATTTTTTACATGTACGATAACTCGAGAATGCTTTGAGAGATTTTCGTGATTTTTGGGTTGGTGGTGTATATCGATGGAGGGAAGGTCCCTTTCATTTAGTGTCGCCGTTCGATTAGTCATTCCAGAGTTATGTGACTTTATTACTTAGAAAATTGTTGATTTTTTACACGTTGTACGATAACTCGAGAATGCTTCGAGAGATTTTCACGATTTTTGGGTAGGTGGTTTATGTTGAAGTTATGATCTCAAAAGACATAAGATATATACATGAAATTCAAATAATTTTATTTCCAGATTATTGAACACAGTATGTTGTTGGTTATGATTATTGTACAAGAATATAAAAAAAACTTGACAAGTACACATGCATACTCATATTGTGTGCTTCCCTCTTGTAATTAATAAGGGGCATATCATGCACTCATGGCGTAGCTGTTTATTATGAAAGCCAGGCCAGTAGATTGCTTTTAGCTCTGGTGATGTTATATCCAAGTTGCCTTTGATCCTTAGTTTTTTGGGTGAGTGCTGTATCTGCTCTTTTGCTTGTTTAAATTCATTGTATGGTCGAGAGATAACTAAAACATTGTCATTGCCTGTTGTATGATGGGGAGATATATAAACAGTTGTCAGTGCCTGGTGTATGATGGGGAGATATATAAACAGTTGTCATTGCCAGGAGTATGATGGGGAGATAAATAAACAGTTGTCATTGCCTGATGTATGATGGAGCAGGGCTTGCCTTGAGTCGGTGCTGATCAGCCCAGGCCCCGAGATCAGCCCCGAGGAGCACTTGCTGGGGGCTTTTTTTCAACCCCCGACATTTTCCACAAAAAAGCACTAACAATAATGGACAAAATGGAAAATCAGCCCCGAAAAGGCCCCGACCTCAATATGTGGGGGACTTTTTTTAGGCCCCGACCATTTTACTCAAGGCGAGCCCTGATGGAGAGATATCTGAACAGTTGTCTTTACCTGGTGTATGATGGGGAGATATCTAAACATTTGTCTTTGCCCGGTGTATGATGGGGAGATATCAAAATAGTTGTCATTGCCTGGTGTATGTTGGGGAGATATCTAAACATTTGTCTTTACCTGGTGTATGATGGAGAGATATCTAAAATAATGACTACTGTTTATATATCTCCCCATCATACACCAGGCAATGACAACTTAATGAAATTTTTTAATGTTGTAGAGTTAAGAAAAAAGAAGTCATGTTTTTTTATTTTTTTTATTTACCACCATTTTTAAAAAATATTTTTGCGTCACCTGAAGTTTTGGTGATTTTGAGCACATTTTAACCCTTTACCCAATGAATCGGCTGCATCTGCCCGCGTAATATGCAAATTCAGCAGTTTTAAAAATATTATTTTTCAAAACATTTCAACATAACCATATCATGTGACCCCCTCATTGGAACGAGCTCGTTCCAACAAGGGTTCACATGATATGGTTTTGATGAAATTTTTTGAAAACTTTTTAAAAAATGATATTTAAAATAAAAAATTTTGATTTATTTTATTTATTTATTTTATTTGGGTTCAACGACACATTAACAGCCAGGGTCATATCATGTCGGTGACAGTTTTACGGGTGGAGGAAGCCGGAGTACCCGGAGAGAACCACCGAGCAACGACGAGCAGCTGTCAGCTCCCCAACATCGTAACTCTGAACTCTGCACCGCGGCACAGGCAGGGTTAGATTGGTTGAAGACATGTGCACCAGCGACGTGCAGTATGCCTTAGTACACAGCGTCATCGTGCCCCCATGTAAGCAAGCGGGGTGAAGTGTCTTGCCCAGGGACACAACGCGGTTGCCGCAGGTGGGATTCAAACCAAAAACCTCTCGGCTTGCAGCCTTCACCTCTACCTACTGAGCCACCGCGCACCCTAATAATAAATTTTGATACCGTATCTGTTAGGTAAAGGGTTAACCTAAAAATGCCAACTTTATTGTATGCATAACTTGCTGCTTTCTTAATCTACATCTCAGTAACTTCAGACGCTCCATCTTAGCAGATGGTTTTAGCATATGCTTATGATTTTGTTGTTGATGACATCATAGTTTTGATGTTGTGACATAAAAACATAATATTTGAACAATTTTGAATTTGCACGTTTATGAAAAGACTTATGCCTCTGATATTTTGGAAATATAATCTCCCCCCAAAAACATGTCAGAAAAGGCAATCAGTTTTGATCTTAACTAAAGTTGGTATGTGTATTACCCAGCTAGTAATTCAGGTCAAGTTCGAATATGGGTTCCCTCCGATTATTTTTACATGAGTAATGGCACTTTTTTTAACTTAGAATCTCAACCAAAGTTTTCTAATGAGCGTATTTAACCACATCTGGTGGTGCTCTTGATGGCCTATGCAAAAAAAAAATTTCCCTGGTGAAAATATTTTTAAGTTAGACATCAACAATGAAAAAATTAAAAGTTTATTTGATTTGGGCAAAATTTTAGAGCTCCAAAAATAAAAAAAAAACAGTATTTTTTTATTTTTCAATTTCAGTGTGCTAAATTTAAATAATGACTCTAACCTTCTGACCATTCATGTGGTTTGGAGATGGCTAACTAAACACTCAGCTATGTAAAAATTCTTGGAAAACTGCTTTTTTATCATTAACAAATATTCATATATTGCGTGGAATTGAAAAATTTATAACCTCTCAAGGCAAAAATCTAAAAATCTATCAGACACAAGACAGGCTGCTTAACTGGTAGAGTGCTAGTCCATATTCAGGCTTTTATTCTGAACTGCAGGTACCTAAAGTTAAAAACTTTGTATTTTGTGGATTTCCTTCTTTTTATCTAGGAAGTAAAATTATTTCATCTACATCAATTTACATTGTTACACTTTATGGGAACAAATCTTGAGGCTGAGAAAAAATTTAGCCCTCTACCAGCTCAGTTAAGTTACTCAGACTTTACCATTGAAGATGCAACTTTTGGCTAACCGGTCATCTGTTCGCGTAGATTTGAATTTGTGTAATCACCACACAAACAAAATGAGCATTCTCGTCAAATTTTGCAATTTAATGTTATTTTTTTTACGTCATTTCTAATTTTAAGTTTTGAAATATTGACGATTTTGTGGAACACATAACTCAGAAACTACAAAGGATACAAACTACAGTATTTCCCAGTTGATTTAATCTCGTTATGCATTAACCCTTTACCTAATATGAAAAGCAGACGACACTTGCAAAAATAATTCTTGATTAACTAATTTTTTTTATTTTTTGTCTCAAAAACATAGGTTATGACCCACTCGTTGGAACGAACTCAATGAGCTCGTTCCAAAGAGGGGTCATAACCTATGTTTTTGAGACAAAAAATGAAAAAATAATGAAAATTAATTGGCAATTTTTGTGTCGCCACCCCACGAAGTGGGGAGCGACATATAGGGATTACCTTTGTCGTCTTGCGTCGTCCGCGTCGTCTGCATCGTCCGCGTCACACTTTCTCTTATCTGCCACTCCTGTTTAACCTATGAATGGATTTTGATGAAACTTTCAGTGATTCTTTATCACATAATGGCATTGTGCACCTCCTATTTTATTTTTTGACCCGCTGTATTTTTTCCAGAGTTATGCCCCTTTTCCACTTAGAATTCTGTCTGAAATATTAAAATATAGTGCAGGCGACACACGTCTTCCATGGAAGACTCACATCTAAATTTAGATTAGCGCTGGCTGGTTTTGGCTGTTACGTTGGGTAAAGGGTTAACCAGTTTTAGTTTAAACAATATTTATTCAATAATTGATAAATGCATACAACAATTGTTGAGTAACAAAAAAAAATTTGAACAACATAGATACAGTATTATAATGAAACAACTAAAGACAGGGAAATTTGTTATTGTTTAAAGGAGGGATTCGACAGAAAGCTTTAAGCTTATATGTAAGTCGATTACCAGTTTTGGTCTCAATGAACATAACATATTTGACACTTCCAGGTTTGATTCAAAGAGATTTGATGCTATGATGTTAAAGGCGACCGGGGTCACAAATCTTCAAAGAAAAAATTTCACTGGATTGATTGATTGTTTATTTCACAGTATACATAATATACAGAATATAGACAGAGATAGTTAAACAGTAATATTATATCTCACGTGACCTTCTAGGCTCCTGATTGGACGAATGCTGCACCCCTATTTCGTGCAGTTTGCATCCACAGAACTGACCAGGCACAACACGTTTTCTATTTTTAGCACAGTACTATATCAGTTTTCTTTTCATACTGGGCAAATAAAACTAATCAGGCTAAATTTAAATATCGATTCACAGAGGCACAACATCCACAAAACGACCCAGAAAGAAATCATTGTGGACAAATGTATCGCTTTTCCATTGTTGAAGTCACATTTTCTGAGGCATTCATTTTATTCCTTGAGAAGATGATCCATATCTCATTTCGAAGAGAATGATCCATACCTGGGTACAACTTCCATGAGAATGCGTCCGGATATGAAAAATCGTTTGTTTCGCTGCTCATATTATTTTGCTTTTTAATTGTATGTTTTGGGCAGTAAACGAATAAATAATGGAATTCATTTGAATCTTCGGAGTTTTCTATCCCGTACTGACCCATTCGGTAATGTATATGTGTGACAAATGTGTGGAAATTATAAAAATGCGTTGTCAAATTTTGAAAAGTTTAGCTTTCATTCGCAAGTTGCACGATTCTAGAATACACAGTTCCGTTTGGGGGAAAATGTTTTGTTTACCCTTGTCAACCGATTCAAAATTTGTCTTCTGCTCATATCAATAATCCAAGTTAGCGTTTCGTACCAGTAATGTGATGCAATTTGCTTTTTGACTGCTCGCTTTGTCCAAAAAAAGAAAAGGAAAATTTTCTTCCAAAACATAGCTTATATTCCCTCATTGCAATGAGTGTGTATTCTCCTTCCAATGAGTGGTCATAAGCCGTGTTTTGGAAGAAGAAAATGTTTTTTGAAAACTACATGGTATGTCTTTCTATATAACGCTGGTTGGTAGGGCTGCTACCTTGGTAATAGATTAACAAATCGGCAAGCAGAGAGGTCCTCGGTTCGAATCCCACCTGCGGCAACCGCATTGTGTCCTTGGGCAAGACACTTCATCTCCATTGCCCACGTGGGGGCACGATGACGCCGTGTACTAAGGCGTACTGCACGTCGCTGGTACGCATGTCTTCAACCAATCTAACCCTGCCTGTGCTGCAGTGCGGAGTTACGATGTTGGGGAGCTGGCAGCTGCTCGTAGTTGCTCGGTGGTTTTCTCCGGGTACTCCGGCTTCCTCCACCCGTAAAACTGTCACGGTCATGATTAGCCATTGTGCATAAATATGTGACCTTAAACATCAATAAATAAATAAATAAATAACAAATCGGACAGATGTTTTTCTTGATGGGTGTTCGATATAATATAAGGATTAGTGCATGTCTTGTCGTTGACTACGCCCATATAGTGCCCAGTGAGGTGGTGTAGTTCCCGACGCGAAGCGTCGGGAATTACACCACCTCACTGGGCACTATATGGGCATAGTCAATTCGCATCGGGAACTACGCCACCTCACTGGGCACTATATGGGCGTAGTCAACGACAAGACATGCACTATTCCTTAAATAGTACAACAATACCATATATGGATAAAGTTCAAATCAAATGATATTTTACTTCATTTAGATTCAAATGGTACATTAGTACTCATGATTGCAAATAAAAAGCTGAAATTTTTTAGAAAATTGAACTTCAAATACCAGTAATATGGCCTAAATACCCATAGTTTTAGGGGCATTTAACACATTTTTCATTAAAAAATACCAATTTTTATTCACACACAGTTCCATATTGATAAGACACACAGCTGTGAACTTTTACACACTACTTGCTATGTCTCCATTCTAGAGATGGGTCTGTTTCAGTATTTTTAGGGGGTATACCTTCATATTGGTTCAGTATTTGATATCTCTCATGACTGAAATTTGCTGTTAGTACCACAGAGGAATTCTCAGGAAAAAGTTTGAAAAACAGAATAAGTTGTATCATTCTACCACAACCCTATAAATGACACGGCCAATGAGCTCAATACTGGATTTTTTTTACAACCACAAATAATATGTACAGTAATTTTGTGACTTGTTCTGAACAAATCTTAATGTTTAAAGACCTATTTCAGGCTTTTGCAGTCTCAGAGTATTTGTCCTGACCATGCCATCTTCAGGAGGTCCTGCTGACAATAGACAAAACACCTGAGCAGTGATTTCTCGTCAAGTCTTGGCTGCTTTAACAGGTAGCCAAGACCTGACTAGAAATCACTGCTAAGCAGTTGGACATGCACAGGTTGTAGTCTAGTGGGAATTCATGATAGTTTCCCAGTCCATTGAGGGTTAACAAAACTGAAAAGAAAATCTGTCACTTCCTTCATGAAAATGAACTTTTCAGCTGTTATCAAGCCTCAACAGGGACTTATAAACAGTGAATGTACAGAAAATTTGAAAATTCAGATGGTACAGCTATTCAGTTGGTTCGGTTTGGTTTTATCCCCATAATATCGGTATGTGTTCGTTTTTTTGGTCTTACCCATCTCTACTCCATTCTAGCAAATGGTTATAATTTCGTTGTTATAATTTTGACGTAAAAAAATCTTTTAAAAACATATTGATTTCTTAGACATATAAAAGGTCTTTGCTTCTGAAATTTTGAGAATATAATCTCTCATGAAAATCTTATCCAAAAATTCAATCATTTTTAGCTCAACTTTGACGAAGTCAAATTTGAGCTATTGTCATGGCCCGTCGTCCGTCTGTCCGTCCGTCCGTCTGTCCGTCTGGCCGTCTGTCCGTCTGTCCGTCTGTCCGTCTGTCCGTACGTCAATAATTGGCTATGGCTCGGGCTAGAGGTCGTACTTATGAACCGATCTTTACGAAACTTCTTGTGTACCTTTGTTATGACCCTGGGACGGGAACGAGTGTTTTTAGGTGTGGTCCGGAATTCAAGATGGCTGCCAGTGGCCATTTTGTACCGATGATGCAAAAATCAGTTTTTTGTACAGAACTTCTGTATGAAAGTTCTGATTTGAATAAAGTTTTGTATAAATGTTTAGTACCATGGGATACATCACATATAATACGGGTTTTTTTCTCGTGCGTAAAGTATGCAAATTAGACTGACTTTGATTTATTTAGTGTTACTTTCAGAGCTGTAAGTGCCAAGCTGCTATGGCTCGGGCTAGAGGCCGTATTTATGAACCGATCTTTACGAAACTTCTTGGGTACCTTTGTTATGACCGTGGGACGAGAACGAGTGTTTTTGGGTGCAGTCCGAAATTCAAGATGGCTGCCATTTTGTACCGACGATGCAGAAATCTGTTTTTTGTACAGAACTTCCATATGAAAGCTCTGATTTGAATAATTTTTTGTATGAATGTTTAGTACCATGGGATACATCACATATAATACGGGTTTTTTTCTCGAACGTAAATTGTGCAAATTAGACTAATTTTGATGTTTTTTGGGGTTACTTTCAGCACTGGAAGTGCAAATGCCAATACGGCTCGGGCTAGAGGCCGTATTTATGAACCGATCTTTACGAAACTTCTTGGGTACCTTTGGTATCACCGTGGGACGAGAACGAGTGTTTTGGGGTCCGGTCCGAAATTCAAGATGGCCGATGGCAGCCATTTTGTACAAAATTAGGTGCAATCAGATTTTTGCACAGAACTTCCATATGAAAGCCCTGATTTGAATAATTTTTTTGTGTGAATGTTTAGTACCATGGGATGCATCACATATAATACGGGTTTTTTTCTCGTGCAGAAATTATGCAAATTAGATGAACTTTGATTTTTTCAGTGCGACTTACACACAGTAAGTACACATGTCAATACGGCTCAGACTAAAGTCTGTATTTATGAACTGATCTTCACGAAATGTCTTGGGTACCTTTGTTATCACCTTGGGATGAGAACGAGTGTTTCTGGGTGCAGTCTAAAATTCAAGATGGCTGCTAGTGGCCATTTTGTACCGAAATTAGGTCTAATCAGTTTTTTGTACACAACTTCTATACAGCTCAGACTAGAGGCCATATTTATGAACCAATCTTTACGAAACTTCTTGGGTACCTTTGTTATCACCGTGGGATGAGAGCGAGTGTTTTTGGGTGTGGTCCGAAATTCAAGATGGCCACCAGCAGCCATTTTGTACCAAAATTAGAGCAATCAGTCTTTTGTATAGAACTTCTGTATGAAAGTTCTGATTTTAATAAATTTTTGTATGAATGTTTAGTAACATGGAATACATCACATATTGTAAGGGGGTTTTTTTCGTGCAGAAATTATGCAAATTAGATGAACTTTGATTTATTCAGTGCTACTTACACAATGTAAGCACACATGTCAATACGGCTCAGGGTAGAGGCTGTATTTATGAACCGATCTTCACAAAACTTCTTGGGTACCTTTGTTATCTCCTTGGGATGAGAATGAGTGTTTCTGGGTACGGTCCAAAATTCAAGATGGCTGCCAGTGGCCATTTTGTACCGAAATTAGGTCCAATCAGTTTTTTGTCACAAGTTCTATACAGCTCGTATTTATGAACTGATCTTCACAAAACTTCTTGAGTACTTTTGTTTTCACCTTGGGACAGGAACGAGTGTGTTTTGGGGTGCCTTTGTTATCACTGTGCTATGAGAACAAATATTTTGGGGTTCAGTCAGACCCACTCTGGGACTCAAAGATTTTTTTCTAGTTTAGCATCTGACTGTCACCCACCTTTACAATACTTTACCTATACATTTGTTACAGGCAACGGTCAGTATTTATGTACAGACCGTTACAATACTTTATATGTACCTTTGTTATCAGGTCATTACCTAGATGTTTGTCATTGCTGTGTCACATACTATACATGTACATGTCTTTGTCTTGACAAGTTGAGCTACAGTGTCATTGACACTTTCATTTGATTGACAGAAAAATGTTCACTGGTAGAAAAAGTTTGATGTTCTGACATCAATGTCAAAAAAATTAATGTTGTCCAATGTGGACAGTGTTTACTATGCTGCAGAGCTAAAAAAATATTAGTATTTTTAGTTTATTTGATATACCGCCATTTAACCCTTTACCCAATGCAGACGATATCAAAATGTATTATTTTAAATAACATTTTTTTAAATTTTTCAAAAGATTTCAACAAAACCATATCATGTGACCCCTCGTTCCAATGAGGGTCACATGATATGGTTTTGTTGAAATGTTTTGAAAAATAATATTTTTTCTACTACTGAATTTGCATATTACGCGGGCGGATGCAGCCGATTCGTTGGGTAAAGGGTTAAGACATTTTTACGTCAGTTTGGGATTCTTGACAGGTATACATTGCTAACACCTGCAGCCATAATTATAAAACTTAGAGATATCCAATTTTGCATACATACTGAGTCAAAAAAGAAAGTATAATAGAAACAGATGTGAAAAAATAGCATTAATGATGAAATTTAATAGTTCTAATGTTGCATGTTTGTGGACAAAACGTTGTGCAAAGAGTTTAATGACATGTTGTTGTTGTCCACCCAACTGTATACAATTTTGCAATGGATTTCAAAGTAGCACTTGCTTCCCGAGAATGTCAAATTGAATGGGTGACAGATGATTTTCTTTGTGTTATGTTGTGCTAGAGAGCCTGGGTTATTGAGAAAATGCTAGTTTTTGTCTTCCAACATTTAAAAAAAATGGTTAACTGAAAATCAGAGGTTGCGTGCCATTGGTATGCATGAGGCTGGCATACCTCCAGATGAGCTTGCTGCTGAGTTCGGAGTCTCTGTGGCTACTATTTACCATCTCATTAGGGCTGCACGGTATTTTGATATACCGGTAATACCGGTATTGAAATATTAACCGGTTAAATATTGTCCATTTTTTTTAATTCCAGTATATCATCTGTGACGATATTCATTTCGAGCCGCGGTTTTTAGTGACAGACATTTTCCGAAAAATTCTATTTAATCTCACAGCTGATTGAAAAAAAGTGTATATAAACAGAAACTATGAAAGCAGTTTGTTTTTTTATCAATACACTTCATGTCCTGGTACTAGTAAAATATTCTCCCATAAGCTGTTTTATTTTGGTTTCTCCGATGACATGGGTAAGTACAGATTTTCCCCAAACAGTATGGCTTCGAACGTAAACTGTGAAGAATGATTACCGTATTTCCTTTAATGATGGTTTTTGTTGGACCGAGAAATTTCTGGTTTTATACTAATAGTTCCTCCCACTTCATTGCACCTGTTCTCACAATTCCAAGCACTGCAGTAATATTTTTTTAATTTATTACCGGCACACTTGGAATGTGCTTTTCAATATGAACAAATCGCACACGTATTAATGAACCCACAATTCCAAGCTCTGCGGTAATGAATATTCATTTTTGTCAACACCAGTTCGCACGTGTTAATGTTTTGAAAAGTAGGTGAACATTTTGATCTGACTCGTTTGCCACATCTTAAAAATTAGACAGATAGTCATCAAAACATTAATAAAAATATAAAGGGAATAATATTGTTTATTTTCACATTGTTAACAGTGATTTAATATTGAAATAGTATTTATACATCGCCAGCATTCATCCACTGCACGAGGTGGTTCACCGGTACATCAAAACGTGCCTATCGAGCATGTGCGTTTCAGCTGTTTGTGATACCGCGTGACAAAACTGACTGCTTTCATTTGTGGAAAAGTGTACAAACTCCTAGCCCTCTTAGCGGTGTCCTGCTTAACCAGTACATGGCAAACACCCTCTAGTGGTGATCTATTCACATGCACATGACAAAACGCAGGTGAAGCATTTTTGTTTTGTAAAGCGATGGATCAAATAGTATATATTTATTTGAAATTATTGACTCAAAATAAACGATATTTGTTGTGCCATCATGAAGTTTATTTCCAAATATTTATAGAAGAATGAATTAAGACAAGTTACTAGGCTTATTATTTCAATGCTTTTAAAACGTAATTATTTGACTTCGAATGTCCAAAAAATACTGGGACAATTTGGGTGAGAATCTTACATGTTTTGAACTTGACAATATACCGGTATATCGCGATATTTTTTTAAATATCGTTACCGGTATTGAAATCCGAACATCATGCAGCCCTACATCTCATTGGAAGCTATAGAACCACTGGATCTACTGCCGACCAACCGTGTTCAGGTCGACCAAGAGTTACGACCCCTGCACAAGACCGACACATCAGGACTTTTCACTTGCGGGATCGCTTCCTTCCGGTGATGACAGCAGCAATTACTCCTGGTAGAACTAACAATAGAATCAGTGCACAAACTGTCCGCATCAGACTCACTGAACATGGCATCCGAAGTAGGCGTCCATACCACGGACCAATCCTTACCCAACGTCATTGTACCATCAGAATGGAATAGGTACGTCAGCGTGGTAGCTGGACTCGGCAGCATTGGAGCACAGTTCTTTTGCACCATTGAATGCAGTTGATCTTCATCGATGGCAGTCTGAATGGACAGCGATATCTGGGCAAAATTCTTAATGCTGTTGTTGTCCTGTTGTTCAATGCTAACGTCGGATTGCAGTTATTCCAGCAAGACAATGCATGATGTCACGTGGCGCATATCTGTCATGACTTTCTTGTGGAGCAGAGCATCAAGCTTCTTCCCTGGTCCCCACTTTCACCAGATTTGTCGCCAATCGAGCATCTTTGGGATTAATTGGACCGTCGGGTGCGACATCATGATCTTCAGACATTAGGCGATTTACTTAATGTTCTAAGGCAGAAGTGGAATGCAGTACTACAGGGTGACATCCAGAGACTTATCAGGTCCATGTGCTGTTGATGTCTTGCCATCCAAGAGGCAAACGGTGGACATACATGTGTAACAGTATGGCCTCATGGTGGTTAATGTTTGGATGCTTATGGCTGGCTGTGGGTTAATACCTGGAGGTTGGTAGCTGGATAATGGTCAATATCAGGATATCCAGGGCTGGCTGTGGGTTAATTCTGTGCAATAACTATAACTGAAGAGATGCTTTCTTTTTCTGTTATTTTATTTCAGTACATGGGGAAGTTACGTACAAACAATAGCCTTTTATTGGCTTTTCATTTTAACGACATTTTACATCAGTCGTAACAGGTACTGATAACAGCAATAAATTAACAGTCTTTTTAGCCTACTCTAGTGCACACATATGCTTTACGTTGTGCCTTGTGGTGAAATCCCGAGGACTTGTCTGTGGTACCTAATTGGAAAGGATGGGGAATGGGCTTTCAATAAGGTTTCATAACCATGGCCCTAATTGGGAGTGTGATTCTGGTCTGGTGATGGTAAAATTACCCTAGTTGGATTTAGGAGGCTCCTTTTCTTATAACGTACTGTACAGTTTGACGGTCAAGACCAGAATGCCAGAAAACGCTGCCGGCGTCGAATTTATAGGTTTTGGGACTGTACCACGTGACGTACCTTACCCAATGGCGTTACGTACCGGAGGCCGTTTTCCTGTGAGATCCGTCAGGAATCCGTTGGAATCTCCCAGGAATCCGTTGACTGGTACCCAAAGCCACTGAACAGGTTAAAACAAGCATAAAATCTGCTTTTTACTTTGCTCTACAAATTGCCAATTGTTATAAAATACCTTTGGAAGACTTTATAGTACTTAACTTACAATTAGCTTTTAAAGAAAGTGACTTTAAAACTTGAAGTGGTCGTCTGGAAATAGCGCAATACTGTGCACTTACACACCAAAGCTTTGCAAGAAGGCTTTAAAAAGAATCCCCAATTGCGTAACAAAATAATTTGCGTTTAACAACGTACTGATTGCGAAAATACTGAATTTACTTAATTAAAATGTCTCACAAAACAATTTCACTAAAATACTGCCGTAGGAGGGTTACCTAATGTGTTTTCGTTCTTGCGAAATGATTAATCTGGAATGCAATATAGATTTTCCAAATATGGAAGTGCCACGTGATATCAACACGGCAACAAATTGCGCAAGGGTGAAGATGCTGAGGAAATACACAGTACTTCTTGCAAAAGTCTTTTCTAAGTTCCGCGGTAATAAAGTATCGAAACGCCATGAAAAGGACATTACTTGTTGGATGAGGATTTTATGATTTAGTATCAATAGGTATGACAAAATGACGTTTCGTACAAATTGTGTTTTTGACCGATACACAGCTTCAATTGTGAGAAAATTCGTCTGCAAAAATGCACTGGGTCAGAAATAAAATGTTCGAGCACATGTGCGAATGCGACTGCAATCGTACGTTAATGATTAATTCCCGCAGATATCCAAATGTAGTAACAAGTTACTAACAACTACGTCCGCACAATTAATACATCCATTAGAGGGTAATAATTTACAACATGAGGTCCCTCATCAAAACTGTGTATGCCTAATTTCGCTGCACTTTCTGTGCATCTTGACCGAGTTTTAGATTAGAGAAGGGTCAAGGCAAAGCTACCGGGAAATCGTTAAAAACGAAAGTACTGGTTTTGGCCGAAATATGCTAATTTGGTGTACCAATAATTTATTATAACATAGGTTTCTTCACCAAGTGTCCCAAAAACAATACTGGGCGTGGTACATCTAATTAAATCTTTTATTTCTTGTCCAGTTACTGTCACTGAGTTAGTTGGGGAAATTTCAGAAATATGTTCGCTTTGCCATGAGCCATCTTTAAATAAATATGTAATACCCACAGGGTATTACACATGCTATTGCCTGCATTTGTGGACTTTTCTTTTCACCCCATGTCTGAATTGTGATGTCCTGACGTGACGCTGGCAACAGTAAGAACATGAAATTATGCAAATTCATACAACTAGACTCAATATATGAATTTACAATAATTTGTTTGGGATTAAAGTCGACGATAATATTTAAAAAATTGCACTTCAAAGTGTTTTATAATTTCTTTCTTGGCTCAGTATAGATGAAATAACTGATTAAGTGCAGCGTTGTGGTTTGACCTTGCTACATTCTAAATTCCCAAAGTTACAGCCATAAAAACATCAAAACACCGAAAATGGCTCAAAATGAAATTTCAATGGATAGAGTTGAAATCAGGTGATATTTTAGTATGTATTATTCTGAATACAAAGCAGAAAATATTTTGAAAATTGGATTACAAATACCAGAGATATGATGTAAAAATACTGTCAGAAGTATTATTTTTGGCCATTTTGGGCAGTTTTCATTAAAAAGTCCTAATTTTTTTACCAACAGATCTCCGTAGTTATAAGTGGCGAAACTTTTAAAATTTTGGTCATTTGAAATTATCAGCAAAATGTCTTTACATTTTTCAGTTTTGATCGGCATTGCTTTCAGTGTAAGTTTCATGTTGTTTCTTCATCTTTTGTTTTTAGCCCAATTTCGAGGCTCATTCTTTTGGAATTTTGGGAATGGAATCATCAATAAAAGCCATATCTAAAAATGTGTTGCCCTCATGAGAAATTCTCAACTGTTAAGGTCGGACTGACCCATGATGTCAGAGGCGGTCAGTGTCCTAAAAATTGTAATTCCTTAGATTTTCATGAAAATTTAGTATTTTGTAGAGCTCAAAAACCAAAAGAATACATGTTTTTGTATTTTTCCATTTAATGTAATTTTTGATGATTATTCGTCAGTTCATACTTTCACATGTTACCTTACCATTCTGTGTTGTGATAGTCTAACCTTTGAAACTGCAAGAGATTCGGCTTTCATATATTATTTACACCTAAAGAAATACTTGAATTTATTCAATATCACATTCATATTCTTATTAGCTCACCTGAGCGAAGCTCAAGGGGAGCTTTACTGATCACTTTCCGTCCGCCATCCTTCTCGTCCGTCGTAAACTTTACAAAACCGACTTCTCCAAAACCACTAGCCCAATTTTATTCAAATGTTGGGTAAATGTTTATTACCAAATGCCAATTCAGATTTGTTCAAATAAAGTTGCCCCTCTTCCTGGGTGGTGCCACACCCCCAAAGGGCACGGAAATCTTAAAAAATCTTCTTCTCATGAACCAGCAGTAGCAGAGACTTGATATTTGGTGTGCAGTTTCCTTCTGAGGTGTAGACTCAGATTTGCTCAAGAGAAGTTCGAGGAGCTATATTTGCCTTCGTTATGGGAGGGGCAAGAATTTTCGCCCCGCCCAAAATTTCTATTTTCCAAACCGAGAGGAAGATTTGATATGAGGACTTATTGGGTCATAAGTACTTAATTTATGCCAAAAAATCTTTTCCCGTCACCCCATCGGAACCGCAGGAGCTAAAAATAGAAAAAATTTAAGTGCCCATACATGTATCTCCAAAACTACATAGCACTGAGAATTCTTATTTGGGGTGAAGCTTCCTTAGGACCAACAGAATGGAATGATAAAAAAAAATTGCTATCGGTTTTATCATGGGATACTTTTTTGGGACTTTGAAAAAGTGCAGAGTCAGCATTTTTTAACACTGTGGGTAATGGGAAAACCATTTAACACTACTTTTCTCCCAAACCACTGCTCCAAAAGCTTTCAAATTTCACATATAACATCTTTGGAAGATTGTTTCACATGTTTATTGAAATCAATTCCCTGGGTCCATATTTGGTCTCTCTATGAGAGCCCAAATGTTTAAATTAGTGCAGTATGAGGAATATTCTTTAAAAATCTTCTTCTTCAGATCTACCAATAAGAATCTTTTGATATTTGGTATGCAGCATCCTTATGGGGGGCGGGGGGGAGATTCAAGTTTGGTCAAGCCAAATCCCTGGGTTTATATTTAGGCTGAAAATTCGAGGTCCCGGTCTGGACTTACAAATTTTGGATCAAAATTCGGAAATGAGTTTTTTGTTTTTTTATGCGTTTTGGTCAGTTTTAAGACACAAATGTTTTGTTGTTTTTTTACACTGAAAATTTGGGGTCCGGATGGGACTTCGAAAATTTTGGACCAAAATCTGGAAATTAGTTTTTTGTTTTTTTATGCATTTTGGACAACTTTAAGAAGAAGAAAAATTTGTAGTCTGAAAATATTTTGTTTGGGACTTCGAAAATTTCCGAACAAAAATAAAAAAAAAATCTGGTTTTTATGCGTTTATCTAAATTTTGGGATGTAAAAGTGCAGGAACTGAAAATAGAAGGAAAAGTCTGTGTATTGTGTGGGCACAATCGCTTCATCTAGTTGGTATATGCTTTTCTTGGAAGGGGCGTATGCAGCTTATTCAAGTCAAGTCCCTGGTTGAATGTTTAGCCTACCATGTCAGGTGAGCATCCTCAGGCCCCCTGGGGCCTCTTGTTGAGATAATATAATCATGCTAACATATTAAACTCTACCAAGTTTCAGAAAACCTTAAAATAAAAATTTTGTTGTAGGAACTTGAAATTAAGTGGCATTTTTACTCAATGGTATCAGTATCTTCTTGAACTAACAAAAAAAATCAGTGAAGGTCCTGATTCGTTGGATGGTATCTGGAAATTTTCTCATGATCTTAAGTAGTCCTTCAATGTGTGTATGTTTTTATATATGCAACACACCAGCAGATGCTTGGCTATATAGCTAAAACTTTCTCTATCACTAACATATCTTACCTGGTACATTGTTACTCTGCTATATATATGTACACCTCCATCCTATTGTCCTTTCAGCATATTGTGTTGGTTTGGTAGGTTGTCATAAAAATTAGATTGGTGTCATATCTACAGATAGAAATAAAATTTGGTAGCAAATTGTAATTTCTATGATAGGAGGTTGGACAATATCATATTGTGCAACATCCAGGGTACATGGAGGCTTAATATCTAGATGTCTCTTTTAAAACCATTTGGCTTTTGCCAAATGGTTTCATAAGACACATCTAGATTTTATGTCTCCATGTACCCTGGATGCTGTCCAAATACTTATACTGACAATATTACTGTAGTACATTTGTAATGGAAGATATTGATAATATTACTGTAGTGGAACTAAATATTTGCTGGAAGTGCAATTTATTTTGTTCTTGGGCATGACACTTAATCCCAGCACAATGGGACTGTGTTCTAATATGTGCAGCTTATTGTTTGTAATCTTGGCTTCTTTAGTGTTCAACTGATTACCAGAAATGGCTGCTGACCGATTACAGGTTCTTTGAGCTCACAATCGTCTGATTCCGATTGTAATACCGTGCATTACTAGAAAAGTCAAGGCTCGAAAGAACTGCATCAAATTGAACTTATTTTACATTTTTACAGTTCGTTCATTACTAGATAAGTCGAGACTCGAAAGAACTTCATTAAATTGGAATGTATTTCACAGTGTTAAACTCTCTTGACTCAGGTCCAGTAAAATTACCAGGCGTGCACATTTGGGTGCCACATTTACCACCCAATTGCACCCAACTGGTAATTTTACTGCTACCTCAGTCAATGGAGTGCCACCTTCACTTTTCCGGTATGAACTGGTGATTTGCTGCAAGTGCACTCAATTGTAAGTGTTACGTATTGTTTAACTATTTATTTATTTATTGGTGTTTTAGGTCACATACTTATGCACAAATGGCTAATTGTGACCGTGACAGTTTTACGGGTGGAGGAAGCCGGAGTACCCGGAGGGAACCACTGAGCATCGATGAGCAACTGTCAGCTCCTCAAGTTCTAACTCCGTTCAAGCTCCACTCAAGCAGGGTTACAGGGGTTGAAGACATGTGCACCATCGACGTGCAGTACACCTTAGTACGCAGCGTCATCGTGCCCTCATGTAGGCAACCGGGATAAAGTGCCTTGCCTAAGGACATAACGTGGGTCGTCCCAGACGGTGATTGAACTTGGGACCTCTAGCATAGAAGTCCAACAGTCTACTTCTGAGCCACTGCACTCTCTGTCATTTTACTTGTATATCCCATAAACAGGTGTCCAGAGAGATTAAGAATACACATTGTGGTGGTTTTTCAACTTTATTGAATGGTATCATTGACATCATTTTACATTAACAATTGAACAATTGCAGAAGATAATAAAAAAAATGCGGTTTATGAATTGTCACAAAATGCTTGGCAACAATCTGTTGAACCGATGTTCCTGAAGCCTTTGCCATTGTCGGCCGATTGTGGTTGCCGGTGCCAATCATCGGTTGAACACTAGACTTCTTCCAATACTAACACTGCTCGAATCTTAATTGTAAGTTCACTGTTGAAGGTGTTATTGAACCCCAATAAACAAATGAACAAACGTGGTATATGTCATGTTGTAGAGATACAAGGTATGGTTCATTTTACTGTAATAGTTTTAGATACTGGTAACATCACTGTGATAGTATTTCTTGATTTCTTTAGATATGTTTCCTTGTCGGACAATGAGAAGACTGGATACAAAGCCAGAGAACTGAAGTCTGTACATGTTGACGCTGTTGGAATGTATTTGAAGCTAAACATTCATAAAAACCATATTAACAAGTTTAATCTGTACAATACAGTAAGTACTAGTAAATACACTCAGGCCTCAACAATTGGGGGCAAATGATCGTGCCATTTGCCTTTCGGTTATGCGAAAAAATAAACAGGTGAATGGAACTTTGGTCAACCAGGATAAATTTTCGTTAGCAGAACAGACATTGCCGTGCATGCTCAGTAAACTTGGTATAGCTTATTAAATACTGGCTGGGGGCGCTGTGGCATTGTGGTAACAGGTTCTCATCGGATCACCGAAGTTAAGCAATTTTGAGCCTGGTTAGTCTTTTGATGGGTGGCCGTCTGATCGATCGATTCAGACTCCCATGTTGTGTCCTTGGGCAAGGTATTTTACCCCGCTTATCCACATGGTGGAATGATGACGCTGTATACTAAGGCGTACTGCACGTCGATGGTGCGCATGTCTTCAACCAGTATAACCCTGCCTGTGCTGCAGTGTGGAGTTTCGGTGTTGGGGAGCTGACAGCTCGGTGATTCTCTCCGAGTACTCCAGCTTCCTCCACCCGTAAAACTGTCACCGACGCGATATGACATTGGCTGTTAATGAGTCGTTAAACCCTAATAAATAAATAAACAAATAATTAAACACTTTTGTGTTTTCTTAGACCGTTTCCGGCGAAAGGCTCCTAGGGTATGTAATTCGAAACGCTAAAACCATGCTCAAATGTTGCAGGGGGGTCTGTAGATGCGCACGAAGGTTTCAGATTTTTCAGGTGCCACGTGGCTGTGCCACCGTTGCCACTTTTGTGTTTTCTTAGACCGTTTCCGACGAAAGGCTCCTAGGGTATGTAATTCGAAACGCTAAAACCATGCTCAAATGTTGCAGTGGGGTCTGTAGATGTGCACGAAGGTTTCGGATTTTTCAGCTGCCATGTGTCTGCGCCATCATTGCCACTTTCGTGTTTTCTTAGACCGTTTCCGGCGAAAGGCTCCTAGGGTATGTAATTCGAAACGCTAAAACCATGCTCAAATGTTGCAGTAGGGTCTGTAGATGTGCACGAAGGTTTCCGATTTTTCAGGTGCCATGTGGCTGTGGCACCATTGCCACTTTTGTGTTTTCTTAGCCTGTTTGCGGCAAAAGGCTCCTAGGGTATGTAATTTGAAATGCTAAAACCATGCTCAAATGTTGCAGTAGGGTCTGTAGATGTGCACGAAGGTTTCGGATTTTTCAGGTGCCACGTGGCTGTGCCACCGTTGCCACTTTTGTGTTTTCTTAGACCGTTTCCGACGAAAGGCTCCTAGGGTATGTAATTCGAAATGCTAAAACCATGCTCAAATGTTGCAGTGGGGTCTGTAGATGCGCCCAAAGGTTTCGGATTTTTCAGCTGCCACGTGGCTGTGCCACCGTTGCCACTTTTGTGTTTTCTTAGACCGTTTCCGACGAAAGGCTCCTAGGGTATGTAATTCGAAATGCTAAAACCATGCTCAAATGTTGCAGTGGGGTCTGTAGATGCGCACGAAGGTTTCCGATTTTTCAGGTGCCACGTGGCTGTGCCACCATTGCCACTTTTGTGTTTTCTTAGACCGTTTCCAGGCGAAAGGCTCCTAGGGTATGTAATTCGAAACGCTAAAACCATGCTCAAATGTTGCAGTGGGGTCTGTAGATGCGCACGAAGGCTTCGGATTTTTCAGCTGCCACGTGGCTGCGCCACCATTGCCACTTTCGTGTTTTCTTAGACCGTTTCCGGCGAAAGGCTCCTAGGGTATGTAATTCGAAACGCTAAAACCATGCTCAAATGTTGCAGTAGGGTCTCTAGATGTGCACGAAGGTTTCAGATTTTTTAGGTGCCATGTGGCTGTGCCACCGTTGCCACTTTTGTGTTTTCTTAGACTGTTTCCGGCAAAAAGGCTCCTAGGGTATGTAATTCGAAACGCTAAAACCATGCTCAAATGTTGCAGTAGGGTCTGTAGATGTGCACGAAGGTTTCGGATTTTTCAGGTGCCACGTGGCTGTGCTACCGTTGCCACTTTTGTGTTTTCTTAGACCGTTTCCGGCGAAAGGCTCCTAGGGTATGTAATTCGAAATGCTAAAACCATGCTCAAGTGTTGCAGTGGGGTCTGTAGATGCGCATGGAGTTTTTGGATTTTTTAGGTGCCACGTGGCTGCGACACCATTGCCACTTTCGTGTTTTCTTAGACCATTTCCGGCGAAAGGCTGCAAGGGTATGTAATTTGAAATGCTAAAACCATGCTCAAATGTTGCAGTAGGGTCTGTAGATGTGCACGAAGGTTTCAGATTTTTTAGGTGCCACGTGGCTGTGCCACCGTTGCCACTTTTGTGTTTTCTTAGACCGTTTCCGGCGAAAGGCTCCTATAGTATGTAATTCGAAACGCTAAAACCATGCTCAAATGTTGCAGAGGGGTCTGTAGATGCGCACGAAGGTTTTGGATTTTTCAGGTGCCACGTGGCTGTGCCACCGTTGCCACTTTTGTGTTTTCTTAGACCGTTTCTGACGAAAGGCTCCTAGGGTATGTAATTAGAAATGCTAAAACCATGCTCAAAGGTTTCAGATTTTTTAGGTGCCATGTGGCTGTGCCACCGTTGCCACTTTTGTGTTTTCTTAGACTGTTTCCGGCAAAAAGGCTCCTAGGGTATGTAATTCGAAACGCTAAAACCATGCTCAAATGTTGCAGTAGGGTCTGTAGATGTGCACGAAGGTTTCAGATTTTTCAGCTGCCTAGTGGCTGTGCTGTTGCCACTTTCATGTTTTCTTAGACCGTTTCCGGCAAAAGGCTCCTAGGGTATGTAATTCGAAATCCTAAAACCATGCTCAAATGTTGCAGTAGGGTCTGTAGATGCGCACGAAGGTTTTGGATTTCTGGGGTGCCACGTGGCTGTGCTCCCGTTGCCTCTTTCATGTTCTCTTAGACCATTTCCGGCGAAAGGCTCCTACAGTATGTATTTCGAAATGGTAAAACCATGCTCAAATGTTGCAGTAGGGTCTGTAGATGTGCACAAAGATTTCGGATTTTTCAGGTGCCACGTGGCTGTGCCACCATTGCCACTTTCGTGTTTTCTTAGACCGTTTCCGGCGAAAGGCTCCTAGAGTATGTAATTCAAAACGCTAAAACCATGCTGAGATGTTGCAGTAGAGTCTGTAAATGCGTAGGAAGGTTTTGGATTTTTTGGGTGCTAAGTGGCTGTGTCACCGTTGCCACTTTTGTGTTTTCTTAGACCGTTTCCGGCGAAAGGCTCCTAGGGTATGTAATTCGAAATGCTAAACGCATGCTTAAATGTTGCAGTAAGGTCTGTAGATGCGTACAAAGGTTTCAGATTTTTCAGATGCCACGTGGCAGAGCCACCATTTTTCTTTGGTGTTTTCTTAGATCATTTCCGACGAAAAGCTCCCAGAGTATGTAATTTGAAATGCTAAAACTATGCTCAAAGTTGCAGTAGGGTCTGTAGATGTGCACGAAGGTTTCGGATTTTTGGGGTGCCACCGTTGCCACTTTCATGTTTTCTTAGACCGTTTCCGGCGAAAGGCTCCCAGGGTACATGTATGTAATTCGAAATGCTAAAACCATGCCCAAATGTTGCAGTGGAGTCTGTAGGTGCGCACGAAGCTGTGTCACCTGTGCCACTCAAAGCCAAGGATGCAAATGCGGGGATACACTATAGTGTGCTTTGCCCACAAGTGACACCATCTAGTCTTCCATTTCCGTCAAAAAATGTTGCCGTGGCCAACGTTCTTAGAACTTAGTTTAGTCAGACCTCAATATTACCCTTTGGCACACCCTAAAGGCGCATTTATGATCAGATTGCTTTGAAATCTGGCTTGCTTGTTTGGAGTGACCTCTAGATGGGAGCTATTGATTTTCTTCCATTTCCATCAAAAAATGTTGCCACTGGCAACGATCTTTGAACTAAGTTTAGTCAGGGATCAATATAATCCTTTGGCATGCCCTACAGGGCACATTTATGATCAGATCGGTTTGAAACTTTGTATGCTTGTTTAGGGTTACCTCTAGATGGGAGCTATCGTTTTTCTTCAATTTCCATCAAAAAATGTTGCCACTGGCAATGACCTTTGATGAACTTTGTGCAGTTATGCATCAATATTTCCTTTTTGGCACATCCTGTAGTGCACAGTTTTAAGCAGATCACTTTGAACCTTGGTATGCTTGTTTGGGGTGAGCTCTAGATGGGAGCTGTCGATTTTTGTCCATTCCCGTCAAAAAATGTTGCCGCTGGCCTCTGATGAACCTAGTAAAAACTTAGTGCCGTTAAGCATCAATATTTCCCTTTGACACACCCTGCAGGGCACATT
Source organism: Pictodentalium vernedei (assembly GCA_031216915.1). NCBI lineage: Eukaryota > Metazoa > Mollusca > Scaphopoda > Dentaliida > Dentaliidae > Pictodentalium > Pictodentalium vernedei. Next base: position 24,838,195 of record CM062290.1, on the reverse strand, counting down.
TATGATTGGATCACTTGCAAACGTGGTGTACTTGTGTGGGGTGACATCTATATGGGAGCTGTCGATTTTCTTCCATTTCTGTCAAAAAATGTTGCCACTGACCTTTGAACTCAGTTGAGTCAGACCTCAATATTTCCCTTTAACACACCCTTCAGGGCACATTTATGATCGGATCACTTTGAAAATTGGTATGTGTGTTCGGGGTGACCTCTAGATGTGAGCTATTACTTTTTTTCATTTCCATTTCCCTAAAAACTTATTGTCGTTATCACCAGCTTTTGAACTTACTGCATTTGTGCATCAACTTATCCCTTTTGCACTCTCTGCAGGGTATATTTATGAATTTCCATAAGCTACAGTGTCATTGACCCTTTCATTTTTAATGTGAGCGAATAAATTGCTCTCCTCAAAATGCCAGGCCTGAACCTTCTCATGATGGCATGTTAAGGGTACCTGTTTTGAGGTTGAAAAAGTTGGAAATAGGCCTTTAAAGGGCGAACTAGGTATTAAAACAAAGAAATGTTTTCAAGAAAAGTTTAATATTCATTTAGTAATGGTCGAAGTGTTTGCCCCATTCACTTGATGGCTTTTGTACTCATTTTATTTTGATTTTTAGCTCAACTTGACAAAGTCAAGCTGAGCTATTGCCATCACTTCTCGTTCTTCGGCGTATGTACGTTCGTATGTACGTGTACGTACATATGTTAGTACGTATGTCCACAATTTCCTTTGGCACACCTCACAGGTCGCATTTATGGTCAAATCGCTTTGAAACTTGGTATGCTTGTTTAGGGTGACCTCTAGATGGGAGCTATCGATTTTCTTCAATTTCTGTCAAAAAATGTTGCCGCGGCCAACGTTCTTAGGACTTAGTTTAGTCAAACCTCAATATTTCCCTTTGGCACACCCTACAGGGTACATTTATGATTGGATTGCTTTGAAACCTGGCATGCTTGTTTGGGGTGACCTCGAGATGGGAGCTATCGATTTTCTTCCATTTCCTTCAAAAAATGTTGCCACGGCCAACGTTCTTAGAACTAAGTTTAGTCAGACCTCAATATTTCCCTTTGGCACACTCTACATGGCACATTTATGATTGGGTTGCTTTGAAACCTGGCATGCTTGTTTGGGGTGACCTCTGGATGGGAGCTATCGATTTTCTTCCATTTCCGTCAAAAAATGTTGCCGCGGCCAACGTTCTTAGAACTTAGTTTAGTCAGACCTCAATATTTCCCTTTGGCACACCCAACAGGGCACATTTATGATTAGATTGCTTTGAAACCTGGCATGCGTGTTTGGGGAGACCTCTAGATGGGTGCTACTGATTTTTTTCCATTTCCGTTAAAAAATGTTGCCATGGCCAACGTTCTTAGAACTTTGTTTAGTCAGATCTCAATTTTTCCCTTTGGTACACCCTACAGGGCACATTTATGATCGGATTGCTTTGAAACCTGGCATGCTTGTTTGGGGTGATCTGTAGATGGGTGCTGTCGATTTTCTTCCATTTCTTTCCGTCAAAAAAGGTTGCTGCTGGCAACGATCTTTGAACTTAGTTTAGACAGGCATCAATATATTCCTTTGGCATGCCCTACAGGTCACATTTATGATCAGATCGGTTTGAAACTTTGTATGCTTGTTTGGGGTTACCTCTAGATGGGAGCTATCGATTTTCTTCGATTTCCATTAAAAAATGTTGCCACTGGCAATGACCTTCGATGAACTTTGTGCAGTTATGCAGCAATATTTCCTTTTTGGCACATCCTGTAGTGCACAGTTTTAAGCAGATCACTTTGAACCTTGGTATGCTTGTTTGGGGTGAGCTCTAGATGGGAGCTGTTGATTTTCGTCCATTCCCGTCAAAAAATGTTGCCGCTGGCAACGTTCTTAGAACTTAATTTAGTCAGACCTCAATATTTCCCTTTGTCACACTCTACAAGGCACATTTATGATCGAATTGCTTTGAAACCTGGCATGCTTGTTTGGGGTGACCTCTACATGGGAGCTATTGATTTTCTACCATTTTCCATCAAAAATTTTGCCGCTGGCAACGACCTTTGATCTTAATTTAGTCAGGGATCAACATATTCCTTTGGGACGCCCTCCAGGGCACATTTGTGATCAGGATGGTTTGAAACTTGGTTTGTTTGTTTGGGGTTCCTCTAGATGGGTGCTATCGATTTTCTTCCATTTCCGTCAAAAATATTTGCCATTGGCAACGACCTCTGATGAACCTAGTAAAAACTTAGTGCAGTTAAGCATCAATATTTCCCTTTGACACACCCTGCAGGGCACTTTTATGATTGGTTCGCTTGCAAACTTGGTGTACTTGTGTGGGGTGACATCTATATGGGAACTGTCGATTTTCTTCCATTTCTGTCAAAAAATGTTGCCACTGACCTTTGAACTTAGTTGAGTCAGACCTCAATATTTCCCTTTAACACACCCTTCAGGGCACATTTATGATCGGATCACTTTGAAAATTGGTATGTGTGTTCGGGGTGACCTCTAGATGTGAGCTATTACTTTTTTTCATTTCCATTTCCCTAAAAACTTATTGTCGTTATCACCAGCTTTTGAACTTACTGCATTTGTGCATCAACTTATCCCTTTTGCACTCTCTGCAGGGTATATTTATGAATTTCCATAAGCTACAGTGTCATTGACATTTTCATTTTTAATGCGAGCGAATAAATTGCTCTCCTCAAAATGCCAGGCCTGAATCTTCTCATGATGGCATGTTAAGGGTACCTGTTTTGAGGTTGAAAAAGTTGGAAATAGGCCTTTAAAGGGCGAACTAGGTATTAAAACAAAGAAATGTTTTCAAGAAAAGTTTAATATTCATTTAGTAATGGTCGAAGTGTTTGCCCCATTCACTTGATGGCTTTTGTACTCATTTTATTTTGATTTTTAGCTCAACTTGACAAAGTCAAGCTGAGCTATTGCCATCACTTCTCGTTCTTCGGCGTAGGTACGTACGTACGTACGTACGTACGTACGTACGTCCACAATTTCCTTTGGCACACCTCACAGGCCGCATTTATGGTCAGATCACTTTGAAACTTGGTATGCTTGTTTGGGGTGACCTCTAGATGGGAGCTATCAATTTTCTTCAATTTCTGTCACAAAAAGTTGCCGCGGCCAATGTTCTTAGAACTTAATTTAGTCAAACCTCAATATTTCCCTTTGGCACACCCTACAGGGCACATTTATGATCAGATTGCTTTGAAACCTGGCATGCATGCTTGTTTGGGGTGACCTCGAGATGGGAGCTATCGATTTTTTTCCATTTCCTTCAAAAAATGTTGCCACGGCCAACGTTCTTAGAACTTAGTTTAGTCAGACCTCAATATTTCCCTTTGGCACACCCTACATGGCACATTTATGATTGGGTTGCTTTGAAACCTGGCATGCTTGTTTGGGGTGACCTCTGGATGGGAGCTATCGATTTTCTTCCATTTCCGTCAAAAAATGTTGCCGCAGCCAACGTTCTTAGAACTTAGGTTAGTCAGACCTTAATATTTCCCTTTGGCACACCCTACAGGGCACATTTATGATCGGATTGCTTTGAAACCTGGCATGCTTGTTTGGGGTGATCTCTAGATGGGAGCTGTCGATTTTCTTCCATTTCTGTCCGTCAAAAAAGGTTGCTGCTGGCAACGATCTTTGAACTTAGTTTAGACAGGCATCAATATGTTGCTTTAGCATGCCCTACAGGTCACATTTATGATCAGATTGGTTTGAAACTGTGTATGCTTGTTTGGGGTTACCTCTAGATGGGAGCTATCGATTTTCTTCGATTTCCATCCAAAAATGTTGCCACTGGCAATGACCTTCGATGAACTTGGTGCAGTTAAGCATCATTATTTCACTTTGACACACCCTGCAGGGCACATTTATGATTGGATCGCTTGCAAACTTGTGTGCTTGTGTGGGGTGACATCTATATGGGAGCTGTCGATTTTCTTCCATTTCTGTCAAAAAATGTTGCCACTGACCTTTGAACTTAGTTTAGTCAGACCTCAATATTTCCCTTTAACACACCCTTCAGGGCACATTTATGATCGGATCACTTTGAAACTTGGTATGTGTGTTCGGGGTGACCTCTAGATGTGAGCTATTACTTTTATTCACTTCCATAAAAAATTATTGTCGTTATCACCAGCCTTTGAACTTACTGCATTTGTGCATCAACTTATCCCTTTTGCACTCTCTGCAGGGTATATTTATGAATTTCCATAAAAAAACAAAAAACAAAAAAAACCCATTGCCGCAAGCAATGACTTCTACTTAGTGCATTTGTGCATTAACATCTTCCTTTGGCATGCCTCAGAGGGCACATTCATTATCAGGTTGTTTTGAAACTTTGTATGCTTATGCAGGGTGACAAAGATAGGAGCTATTGATTTTCTTTTCATTTCCATCAAAAACTGATGCTGTTAGCAACAATCTTTGAATTTTTTGCATTTGTGCATCAACATTCTTTGACATGGCCTACAGGCCACATTTATCATAGGATTGTTTTTGAACTTGGTGTGTTCATGAGGTAAAACCTTTAGATAAGAGCTATTGATTAGCATTCATTTCTGTGAAAAAAAGTTGCCATTTTCAATAACCTCTGAACATACTGCATTTGTGTATCAACATTCTTCCTTTAGCCAGTCTTACAGCTTACATTTAAAAATGAATGGATTACTCTGACATTGTGCACACACAATGCTGTTATGTTGAAATTTCATCAAATAACATTGGTACCGGTGATCTTTAATATTGCCATTTCATTTAAAACTTACCAAGTTCAAGTTTGTCAAGTTGAGCTACAGTGTCACTGACACTTTCATTTATATTTTTGTAATTTTATCACTTTATCAGGATCTTGTAGTCTGTTGAAGGTTGTCAGGCCTCTGGAGCATTTTGTTCATATTGCCTTAATTTTTTTTTACCAGGTTGGAGTAGTTGCCATCAATGTTATAGGGGATGAGATCAAGGATCCTCTAGATTTCACAGGCCCAGTAAGTATGCATTTATTTTTCACTTTAAAGAATGAACATACTTTTCCATGTACAGTTGAACCTACCTCAAAAACTAGTAATTTCATTCTTTCGTTTTTTTTTTATTGGGGTATACCTCGGAATCAGACTTGACTGAAATCTGCTGATAGTACCAAAAAGGAATAAGTTGTAGGATCATTCTACCACAACACTATATATATACTCACCCAAAAAAGAAAGTGTGCATTGCAGAAACTGATCAAACTCCAAAAAAATAATTTCGTAGGTGTAAAGAGTGTTAACCTGTTCATGAATAAGTTATATTGAACACAAAAACAGCTTTCCCCGTTAAAATTGCATTAACGTTAAATGATGTGCTGCACGTTTGTGAAAAGGCATGTTTTGCACGTAGAGAGTCTGAAAATTCATGCAGCAGTGTGAATCCTTGGGTATTTAAACATTAAAGTAAGGCCTTCCTATCGTTCACATTCAAACTTGCGCTGCTGTTAAAATGACTCCACATTAGCATGCCAAGATTGACAATGAATCAACGTCTCCTTGCCCTGGGTATGATTAGAGCTGGCAGAACACACAGAGAGGTTGCCCAGCATTTGAACTGCCACCGTAACACTGTAGACAGGCTAGTCCATCGACATGCACAACATGATGACATTCGAGACCGACCCCGCTCCCTAACCTGAGACGGATACATCCTCAAACAGTAATCAACCGGCTGAGAGAATATGGCTTACGTCCTCGAAGACGTGCAGTTCGTCCGATTTTGACGTTACGTCATCATCGTGCTCAACTGCAGTGGTGTAGACAACATCTCAGGCATCCCTTACACTGGTGGTGACGTGTTTTATTCACAGATGAATGTCGTTTCCATCTTTCATCATCAGATCGCTGCCAGAGAGTGTACAGACGTCGAAACGAACGCTACGCAGATCCATGTGTCGTGGAGCGAAACCGTTATGTGGGAGGGTCTGTCATGGTGTGGGGTGGCATCACTGCCTGTAACAGAACTGAGCTGGTCATTATTGATGGCAATCTCAATGCAGCCAGATATCGTGATGAAGTGCTTACACCTGTTTTTGTCCCATTTCTGCAACGTCATGGCCCCGGCGTCATTCTACAGCAGGACAACACCCGACCCCACGCAGCTCGTGTTGTTCATCAGTATCTGCAGCAACAACAAGTGGATGCTCTTCCCTGGCCCGCAAATTCGCCCGATATCTCACCCATTGAGTACGTATGGGACGAAATGAAACGTCAGCTACGCCGGCTTCCCCATGCACCGTCAACGCTTGTGGAACTCCAAAGACAGTTTATCAGAATATGGAACAACATCCCACAACACTTCCATGCTAACTTGTTCGCTTCCATGAGGTGTAGATGCACAGCAGTAGTCGATGCATACGGAGGTCATACCAGATACTGAGTGTGTGACTTTTGTGTCTGACCCTTAGTGTCTTTGACTCTCCATGGCACCAAGAGTATTCGTCGTAGCATAATGAAATTTCTCGTGTTGATCACAAATTGATTCATCTGTGATTGAATAAAATTTCCATGAATTAAAATGATATATATCTTTTTTAGTGTTATTTTTTAGCATGCACACTTTCTTTTTTGGGAGAGTATATAAAGCTGCAATGAGTTCAACAGTGGAATTCTTTTACGACCTCAAGTCGTAAGTCGTAATTTTGTGACTTGTTCTAAATGCACCTTAACCCTTTACCTAACATGAAAAGTAGACGACTCTTGCCAAAAAAAATTCTTGAATAACAAATTTTTTTCATTTTTTGTCTCAATGAGCTCATTCCAGTGAGGGGTCATAACCTAGGTTTTTGAGACAAAAAAATGAAAAAATAATGATAATTAATAGGCGATTTTTGAGAATAGCGCTGGACGGTTTTGACCGTTATGTTAGGTAAAGGGTTAATGTTTAAAGACCTATTTCAGGCTTTTACGATATCAGAGCATGTACCCTAACCATGCCATCTTTAGGAGGTCCTGCTGACATTCGACTCCACCTGGGCAGTGATTTATTAATAGGCAGCCAACACTTGAATAGAAGTCACTGCTAAGCAATTGGACCTGAACGGGTTGTAGTCTAGAGAGAATTCAGGATAGTTGCCCAGTCTATTGAAGTTCAACAAAACTGAAAAAAAAAAATCAGTCACTTCTTTCATGAAAATGAACCTTTTAACTGTTATCAAGCCTCAACAGGGACTTAAAAATAGTGAATTTAGGAAACTGAAAATTCAGATGGTTTCGGTATTCAGCGATTGGTTCAGTTCAGTTTTTCGGTATCCCCATAATATGGGTATCGGTTTGGTTCTTTCATATATTGCCCATCTCTACTCAGTGGTTAAAATCTTGGACTTTACTAAACCGAAAGGTTGACGGTTCGATACTGACGTAGCAGTGACGCCATTGTGTCCTTGAAAGGTTGACGGTTTGATACTGACGTAGCAGTGACTGCATTGTGCCCTTGAAAAGTTGATGGTTCGATACTGACATAGCAGTGAATGCATTGTGTCCTTGAAAGGTTGACAGTTCGATACTGACATAGCAGTGACTGCATTGTGTCCTTGAAAAGTTGACGGTTCGATACTGATGTAGCAGTGAATGCAATGTGTCCTTGAAAGGTTGACGGTTCGATACTGACGTAGCAGTAACTGCATTGTGTCCTTGAAAGGTTGATGGGTCGATACTGACGTAGCAGTGACTGCATTGTGTCCTTGAAAGGTTGACGGTTCGATACTGATGTAGCAGTGAATGCATTGTGTTCTTGAAAGGTTAATGGATCGATACTAATGTAGCAGTGAGTGCACTGTGTCCTTGAAAGGTTGACGGTTCGATACTTACAGAGCAGTGACTGTGTTGTGTCCTTGAAAGGTTGACAGTTCGATACTGACGTAGCAGTGAATGCATTGTGTCCTTGAAAGGTTGATGGTTCGATACTTACAGAGCAGTGACTGTGTTGTGTCCTTGAAAGGTTGACAGTTCGATACTGACATAACAGTGAATGCATTGTGTCCTTGAAAGGTTGATGGTTCGATACTGACCTAGTGACTGCATTGTGCCCTTGAAAGGTTGACAGTTCGATAGTGATGTAGCAGTGATGGCATTGTGCCCTTGAAAGATTGACAGTTCGATACAGACGTAGCAGTGACTGCATTGTGTCCTTGAAAGGTTGACGGGTCGATACTGACGTAGCAGTGACTGCATTGTGCCCTTGAAAGGTTGACAGTTCGATACTGACATAGCAGTGACTGCATTGTGCCCTTGAAAGGTTGACAGTTCGATACTGACATAGCAGTGACTGCATTGTGTCCTCATGCAGTGCACTTCATCCGGATTGCCCATGTGGGGGCACTGTGTTCTAAGGTGAACTGCACATTGATAGTGTACTTTCCTTCAACTGCTGCTAACTATGTTTTAGCAGAGTTAATAAGTTAGAGAGTCTAACAGATCCTCACTGTTGCTAACTATGTTTTAGCAGAGTTAATAAGTTAGAGAGTCTAACAGATCCTCACTGTTGCTAACTATGTTTTAGCAGAGTTAATAAGTTAGAGAGTCTAACAGATCCTCACTGTTGCTAACTATGTTTTAGCAGAGTTAATAAGTTAGAGAGTCTAACAGATCCTCACTGTTGCTAACTATGTTTTAGCAGAGTTAATAAGTTAGAGAGTCTAACAGATCCTCACTGTTGCTAACTATGTTTTAGCAGAGTTAATAAGTTAGAGAGTCTAACAGATCCTCACTGTTGCTAACTATGTTTTAGCAGAGTTAATAAGTTAGAGAGTCTAACAGATCCTCACTGTTGCTAACTATGTTTTAGCAGAGTTAATAAGTTAGAGAGTCTAACAGATCCTCACTGTTGCTAACTATGTTTTAGCAGAGTTAATAAGTTAGAGAATCTAACAGACCCTCACTGCTGCAGCAGAGTTAATAAGTTAGAGAGTCTAACAGATCCTCACTGTTGCTAACTATGTTTTAGCAGAGTTAATAAGTTAGAGAGTCTAACAGATCCTCACTGTTGCTAACTATGTTTTAGCAGAGTTAATAAGTTAGAGAGTCTAACAGATCCTCACTGTTGCTAACTATGTTTTAGCAGAGTTAATAAGTTAGAGAATCTAACAGACCCTCACTGCTGCAGCAGAGTTAATAAGTTAGAGAGTCTAACAGATCCTCACTGTTGCTAACTATGTTTTAGCAGAGTTAATAAGTTAGAGAATCTAACAGACCCTCACTGCTGCAGCAGAGTTAATAAGTTAGAGAGTCTAACAGATCCTCACTGTTGCTAACTATGTTTTAGCAGAGTTAATAAGTTAGAGAGTCTAACAGACCCTCACTGCTGCAGCAGAGTTAATAAGTTAGAGAGTCTAACAGATCCTCACTGTTGCTAACTATGTTTTAGCAGAGTTAATAAGTTAGAGAATCTAACAGACCCTCACTGCTGCAGCAGAGTTAATAAGTTAGAGAGTCTAACAGATCCTCACTGTTGCTAACTATGTTTTAGCAGAGTTAATAAGTTAGAGAGTCTAACAGATCCTCACTGTTGCTAACTATGTTTTAGCAGAGTTAATAAGTTAGAGAATCTTAACAGACCCTCACTGCTGCAGCAGAGTTAATAAGTTAGAGAGTCTAACAGATCCTCACTGTTGCTAACTATGTTTTAGCAGAGTTAATAAGTTAGAGAATCTAACAGACCCTCACTGCTGCAGCAGAGTTAATAAGTTAGAGAGTCTAACAGATCCTCACTGTTGCTAACTATGTTTTAGCAGAGTTAATAAGTTAGAGAGTCTAACAGACCCTCACTGCTGCTTAGTTGTTCTCTCCAGTTACTCTTAACTTCCTCCACTTGTAAAACTCTGATATGAACCTGTGTCCCTGGCTTCAGAAAATGTTGTCGAACCTCAATAAACAAACTCTGGACATATTTAGGAAATGTTTTTGGGACTTTCAGATATTAACATTGCATATAATGAAAGAAACATTAAAAAAAAAACCCATCTTTTCCTAAATCACACCTCGTGTTTATCATATTTGATCTTTGTAATAATAGTTTACATTTTTGTTCAAATCAGTTCTTTTGGGTGATATTTTGGTAACACAGGTATAAACGATTGGCTAAAATATGACTTTATTCTTTTGTGGTCATGAAATACCCAAAATACTGAAAATCACACGAAACACCAGTAAGTGAATGAATTTAGAGGGATGGGAAACTGTACACACCTTTCTTTGTAGCTGTATTCACTGTTAAGGAAAAACACTATGCATTGTTTATTTGTAGCAGAATGCAGTCTTTATGTTTGGTAAGCTGTCTTTTAGCTCACCTGGCCTAGAAGGCCATGTGAGCTTTTCACATCACTTTGCATCCATCGTCGTCGAGCATCCGTAAACTTTTCACTTTTTCATCTTCTGTGTAACTGCTGAGCTGGTGTAAACCAAACTTGGCGGGAATGGTCTATGGGAGGTCCTCTACAAACGATCCTCATTTTGTTCCCATCAGCTGAAAAACATGGCTTCCAGAGGCATTCTTTGATTCTGGTTGGTGGATTTTCAAAAATCTCCTCCTCTGAAACCGCAAGGCCAAATATTTTGAATCTTAACATAATTGATGATTGGGACCCCCTCTACCAATGGTCCTCATTTAATGTTGATCGGGTTACAAACATGGCCACAATTGTGGCTTATAGTTACTATAGAAACCCTATGGGGAATCACATTTTCATCTTCTTCTCTGGAACTACTGAGCCGACATGAACCAAACCTGGCAGGGATAGTCTTTGGGAGGTCCTCTACAAAAGAATCTCATTTTGTTCCCACGGGTTTGAAAACATGGCCTCCAGAGGCATTCTTTGATTCTAATTGGTGGATTTTGAAGCATCTTCTCTGAAACCACATGGCCAAATGTTTTGAAACTTTGCATGGTTGATGACTGGGACACCCTCTACCAACGATCCTTATTTAATGTTGATCATGTTGCAAAGTTACTATAGAAACCCTATGGGAAATCACATTTTCATCTTCTTTTCTGGAATTACTGAGCCAGACAGGAGAGGCTATAGAAACCCTATGGGAAATCACATTTCATCTTCTTCTCTAGAATTACTGATCCGAGGTAAACCAACACTTGACAGGAATGGTCTATGAGAGGATGGAAAAATGTGGCCACCAGATGCTATATTCTAATACTTAACCCAATGCCTCTCCTGTCTGCACGAAAATTGATACTGTCAGCAAAATACTTGTTTTTTTGAGAATCTGGTAAGGGCTGGTTGCAGTTTTCTCCACTGGGAACTTGGGAAAAAAATCCAGAATATTGTGTATACATTTAAACAAGTGGCTGCCAGAAGAATTTTTGGCTCACCAACGTTAGTTGTGTGAGCCTATGGCATAACCCTCATATCGGCGTCGGCGTCTGCGTCGGTGTTGGCGTCTGCGTCTGCTCTCAAATATTTTGAACTTTTGTGTACAGGTTTTGATTTTTTGGCTTTTTAAATTTTTTTTAGCTTCTGCATATTGCTATGGTGGTTCACTATAACATTTAACTCTTTTCCAGGGTATTTTGTCTTAATTTTAACCCTTTGAATCAAATTTTAGACTTATTTTGATGTTTGCGTGCAGGTTTTGATGTTTTTTTTTTCCTTTCTTCCAAGTGGAGATTTACCTTGCAGCATATGTCCATGCTTTCTATTGTATGTAAAGATGCATCTTAGGGCTATGTTTGTATTATTTAACCCTTTTCCTGCTGAATTACTTCAATTTTGGACTTTTATGTACAGCTTTTGGACTTAGGCTTACAGCTTCTTACTTTTATGTACAGGTTGCGATAAAAAAAACAATTTCAAGTGAGGTTGACCTCACTGCATATTGCAGTGGTGGTTATTATAACATAACATTGATATCTTTCCAGTGCATTTTTAATAAATTTTTAACCCTTTGAATAGATTTTTAGACTTATTTTGACGTTGATATCTTTCCAGTGCATTTTTAAAAAAATTTTAACCCCTTCAATAGATTTCTAGACTTATTTTGACGTTTGCGTGCAGGTTTTCATGGGTTTTTTTTTTTTTCCCTTTCTTCCAAGTGTAGAGTTTCTGCATATTGCTATGGTGGTTCACTATAACATTTAACTCTTTTCCAGGGTATTTTGTCTTCATTTTAACCCTTTGAATCGAATTTTAGACTTATTTTGATGTTTGCGTGCAGGTTTTGATGGTTTTTTTTTCCTTTCTTTCAAGTGGAGATTTACCTTGCAGCATATGTCCATGCTTTCTATTGTATGTAAAGATGCATCTTAGGGCTATGTTTGTATTATTTAACCCTTTTCCTGCTGAATTACTTCAATTTTGGATTTTTATGTACAGCTTTTGGACTTAGGCTTACAGCTTCTTACTTTTATGTACAGGTTGCAGGGGTCAGCCGAGTGGGCGACTTGGGCGAAGAAGTCGCCTTGTCATTCCTCAAGTCGCCTTGGCTTACATTGGGGGCGAAATTCAAGTCGCCCTCCAAAACTTCCTAGGGAGACATGGCAGTTTACTGTATTTTCTTATGTTTTATTTTTTAAAAACACCCGCTTCCGCATTCGCAAAAAAAGTAAATACGGTTGCTGTTAAAGTCCGTCACACGGCTATGAAAATAGCCTAAACTAGCCCAATTTTGTATTTCTGAAAAGAATTGTAATGGCGTAGTCGTTCGAACAATTTGCCCCAACCGATAGCAACCAGCACAAAATGGCTATTTAAAAACAAAGTGCCAGCCAAAACAATGAATCACGCAAGACGCGCATCGAGTTAATTAGAATTTATTAAAGTTAACCCCTGTTTCAAAACAAACAAAAATGTATTGGAGACAGTTCGTCCATATCGAAATTGCTTGCGGTTACGCTCTGTTCCACTGAAAAATTGGTTGCACTGAAATTTGCCCCGCAATTTGCATTGAATGTTTTTCTTTGAAAACTTGTGAAGTTGTGTTGGACGGGGGTTAAATGTAATATTAAGGCTGCAATAGAAATCACAGGTATTTGGATGGATAAGAATGGCAGATCTTCAAAGCACCGTGTCAGTGTAAGATGGTTGGCAGAAATTGTCAGTTTTCTGAACAGTGTGTTATTACCCATCGCAGCCGGGAAGGGAGACAACTGAAATATTTTGTCATTTACCTAAGAAATAAATTAACTCAAATTGTTAATAATGCTTAATTTACGAAGGATATCGAAAACTTTTTTAACTACGCTTTTCAACTCAGTTAGGGCATTCAGAAACAATGCTTCTTATATGAACTTGAAATTTATTTTAAACACTTTAAATATTTTTTTAAAAAGAATATACCTTCTATTACAGAGAAGAACACTCTCACCATGGGTCATACTAAATTTCAAATCCACTGCGTTGAGGCAAATGCAACATCAACTGCATGGTAACCTTAGTCATCACTGTTAGGCAAAGAGTTAGGGGGTATTCAGAAACCATGAATGACACTGTTTTTTGTGGGATAGGGGGGGGGGGGAGGGAGGTGGGATTTTAACCTACATTATGTTATATACCATCTGAAATAGTTTTGTGTGTGTATTTATGTTTGTATAACTTTTATTTATTTTTTTCTCCACAATTGTGTCCTCTATGTTCATTTATTTTGCCACGATGTCATATACGTTTTATGGGTTTTTTTTTCTGATTTCTCCTTCATGTCCACCGACTTCTCCCTCCTGGATCCTGACTTCTCCCTAAAGTCTCTGGAGGGAGAAGTCACTTCTCCCTAAAATCAGCTGCCAGGCTGACCCCTGACAGGTTGTGATAAAAAAAAACAATTTCAAGTGAGATTGACCTCACTGCATATTGCAGTGGTGGTTATTATAACATTGATATCTTTCCAGTGCATTTTTGAAAAAAATTTAACCCTTTGAATAGATTTTTAGACTTATTTTGACGTTTGCGTGCAGGTTTTCATGTATTTTTTTTCCTTTCTTCCGAGTGTAGATTTACCTTGTAGTATATGCTTTCTATTGTATATAAACATGCATCTTAGGGCTACGTTGTATTCTTTAACCCTTTTCCTGCTTAGTGATTTCAATTTTGGACTTCTTTTGTTTACAGGTTTGGATTTTTGTGCTTTTAAAAAAATGTTTTTCTTCTTTGCATATTGCTGTGGGGTTCACGATAACATTTAACTCTTTTCCAGGGTATTTCGTCTTAATTTTAACCCTTGGAATCAAATTTTGGACTTATTTTGACGTTTGTGTGCAGGTTTTGATGTTTTTTTACTTTTATGTGCAGGTTTTGAGGTTTGTCTTTCTTTTCTTCCAAGTGGTGACTTACCTTGTAGCATATTGCCATGGTTCCTATTTTATGTTAGGATGCTTCTTGGGGCTATTATTATATTATTTAACCCTTTAGCTGCTTATTTACTTTAATTTTGGACTTTAGGGTGCAGGTTTTGTACTTTTGTGTGCAGGTTTTGATATTTTTTTTTAAGTGGAGTTTTACCTCTCTGCCATATTGCCATGGTGGTTACTGTAACATTTTCAGGGTATTTTTCTAAATTTTAACCCTTTGAAACAAATGTGATACTTTTATGTGCAGGTTTTGAGGTTTGTCTTTCTTTTCTTCCAAGTGGATATTTTTCAAGTAGACTTTCACCTTACTGGCATATTGCCATTGTGGTTACTGTGACAGGGTATTTTTCTCAATTTTAACCCCTTGAAACAAATGTGATACTTTTTTTTACTTTTATGTGCAGGTTTTGAGGTTTGTCTTTCTTTCAAGTGGTGACTTACCTTGTAGCATATTGCCATGGTTCCTATTTTATGTTAGGATGCTTCTTGGGCTATTTTTATATTATTTAACCCTTTAGCTGCTTATTTACTTTAATTTTGTTCTTTTCTTTGCAGGTTTTGTACTTTTGTGTGCAGGTTTTGATATTTTTTTTAAGTGGAGTTTTATCTCACTGGCATATTGCCACGCTGGTTATTGTAATATTTTCAGGGTATTTTTCTAAATTTTAACCCTTTGAAACAAATGTGATACTTTTTTTACTTTTATGTGCAGGTTTTGAGGTTTGTCTTTCTTTTTTTCAAAGTGGAGACTTACCTTGTAGCATATTGCCATGGTTCCTATTAATGTTAGCATGCTTCTTAGGGGTTATTATATTATTTAACCCTTTAACTGCTTATTTTCTTTAATTTTGGACTTTTGTGTGCAAGTTTTGAACTTTTTTTTTTTACTCCAGCCACCCCTTTGCATTGGCCACCTGTTGGTGAGCCACGGGGTACTGATACCCCCTCTAGTTTTATTCTGATTGGTCAATTTTGAAAACTCTTCACCTCTGAAACTACAAAGTCAAATGTTTTGAAACTTCACATGATTGAGGACTGGGACACTTTCTACCAATGATCCTCATGTAATGTCGATGTAATTTTGCAAACATGGACACAATTGCAGCTCATATTTACCATGGAAAGCCTATGTGAAATCACATTTTTATATATAGTTGTGCCAGGTGAGCGATTACAGGCTCCTTAGAGCCTCTAGTTATTCATTTGTAGTAGTATGTGATATTGTTGGGGTAACTTTTACTCATGTTTAGGTGTTCAAACATTATGGGGACAAACGACACTTGTTTATTTGTGGCAAGTTTTAGACTTTTTGGAAGTAACTTTACTTTGATTCCATTGTAGAGGTATTCAATATTATTCAATCTTATTCATAAAAATGTTTATAATATAGATTTTTGTTTATGTGTAGGAGTATGACGTATCAGTTGGTGATAACAGGAGATACATGTTATTATGGGTTATACCATACTACTATGTGAGATAATCAATATTTTTGTTTATTTGTAGGAGTATGGTGTATCAGTTGGTGATAACAGGAGATATGTGTTATTACAGATTATACCATACTACTATGTGAGATAATCAATATTTTTGTTTATTTGTAGGAGTATGGCATATCAGTTGGTGATAACAGGAGATATGTGTTATTACAGATTATACCATACTACTATGTGAGATAATCAATATTTTTGTTTATTTGTAGGAGTATGGCATATCAGTTGATGATAACAGGAGATATGTGTTATTACAGATTATACCATACTACTATGTGAGATAATCAATATTTTTGTTTATTTATAGGAGTATGGTGTATCAGTTGGTGATAACAGGAGATATGTGTTATTACAGATTATACCATACTACTATGTGAGATAATCAATATTTTTGTTTATTTGTAGGAGTATGGCATATCAGTTGGTGATAACAGGAGATATGTGTTATTACAGATTATACCATACTACTATGTGAGATAATCAATATTTTTGTTTATTTATAGGAGTATGGTGTATCAGTTGGTGATAACAGGAGACTATTGGAAAATGATCCTATGTTGGATGGGTATTGTAACAAGTTTGTATTAATAGCACAGCTTAGCTTAGTAAAACACAAATTAGATTTTAATTAACTGATAGAGTGCTGGAAGCCAATATTTGGGCTTTATTCTGAAGTGCTGGTTCCACAATTTAAAGGCTTCATATTCTGTGGATGTTAATAATATATATAATAAGAAATATAAAGTAGATAATGTGTATGTTAATAATATATATATAATAAGAAATATAAAGTAGATACTGTATATGTTAATAATATATAGAGTAAAGAAATATAAAGTAGATAATGTATAGGTTAATAATATATATGATAAAGAAATATAAAGTAGATACTGTATGTGTTAATAATATATATGATAAAGAAATATAAAGTAGATACTGTATAGGTTAATAATATATATGATAAAGAAATATAAAGTAGATACTGTATGTGTTAATAATATATATAATAAGAAATATAAAGTAGATACTGTATATGTTAATAATATATATAGTAAAGAAATATAAAGTAGATACTGTATATGTTAATAATATATATAATAAGAAATATAAAGTAGATACTGTATATGTTAATAATATATATAGTAAAGAAATATAAAGTAGATACTGTATATGTTAATAATGTATATATAATAAGAAATATAAAGTAGATAATGTATAGGTTAATAATATATATGATAAAGAAATATAAAGTAGATACTGTATGTGTTAATAATATATATAATAAGAAATATAAAGTAGATACTGTACATGTTAATAATATGTAGAGTAAAGAAATATAAAGTAGATACTGTACATATTATCTTTGAAGTGATATTATTTTATCTGTTAGGATTTGCCTTATAACAATTTCTGGGAGACTGCCTATTGGCACTCTCCCAGAAATTGTAACATGGCAAAGATGCACAAAGAAATTTTGAGGACCAAAAATAATTTAGCGCTCTAGCAGTTAAAATAGTTTGTAATTTCTTCTCTTTATGGAAAACAGTCTCTTGAGAACAGGAATGATGAATATTAGTGAAATAATTTTATGATAATGCATTCTTAGCTGGAGTTGCAAAATTCCATGCTGTCCAAAGTCTACCCATCTATTTGTACTCGCCACTGCATGGATTGTATCTAAATTTTCAGCCTGTCTAGTTGGTGACATGTAACATGCCTTAATTTCTCCCCAAATCAAAGGGATGAAAATTACAAACATGAGAAATACTCCATGCTTCCTTATACAGTTTCACCAGAAAGGAATTTCACAGCTATTTCTAGAAGCTAATGAAGATCTGAAAAGTAAGAAAATGGCATTTTTGTTGAGTTATGCATTTTTAATATTTCTCACAATAGGAATAACTTTCAGACATCTCATCAATTATAAGCTGTACCAAAATCAGACCAGTCTAGAAGCTTGTGTAAATTTAATAAAAGTAGTTCATATTGTGTGACTGCTGTGTTAGGAGATTAGCGCTATATTGTTGGAATCTTTCTGTTTGTTGAAGTTTGTCTCATGAATTTAAAATTGTTAAAATGAATATAATGTTAATAACTCTTCATGCTTATTATTATAAGCAACAAATAAAAAGAAATTACTAGACATGATAATATATATAGTAAAGAAATATAAAGTAGATACTGTACATGTTAATAATATATATAATAAGAAATATAAATAGATACTGTATATGTTAATAATATATATAGTAAAGAAATATAAAGTAGATACTGTATATGTTAATAATGTATATATAATAAGAAATATAAAGTAGATACTGTATAGGTTAATAATATATATGATAAAGAAATATAAAGTAGATACTGTATGTGTTAATATATATAATAAGAAATATAAAGTAGATACTGTATATGTTAATAATATATATAATAAGAAATATAAAGTAGATAATGTATATGTTAATAATATATATAATAAGAAATATAAAGTAGATAATGTATAGGTTAATAATATATATGATAAAGAAATATAAAGTAGATACTGTATGTGTTAATAATATGTATAATAAGAAATATAAAGTAGATACTGTACATCTTAATAATATATAGAGTAAA
Source organism: Pictodentalium vernedei (assembly GCA_031216915.1). Taxonomy (NCBI): domain Eukaryota; kingdom Metazoa; phylum Mollusca; class Scaphopoda; order Dentaliida; family Dentaliidae; genus Pictodentalium; species Pictodentalium vernedei. The sequence goes on along the minus strand of CM062290.1, from coordinate 24,819,746 downwards.
GAAATATAAAGTAGATACTGTAAATGTTAATAATATATATAATGAGAAATATAAAGTAGATAATGTATATGTTAATAATATTTATAATACGAAATATAAAGTAGATAATGTATAGGTTAATAATATATATATAATAAGAGATATAAAGTAGATACTGTATATGTTAATAATATATGTAATAAGAAATATAAAGTAGATAATGTATAGGTTAATAATATATATAGTAAAGAAATATAAAGTAGATACTGTATATGTTAATAATATATATAATTAGAAATATAAAGTAGATAATGTATAGGTTAATAATATATATGATAAAGAAATATAAAGTAGATACTGTATGTGTTAATAATATATATAATAAGAAATATAAAGTAGATACTGTGCATCTTAATAATATATAGAGTAAAGAAATATAAAGTAGATACTGTACATGTTAATAATATATATAATAAGAAATATAAAGTAGATAATGTATATGTTAATAATATATATAATAAGAAATATAAAGTAGATAATGTATAGGTTAATAATATATATAATAAAAAATATAAAGTAGATACTGTATGTGTTAATAATATATATAATAAGAAATATAAAGTAGATAATGTATAGGTTAATAATATATATAGTAAAGAAATATAAAGTAGATACTGTATATGTTAATAACATGTATAATAAGAAATATAAAGTAGATACTGTACATCTTAATAATATATAGAGTAAAGAAATATAAAGTAGATACTGTACATGTTAATAATATATATAATAAGAAATATAAAGTAGATAATGTATAGGTTAATAATATATATGATAAAGAAATATAAAGTAGATACTGTATATGTTAATAACATATATAATAAGAAATATAAAGTAGATACTGTACATCTTAATAATATATAGAGTAAAGAAATATAAAGTAGATACTGTACATGTTAATAACATATATAATACGAAATATAAAGTAGATAATGTATAGGCTAATAATATATATGATAAAGAAATATATAGTAGATACTGTATGTGTTAATAATATATATGATAAAGAAATATAAAGTAGATACTGTATAGGTTAATAATATATATGATAAAGAAATATAAAGTAGATACTGTATGTGTTAATAATATATATGATAAAGAAATATAAAGTAGATACTGTATAGGTTAATAATATATATGATAAAGAAATATAAAGTAGATACTGTATGTGTTAATAATATATATAATAAGAAATATAAAGTAGATACTGTATATGTTAATAATATAAATAATAAGAAATATAAAGTAGATACTGTACATCTTAATAATATATAGAGTAAAGAAATATAAAGTAGATACTGTACATGTTAATAATATATATAATAAGAAATATAAAGTAGATAATGTATAGGTTAATAATATATATGATAAAGAAATATAAAGTAGATACTGTATGTGTTAATAATATATATGATAAAGAAATATAAAGTAGATACTGTATAGGTTAATAATATATATGATAAAGAAATATAAAGTAGATACTGTATGTGTTAATAATATATATAATAAGAAATATAAAGTAGATACTGTATATGTTAATAATATATATAGTAAAGAAATATAAAGTAGATACTGTACATGTTAATAATATATATAATAAGAAATATAAAGTAGATAATGTATAGGTTAATAATATATATGATTAAGAAATATAAAGTAGATACTGTATGTGTTAATAATATATATGATAAAGAAATATAAAGTAGACACTGTATAGGTTAATAATATATATAAAGAAATATAAAGTAGATACTGTATATGTTAATAATATATATGATAAAGAAATATAAAGTAGATACTGTATATGTTAATAATATATATATATAATAAGAAATATGAAGTAGATACTGTATATGTTAATAATATATATAGTAAAGAAATATGAAGTACATACTGTATATGTTAATAATATATATATTAAGAAATATAAAGTAGATACTGTATATGTTAATAATATATATAATAAGAAATATAAAGTAGATACTGTACATCTTAATAATATATAGAGTAAAGAAATATAAAGTAGATACTGTACATGTTAATAATATATATAATAAGAAATATAAAGTAGATAATGTATATGTTAATAATATATATATAATAAGAAATATAAAGTAGATACTGTATATGTTAATAATATATAGAGTAAAGAAATATAAAGTAGATAATGTATAGGTTAATAATATATATGATAAAGAAATATAAAGTAGATACTGTATGTGTTAATAATATATATGATAAAGAAATATAAAGTAGATACTGTATAGGTTAATAATATATATGATAAAGAAATATAAAGTAGATACTGTATGTGTTAGTAATATGTATAATAAGAAATATAAAGTAGTTACTGTACATGTTAATAATATATAAAAAAAGAAATATAAAGTAGATACTGTATATGTTAATAATATATAAAGTAAAGAAATATAAAGTAGATAATGTATAGGTTAATAATATATATGATAAAGAAATATAAAGTAGATACTGTATGTGTTAGTAATATGTATAATAAGAAATATAAAGTAGTTACTGTACATGTTAATAATATATAAACAAAAGAAATATAAAGTAGATACTGTATATGTTAATAATATATAAAGTAAAGAAATATAAAGTAGATACTGTATATGTTAATAATATATATAATGAGAAATATAAAGTAGATACTGTATAGGTTAATAATATATATGATAAAGAAATATAAAGTAGATACTGTATAGGTTAATAATATATATGATAAAGAAATATAAAGTAGATACTGTATAGGTTAATAATATATATATATATAATAAGAAATATAAAGTAGATACTGTATATGTTAATAATATATATAGTAAAGAAATATAAAGTAGATACTGTATATGTTAATAATATATATATATATAATAAGAAATATAAAGTAGATACTGTATATGTTAATAATATATATTGTAAAGAAATATAAAGTAGATACTGTATATGTTAATAATATATATATATAATAAGAAATATAAAGTAGATACTGTATATGTTAATAATATATATAGTAAAGAAATATGAAGTAGATACTGTATATGTTAATAATATATATATAGTAAAGAAATATAAAGTAGATACTGTATATGTTAATAATATATATAATAAGAAATATAAAGTAGATACTGTACATCTTAATAATATATAGAGTAAAGAAATATAAAGTAGATACTGTACATGTTAATATATATAATAAGAAATATAAAGTAGATAATGTATATGTTAATAATATATATATAATAAGAAATATAAAGTAGATACTGTACATGTTAATAATATATAGAGGAAAGAAATATAAAGTAGATACTGTATATGTTAATAATATATAAAGTAAAGAAATATAAAGTAGATAATGTATAGGCTAATAATATATATGATAAAGAAATATAAAGTAGATACTGTATGTGTTAATAATATATATGATAAAGAAATATAAAGTAGATACTGTATAGGTTAATAATATATATGATAAAGAAATATAAAGTAGATACTGTATGTGTTAATAATATATATAATAAGAAATATAAAGTAGATACTGTATAGGTTAATAATATATATGATAAAGAAATATAAAGTAGATACTGTATGTGTTAATAATATATATAATAAGAAATATAAAGTAGATACTGTATATGTTAATAATATATATATAATAAGAAATATAAAGTAGATACTGTATATGTTAATAATATATAGAGTAAAGAAATATAAAGTAGATACTGTATGTGTTAATAATATATATAATAAGAAATATAAAGTAGATACTGTATATGTTAATAATATATATAGTAAAGAAATATAAAGTAGATACTGTATATGTTAATAATATATATATATAATAAGAAATATAAAGTAGATACTGTATATGTTAATAATATATATAGTAAAGAAATATGAAGTAGATACTGTATATGTTAATAATATATATATAGTAAAGAAATATAAAGTAGATACTGTATATGTTAATAGTATATATAATAAGAAATATAAAGTAGATACTGTACATCTTAATAATATATAGAGTAAAGAAATATAAAGTAGATACGGTACATGTTAATAATATATATAATAAGAAATATAAAGTAGATAATGTGTATGTTAATAATATATATATAATAAGAAATATAAAGTAGATACTGTATATGTTAATAATATATAGAGTAAAGAAATATAAAGTAGATAATGTATAAGTTAATAATATATATGATAAAGAAATATAAAGTAGATACTGTATGTGTTAATAATATATATGATAAAGAAATATAAAGTAGATACTGTATAGGTTAATAATATATATGATAAAGAAATATAAAGTAGATACTGTATGTGTTAATAATATATATAATAAGAAATATAAAGTAGATACTGTACATGTTAATAATATATATAATAAGAAATATGAAGTAGATACTGTATATGTTAATAATATATATAATAAGAAATATAAAGTAGATAATGTATATGTTAATAATATATATAATAAGAAATATAAAGTAGATACTGTATATGTTAATAATATATAGAGTAAAGAAATATAAAGTAGATACTGTATATGTTAATAATATATAAAGTAAAGAAATATAAAGTAGATACTGTATATGTTAATAATATATATAATAAGAAATATAAATAGATACTGTATATGTTAATAATATATACTGATTCAAAAAAGAAAGTATAGGCCATACGAAGTTGATTGTCTGTTTCTCAGGCCATTTTTTCCAAAAAGCATGTGGGCGGGCGTTTTTTTTTTCTTTTTATTTTCTCCCTGAGAGGTTGTTTGTGGTAATTTGACCCCCACCCAAACGCCTGGTGGACAGCGCAAAATTTCGCAAATATATTGGTTATTCACCGTAAGGGTGTTGGGTCGTAAATGAAGTGGCATTTGAATGTTTGTTTTTTCTGTGAAACGTGAAAATTATAACACAGGACGAAAGTCACGAAATGCCTCGTGGGTGAAACGTCTCGGATTGAAACGTCTCTGGGACAAATCAAATGTCGAAGTGCCAACTTTCAGAGATTTATTTTACCAAAAAAAAAAAAATCATTTCACAACCTGCCTAATAAAATCGTGAATCGCAATTTTTCCCCATTATATTCAAAATTATCACAACCCATTTGAACGGGCAGTTCATCCATAAATCATATTTTTTTGAAATCTGAAAATGAAATACAAAACAAATGTTTGCGTGTTTTTATTTACCAATTCGACCGCACATACCTGCCTATATGCGATTTATTTTCAACTATGACTGCCACTTTTATATCAAGCAACGGTTACTATTAGTTATCCAATTATCCTGCATCTCAAATGCATTTATTTAAATTAAACTCGTAACGGTTTCAAATAACAGTACACAAATTCTCAATGACGGCCATTTACAATACAAATGTTACTAAAAATAAATGCCAGGAGACTGTGTTCCATTCAACATAGCACCTGACTTTGCAGACTTTCTGAGGGTTGGTGCGAATCAAACGTAGTGCGAATCGACCATTCCCCTTTGTGACTGTTTGTTGTCAGACTGAAAGACACCTTCCTTCTTGCTGTCATTATGACTTACCTTTTACAGAATAAAACACTTTCTGTTGTGAATATTGCTAAAACTCACCCACTATAATGTTGAAAAAGCTTGAAGTGTGTTAATTTAAAATTTGCGAACGCATCGATATCAATTTACCGAAATGAGCGCAATATCTCAATTTTTTTTTGAAGATTTTTTGGTGTCATAAAAAGGTTGCATGCGCACCAAAAATGACCATGCACGCGGGCCTGAGAAACAGAGGTTCTTTTTTTATGGCCATAATAAACTTTAAGGAGCAATTTTTTTAGTATTATCGACTTTCGTCCCAAACAAATTATTGTAAATTCAAATTTCGAGTCTAGCTGTATGAATTTGCATAATTTCATGTTCGTACTGTTGCCAGCGTCATGTCAGGACATCGCAATTCACATATGGGGTGAAATGAAAAGTTCACACATGTAGTCAATATTTGTATGTCCACCGTTTGCCTCTTGGATGGCAAGACATCGACAGCGTATGGACCTGATAATTCTCTGGATGTCACCCTGTGGTATTGCGTTCCACTCCTGCCTTAGAACATTATGTAAATCGTCTACCATCTAAAGATCATGAAGTCGTACCCAACGGTCCAATTGATCCCAAAGATGCTCGATTGGAGACAAATCTGGCGAAAGTGGAAGCCAGGGAAGAAGTTTGCTGCTCTGCTCCTCAAGAAAGTCACGACAGATACGTGCCATGTGACATCGGGTGTTGTCTTGCTGGAATAACTGCAATCTGATGTTAGCGTTGAACAATGGGACAACAACAGCATTAAGAATTTCGTCCCTATATTGCTGTCCATTCAGATTACCATCGATAAAGATCAACTGCGTCGGTGGTACAAGGAAATTCCTTCCCAAGCCATTACACTACCCCTGCCGAAACGGTCGCATTCCCACATGCAAGCATCAGAAAACCGCTCTCCTCGTCGGCAATACACTCTTGCCCTACCATCAGCGTGCTGTAAAATTGTGATTCATCACTAAAAAGAACTGTGCTCCAATGCTGCTGAGTCCCGGGAACACTCTGACGTACCCATTCCATTCTGACGGTACGATTATGTTGGGTAAGGATTGGTCTGTGGTATGGACGCCTACTTCGGATGCCGTGTTCAGTGAGTCTGTTGCGTACAGTTTGTGCACTGATTCTATTGTTAGTTCTACCAGGAGTAATTGCTGCTGTCCTCGTCACCGGAAGGAAGCGATCCGGCAAGTGAGACGTCCTGATGTGTCGGTCTTGTGCAGGGGTCGTAACTCTTGGTCAACCTGAATGCGGTCGTTCGGCAGTAGATCCAGTGGTTCTATACCTTCCAGTGAGATGGTAAATAGTGGCCACAGTGACTACGAACTCAGCAGCGAGCTCATCTGGAGGTATCCCAGCCTCATGCATACCAATGGCACGCAACCTCTGATTTTCGGTTAACCCTGGTATTTTTTAAAATGTCGAAAGACAAAAACTAGCATGTTTTCTTAATAACCCAGGCTCTCTAGCACAACATAACACAAAGAAAATCTTTGGTCACCCAGTCAATTTGACATTCTCGGGTAGCATGTGCTATTTTGAAATCCGAAGCAAAATTGTATACGATTGGGTGGACAACAAAAACATGTCATTAAACTCCTTGCACGGCTTCTTGTCTACAAACATGCAACAGTAGAACTATTATATTTCATCCTTGCGGTCGATAATACAAAAAAAATTGCTCCTCAAAGTTTATTATACTTTCTTTTTTGACTCGGTATATATATAAATAAGTATAACAGTGTTAGAGAAGATATATAAATTTATTATATGACTATGTAATTTAATCGCTAAATATCACTACTGTTTGACGATCTTTTCCTGGTTCCTGGAAAATCTAGTTTGGAATCGATTCCGTATCACTATAATATGAGAGACTATTTACGGGGACATTCGAATTCGCATAATTAGCTGTTCTGGTCGCATACAGCACTTTACTCTGAGCAGGAATGGGTGCGCTCGAATGGCAGTCCAGGTTTTTTTTTATTGTATTCATGATATTTTTTTATCGTATTCATGTGCGCATCAGGGGATTCCCTGAAAGTGTGCACCTGTTACAAAAATAAGTGTAAACAAAAATTGTTCTTTTTTACTCAATCCAATTTACCAAAAAAAGGTTGTTGGAATTGTTAATGCTGGCATTGGCATGCGATGTTGAACTATAAGTCATATAATAAAGCTTTTATCGCTACAGTGAAGTGATCTGGGATCTGGGCCATAGGCAGCTCATTAGATCCGGTGATCTGACCGTAACTCAATGTGACTATGACCCAGTTTACTTCACTGTAGTAATATATGTATAAGTATAACAGTGTTCGAGACATGTAATTAGAATATGCAGAAATATGTAGTGTCATATACTACTCAAAGTTTGCTAAGCACCTAATATTTGACACATTGTGAAATTTGCTTGTGACATGTTTGCGATATTTTTCGTGGATATGATTGAGGAATGTATTGAGATGGTCCCCAGTGTTTACATTAGCTCTCTTGAAAGGCAGACTTTTCGTGACAGTCATGGAAAGCATGTACCCCTTGATTTTCATGATGTTTTCGTGTATTGTCTACATGTACCTGGCATGTGTGGGATATTCAGTCTTCATTTCAACACAAACCCTTGTGATTTAATGATTGAATATGACAAATGCAAATGTAAGAAGACATTTGTCTGAAGCAGAAATGTTGTAGGCTGTAGGGATGGTGGAACAAGGGGCTACCCATCGTCAGGTTGGTGAAGCCCTTGGTGTGCACCATACGGTGATCACCAGAGCCTGGGCAAGATTTCAGCAGTATGGCACACCAGTAAGATGGCATGGTGGTGGCAGAGACAGGGCAACATCTGCAGCTGAAGACTGGTTTTTGATCATTCAGGCCTGTAGGAACCGCTTTGCCACAGCAACCCAGCTTTGCAGTGACCTTCATAATGCATCTGGGGTAAATGTTTTGATGCAGACTATCCGGGCAAGGTTGTACGAAGGTAGTCTCCGACAGAGAAGATCATGTATTTGCATTCTGCTGTCCCAGAACCACCATATTTCAACTAAAATGTAAAACAGGTAGTTGGATATACTTGGTGCTTCGCAAACATTGAGTAGTATATATACAAGTAGCATAGTAGAGTATAATGTAGACTTTCTTTCTATAATCAGTGTTGTAATTAAAGCTTGGTTTGCTTTTGTTATATTATTATCTCACCTGACTGAAAGTCAGTGGGAGCTATTGCCATCACTTTGCGTGCATCGTATGTCATCCTTTTGAAACTTGTCTTCTTCAAAACCACTGCGCTAAATTCAAACATATATGACACAGACCATCTTTGGAGGATACTCTTTCTTCTTTCTTCAAATGAAGCTGCTGCCATCTTTGGGCTGGGGTTAATGCCTCAAAAGCCTAAAAATCTTTAAAAATCTTCTCATGAACCACCAGAGAGAATGCCATGATATTTGGTGTAGAACTTCCTTTGGTGGTGAAGATTATTAAAGTTTGTTCAAGGGAAGTTTGTAGGTCAATATTTGGGCTCTTTGTGGGAGTATGCTCAGTTTGGACTTCACCCAAACTTTGTATTTCATGAACTGATGGTCTGATTTGAACAAAATTGGGCATGTAGTGTAATTGGGCCACAAATACTTGATAGATGCCCCGAAAAAATTTTTTCACAACCCCGTGGGAACCCTAGGAGCTAAAAATAGAAGAAAATTCAAATACCCATATTTTAAAACTGCATGGACCAAAATTTTGAGGGTTTTTTGGTATGCAGCTTCCCTAGTACCAGTGGAATCAGATGGACCAAAAAAATTTCTGCCAGTTTTGTCATAGTTGCCATATGGGGATGTCCATTTTCACACTGTTGGAAAGGGAAAATGCCGAGTCATTTTCTTTCTTCTGCTCCATCAACTAAGTATTCTTTTTCAGAACTTTTGGGCCAAGTCTAAACTAATTTAGTACAAATCATCTTGATGAAGTTTACTTTTCTGATTTTTCCTACAAAAGTTACTATTCCCCCTGGGGTGGGGGTAATGTCCCATAAGCCTAAAATGCTTTAAAAATCAGCTTCTCATAAGCCACTTGCAATAATGCTTAGATTTCTGGTAAGAAACTAACTTTAGTGATGTAGATTCAAGTCTTTTCAAAGGAACTCAGTAGGACAAAATTTGGATTCCTTGTGCGAGGGTGACCATTTTGGGCTCCACTCAAGATTTCTATTTCCAGAACCAATGGGCTGATTCCAACAAAATTTGTCAAGTAGTATAAATGGGTCATAAGTACTTGATTTATGCCAAATTTTATTATTTTTAGCATAACTTGACAAAGTCAAGGTAAGCTATTGCCATCACGCGTGTGGAAGTCTGTTAGTCTGTGAGTGTGAGTCTGTGAGTCTTGTGAGTCTGAGTCTGTTCACATTTTCCTTTAGCACAGGCTACATCCTGCAGTTATTGTCTGATCGTCACGAAATTTCATATGCAGGTTTGGGGTCATGTCTAGATGAGAACGTTCCCTTTTGGTGGCGATCAGTCAACCGGTTTGGCTGCTGAGCCCAAAACCCGAAAACCATTAGCACAGTCTACAGGTCGTATTTACGAAGGGATTTCATTGTAACTTGGTAGAATGCCTCTGTATAATGCCTAGATGAGAACGTCCCCTTTTGGGCATGATCTGTCAACCGTGATGGCTGCCCAAGCCCGAAACCCAAAACTTTTAGCACAGTCTGCAGGTCAATTTTAATGTGGAGGGATTTCATTGTAACTTGGTAGGATGACTCCTTATGATGTCTAGATGAGAATTTCCCCATTTGGGCGTGATCTGCCAACCGTGACGACTGCCCGAGCCCAAAACCCGAAAACCTTTAGCACAGTCTACAGGTCATATTTATTGAGGAATTCCATTGTAACTTGGTGGGTTGACTTCATATAATGTCTAGATGAGAAAGTCCCCTTTTGGACGTGATTGGGCAACTGTGATGGCTACAGGGGCCTGAAGCCCGAAAACCATTAGCACAGTCTACAGGTCATATTTATGAAGGGATTTCATTGTAACTTGGTAGGATGACTCCAAATAATGTCTAGATGAGAACGTCCCATTTTGCTCGCGATCATTCAGTCTTTGATGGGTGCCCGAGCCCAAAAACCTTTAGCATAGGCAAAAGGTCATATTTATGGAAGGATTTTATTGTAACCTGTTAGGTTGACTCCATATAATGCCTAGATGTTGACATCCCCTTTTGGTCATGATTGGTCAACTGTGATGGCTACAGGTGCCCGAAGCCCGAAAACCTTTAGCACAGTCTGCAGGTCATATTTATGAAGGGATTTCATTGTAACTTCGTAGGATCACTCCAGATGATGCCCAGATGAGATTGTCCCCTTTGGTTGCGATCATTCAACCATGATGGCTGCCCGAGCCTGAAGCCCGAAAACCTTCGCACAGTCTACAGATCATATTTATGAAGGGATTTCATTGTAACTTGGTAGGTTGACTTCATATAATGTCTAGATGAGAACATCCTCTTTTGGACACGATTGGGCAACTGTGACGGCTACAGGGGCCCGAAGCCCGAAAACCTTTAGAATAGTCTACAGGTCATAATTATGAAGGGATTTCATTGTAGCCTGGTAAAATGACTCCAAATAATGTCTAGATGAGAACATTCCCTTTTGGTCGCGATCATTCAGCCTTTATGGCTGCCCGAGCCCAAAGACCATTAGAATAGTCTATAGGTCGTATTTATGGAAGGCTTTCATTGTAACTTGTTGGGTTGACTCCATATAATGCCTAGATGATGACATCCCCTTTTGGTCGTGATTGGTCAACTGTGATGGCTACAGATGCCCGAGGGAGCGCGGTGGCTCAGTTGGTAGAGGTGCAGGCTGCAAGCCGAGAGGTCCTCGGTTCGAATCCCACCTGCGGCAACCGCGTTGTGTCCTTGGGCAAGACACTTCATCTCCATTGCCCGCGTGGGGGCACGATGACGCCGTGTACTAAGGCGTACTGCACGTCGATGGTGCGCATGTCTTCAACCAATCTAACCCTTCTGTGCCGCAGTGCGGAGTTACGATGTTGGGGAGCTGGCAGCTGCTCGTCGTTGCTCGGTGGTTCTCTCCGGGTACTCCGGCTTCCTCCACCCATAAAACTGTCACGGTCATTGTGCATAAATATGTGACCTTACACATCAATAAATAAATAAATATATAAATAAATATACAGATGCCCGAAGCCCGAAAATCTTGAGCACAGTCTACAGGTCATATTTATGAAGGGATTTCATTGTGACTTCATAGGATCACTCCAGATGATGCCCAGATGAGAATGTCATCCTTTTGGTTGCGATCATTCAACCATGTTGGCTACCCTAGCCCAAAGCCTGAAAACCTTTAGCACAGTCTACAGGTCATATTTATGAAGGGATTTCATTGTAACTTGGTAGGTTGACTTCATATAATGTCTAGATGAGAATAGCCCCTTTTGGACACCATTAGGCAACTGTGACGGCTACAGGGGCCTGAAGCCCAAAAACCTTTAGCATAGTCTATAGGTCATATTTATGAAGAGATTTGATTGTACCTTGGTAGGATGACTCCAAATAATGTCTAGATGAGAATAGCCCCTTTTGGTCGCGATCATTCAGCCTTGATGGCTGCCCGAGCCCAAAACCCCAAAACCTTTAGCATAGTCTATAGGTCACATTTATGGAAGGATTTCATTGTAACCTGTTAGTTTGACTCCATATAATGCCTAGATGATGGCATCCCCTTTTGGTCGTGATTAGACAACTGTGACAGCTTCAGGGGCCCGAAGCCCAAAAACCTTGAGCACAGTCAGGTCATATTTATGAAGGGATTTCATTGTAACTTCGTAGGATTACTCCCGATGATGCCCAGATGAGAATGTCCCCTTTTGGTTGCGATCATTCAACCATGATAGCTGCCCGAGCCCAAAGCCCAAAAACCTTTAGCACAGTCTACAGGTCATATTTATGTAGGGATTTCATTGTAACATCGTAGGATTACTCCCGATGATGCCCAGATGAGAATGTCCCCTTTTGGTTGCGATCATTCAACCATGATGGCTGCCCGAGCCCAAAGCCCAAAAACCTTTAGCACAGTCTACAGGTCATATTTATGAAGGGATTTCATTGTAACTTGGTAGGTTGACTTCATATAATGTCTAGATGAGAACGTCCCTTTTGGACGCAAATGGGAAACTGACGGCTACAGGGGCCCGAAGCCCGAAAACCTTTAGAACAGTCTACAGGCCATATTTATGAAGGGATTTCAATATAACTTGATAGGATGACTCGTTTTGGAATAATTTCACTGTAACTTGGTAACTTTCGTTGATGTACGTTAACTGTGAGGGCCACATATATTAACTGTGAGGTCATATTAACCCACCCCTCAGCTCTTTAGTACAGTGTACATCTCATATCATTTTTATCAAAAACATAGTATACAGGGAACAGAAATGAACATATTCCCAATTATCACAATTCTTGTCTTATTTCATAATCCTTTCATAAACATTGAACATCATCCTTTTCATCAAACACAACGCACAAGTTAAGCTGCAGTGTCATTGACACTTTTTTTTGGAGTGGGGGGGGGGTGGTGGGGGGGGGGGGGGGGGTGGTTGGGTAGGAAGAACCGCAGAAGTTAAAAAAAAATCTTTGAGACTCCATAGAAAAGAGCTTTGTTTTTCCATGAGAAGCTTTCCTTGGGCCGGCAGAAATGAATGTTCAAAAAAATTGCCTTTGGTTGTGTCATGGCAAATCAAAAAATTGCTCTTGCTGTCCATTACTTACTGACACACTCATCCCTTCTGAAAACTTGAGTCAAGTGAGCATTTTAGGCTCACTTGAGCCTTTCGTTTATAGAAAACTTGTTGAATTGATTTTTACCTCTAGTACCATGTATTATGGCTTTTGGAGTTATTGCTGGTATTCCACTGGGATATTAGTGAAGACCAAATTTGTTGGAGAAAACCCTGTTTTTGCTACAGAAAACTTATAAAATGGAGTGAAAAATTATAACCTGTTGGTGGGGGAAGTATTTAAGGCTCTGTACTCAGATGTCATAAGTTGTTGTTAACCCTTTGATACTTTTGTACATCTTATGACGTACAGAATCAAACAGTGCATTGATAGTTTGTGGTCATTTGTTTTGTTATTATTTTTAAAGTTTATACCTCAATTCCTATTTCCTCCCGAACAGTGCTCAGTGACAACCATTAAACCAAATGTGATCGCAGCTTAAAATACTAAAATACTATAATCCTGCTGTCAAGACTTCTTAACTGGTTGAGTGCTACTATCAGGGGTTTCACAAAATGAAGATATCTATGCAAAAGCCAACACTTTCCTTGCTTAAATTTCATATTCATTAAAACACAGATATAGAGGATATTCACGAAAATTTGATGAATACCGAAAATATCTCGTGAGTGGCTACAAAGAAATATGAGGATCTTCACGAGCGACGCAGTCGCGAGTGAAGATCCTCATATTTCTTGTAGCCACGAACGAGATATTTTCGGTATTCATCAAATTTTCGTGAATTTTCTTTTTATTTAATGCTCTACGACTACAAACTCTCCAATTTGTGGCCTTTATTTGCCTTTAAGGCGCAAAATTTATGTGCCGAACCGGCGTCCATACAAAAATTACAACAACCAAACTCCAACCATTGGAATGTGTGAATATCCGCACAAAAAGTAGTCCCGTCTTATTTCTCCCCTAACTTTACGATTTACCAAGGCTGGCGAATTGAAATAATCGCAATGTGTTTCGAAGAAATAGAACAATAACAAAAAACACCACTTTCTTATTTTCAATAACAAGACACGTCATTTTATTTTTTTTTAACTCAATGCACTGAGGACGTGTGAAGTTGAACTGAAGAAATTTGAAAGTGATTTCGGCTTTTCGCTGGAAGGTGAATGAGAAAGTCAAACTTTGAAACCGCTGATTTAATGAATTGATTTAGTCACTGTCACTATCAATTATTCGAATTCGTTTGTATTTGGGACTCTGGAATTCATTACTGATGTGCTGACTCGTTTAAAGTACATGTGATTCGTCATCCGAACCTACGATGAAATATCGATTTCTAAATATCATTTTGATATTTCGTTTTGCCGACCGACAGGGGAATATGACTTAATTTTTCAGCGTGAATTGATGCCTGAGCATTAAATAAAAAATTTATATTATATATAAATTTGTTTTATTACAAATTATTGTAGAGTGCCTCTAAGCACTCTCCAATAATTTGTAATAAAACAAGTTTTGAATAACAAATTCCGACCACCAAAAATAATTTAGCCCTCAACCAGATAATCACTAATGTGAAAAATATCTTGTTATTTGTACTTTCCAACATTTGACATGGCATTTTGAAAAATGTTGAAGAAACTGAATTTGAACGTCAGGATAATTAAAGTCTCAAAAGGTTAAACCAAAAAGAAATGGAGAGATTGGAGAAAATTCTGTTGCACTACCAGAGTGCTGGGGGTTAACAATCACTTCTTGCTCTAACAAAATTATAGTATTTACCAGCTGATGGGTTTTCCAACCATAATAGGCTTTTTTCCAATGCAAGGAGAGTAAGGGGCCTTCACTAGCAAAAATGACAAAACTGTCAAATTTTCATTTCAATTGCAGTGTAAAATCACTGAGAAACTAACCATTCCTATTTAGTTTGGTTAATTTGTATTTTTGTAGCGAAAGTTAGATTATTTGTGTTTTTCTGAGAAAACTGTCAAAATGACGCTCAATCACTCGATCAAACGATCTAAACTCAAGGAACTGCTAGACGTGCATCTGTACTTTTATGGGGAAGTTTTAACTAATCAGAATCAAGAATACCCCAACTTTCCTACAATGCATTCTTGGTATCAAAGTTTGAAAAGTGAATGAAATTAAGTGAATTTTAATGTTTGTTTTGATGTGTAATCGGATTAAATAAATAGAATTAACTGGTTGAGGGCTAGATTATTTTTGGTGGTCTGAATTTGTTCATCAAAATTTGTTTATTACAAATTATTGGAGAGTGCCTATAGGCACTCTCCAATAATTTGTAATAGAACAAATTTTTATACACACAATGTTATTTGCATTTGAATGAATATGGAACACAAGCAAGGAAAATGATGGCTTTTTTGAAAGCCCTGATAGTGGCTTCTAGCACTCAACCAGTTAAGACAAATGACAACTTGATTAAGTGGTCATGCATAAAAACTAAGTTTATTTTCAATTGTTTACAATTGGCTGTAACGTAAGTGCAAGCCCTGCTTTGGAACTTAACTCAAGCTAGTAACTGTTCCAAACGAATTTGGAAAAGTGAAAGAGTACAAAAGCACTATAGAGAGATATAAAAAAGGGTCGAGCGAGACTGGCACTTGACATTACAGGTACTCTTCCTGTACACCTCTTGCATTACCAATCACAAGAGCGACTTCCGTGACATCAATTCCTTTTTTTTCCACCATCTTGCATTGCCGGATTTTTTGTGACTTCGTTTTTTTCATGAACAACTTGTGATCGCTAGAGATTGTATTACAATGCATTTCTGGATATTGTATCCTTTGACTAAAGCTCTAAATTATTATTATTTTCCTCATATTTATGCTAATTTTACCTTGTATTCTCTCTGTGTGCTTTGTTTTTTTTCGCTCGAAAACGAGACCCGCATTGATTGGTTTTCTGCCGGTGAGAAGTATTGTGATTTGGTTTGCTTTGTGGGGTTTTTCCCTCAAAATTCACTTCTCACATCCATTTGGACAATGCCAAAAACAATTCCTTGTCCTTCTTGATTGCAGGTGAAACATTTCGATGACGTTCATAGTATTTGTGTCACCTGCAACTTTTTGCTCTCAGGCCAATCCCTGTGGTGTCAGGGGGATTTGGTCATGTAAATTCTGTGCATCCATTGGTGGTTCTGACCTGGGCTAGAACCCCTCATTCTCGGGCTAAAGGTAGTTGTGCCTCCTCGGATATTTCCGAAAGTGATTGTGGTGATTCTGCCATGCAGGATGTTGGGCAACCTTTTACGGTAACAGATTCCTCCACAGCTGTTGGTGGTGCTGGTGATGGGACACCTGAAGTGGGTATTACAGTCTCCCTTCCTTTCCGACGGTTTTCGAGACAAGTTCTTCCGAGGTCCACTTGGTCGCTCTCTCTGTTTTTCTGTTGAGGAAATTGTTCATGCTGCTCCTATTTGCATGATAGTCTTCCTCCCATCTCTTCTGGTGATGGTATACAGCTGTATCTGTATCTGAGTCTGTATCTGGTGTGGTTTTATAGGGCTCTCAGTCTTCCCTGGCTTCTCAGCAAAGCTGTACAGGTTTGCTAGCTGCCCCGTCTCATCCTGGCTACGTTTACTCCTGGCTGGTTGGGTTGCTCGGTCGCTTCGGCAGCGATTACTCGTTCCTCGCTCGGCGAATCGTTTGTTGTTCTGCCTTCCCCTGCTGGTGATCCCACCAGCAGGATGGGCTGGGACATTGGCAACCACTACCTTCTGTTTGCCAGAGGCCAGTGACGGCTCCTGTTAGCTGCCCCTCTTGGGACCTTCCTCCGGTGATTTCTCACTGTGTCCCAAGTCGGGCTGTTGATTGACTCATGTTTGTCAGTCTCAGAGGATAGGCAGTTGGGGCCTTCCATTACTCAGAGGCCAGTGGCAGTCTCCTGTCACTCTTGGGACAATCCTCCGGTGTTCCCTCATCGTGTCCCAGGACCGGCTGCCGATATCGACGTCCACTGTTGGTCTCTCTAGAGGCTTTGCCAACAGGGGCTTCTGTTTTACAGAGGCCAGTGACGGCCCCTGAGCATCACTGTTGGGACTATCCTCCAGTGTCTTCTCACCGTTTCCCTACTTATCTGCCAATCGACATCTGCCGTGGGTCCCTTCTGAGGAATTGGGCTCTTCTTCCAGAAGGGTTTATTGGGAAGACACTCCGTCGGGTGTGGCTGCTCCAACAGATTCTCAGGGTGAGATGAGGCAGGCCGTTCTGGCACTCAACCTGGTTGCTTTGTAGCAACCCTCAAGTTGGCTTCCCTGTGCCTCCTGAGGTGCAACCCCTTTGGTCAATTGCAGAGATTCCTCGCCAAGCCCTTTGGATGCTGCTCAGGAAATTCACAGGAGGTTCCTGCTGGTCATCCGGAGTTGGCCTACGTCTCTTCTGCCACAGAGGATGACGATTTGCTTGAAGGCAATGCAACCCCCCCCCCCCCACCCCCCCATCCCTCCCTCGTCATGGGGCAGGCTTTATATTTTCTTTTTGGCTTTTTACCATTCTTTAGCCCTCAGTGACCACCCAGCCGTGGTCATCTGTGGAGTGCCGCAACCCTGTCGAGCCTTCCAGCTCCAGGATTTTGGACTCTCTGCAATCAGATCAGGTTGTTGAGTTCTTCCAAGGCCTGAATGCCAAGATGCATTCCAAGGCCCTGAAGGGTTCCTTCTTTTCTCGATTTGATGCCTTTATGCCTCCAATGCGGTTTCGTGTCTACAAATCCGCCTGTCCACCAGTCTTCCAAGGGTTGACTACTGTGGACAAGGATTCTTCTTCCCCCAGGTTTGCTAAGCCAAAGTTGGTAGTTCTACAAATGTCGGTGTTAGAATCTAGGGTGGACCTTTCCCGAGAGATGCTGAGCATGTTGACTCGCAGATCACACCGTCGTTGTCCTGGCTTCCCAGGGGAGTTTGATGATGCTCAGGTGCCTTTGTGTGTTTTGTCTCAGGCTCTTATAAACCTGACACATGCTCACGCCTGCAACATGGCTGATTTGGAGCTTGCACGAGGGGATGTAGTGTTGGACACTTCTCCATCACCACTTTCTGAGTGCTGGACCAATCTGCAGCCACGGGAGATGGTCATTCCAGGGCTACCAAGCACCCAGCTGCATCGACCACATCGGTCACACAGGCTGTGCCTTTGGCTATGTCTGCCCCTTCTCAGAAGGAGCGTTGATGCGGCCAGGCTCACTGGCAGCCTCACGGAGGAAAGTCCCAAGGGTGTGGTTTCTCCTCTCAGGGGCTTTGTTGAGGCCACAAATGAAGGTCCTCACCCCGATTTGCCTCCAGACGGGGGAAGGCTATCGATATTTTTCAACCATTGGATAGAGATAACGTTGGATCCTTGGATTGTTGCCGGCCAATCAGGTCTGCGACTGTCCTTCTGTTGGCACCCCTGTTTATCTTGGGTGCCGATTCTGACCAGGGTCCCTTCCGATCCTCAACGTTGGTGCAGGAGATCAACAATCTCCTCTCGAAAGGTGCAATCGAGGTGTTCAGGAAACCCTTTCTCCGAGGTTCTACTTTAGACTTTTCCTAGTGTGAAAGAAAATAGACAGCTTCGTCCTGTCATTGATCTGAGTATCCTGAACGAGTTCATCATAGCACCTCGTTTCAGCATGGAGACTTTCAGGTTGATTTGGACATTGATTCATCAGGGCAGTTTTGCAGCCAGTATCGACCTGAATGATGCCTATATCCATGTGCCCATTCACCTTTGGTTCTCATTTCAGGATCGTGTCTTTCAGTTCAAAGCTTCCCTGTTTGGTTTGAACCTGGCTCCTTAGCCCTTCACCCGATTGATATCACGTGCTCACAGTACTCAGTAAGCTGTGACTTTGTCAGCCTACCTGGACAACATTCTCGAATGGTACCCCAATGCTGCCCTTCTGGAATCCAATTTCCGGCGGCTGCTTGGCCTGCTAGTGTCGCTGGGTTTCAGAGTCAACTGCGAGAAGTCAGATCTGATTCCTTCTCAGCAATATTGTCATTTGAGCATGGATTTCAACACTTTTCACAATGTGGTATCTGTTCCCAAGGCTTGGGCATTGATCCTTGACTCTGGACCTGCTCCAATTCTCCTCGGTCTCGGCCAGGACTTTCCTTCAGTTGCTGGGCCTTTCCTGTTTGGTGACGGATCTCATTCCGCTGGGTCGCTTGTTTGTCAGATCTCTCCAACACTTCCTGTTGGATCACTGGCATCCGAATGTGGATCCTCTGGACCTGGAACTCACCATTCCTCGGTCCTTCATTGTCACCTCCGCCCTTGGACCAATGTACCCTGGTGGACTCAGGATGTTCCATTGGATCTCCCTCCTGCTGATCGCATCCTAACAGCAGATGCCAGCGATCAAGGCTGGGGTGTGACATTAGATCCTTTTGGTCTGTCTCATGGTGAATGGGACCAAGAGCAGGTGGCCCTTCATATCAACCAGAAGGAGCTACTTGCTCTTCAGTTGAGTTTTCAGCAATGGATCTCTCAACTGTTGAATCACACAGTCTTGCTTCTTTCGGACAATTCGACAGTGGTGTGCTACATCTGAAATCAAGGGGCATGCATTCGATTCCCATGTATCGGCTATATTGGGAGCTTCTGCTGTTAGTGCGGGATGTACATGCTTGGGTGGCCATTTGGCACATCCCTTGATGTCTCAACGTCTAGCCGACTCCCTGCCCTGACGAAACAGTGTCCTTCCCACCGAATGGATGCTCAGACAATTTGCGAATGGTGGGGTCATCCTCTTATCAACCTTTTTGCCACTCGCTGGAATCATCAGGTAGAGACCTTTGTCTCCCCTTGCCCAGATCCACTAGCATTTGTAGTGGATGCCCTGTCTCTCGAATGGACAGGGTGGGTCAGCTATGCCTTCCCTCCTGAACCGATTCTTCCTCAGGTGTTGTCAAAGATTCGTATTTGCAGTTGCAAGGTCATACTGATCGCTCCTCTGTCTCCACAGAGGGTGTGGATCAGCTGCAGCCTGTATTAGCAGATCGGCCAATTCATCTTCCTCTGCACCACAATCTTCTTTCCCAGGGCCAGCTCCAGATATACCACAACAACCTGGCGGGCATGTCCCTTCACACCTGTCTATTATCAGGTCCAGTCTCCGGCGTAGAGGTTTTTTTAGACGAACAGTGGAGTGCATATCTGCATCACGGCGACATTCCATTGACTTATGCTGCTTAGTGGAAAGTTTTCTGTTGCTGGTGTGCAGATCAACATGTGGATTACCGAAATCAGTCAGTCGCTCAAATTGCGCATTTTCTGGTATATCTTTTTGACTCCAAGGGCCTCCAGTCTTTTACCATTAAGGACTATAGGTCTGTGCTGTCAGAAACTTTCTCTTATGTGGGAAAGCAGTGCATTGGTCGTAATCTCTTTCTCTCCTGACTCCGCATTTTTCTCATTTAATCATCATAGCCATCAGGACAATATCATTTGATATCTGGTTTTATGACTATATTGTCAGTATGAAGTAAGTACCATCTGGCCCTTGGAGTATCTCATTTTAAGTGAGCACTCCTAGGCCTCTGAGGGCTTCTACTTTATGTGAGCACCATCAGGCTCCTGGAGGCATCCCATTTTCTTTTAGATATTAGTAAATGATATTGACAGTTTTTCCATTGGACAACTATTACCACTGGGTTTCTCCATCTTAAACAACTCATGAGGAAGTCGAGGTGGCGGTGTAGCTGTCATCCACAGTGATGCCTTACACATAAAACAGCATCCTGATTTATACAAATCTCCGCCATCTTTTGAAATGATTGACTGCCTCATGTCGAGCAACCGTTCACTTCGATTACTCGTAGTTTACCGACCGCCACCATCAAAAAGGAACATACTTACATCAGCACAGTTTCTAAATGAATTTTCTGAATGTCTGTCCTTCTGTGCCTTGTATGGATGTGATATAGCTATTGCCGGTGATTTCAACATTCATGTTGACAATTTAAATGACACTTTTGTCAAGCAATTCACAAATTTGTTTGAATCATTTGGCTATTCACAACTGGTCTCAAAACCTACCCACAAGAGAGGACACACCTTGGATCTGATTCTTGTTCGTCAAAGTAACAGCACATCAGTACAAAATGTCCATGTCACAGATCCAGTATTGTCTGATCACTATGCGGTCTTAACCAAATTGACACTAGCAACTTCAAAAATTCCTCCCAAGAAAATTACTTAGCGAAAATATAAATCCATAAATATTGATGCCTTGAAAATGGATATCAGTTCATCAATTCAGTGTTCGAACTATTTTTGTTGTACTCATGAATCATCTGAGCAATTGCACTCTTTATTTGAAGAAACTCTTAAGGGCATCATGGCTGAACATGCACCACCCAAGTCAAAAATTATAACTAATAGAGAAAAAGTGGAATGGTTTTCAGAAGATGTTAGAGCTGCTAAACAACAGCGCCGCAGACTTGAGCATCTTTACAATAAAACGAAGCTTGGGGTTCACCAGCAAATGTTCTGCTACCAAACAAATACAACTAATAAGATCATCAAAAAGGCAAAGAGGGAGTACTACAATTCGCTTATAGGGGAGTCATCGAATACAAGAGTGATGTTCTCGCTAACCAATCGTCTCCTTGGTAAAGAACAAAAAAGTAATTCTCTCAGATCATCTAAATACTGAAGAAATTCT
Organism: Pictodentalium vernedei; assembly: GCA_031216915.1. Taxonomy (NCBI): domain Eukaryota; kingdom Metazoa; phylum Mollusca; class Scaphopoda; order Dentaliida; family Dentaliidae; genus Pictodentalium; species Pictodentalium vernedei. Next base: position 24,797,666 of record CM062290.1, on the reverse strand, counting down.
GGAATTATTCAGCGACTATTTCCTAACTAAAATTCAAGTAATTCTGGATAGTATACCATCATGTGAACCACCAGAGTTTGATCATCTTGACATAAAAAGTGATATTTTTATACTGTACCAATGACCCAGACTTAGCTGGTGCTAACTCCAACAAAACCAGGGCCAAACACAAATTTTGCCCCCCAATCCCCAAAATTTGCATCCAAAACAAAAAGAAATCATGTCCTAAAGGACCTCCATAGTACGCCTCTACTGCGCATGCGCAGTGACGCAGTCGTCCCGAAATTGGCGCCAATTATCATTCTCTGTTTGGCCCTTCATCAGTCAACATCTCACTGATCTTTGTGCTTGTAAATCTCAGTTTAAAGGATGCCAGACACGTAATTTTTGGAGAAAATGTGATTCTAAGGAGGATAGAAGGAGGAGAGGAAAAAAGAAGTGGCAAAAAATAATCAGGGCTGTACTTAAAATTTTTTGTTGAAATTATGTTAAGTTGCCTATTTTCGAGGCATGGGCCTCTTGTTGTCATTCTTGCTAATTGTTGCACTGCTTATTCAGTGTTTCCTCTCCCTTAGCCTTCTAAAGTCCCCCCTTGCAATTCTCCCATGCTTTTGGCATATTTTTGAGAAGTTTCATTTCTAAAATTTCCTGGGAGAGTTGCTTGGTTACAGAATGTTTTCTGTTATTTTCCCCATAGTTACGTTTTCACCCATGGGTGTATAACGTTTGTGTTCTGCATCTTCCATCTGATGTTCTGCAGATTCTCCCCTGGGAGTCTCTGTTTTGCATCAGATAGAGTGTAATTGATGACTGATTCCGGGCCAGTTTTTTCAGTGCCTGGAGTCATGTTTTCTAGTGTGTTTACACTGTTTGTTTTCATTGGCAACAGCCTTTTTTGAGGGGGGCTGTTTGCCTTTGTGGTAGTTTATCTCATTATAAGATACATTTATATTATCCGAAAGTGTCTCATTAATTATTTTATATAAATTTAAAATTTTTGACCACACTTTGCCATCGGATCCATCGGGGCTCAACGTTACTTTTCAGCAACTTGGGCTTCTCTGAAAAAATATTTTTTCAAAATTATTTTGTTTTGCAATTGTTTTTTCATTTATTAATGGATCATGTTATTATGTATCTTTGTGTCAGGGGTTTTTGCGAGTAACTAGGACTTATTGTTGTTCTTTCACAATGAAGGGACATTGTTCAAATTGTAATAGGAAGAAATCTTCCTCTGACTTTCATGATCATTGTATTAATTGTAGTCAGTGTTCTCGCATTAATCCCTGTCCTATATGTGAACATTGGGATGAGAAACATTGGAAACGTGTGTCACGATATGTTGTTTCTGGAGAAAGAGCGATGCCGGCTCTTTCTCCACAAGGTCACTCTACTCTCTCAGTTTCTATTTCAGAGGAACCAGAACAGGGTGATGTTTCCATGTTATCTTCTTCAAGTGTGCGTCCGTCGTCACAAATGAATTCATAGCTAGCGGCAAAAGTGCTCATGGAGATTAGACAAATGTCGTCCGCTAGCTCGCCCGGTGTAGCGTCCATTCACCGAATGGTTCGGCAGCCGGGTTCGTCCGATGCGGTCCAAGAGGAAATTTTGGGTGATGCGAGCACTATAAACATAATAGATGCACACCCAGTGACGGCGGATAGTAAACGAGAACGGAGGAAGCCTTTTAGTCCGGTTCCTAGCTCGTCCAGGTCCAGCCGGGCCGCGAGCGAGAGAGGCCCCTCTCTCGTACAACAACATCTGGGACCAGATGTTGTGGTACAAAATGTGTCTTTAGCGGAGCATACGTCCGTCGCTCGGGACGCTCCGTTGTATAAGCAGTCCGCAGAGACTGTTAAGGCTTCCTCTTCTCGTCGGCGCACACGACCGCACCTTGGCTGCGTGACCTCCGATATTTTGCCAGCTTCGCCGATGAAGGATTCTTCGGCGACCAGGTCACACCATCCGGCAGCCAGGGATTCGAGACCGATGGACTCCGGACGTTCGCATAGGAAAAGTATGCGGGAGCCATCTGATGCGGAGCTGCCCTCGGCGAAGCAGCGAAAGACCGCGCCTCCGCAGGTCTCGACGTCGGACATTCTAGTGCAGATAGCACAGCTTATCGCAGCATCCCAGCAGCCGACAGAAACGGTGTCGGATCGAGAATTATCCGACGGCGCTGGGTCGGTACGCTCTGCCGAAGCATCGGGGGCGGACGACCGGGAACATCGGGAGGTCCGACCGGATGGTGAAAGGGATACGGATGAATTGGAGCTATCCCTTTCGGAACAACATAAAGCTGCCGTGGACTTCATCCGGCACTTTCTCCCTCAAGTTGTTCCGTCGGGCCAGACTGCTGCGCTTCCGGACAAGAGAATTATAGCGTCATTGGACTCTGAATTTTTTGAGCGGTTCAGGGACATCGCTCCCGAGTTTCCGTCGCAGTCCAATAATGTTGCAAGAACATTTGAATTATTGAACGACGCTATATTTAAACTTGCTTCCAGGACGGGGAAAGCAGGTTTCTTGTCCGCAAATACTCTCAACCTGCCTTTCATTAATGCAAGGAATAAATTCGACACGGCAGGACAGGGTATACCGAGAGTTCCTCTGCGTATGGACGATGAGGCGGAAGACTTAGAGCTATCATTACCGTCGTCAGCTTCTATTCCAACCGCGGTGTTGGAAACAGCTATTGCGTCTAACAGAGCCAATTTAGATGCCTTATCTTACGCAGATCACCTTACTAAGGCGTTATCACTGCGCCTTCAAGGGGAAGAGTTTCAGGATATACAATCCTCTTTAAGACTTCTTTCAAGGGCAGTAGCTTATTCCACGTGTAACTCCGCCCTTTCAGTGGCAAATCTGGAGTTGGTTAGACGTGACGCAGCCCTGGCTACATCCACACTAGTGGATTCTAAGGTGAAGAACTCTCTTAGAGTCGCTTCGGTCTCAGGAGAACTTCTCTTTGACGGCAAGCTTTCCGCTATTTATGATAATATTAAAGAGAAAGCTAATGATTCTCTGTTGTTCAGATCCGCTCCTAAAAGGTCGGATACAGCAGACACGAATAAGGCGGGCACTTCTGGGTCTAATGCGCCCAAGAGAGGTTCCTATAGAGGTTCCGGTGCGTCCTCTTGGTCTTATTCGAGAGACCGTCAGGATAGCGACTCTCGTTCGGGACGTCCTTCAGGCCGGGACAATCGGTCGGACGCCCCGAGGTCGACGAGGCGAGGTGCGGGTCGTGGAAGACGTGGTTTCTCCTACCGCAGGCCTCGCAGGTCCAGGAGGTGATGGCTTAAACCTCTATCGCGTTCCGGTTGGCGGAAGGTTGTCGAGTTTTTCACAAGAGTGGGCGTCGATTACGGACGACCCGTGGGTGAGAGGAGTGACTTCGGAAGGTCTAAAGATATCCTTCAAACGAAAGCCTCCATTAACTCGAAGTCCAAAGTGGACTCATCTTCCGTCAAATCCACAGAAAAGAGACGCTCTGTTATCAGAGGTGCAGTCTCTTTTAATGAAGAATGCGGTAGAGGTCGTAGAAAACCAGGAATCGCTGGGATTCTACAGCCATCTGTTTCTGGTTCCGAAACCAGACGGCTCGTTCCGTCCAGTCATAGATTTGAGCTGGATAAACAAGCTGATCGTCGCTCCGAAGTTTTATATGGAGACGATTCGATCGGTCAGAGCGAGTATTCGGGTGAACGATTATGCAACGAGCATAGATCTCAAAGATGCGTACTTTCACGTCATGGTACATCCGACATTCCGAAAGTATCTACGCTTCGCAGTCCTAGGAGTGGTGTATCAGTTCCGGGCCATGTGCTTCGGATTGAATCTAGCACCCTGGGCTTTCACTCGGGTAATGAACTCGGTAATGATCTACTTCCGAGCTCATTCGTCTGCGGTAACGTCGGCCTACCTGGACGACATTCTTCAGAGGTACGGCAACGAGTTAACGCTTCAGAACGATGTTCAGAATCTTCTTCTATTGCTCCGACGTCTCGGTTTCATAGTAAACGAGGAGAAGTCGGATCTGGTGCCGTCCAAGTCATTCACTCATCTGGGAATGAGCTTCGAGACGCACAACAATCTCGTTCGTCTGCCGTTAACCAGAGCGAAATTAGTCAGTTGTTACGCTCGCTATTGTCTGCATGCAGACAAAGTCACGGCGAGAGAATTTATGAGACTGATAGGTCTGTGCGGAGCCGCCGCGGATCTCATTCCGATGGGGTGGCTACGCACACGTCCTCTTCAAATTTTCCTGACTCAGAATTGGAGTGTGAAAATTCATTCGCTCGATGTAGACGTTCTCTTGTCAGATCAAGTGAAACAAGAGATTCAGACTTGGGCAAACATTCAGTGGTTAACTCAGGGAGTTCCGCTGCAGTTGCCGGATCCGAGTTTTACCATTATGACGGATGCCAGTCAAACAGGTTGGGGTGCATCATTAATCCCAACGGATTTGAGATGCCAGGGTCTTTGGGATCCGCAATTCCTGTGCAAGCACATAAACATCAAGGAAATGATGTCAATTTGGCTTGCGTTACGTCACTGGATGGACATTATTCACGATGCTCATGTCCAAATCCTATCCGACAATACGACAGTAGTGGCGTATATACGGAATCAGGGAGGCACTCATTCAGTTCCGTTGTTCAATCTAACGGAAAGAATCCTTCTGTTTGCGTTGGAACATCACGTTCTTCTTTCGGTCCGTCACATACCGGGTCGTCTGAATGTGCTAGCAGACTCCCTTTCACGAAAGGGTCGCTTGTTGCCGTCGGAGTGGACTCTCAACAAACAAGTATTCAATCAGATTTGCTACCAATGGGAACGGCCAATGATAGACTTATTTGCGACACATCTCAACAATCAGTTGCAGACGTATGTGTCCCCGTGTCCGGATCCAAGAGCATTTGCAGTAGACGCTCTGTCGATCCCTTGGGACGGAATGATAGGATATGCGTATCCTCCAGCGCCGTTAATTCAACAAGTATTGCTAAAGATAAAACAATCTCAATGCAAGATTCTGTTGGTAGCATCTCTGTCGCCACAGAGACCGTGGATAAATCTACTCAGGTGTCTGTTGTGGGACCTACCGCGGAAGCTTCCTCCATGAGAGGATCTTCTTTCGCAGGGGAAATCGCGCCAACTCCATCACAACCCGCAAGGTCTCAACCTTCACGTTTTTCCGTTGTGCGGTCCTTCTTGCATGGCAAGCACTTTACAGGACGAGCAGTGGACGCGATTTCTAACTGTAGGAGGACCTCCTCTTCGCTAAACTATGCGACTAAGTGGAAGGTTTTCCGTCGTTGGTGTAGGGATCATTCTGTAGATATATTTGATCCCTCTATACCAGACATTGCAAACTTTCTAGTATACTTGTTTGACGAAATCAAACTGCAGCCTGTTACTATAAAGGGTTATAGATCTATGTTATCTGATACCTATGCACATCATGATAGTTTACAAATTGGATCTAATGTCTCTTTATCGAAATTGGTTAGAAACTTTTCGATAAATAGACCCAGAACTCTTAGATTAATTCCTAAGTGGAATTTAGCTTGGGTTCTCCTTAAATTGAAGGAAAAGCCATTTGAACCTCTTGGGACAGTAGATTTCAAATTCTTATCTTATAAGACAGCTTTTCTCTTAGCTTTCTCTTCTGCCAGAAGAGTCAGTGAGCTTCATGCACTATCGGTGGATGATTCTCATTATCGTAGTGTTGGGAACACTATCACCTTCACTACTAATGTGGGTTTTTTAGCTAAGAATCAGGCTCCTAATAAATATCCGGAACCTATTGTTATTAAGGCTCTTCCGTCTTCAGACGGGCGTAGGCCTTTACTCTGTCCTGTTAGAGCACTACGTATCTATAAACAGAGATCTCAGTTCATCAGAAAGGGACGGAAACGTTTCTTTCTGTCTTTGATGCCTAATAGAAAGGACATTTCAGTCCATTCTATTGCTAGATGGATTCAGTTAACTATCCGTACTGCTTATGAAGATTTATCTTCTTCTCAGCAGTCTGTGCTTAAGATTTCTGCTCATGAAGTAAGAGCTCTTTCTACTTCCTGGGCTTATGCTAATAGTGTTGCTATTACAGATTTAATGAAGGCTGCTTATTGGTCTCAGCCATCCACATTTACTAATTTTTATCTCAGAAATATTGAGTCCATTTCTGGAGACCTGCATTGTTTAGGTCCGTTATCTGTTGCTCAGAATGTCGTCCACTAAACAGTTGCAACTATAGTTATGCAGGCTTTCTGTTCCGGCAGTGACTCCGTCCGACTGCCCTCTTCGCTCTGGGCTATTTGACCCAGGGCAAGGGGAAGGGGGGGGGGGGGGGCGGGTGTTCCCTTAGGTCACCTGCTTTATAGTGAAAAGCAAGGGAATGCCTCCTCCAAGACAGTATTTCTGAGTCGCTTCCAGGATGGTTTTAAAGTGTAATATTAATGTTTAATTTCATTCATGTCTTATTTTTAAAGTGTAGCTCGGTGTGAAGCATTTGTATATGTCAAGTGTCAAACGGGCTTTAATATACAATACTCAGACACTTTTAAATGATTATAAAGAGTCTCAATTCTCTGGACTACTTTATTTATTGGCTTGCTTTAAAAATAATTAGTATAAGGGTTATACTGGATGTTAATAGAGAACATGAATGTTATTGTGCTCAATTATTAAGGGTAGTGTATCTTTCTAATTTAATATTAAATAAGAAAGATACATGTAAAGCCTAATACTCCTTTTCTCCTTAAGGGGTTACCTCTTTTTTATATAATTGAGCTTATTGGATTTTCCTCTATGTCCTAGGCCCTCCAGCCTGTTTACTATTCAGCTAAGTCTGGGTCATTGGTACAGTATAAAAATGTTAAAAAATTTATAGTAATTTATATATTTTTTATACTTACCAATGACCCAGACGGGGATGGCCCTCCCTGAGTTGGGAACTCTTGCCTCCCCACTGAGTACATAGCGCTGACCAGGCACTGCCAGTAAGAATGATAATTGGCGCCAATTTCGGGACGACTGCGTCACTGCGCATGCGCAGTAGAGGCGTACTATGGAGGTCCTTTAGGACATGATTTCTTTTTGTTTTGGATGCAAATTTTGGGGATTGGGGGGCAAAATTTGTGTTTGGCCCTGGTTTTGTTGGAATTAGCACCAGCTAAGTCTGGGTCATTGGTAAGTATAAAAAATATATAAATTACTATAAATTTTTTAACTTTTCTAATTTTCACTCTGTCTCAGAAGACGACATTCGAAAAATGATTTTATCATCATCCAATAAATCCAATGATCTAGATCAAATTCCAACATTCCTTTTGAAAGAGACAATTGATTATCTTCTGCCAGCCATAACATCTATTATATCTGCATCCCTACATGAGGGGTTTGTTCCAAACGCATTGAAAAAAGCACTTGTTACTCCACTCATCAAGAAACCATCTCTTGATCCTGACAACCTGAAGAATTATCGACCAGTATTGAACCTCTCTTTCCTGTTTAAATTGTTGGAAAGGGTTGTTGCTTTACAACTCAAAAATCATCTGCATGAAAATGATCTTTTAGATCTAAGCCCTTCCAGTCTGCATATAAAGCCAACTACAGTACAGAAACAGCCTTACTATGAGTCAACAATGACATTGTTAAATCAGTGTCTGAGGGTAAGGCTGTACTGCTTGTTCTCTTGGATTTGCCAGCAGCATTCGACACTGTCGACCATGGTATTCTCATGCAGACATTGACACAGCTTGGCATATGTGGAACTGTCTTATCGTGGTTTGCATCATATCTAGAAGGTCGCAGTCAACCAATATATATCAATAAGATCAGTTCAGAAAGCAGGACGTTAAAGTGTGGTGTTCCTCAGGGCTCAGTTTTTGGACCACTCTTGTTTACTCTGTACACTTCTTCTCTCGGTCGCCTTCTTAAAAAGCATGGCACATCATATCATCTGTACGCAGACGACACGCAACTGTACATCACATTCAACCCACCTGTTCCAAGTGACCCCTTCATTGCAGTCAATAACATGGAAACTTGCATAAATCTTGTGCAGGAATGGATGATAGACTTCAAACTGAAAATGAATGACTCTAAAACTGAATTCTTAGTGATATCCGGGGTTCGCATGCCTACACCCTCTGTTACATCAATTCTGGTTGGAAACAACATCACTATGAAAAGTGAATCGGCCAGGAATATTGGACTGATTATGGACTCAAATTTAAAACTAGACATCCATATCAATAAAATATGTCAAAAATGCTACTGGCAGCTTTGTAATGTTGGAAGACTGCCACCTTATCTTAACCAGTCAGCACTTGAAAAACTTGTGCACTCCTTCATCACCTCACAACTAGACTATTGTAATTCAGTGTTAGTGGGGCTGTCCCAGTGCCTGATTCAGAGGCTTCAAAAAGTTCAGAATACTGCTGCTAGGATAATGACTGGTACCAAACGCTCTGAACACATAACACCTGTTTTAAGACAATTACATTGGCTTCCAGTTAAACAGAGAATTAATTTCAAAATATTGATCTTACTATTCAAATGTATCCACAAACTGGCTCCAGTTTACCTGCAAGAGCTCCTCACTGTATATAAACCAACACGCAGTCTCAGATCTAAAAACCAAATTCAACTAGTTGTACCTTTTAGCATATCTAATCAGGCTCATGATCGTGTGTTCTCCATCGTGGGTCTCAGATTGTGGAATCCCCTGCCAATTAGTGTCAGAATTTCAGAAACTCTCGATGTCTTCAAAAGAAATCGTAAAACTTTCCTATTTACTGAAGCATTCTCCTAAACCTCTCTAAGAGGCAACTGATGTGACTCTTTATTTCAGGAAAGTGTATTTATTTCTGTCAAGCGTTTTAGAGCACTATTTGTGGTTTTACGCTCTAGAAAATCAGTTATTATTATTATTAAAGGAAATCTTTCATTGTGTATATTGTATGTGATTAGCATGAAGGTATATAAATAAGTATAGCATTGTTAAGAGACACATTATGTAATTAGAATATGTAGAAATATGTAGTGTTATATATACAAGTATCATAGTAGAGTATAATGTAGACTTTCTTTCTATAATCAATGTTGTAATAAAGCTTTATTTGCTTTTATTATATTGTTTATATAAAACTTGTTGAATTGATTTTGCTGACTGTCAGTAATGGTTATTAGTACAGCTTATGATTGGGCAATTACCAATAATGCTTAATGGTATGCCCAATGGTGGGTCCTCGGTTCGAATCCCACCTGCGGCAACCGCGTTGTGTCCTTGGGCAAGACACTTCACCCCGATTGCCTACATGGGGGCACGATGATGCTGTGTACTGAGGCGTACTGCACGTCGATGGTGCGCATGTCTTCAACCAATCTAACCCTGCCTGTGCTGTGGTGCAGAGTTCAGAGTTACGATGTTGGAGAGCTGGCAGCTGCTCGTCGTTGCTCGGTGGTTCTCTCCGGGTACTCCGGCTTCCTCCACCCGTAAAACTGTCACGGTCACGATTAGCCATTGTGCATAAGTATGTGACCTTAAACACCAATGAATAAATAAATAAATGCCCAATGGTGACCAGTATCAATAATGGCTAGTGGTATGGCCAATCATGGACCTCTTATTAAAAATGGCTATCGGTATGGCCAATGATGGACTGGTTATCAATAATGGCTATTGGTATGGTCATTGAGCCAGTTGTCAGTAACAGAGGAATGGCCAGTGATTGACTGATGATCAATAATGGTCTGAGCGAGGATGTGCCGATCATCACTGTTGGTTTTTGGTACATCGATGATGGAACAATTATCAATTTGAGGTGGTAAGATGTGGAAAATGTTTAGCTTTGAGGTGGTGAAATGTGGATAAATGTTAAGCTTTGGTGTGGCAAGATGTGGATGAATGTTAAACTTTGGGGTGGTAGGATGTGGATAAATGTTTAATGGTTTTTGGTACATCGATGATGGAACAATTATCAATTTGAGATGGTAAGATTTGGAAAATGTTTAGCTGTGAGGTGGTAACATGTGGATAAATGTTAAGCATTGGGGTGGCAAGATGTGGATAAATGTTAAGCTTTGGGATGGTAGGATGTGGATAAATGTTTAGCTTTGGGGTGGTAAGATATGGATAAATGTTAAGCTTTCGGGTTGTAAGATGTGGATAAATGTTTAGCTTTAGGCTGGTAGGATGTGGATAAATGTTTAGCTTTGGGGTGTTAAGATGTGGATAAATGTTTAGCTTTGGGGTGGTAAGATATGGATTAATGTTTAGCTTTGGGGTGGTAAGATGTGGATAAATGTTAAGCTTTGGGGTGGTAAGATGTGAGTAAATGTTTAACTTTGGGGTGGTAAGATGTGGATAAATGTTTAGCTTTGGGGTGGTAAGATGTGGATAAATGTTTAGCTTTGGGGTGGTAAGATGTGGATGAATGTTTAGCTTTGGGGTGGTAAGATGTGGATTAATGTTTAACTGTGGGGTGGTAAAATGTGGATAAATGTTTAGCTTTGGGGTGGTAAGATGTGGATAAATGTTTAGCTTTGGGGTGGTAAGATGTGGATACATTTTTAGCTTTGAGGTGGTAAGATGTGGATAAGTGTTTAGCTTTGGGGTGGTAAAATGTGGATAAATGTTTAGCTTTGGGTTGGTGAGATGTGGATGTTTAGCTTTGGGGTGGTAAGATGTGGATAAATGTTTAACTTCGGGGTGATAAGATGTGGATAAATGTTTAACTTTGCGGTGGTAAGATGTGGATAAATGTTTAACTTTGAGGTGGTAAGATGTGGATGAATGTTTAACTTTGGGGTGGTAAAATGTGGATAAATGTTTAGCTTCGAGGTGGTAAGATGTGGATAAATGTTAAGCTTTGGGGTGGTAAGATGTGGATAAATGTTTAACTTTGAGATGGTAAGATGTGGATAAATGTTTAGCTTCGAGGTGGTAAGATGTGGATAAATGTTAAGCTTTGAGGAGGTAAGATGTGGATAAATGTTTAACTTTGAGGTGGTAAGATGTGGGTAATGTTTAGCTTTGGGGTGGTAAGATGTGGATAAATGTTTAGCTTTGTGGTGGTAAGATGTGGATAAATGTTCAGCTTTGGGGTGGTAGGATGTGGATAAATGTTTAGCTTTGGGGTGGTAAGATGTGGATAATTGTTTAGCTTTGTGGTGGTAAGATGTGGATAAATGTTAAGCTTTGGGGTGGTAGGATGTGGATAAATGTTTAGCTTTGGGGTGGTAAGATGTGGATAATTGTTTAGCTTTGTGGTGGTAAGATGTGGATAAATGTTAAGCTTTGGGGTGGTAAGATATGGATAAATGTTAAGCTTTAGGGTGGTGAGATGTGGATAAATGTTTAGCTTTGAGGTGGTTAGATGTGGATAAATGTTTAGTTTTGGGGTGGTAAGATGTGGATAAATGTTTAGCTTTGAGGTTGTAAGATGTGGATAGATGTTTAGCTTTGGGGTGGTAAGATGTGGATAAATGTTTAGCTTTGAGGTGGTAAGATGTGGATAAATGTTTAGCTTTGGGGTGGTAAGATATGAATAAATGTTAGGCTTTGGGGTGGTAAGATGTGGATAAATTAGCTTTGAGGTGGTAAGATGTGGATAAATGTTAAGCTTTGTGGTGGTAAGATATGGATAAATGTTTAACTTTGAAGTCGTAAATGTAGATAAATGTTAAGCTTTGGGGTGGTAAGATGTGGATAAATGTTAAGTTTTGGGATGGTAGGATGTGGATAAATGTTTAACTTTGAAGTCGTAAATGTGGATAAATGTAAAGCTTTGAGGTGGTGAGATGTGGATAAATGTTTAGCTTTGGAGTGGTAAGATGTGGAGAAATGTTAAGCATTGGGTTGGTGAGATGTGTATGTTTAGCTTTAGTGTGGTAAGATGTGGGTAAATGTTTAACTTTGGGGTGGTAAGATGTGGATAAATGTTTAGCTTTGGGGTGGTGAGATGTGGATAATTGTTTAGCTTTGAGGTGGTAAGATGTGGCTAAATGTTAAGCTGTGGGTTGGTAAGATGTGGATAAATGTTAAGCTTTGGGGTGGTGAGATGTGGATAATTGTTTAGCTTTGAGGTGGTAAGATGTGGATAAATGTTAAGCTTTGGGGTGGGGAGATGTAGTTGTTTAGCTTTGGGGTGGTAAGATGTGGATAAATGTTCAGCTTTGGGTTGGTGAGATGTGGATAAATGTTAAGCTTTGAGGTAGTAATATATGGATAAATATTAAGCTTTGGGGTGGTAAGATATGGATAAATGTTAGGCTTTGGGGTGGTAAGATGTGGATAAATGTTTAGCTTTAGGGTGGGGAGATGTGGATAAATGTTAAGCTTTGGGGTGGTAAGATATGGATAAATGTTAAGCTTTAGGGTGGTGAGATGTGGATAAATGTTTAGCTTTGAGGTGGTTAGATGTGGATAAATGTTTAGTTTTGGGGTGGTAAGATGTGGATAAATGTTTAGCTTTGAAGTGGGTAGATGTGGATAGATGTTTAGCTTTGGGGTGGTAAGATGTGGATAAATGTTTAGCTTTGAGGTGGTAAGATGTGGATAAATGTTTAGCTTTGGGGTGGTAAGATATGAATAAATGTTAGGCTTTGGGGTGGTAAGATGTGGATAAATTAGCTTTGAGGTGGTAAGATTTGGATAAATGTTAAGCTTTGTGGTGGTAAGATATGGATAAATGTTAAGCTTTGGGGTGGTAAGATATGGATAAATGTTAAGCTTTAGGGTGGTGAGATGTGGATAAATGTTCAGCTTTGAGGTGGTTAGATGTGGATAAATGTTTAGCTTTGAGGTGGAAAGATATGGATAAATGTTTAGCTTTGGGGTGGTGATATGTGGATAAATGTTAAGCTTTGGGGTGGTAAGATGTGGATAAATGTTAACCTTTGGGGTGGTAAGATGTGGATAAATGTTTAGCTTTGGGTTGGGGAGATGTGGATGTTTAGCTTTGGGGTGGTAAGATGTGGATAAATGTTAAGCTTTGGGGTGGTAAGATATGGATAAATGTTAAGCTTTAGGGTGGTGAGATGTGGATAAATGTTTAGCTTTGAGGTGGTTAGATGTGGATAAATGTTTAGTTTTGGGGTGGTAAGATGTGGATAAATGTTTAGCTTTGAGGTGGTAAGATGTGGATAGATGTTTAGCTTTGGGGTGGTAAGATGTGGATAAATGTTTAGCTTTGAGGTGGTAAGATGTGGATAAATGTTTAGCTTTGGGGTGGTAAGATATGAATAAATGTTAGGCTTTGGGGTGGTAAGATGTGGATAAATTAGCTTTGAGGTGGTAAGATGTGGATAAATGTTAAGCTTTGTGGTGGTAAGATATGGATAAATGTTTAACTTTGAAGTCGTAAATGTAGATAAATGTTAAGCTTTGGGGTGGTAAGATGTGGATAAATGTTAAGTTTTGGGATGGTAGGATGTGGATAAATGTTTAACTTTGAAGTCGTAAATGTGGATAAATGTAAAGCTTTGAGGTGGTGAGATGTGGATAAATGTTTAGCTTTGGAGTGGTAAGATGTGGAGAAATGTTAAGCATTGGGTTGGTGAGATGTGTATGTTTAGCTTTAGTGTGGTAAGATGTGGGTAAATGTTTAACTTTGGGGTGGTAAGATGTGGATAAATGTTTAGCTTTGGGGTGGTGAGATGTGGATAATTGTTTAGCTTTGACGTGGTAAGATGTGGCTAAATGTTAAGCTGTGGGTTGGTAAGATGTGGATAAATGTTAAGCTTTGGGGTGGTGAGATGTGGATAATTGTTTAGCTTTGAGGTGGTAAGATGTGGATAAATGTTAAGCTTTGGGGTGGGGAGATGTAGTTGTTTAGCTTTGGGGTGGTAAGATGTGGATAAATGTTAAGCTTTGGGTTGGTGAGATGTGGATAAATGTTAAGCTTTGAGGTAGTAATATATGGATAAATATTAAGCTTTGGGGTGGTAAGATATGGATAAATGTTAGGCTTTGGGGTGGTAAGATGTGGATAAATGTTTAGCTTTAGGGTGGGGAGATGTGGATAAATGTTAAGCTTTGGGGTGGTAAGATATGGATAAATGTTAAGCTTTAGGGTGGTGAGATGTGGATAAATGTTTAGCTTTGAGGTGGTTAGATGTGGATAAATGTTTAGTTTTGGGGTGGTAAGATGTGGATAAATGTTTAGCTTTGAAGTGGGTAGATGTGGATAGATGTTTAGCTTTGGGGTGGTAAGATGTGGATAAATGTTTAGCTTTGAGGTGGTAAGATGTGGATAAATGTTTAGCTTTGGGGTGGTAAGATATGAATAAATGTTAGGCTTTGGGGTGGTAAGATGTGGATAAATTAGCTTTGAGGTGGTAAGATTTGGATAAATGTTAAGCTTTGTGGTGGTAAGATATGGATAAATGTTAAGCTTTGGGGTGGTAAGATATGGATAAATGTTAAGCTTTAGGGTGGTGAGATGTGGATAAATGTTCAGCTTTGAGGTGGTTAGATGTGGATAAATGTTTAGCTTTGAGGTGGAAAGATATGGATAAATGTTTAGCTTTGGGGTGGTGATATGTGGATAAATGTTAAGCTTTGGGGTGGTAAGATGTGGATAAATGTTAACCTTTGGGGTGGTAAGATGTGGATAAATGTTTAGCTTTGGGTTGGGGAGATGTGGATGTTTAGCTTTGGGGTGGTAAGATGTGGATAAATGTTTAGCTTTGAGGTGGTAAGATATGGATAAATGTTAAGCTTTGAGGTGGTAAGATGTGGATAAATGTTAAGCTTTGAGGTGGTAAGATGTGGGTAATGTTTAGCTTTGGGGTGGTAAGATGTGGATAAATGTTTAGCTTTGGGGTGGTAAGATGTGGATAAATGTTAAGCTTTGGGGTGGTAAGATGTGGATAAATGTTTAGCTTTGAGGTGGTAAGATGTGGACAAATGTTAAGCTTTGAGGTGGTATGATGTGGATAAATGTTAAGCTTTGAGGTGGTAAGATGTGGGTAATGTTTAGCTTTGGGGTGGTAGGATGTGGATAAATGTTTAGCTTTGGGGTGGTAAGATGTGGATAAATGTTAAGCTTTGGGGTGGTAAGATGTGGATAAATGTTAAACTTTGAGGTGGTAAGATGTGGATAAATGTTTAGCTTTGGGTTGGGGAGATGTGGATGTTTAGCTTTGGGGTGGTAAGATGTGGATAAAATGTTTAGCTTTGAGGTGGTAAGATGTGGATAAATGTTTAGCTTTGAGGTGGTAAGATGTGGATAAATGTTAAGCTTTGAGGTGGTAAGATGTGGATAAATGTTAAGCTTTGAGGTGGTAAGATGTGGATAAATGTTAAGCTTTGGGGTGGTAAGATGTGGATGAATGTTAAGCTTTGAGGTGGTAAGATGTGGGTAATGTTTAGCTTTGGGGTGGTAAGATGTGGATAAATGTTTAGCTTTGGGGTGGTAAGATGTGGATAAATGTTAAGCTTTGGGGTGGTAAGATGTGGATAAATGTTAAGCTTGTGGGTGGTAAGATGTGGATAAATGTTTAGCTTTGAGGTGGTAAGATGTGGATAAATGTTTAGCTTTAGTGTGGTAAGATGTGGATAAATGTTTAGCTTTGGGGTGGTAAGATGTGGATGAATGTTAAGCTTTGGGGTGGTAAGATGTGGATGAATGTTAAGCTTTGAGGTGGTAAGATGTGGGTAATGTTTAGCTTTGGGGTGGTAAGATGTGGATAAATGTTTAGCTTTGGGGTGGTAAGATGTGGATAAATGTTAAGCTTTGGGGTGGTAAGATGTGGATAAATGTTAAGCTTGTGGGTGGTAAGATGTGGATAAATGTTAAGCTTTGAGGTGGTAAGATGTGGATAAATGTTTAGCTTTGGGTTGGGGAGATGTGGATGTTTAGCTTTGGGGTGGTAAGATGTGGATAAATGTTTAGCTTTGAGGTGGTAAGATGTGGATAAATGTTAAGCTTTGAGGTGGTAAGATGTGGATAAATGTTAAGCTTTGAGGTGGTAAGATGTGGATAAATATATGGCTTTGTGGTGGTTTAAGCAGTGGATAAATTCTGGCATTGTGTTTGTTTTTGTAGCAATAGATATGTGTTAGCTGAATTAGACTTGATCTTGTTATTATAAGTTATCTCCGCCGACATGTATGGTATATGGAGATTTAATACCTGGATGTCTGTTTTTAAACACCGAGCCGCAGGCGAGGTGTTTAAATGAGACATCCAGGTAATAAATCTCCATATACCTTACATGTTGGCAGGGATAACGTTTTTGTCCCGTTTGAAACACAATAGAAACATAGTGGAAATAAATTTGCGGACGCATTTCTCATGCTCCGCAATCAGTTGGATAATTGTTTTTTTTTTACAAGGGCAGAAGACAAAAGATATAGTTACATCCCTTGGGTCGTTAAGGAAACAAGTAAACAGTATTTTGCTGACATATCATCCCCCGAGTTCCAATGTGTTCTATGTGCCTACTGGCACAGAACACATTGTTACTTAGGGGACCAATTATTTTATTTTTCTCAAGTTGTTTCATTTTAATTATTCGGCTGTTCAATTTATAACGACAAAATATGATCAAATTGTCAGAAATCTGATGATCTTTGTGACTATTTTCATATTTTTTGGTTCGATTTTTACATCGAGGCGAGCAAACATGGAAAGCTTTCATTTAAACCGTATACCCCTGATGTTTCGCATGTGCTTATACCCTTGATTTTGCAAACTCTCATATACCTTGGATGTTGGGTACACCCTTTGCCATGGCTATTTGTCCAAGGTATTCTGACCAATCAAAAGACAGAATTTATCGAGATATAGGGACAAAATAATTTAGCCACCTATGGTGATTTTCAACTCCAGAGGAAGATAATGATGAATTTGTTCTCATTCTGAATGTTATGTTTTTTATTTCTCCTAATAACGAATATATGTATTTCTACAGACCTGACTACATTTCTCCTATTGATGATTTGGCTTTTGACATGTATCAAGACCCAGAAATAGCAAATATTATCAGAAAGTTAGAAAGAAAGAAACAGAAAGCTGTTATGGGTAAGTTGTATTCAATGTCACATCTTGAAGATCAACCTCTTTCAGCCTACTCCTGACATTATTAAAAAAGAAATACCAGGTTTAGCAGTAATGTGTAGCCTGAGTATAAGGGACTGGATTAACAATTTGGGAATGCATGATTTACTCATATTGTCCAATGTTTCAGTCTGATGAATATTTAAGGTGGTATAAGCAGTTGACAAACATTTATCTGTTAGATGGTATAAACAGTGGATACATGTTTATCTTTGGGGTGGTATAAGCAGTAGATAAATGTTTATCTTCAGGGTGGTATAAGCAGTAGATAAATGTTTATCTTCAGGGTGGTGTAAGCAGTGGATAAATGTTTTTCTTCGAGGTGGTATAAGCAGTGGATAAATGTTTTTCTTCTAGGTGGTATAGCAGTGGATAAATGTTTATCATCGGGATGGTATAAGTAGTGGATAAATGTTTAACTTTGAGGTGGTAGGAGCAGAAGATAAATGTTGAGCTTTGCAGTGGTATAAACAGTGGATAAATGTTTAGAATTGAGGTGGTATAAACAGCGGATAAATATTGAGCTTTGAGGTGGTATAGGCAGTGGATAAATGTTTAGCTTTGGGGTAGTACATGCAGTGGATAAATGTTTAGCTTTGGGGTAGTACATACAGTGGATAAATGTTTAGCTTCGGGGTAGTACATGCAGTGGATGAATGTTTAGCCTTGACGTAATAAAAGCAGTGGATAAAAAAGTGTTCACTGTAATTTTCCGTCATTCTTGTCACTTGAGAAAGCTGTTTGGCCAAATTGTATCACAGTATGAGAAAAGCATGCATTCAAAAATACCAGTAATTATTGGAAAAAAATCTGTGAGCAAACTGGTATAACCGATTTCTTTTCACCAGTAAAAACTGCAGATGTTCACTATTGCAACAGTCATTCCGCTCTAAACTAACTTTATACTTTGACATGACAGTATTTCTAGTTGCTGAAGTAAATCACTTCTCCAGCAAAGAAGAGCATCCTCAAAGTCTGTTAGGTACCAGTCGAGACAATTGTCAAAAGGAATCTTCCACTACCATCTACACTGCATTACCTGAGATGTGATTGGTCAGTCAAAGAATTCTCGAGTTGATGATGAAAGTACCCACCCTCAATACATAATCAAGAAACGAGAATGATTAGTGAAAGCATTTTTGAGTTGACAGAAACCCAAATCAAGATGGCTGCTGGTGTGGCAGCCATATTATATATGAAA